>JARQOD010000009.1:70722753-70816795 GCA_033576555.1 Oophaga sylvatica
GGCCATTAATGCCTTACTGCGCACTCGGGGCATATTACTGTATACGGGCACTGGCATTAATGCTTACCGCAGCACTCGGGCATATTACTGTACGTGCACTCTGGGCCATTAATCCTTTACACTGCAGCACTCGGGTATTACTGTTACGGGCACTCTGGCCTTAAAGCCTTACACTGCACCGGGGCTATATCGGGGACTTGCTAGCTTACATAGCCTCGGGGCATGCTATACGGGGACTCTGCCTATGCTACACTGCAGCACGGGGCTATTACTGTAACGGGCCTCTGCCTTAATGCTTCAGCGCATGGGGCATATTACGTTAGGGCACTCTGGCCTTATGCTACATGCACCGGTATTCTAACGGCATTGAAGCTACACTGCAGCACTGGGGCGTATACGTTGGCTCTGCCTATGCTACTCAGCTGGCTATTACTGTTGGTCTGCTTAAGCTACATGCAGATCGGATAGTATACGGGCTTGCTAAGCTTACAGCACATCGGCTATTAGTTACGGCACTGGCATAATGCTCTGCTGGATATACGTAGGGCCTTGCCTAGCTACTGCAGCTGGGATTATGTAACGGCCTGGCTATCTTACCTCAGCATCGGCTTATTAGTAACGGGCATTGGCCTAATGCTCGCACATGGATATTGTCGGGGCACTCTGGCCATTAATGCTACACTGCAGCACTCGGCATTATTATGTATACGGGGCACTCTGGCTTATGCCTTACACTGCAGCACTCGGGCATTTACTGTATACGGGGCACTCTGGCCATTAATGCTTACACTGCAGCACTCGGGGCATATTACTGTATACGGGGCCTCTGGCATTAATGCCTTCACTGCAGCACTCGGGCATTATTACTGTATACGGGCACTCTGGCCATTAATGCTTACACTGCAGCTCGGGCATATTACTGTATACGGGGCACTCTGGCCATTAATGCTTACACTGCAGCACTCGGGGCATATTACTGTATACGGGCACTCTGGCCATTAATGCTTACACTGCAGCACTCGGGGCATTATTACGTATACGGGGCACTCTGGCCATTAATGCCTTACACTGCAGCACTCGGGGCAGTATTACTGTATACGGGGCTCTGGCCATTAATGCCTTACACTGCAGCACTGGGGCATTTACTGTATACGGGGCACTCTGGCTTTAATGCTACACTGCAGCATCGGGCATTTACTGTATACGGGGCACTCTGGCATTAATGCTACACTGCAGCACTCGGGCATATTACTGTATACGGGGCACTCTGCATTATGCTTACACTGCAGCACTCGGGCAGTATTACTGTATACGGGGCACTCTGGCCATTAATGCTTACACTGCAGCACTCGGGCATATTACTGTATACGGGGCCTTGGCCATTATGCTTACACTGCAGCACTCGGGCATATTACTGTATACGGGCACTCTGGCCATTAATGCCTTACACTGCAGCACTCGGGCATTTACTGTATACGGGGCACTCTGGCCATTAATGCTTACACTGCAGCACTCGGGGCAGTATTACTGTATACGGGCACTCTGGCATTAATGCGTACACTGCAGCACTCGGGCATATTACTGTATAGGGGCATCTGCCATTAATGCGTACACTGCAGCACTCGGGGCAGTATTACTGTATACGGGGCACTCTGGCCATTAATGCTTACACTGCAGCACTGGGCAGTATTACTGTATACGGGGCACTCTGGCCATTAATGCTACACTGCAGCACTCGGGCAGTATTACTGTATACGGGGCTCTGCCATTAATGCTTACACTGCAGCACTCGGGGCATTATTACTGTATACGGGGCACTCTGGCCATTAATGCCTTACACTGCAGCACTCGGGCAGTATTACTGTATACGGGGCACTCTGGCCATTAATGCTTTACACTGCAGCACTCGGGCATATTACTGTATACGGGGCACTCTGGCCATTAATGCCTTACACTGCAGCACTCGGGGCAGTATTACTGTATACGGGGCCTCTGGCCATTAATGCTTTACACTGCAGCACTCGGGGCATTATTACTGTATACGGGGCACTCTGGCCATTAATGCCTTACACTGCAGCACTCGGGGCAGTATTACTGTATACGGGGCACTCTGGCCATTAATGCTTACACTGCAGCACTCGGGCATTATTACTGTATACGGGGCACTCTGGCCATTAATGCCTTACACTGCAGCACTCGGGGCAGTATTACTGTATACGGGGCTCTGGCCATTAATGCTTTACACTGCAGCACTCGGGGCATTATTACTGTATACGGGGCACTCTGGCCATTAATGCCGTTACACTGCAGCACTCTGGGCATTATTACTGTTATACGGGGCACTCTGCCATTAATGCCTTACACTGCAGCACTCGGGGCATTATTACTGTATACGGGGCACTCTGGCCATTAATGCTTACACTGCAGCACTCGGGGCAGTATTACTGTATACGGGGCACTCTGGCCATTAATGCCTTACACTGCAGCACTCGGGGCATTATTACTGTATACGGGGCACTCTGGCCATTAATGCTTTACACTGCAGCACTCGGGGCAGTATTACTGTATACGGGGCCTCTGCCATTAATGCCTACACTGCAGCACTCGGGGCAGTATTACTGTATACGGGGCACTCTGCCATTAATGCTTTACACTGCAGCACTCGGGCATATTACTGTATACGGGCACTCTGGCCATTAATGCCTTACACTGCAGCACTCGGGGCATTATTACTGTATACGGGGCACTCTGGCCATTAATGCCTTACACTGCAGCACTCGGGCATTATTACTGTATACGGGCACTCTGCCATTAATGCTTTACACTGCAGCACTCGGGGCATATTACTGTATACGGGGCACTCTGGCCATTAATGCCTTACACTGCAGCACTCGGGCATTATTACTGTATACGGGGCACTCTGGCCATTAATGCCTTACACTGCAGCACTGGGGCATTATTACTGTATACGGGGCACTCTGGCCATTAATGCTTTACACTGCAGCACTCGGGGCATTATTACTGTATACGGGGCACTCTGGCCATTAATGCCTTACACTGCAGCACTCGGGGCATTATTACTGTATACGGGGCACTCTGGCCATTAATGCCTTACACTGCAGCACTGGGGCAGTATTACTGTATACGGGGCACTCTGCCATTAATGCTTACACTGCAGCACTCGGGGCAGTATTACTGTATACGGGGCCTCTGGCCATTAATGCTTACACTGCAGCACTCGGGGCATATTACTGTATACGGGGCACTCTGGCCATTAATGCTTACACTGCAGCACTCGGGGCATTATTACTGTATACGGGGCACTCTGGCCATTAATGCTTTACACTGCAGCACTCGGGGCATTATTACTGTATACGGGGCCTCTGCCATTAATGCTTTACACTGCAGCACTCGGGGCAGTATTACTGTATACGGGGCACTCTGGCCATTAATGCCTTACACTGCAGCACTCGGGCATATTACTGTATACGGGGCACTCTGGCCATTAATGCCGTACACTGCAGCACTCGGGGCAGTATTACTGTATACGGGGCACTCTGGCCATTAATGCTTACACTGCAGCACTCGGGCATTATTACTGTATACGGGGCACTCTGGCCATTAATGCTTACACTGCAGCACTCGGGGCAGTATTACTGTATACGGGGCACTCTGGCCATTAATGCCTTACACTGCAGCACTCGGGCAGTATTACTGTATACGGGGCACTCTGGCCATTAATGCCGTACACTGCAGCACTCGGGGCAGTATTACTGTATAGGGGCACTCTGCCATTAATGCCTTACACTGCAGCACTCGGGCATTATTACTGTATAGGGGCCTCTCGCCATTAATGCCGTTACACTGCAGCACTCGGGGCATATTACTGTATACGGGGCCTCTCGCCATTAATGCCTTACACTGCAGCACTCGGGGCAGTATTACTGTATACGGGGCACTCTGGCCATTAATGCCGTACACTGCAGCACTCGGGGCAGTATTACTGTATACGGGGCACACGTTTGTTTTCATTGGACAGAATGTAGCTTTCGACCATCTCCAAGCACCTAATTTGTTTCTCAAGATAAGAAATGATGACTCTGGGGACATATGGACATCATTGAAGAGGGGTCGGTCTGGTGCTTGGGACCCTGTCCCCCTGAATCTGGATACCAGAGCCACAAAGCAAGAGTAGTCCTCTCACTTGCAAACATGTCTGACTAAATATTTCCAAAATCACTGATCGCCAGGGATTACAGCAGCCGGACCCATGGGGATCAGCTCATCGTCCAATCAGAGAAGACTATACCTTTTCAGAAATAATGCCACCATTTCACTTGCAGTCCCATGTAACGCGACTCATTTCTAACCTCCCCATAAATGTGTGCTCTGCTGCATCTTTGGGTGCGACCCGGAGGGACCAGCAGAGACGCATCTGTCCTCATCCTAATTTACATTGAAATGTCCGTGTAAACCCGATGTAGCGGCTCTGATGCCCCCTGCCGTTTTGTCACAATGCTTTTGATCAAACAAAATGTATATGAGTTTTGTGCGGCCGCTGTGCCCGCGCGGTTCCTGAATGGCCTTTTATGATGGTGAATTGGAATAATGAGTTAAGTCACATAACAGTGGAGACCATTTAGTATTTCAAAAACACAGCGGGGGGCTTTTAAAAAAGACATAATTAAAATCAACGGAAGATGCAGAAGACTGTTATGGAGCTGAAGTCCCCGGCTTCCAGGAAGATTTAATCGTCTCCAGGGCCTTTTCTCCTGAACGCGGCCGCGTCGATTTATCAGAATATTTCTCCTCTTTACGGTTTATTTACATTAATACGTCGTCCTCTCGTTACATTTTTCTATTTTTTTTTTGTACATGTTGTGATGTATGAAGGCAATTTTAAGTGTCGGCGTTTGTATTGGAACCGACAGGAGTATTTATAGGTGATGGGAGCCTAGCACCAGCGACAATATTACAGCCCTGCGCAGATAATAAAATGCCGAGATACAATGTTGCATCCTTTTTAGAGGCCAAATACTCAGTGTCAATATTGTATCCTGCTGTATAATGCAGACTTGCAAAGTGATAAACGGGATATATATTTTTACTCTAAGGACTTTCCCAAAAAGAACGTGGCTTGGTTTAACCCTAGAATGCCTGATTATCATGTCCACTGTAAATGGTAAAAGTGAAGCCAGAAGTAAGGATGATTGGGACATTGTTTCCCACAGATAAGTGACTGTTTCCATGAAACCCATCCTTCCCTGGAGTTCTTAGAGGGAACTAGTGTTGAGCGATACTGCTCGATATCTAAAAATATCGGATCGGAATGGTATCGCCGATATCACTAAATATCGGCGATATCCGATTCCGATACCGGAAGTCCCATGTAAGTCTATGGGAACAAAATATCGCAACTAAAAAAAAACCTTTATTTCCTTGTAAACACTAAATATACACACATAGAATACTATATATATATATATATATTATATATATATATATTTTATATACATGTCATTGTGACATATATATATATATACATATATGTATAGTTTATACACTTCTACATAGTAAAATATCCTCTGATTCAATTGCCGGGTAAAGCCGGCTTCTGTGAAAAGACAGAAGCACCCGACATGAAATGACACTTGGTGTACATAGGGTTAACCATGTCTTTTCATGTCGTTTGCAATCTGATTTGCACAAACAATTACATCAGTCTATGTGTGCAAAATTTCACACCTGTAGGGGTTAATTAAAGGTGTAAATTCTTTGTAAAAAAAACGGACTTTTTTGCTACGAATTTACACCTTTAATTAACCCCTACAGGTGTGAAATTTTGCACACATAGACTGATGTAATTGTTTGTGCAAATCAGATAGCAAAGGACATGAAAAGACATGGTTAACCCTATGTACACCAAGTGTCATTTCATGTCGGGTTCTGCATTTTCACAAAAGCCGTCAATTGAATTAGCGGCTATTATACTATGTAGAAGTGTATGAACTATAATATAAATATAATATATATGTGTCACAAATTCAATGACATGTATATATATATATGAGGTGTAAAATTGTTTAAAAAAATGCGTGGGCTCCCGCCCTATTTTCGCAACCAGACAGACAAAGCCAGGAATGGGGGCAGATAATAATAGCCCAGAGAGGGACCATTATTTTTGGCCCCCCCTGGCTACTAACATCTGCCCCCAGACACCCCAGAAAAGACAAATCTATAATTAGATTCGCCCTTTCTGGCACTTTGCCCGTCTATTCCCATTGCCCTGTAGCGGTGGCGAATGGGTTAATATGGGGTTAAAGCCACATTGCAATTGAAAGGTGACCTTAAGCCAGGTTAATAATTGAGAGCTGTCAATTAGACAACTATCAATTATTAATCCTATTGCATGAAATAAAAATAAAACACACACACTTTAATAAAAATCATTTTAATGAAATAAAGACACATTTTTTTGACCATCTTTTATTTGACTGCAAAAACCATTTCCTGTAATAAAAAATAAAATAAAAAAGCAAAATTATTCTTACCTATCCCATGCACAGTCAGGTCCCACGGTGTAATCCTTCAGAAAGGGTTAATGTTTACTGCAGGGACCGCAGCTAATGCTGCAGCCTCACAGTAAACCCCCAAATGAATGAGTTCCTCTCCTGGCTGACAGGAGAGGAAGTGGAAAGCTTAATTGATTGCTTTCCACTTTCACTTCAGGTCAGCCAGGGACACAATCAGTGACGTCAGAGGGAACTGATTAACAAAAATAGGGGTTCCCTTCGAATAAAAAATGGCGTGGGGTCCCCCTATTTTTGTTAACCAGCCAGATGAAGCAGACCGCTGAGGCCTGGTTTTTCAGGCTGTTAAGGATCCAAATCCATGGACCTTGCCAGCCTGTAATACCAGGCCACAGCAGTCTGCTTCTTGGCTGGTTAACAAAAATAGGGGATCCCCTCGAAAAAAATTAGGCGTAGGGGTCCCCCTATTTTTGTTAACCAGCCAAGTAAAATGCAGACGCTGCGGCCTGGTTTTAGACTGTAAGGCCCATGGATTTGCCAAGCCTGATAATACCAGGCTACAGCAGCCCCACATTTGCGCTGGTTAACAAAAATAGGGGATCCCCTCGAAAAAAAAACGGCGTAGGGGTCCCCCTATTTTTGTTAACCAGCCAAGTAAAATGCAGACTGCTGCGGCCTGGTATTAAAAGACTGTCAAGGCCCATGGATTTTGGCCCTCAACAGCCTGATAATACCAGGCTACAGCAGCCCCACATTTGGCGCACAAAAGATGTGCCAATTGTGGCACTTTACCCGGCTCTTCCCACTGCCCTGTAGCGGTGGCAAGTGGGGTAATAAGGGGTTAATGTCACCGTTGATTGCACGGTGACAATAAGCCCGGTTAATAATGGAGAGGCGTCAATAAGACACCGATCCATTATTAATCCCAAAGTTATTAAATGTATAAAAAAAAGACAAAGCAAGAAAAAAGTATTTTAATGAAATAAAAGAGACAACACAGTTTTCATTAATTTTATTATACTCTCATTCCTGCGACGCCATCGATCTCCTGTAAAAAAAGAAAAAAAAAAACAAACCAACAGTATACCACCTGTCCGACGCAGTCCATAGTAACGAAGGTCCCACGACGATCCAGCTCTGCTACATCGCAATGACAGGCAGAGCCTGACATCCCGGCGCAGCACAGCTGATTACCTGCTTCCCCGGCGGTGACGTCATCGGACTGACTGCTTTACGGCCGCGATTACCCAGCAGTCACTGCAGTTATCGCGAGAAACTGCATGTGACCGCCGGGGAAAATGATGGCGGCCATGAAGCAGTCCAGCCCGTGACCGCCGGAGATCTTCTGCCAGGTAAGTGCCGCTGACTCCTGACAGACCCGACCGACGGACACTGACAGTGACAGTGACAATCCGATTCCGGTATCCGATATGACGAAAATATCGGTACTCGGAATCGAAAGCCGGTAGAGCTAATATCAGCCGATACCCGATATTTGCAGTATCGTATCGCTCAACACTAGAGGGAACCCATCAGCAGTGGCGTGCCTGGAAGCTTATGGGCCACAGGGCAAAATGTCTACCAGTGCCCCCAACTATCATGGGTCTTTTGTTAGTGGTCTTCTCATTTTTGTTTCCATATGTGTCAGAGGGACCATTTGACCTCCGCTGGGTTTAGGGCTTGGGTGCGACGTTCATCCCAGCACCCACTATAGTTAAGGCCCTGTGGGTTAGAACTATTTTCGCAGTATGGCCGTTAGCTCTTACTACAAGAAGGAAATTGATACCTACCTTGGAGGAATCCGATTTGTCACTTCTGAGAAAACGAGCTTCGAAGCCATATGCACCTTAATCTGGAAGTGCAGTGGGGCGTGTCCTCGTACTCAGCGCATCAACACACCCACAATGTCTTTTCTGGCTAATTTGCATATAGCTTTAAAGCTCGATTTCTCGGCCCTGGAACTTCGGATTACTACAAGACTGGTGTCGTTTTAGTTGTTGTACCAAGGCCTATACAGCCCGCTGCTGGAATCATTACTAAAACCTTCCTGACCGATGTCCTTTCATGGCTCCATCTGTATGGTCTGTGCCTCTGTTACATGTTGCGTTCAGTACGTTTAGTATTGTGTTTATGTCGACCCTGGAGTAAATGTCCCTGGAAAGTTCACATGTTGACAGTGAAAACTTTAGTGTCTCCCGAGCTAGAATACTCCATCTCTCCTTTTACACGGTGTTTTGGATCAAGGGCGTAGCTTGAAGTTCATGAGCAATTCTGTAACATCGATCCCACATAACACTAATGCTTTATTTTGGGGATGTGACGCTGTTGGTCCCCCAGGAAACAATTCTCATGAGCTGCTGACTGTTCTTCCCCTGTATATTTAAAAAAGTATCTGTAATCTCTCCTGACATTCCCCGTGAAGTAACAATAATGCACGAGTTCCTCTGTTGTTCTTCCTGGAAATAAATGGATGAATTGATATCTTTTATGATCTCTGTGTTTTAATACAGTTTGCACGATTAGTACTGATTGATTAGTCAGAGATTGTAGCGTCACAATTCTTACTGGTTACAATGTTATATATTTTGTTTATACATTTATTGATACATTTCTAGAGGAATAAATGAGGAATAGCGTAAAAAAGAATTTTAAGAAACGCTAATCCAAAACTGTTGACATGAAGAATAGAAGTATTTAGTGAAAGAAACCTTTTTTGGGGTGAGGCTGCTGCTCTCTTTGCCCCCACTTGTCGTCTTTTCTGCAGAGTGTCCTGTTGTAGATCTTTTTGGGGGAGTTCCTCGCGTTTTGAGGGCTTTGGTCGTTGCTTATTTCGAGCCTGAGAAGGATGATCAGCGGCTAATTACAGGCCTCTGCCCAGACTGTCAGAACATTATTAGACCGTCTGAAATTGCAGCAAGTCTAAACCAGTCACGCCAAATTCACGCCCTCCAGGTGACCCCTAAAACGCTGCGCTCTCTAATTTTACCTCATTTTTCTATTAACCGTCATTATGGCTGTATGGACGGAGATACGCCCGTGATTAATTCATTTAACAGCAAGAAGACTTAGGAGCGCTTTATGCAAGGGGTCGGCAAGGCGGATCGCAATGTTACGTCAGGGCGATACTCAGTGGCGTCGTGCTCGGTCTGTCCCTGGGAAAGTTGGGTGGCTGCCGTAACATTGAATTCATTAGTATAGTCCTGACAACTGCCCTTAAAATACCAGATATGGTGGCTGTGCAGAATTACTGTGGAGCCTCTGCTATTTCTACGTTTTCCCTTCGAGATTAACCTTGGCTTACATTCGGATCTGCAGGAGCGATCGCTGGAGCGGAGCATTGATCTGCTGTGAATCCGCATCGGATTCTGAAGTTCTCAGGTCCCAATGAATTCAGACAATTTGCAGTACGATTTTCATGCTCTGCAGCTCAAGCTCACCCATAATGCTTTTCAGCTATCACATCACGATGATCTAGCACAGCCAATCCGTAAGGACTATCGCAGCTCATATAAAAGACGGGGCCCGGCCAAGCGGCACCAATTTAGGATGTTACATTGTATGGACAGAAGTCAGAGCACACGTCTCATTCTACGTATCTACAGAAAAAGGCCAGAATTGAATTATGGTGTACTACTATAGTGCTGGAGCACATTGATAATGGGAGTAGTAGTCAGTCTGAATAACAATGTGAAGATTCCAGTGACAAGAAGGTGCTGGACCTGCGGAGTCAGTGCTGGACCTGCGGATCAGTGCTGGATCTGCGTCAGTGCTGGATCTGCGGAGTCAGTGCTGGACCTGCGGAGTCAGTGTGGACTGCGGAGTCAGTGCTGGACTGCGGAGTCAGTGCTGGACCTGCGGAGTCAGTGCTGGACCTGCGGAGTCAGTGCTGGACCTGCGGAGTGTGCTGACTGCGGTCAGTGCGAAACTGAATTCATCTGTGATATACTGTGATGTAGCATTTTTTTATTCTGGATGCACTGTAAACAAGGAGGGCATTATTAAACCCCTCTGTCCTAATTTTGTTTGCATTAAAGAGCTAAAAAGGGGTTTAATGCTTTATTAGGAGACCCACAGGCTGATCACCTCCATGCCACGCCGCATTGATGCAGTAATTGATGCAGAAGGAGCCGCGACCAAGTACTGAGTGCATTTACTGATCAGAGATTTCAGTAGGACATTTTGGATTTTACAATCATTTTTCAAGCTGGTGTTATAAAGTATCTAATTTACTGAGATAATGACTTTTGGGTTTTCATTGGCTGTAAGTCATAATCATCAACATTAACAGAAATAACACGTGAAATAGATCCTGTAACTCATATGATCTCTTAATGACTCTATAGAATATATGAGATTCACTGTTTGTGTTGAAGAACGGAAATAAATTCACTTTTTGATGATATTCTCATTTTGTGAGATGCACCTGTATAAAAAATAAACCCCGCTCCTCTCTTGCACTCGCTCTTTTGCATGCATTGTCGGTGGCATGCTGGTGATTAGTGTTAGCTTATTTGCCTTGTAATCTTCCCGCAGCCTTGGCCTGGACAAGGCGCTGCTGCAGCGGACCCCGGGTGCTCTTTAGTTCCAGTGGGCACCGTCCTTGGCGCAGGCTCCGCAGACATGGCGCTGCCCGGCACCAGGATATTGTCTATTAGAGACGGAGCTCGTCTTTCTCTCTGCACATGACATAAATAAAGCTTTCAGTGTGTGCATCAGAGCCGTGAAGCATGAATACCCTGGTGGACTGGGAATTAAATGCCAAGTGAGGGTCAGATGCAACAAAGACTGAATAACACTCGCCAAATGTATACATATTAGGTGAGGAGCGCTGCCCCGGTGCAGAAGGAATCGAATAAGCACCTTGCGTTGTCTGCGTGGAGCATAAAGGCTCCTTTTGTTTGCCTGAGCTGCCAGCGGCGACCCGTGCACAATATGCCATTATTGGATGACTTAGGACAGTGCATATTACAGTGCGGGGACCCTGGGGGCCAAGGGGCTTCATTCCTTTTACTTCTGTAGCCAAGGTCCTAATAAACGAAGTAATTAGACAGTCGCCCTTCTGCATCCGCCGTGTCCTGTAAATATATTCATGAGCTTGACGTGGCTGGCGCCCGTGCGCCTGTAATAGTTCACCCTGGGTGCAGAGGTGCGTGCCCCCCATCTCCAGATAACCAGCAGTCATGGGAGCCGAAGTAAAGACGCTCCACCTGGGTGCGGGGCAGGAGAGCGGACATATCATCGGTGCAACCTGTGCAGATGACCAGGGCCCCAAGATGTAAGGGGGTCACTACCAGCTCCAGAGCACAGTATGAGGAGCCACTTGGACTGCACAGGGCCCTAGGGCCACTACACTAGACGGGGGGCCTACTCACACAAGGGGGTCTACGCCAGAGCACAGTATGAGGAGCCATTGGACTGCACAGGGCCCCAGCTACAAGGGGGCCACTACCAGCTCCAGAGCACAGTATGAGGAGCCATTGGACTGCACAGGGCCAAGCGATGCAAGGGGGCCACTCCAGCTCCAGAGCACAGTATGAGGAGCCATTGGACTGCACAGGGCGCAAGGATGTAAGGGGGCCACTTCCAGCTCCAGAGCACAGTATGAGGAGCCATTGGACTGCACAGGGCCCCAAGATGTAAGGGGGCCACTACCAGCTCCAGAGCGCAGTATGAGGAGCCATTGGACTGCACCGGGCCCATATATTGTTCTTCTATCTGTATCCACCAGTGGTACAGGGGTGAATGCCCCCAATCTCCAGCTATCCCACTGTCCTGGTGGGTGCCAGCAATAACCGGGTCCCCACCCTCTGGAAGGTGGCGTTCACACCTAAGGTACAAAGACTGTAAAAGTGCAGCTGGGGAGAAGATTAAATCTATTGCACCCGATGTGTGAAGTTTCCAGGTTCATGTCAGTCACGTCCTCACTGGTCTGATAACAGAGAGCAATAGATCACGTCAATGAGTGAAAGGCCTGACCCCGATAAATCCCTGGGGCATTATAAACCCCGGAGTTTATAGGCCGTGAATTGTTTCTACCGGACGCCAGGATATTAAACATTTGGAATATTCAGATGCCGACAAGAAAGTATAGAAATGTAGCGTCCGAGAAGAAACATGGCGGAAAGAAGGGAACATTTATCTATGGTCAGGATTGTAAATCTGTGCTCAGATATTGGGGAAGATTGACCTCCAGACAATGACCGATGACGTCTATCTATCTATCTATCTATCTATCTATCTATCTATCTATTTTATTCTATATTCTGTCTATTTATATATCTATTATCTATCTATCGATCTATGTATCTATTGATCTATTATCTATTTCTTTCTATCCATCCTTTCACAGATCTTTCGGCCGCGTTGCTTCTTCCTTTTCATCAATATTCCAGTATTTTTCTGATTTGTCTGTGGAAGTTTCCCTTCCGGCTTCTCCATGTCTTTATGGCGGATGATAATGCATTAGTTCTTCCCCGTCTGGCAGAATCTCGTGTTATTGAGTTTTCTTCTAGGAGATGTGATTGTGCAGACAAGTTGTCGCGTTGTGAACAAACACATCTCTGGTATTAATTGGGCCATTAGTGAGAATACACATGTATCCATGATGACTGGGGAGCTGCTGTGATGTCACTCGGGGCCACAGAGGATCTCCGGGCCCCTGGTGGCCTCACAGCGATCTATGTTTGTTCTACGGAGCGCGGCGCTGCCGATACCGTGGTGCCAGGCCGTGTAGTATCCGGAGAATTCACCTTGTTTTTGTGCCTCCTGCTCCCGGGAAGGAAATATCGGCTTTTATGAATGAAGCTTGTGGTTTTCACTAGTTTAGCGCCAATGTGTCGCCTCTTGGGAGGACGGTGCTTTATTCCACAAGTGTCAGTTCTGTGATGTTAGAACCCGACTTGAATCTTATTCTGTAAACAATAAATTGATGGATAAAATCTTGGGGGGGGCATTGTTAGGGCCACAGCCCTATTCTACTTGCCTTGAGAAAGAAAGGGGTGAGGTGACCCTGTGGCTCCACTCCCTCGTCCCTTTTGTGCATACTTTGCGGTACAGAGAGGTGGTGTGGCAACGTAAGCTCCTCCCTTGTCCCTTTTGTGCATACTTTGCGGTACAGAAAGGCGGTGTGGCAACATAAGCTCCTCCCTTGTCCCTTTTGTGCATACTTTGCAGTACAGAGAGGCGGTGTGGCAACATAAGCTCCTCCCTTTTCCCTTTGTGCATACTTTGTAGTACAGAGAGGGGGTGTGGCATCATAAGCTCCTCCCTTGTCCCTTTTATGCTACTTTGTGGTACAGAGAGGGGGTGTGGCATCATAAGCTCCTCCCTTGTCCCTTTTGTGCATACTTTGCGGTACAGAGAGGCGGTGTGGCAATATAAGCTCCTCCCTTGTCCCTTTTTTGCATACTTTGCGGTACAGAGAAGCGGTGTGGCAATGTAAGCTCCTCCCTTGTCCCTTTTGTGCATACTTTGCGGTACTGCGGAAGGGGGTGTGGCAACATAAGCTCCTCCCTTGTCCCTTTTGTGCATACTTTGCGGCACTGAGAGGGGGTGTGGCAATATAAGCTCCTCCCTTGTCCCTTTTGTGCATACTTTGCGGTACTGCGGAAGGGGGTGTGGCAACATAAGCTCCTCCCTTTCCGGCCACATAATGGCGCACAGTGCCTGTAATTCTCCAGTTTTTTGACCACCGGGCGGCTTCAGGGCTCTTGTGGAGATCTCTTCTCGGGCCTGACTGGCTTCTCGGTAGATATAGGATAGTTTGGTAATTTTTCGACATTGTACTGACCCCCAGGTGGCCTTTAACCTGTGGCCACCCAGCAACTATTCTCTGTGACACGCCCCTGTTTGCCCATAACTGCCAATCACATTGCTGCTTTCATTTTTGTAAGGAAAGTTGAAAACTGAATCTCACAACCTGATTGGTAGCATTTGGCGACACCTCTTTTTTTTCTCCTGACAGTGGCCCGCGCTGCGTGAAATCTCCAATGTCCAATTATGTAACTTTATAGTAATTTAAATTGGATTTTACATTAAATCTATTTCTAGAAAGTTCTGTCGATAACCGTGGGCAGCATATATAGAGTTAAAGCAAAATTCCTTTAATCCGTCATCAGTGCCGTATTATTGGAGGGTCCTGGAAGCTTCTGTGCTCAGCCTGCCTCCGAATTTCCAGACTATCGGACGCCGATTTAAAGGCATTGTTACTTTTGATAGGCGATGAATGAGAATGTTGCATCATCTCTACTAATAATAGATGGAACAATTACTGACCGTCCCTGAGCCGCACGTTGTCCCCAGACGCCGGCTTCTCCGGATCACGCCCTGCAGAACAGCACGATTATATAATGGGGGCTGTAACATTACATGAAGGGAAATGTCACCGGTTCACGGTAACGGCCAGCTGTCTGCTGCGGCAGCCATGTCAGTCACGGTCATCGCGGGATCTCGTGCTGGGAGCAACATTTTATATCATGGTGCTATAGAAATAAAGATATTAGACTTCAGAAATTAAGAGAATTACAAAATGTGCAAAAGTGAGTAATCTGCTGGGCACCGCAATATCTGCCGGGCACCGTAATATCTGCCGGGCACCGTAATATCTGCCGGGCACCGATATCTCGGCACCGCAATGGCACCTCAATATCTGCCGAACACCTCAATATCTGCCGGGCATCTCAATGGCACCGCAGTATCTGCCGGGCATCTCAATGGCACTGTAATATCTGCCGGGCACCGTAATATCTGCCGGGCACCGCAATGGCACCTCAATATCTGCCGAGCACCTCAATATCTGCCGGGCATCTCAATGGCACCGCAGTATCTGCCGGGCATCTCAATGGCACTGTAATATCTGCCGAGCACCGCAAGTATCTGCGGGCATCCTATATGGCACGTAATATCTGCCGGGCACCGTAATATTTGCCGGGCACTCTCAATGGCACTTAATATCTGCCGAGCACCGCAATATCTGCCGGGCATCTCAATGGCACCGCAGTATCTGCCGGGCATCTCAATGGCACTGTAATATCTGCCGGGCACCGTAATCTGCGGGCATCGCAATGGCACCGTAATATCTGCCGAGCACCTCAATATCTGCCGGGCATCTCAATGGCACCGCAGTATCTGCCGGGCATCTCAATGGCACTGTAATATCTGCCGAGCACCGCAGTATCTGCTGGGCATCTCAATGGCACTGTAATATCTGCCGAGCACCGCAATATCTGCCGGGCATCTCAATGGCACCACAGTATCTGCCGGGCATCTCAATGCACTGTAATATCTGCCGAGCACCGCAATATCTGCCGGGCACCACAATGGCACTTAATATCTGGCACGAGCACTCGCAACTATCTGCCGGGCATCTCAATGGCACTAATATCTGCTGGCACCGCAATATCTGCCGGGCATCTCAACGGCACCGAATATCTGCCGGGCACTCATGAATAATCTGCCGGCACCGCATATTGGTCTGCACAATACCTGCCGGGCACCGCAGTATTAGCTGGTCTGCTGGCTTTTAAATTGCCATGCACTGCATTGCCGGGCGCTCCAAATGGCACACAGTATCTCCATCTAGGAGTAATATTCGAACCAGTCTACCACTCAAATATGTAAAAATTCTCGGTCACCGTTCTCCTCTCAATGGCACCACAGTATCTGCCGGGCATCTCAATGGCACTGTAATATCTGCCGAGCACCGCAGTATCTGCCGGGCATCTCAATGGCACTGTAATATCTGCCGGGCACCGTAATATCTGCCGGGCATCTCAATGGCACCACAGTATCTGCCGGGCATCTCAATGGCACTGTAATATCTGCCGGGCACCGCAATATCTGCCGGGCATCTCAATGACACTGTAATATCTGCCGAGCACCGCAATATCTGCCGGGCACCACAATGGCACCTCAATATCTGACGAGCACCGCAATATCTGCCGGGCATCTCAACGGCACTGTAATATCTGCCGGGCACCGTAATATCTGCCGGGCACCGCAATGTCTGCACATACCTGCCAGGCACCGCAGTATTAGCATGTGTCTGCTGGGTTTTTGAAATTGCCATGTGCATGCCGGGCGCTGCCAAATCGGCACACGATGTTTCTCTAGAGTAATTAACGAAAGTCTACACACAAAATTTAAAAAAATTCTCGGTCTCCCTCTCTAGCCCCGTAAAGCCCACTGGGCACTATCTGTTTGCCAGACTTCAGTGACCCTCCTCCAATCTGTGGGATAGTTGGAGGGGATTATAGAGGACCGATATTTATTTTTCTTTTTTTTCCTGCTCTTCTCCGTTCCTGAGATATCTGTTTATTTTTCCTGTATTTGAATCTATTTTTTTTATCCAAGTGGGCGTGGTCCTAAAAACTGCCCACAGAAAAGAGATGAAGACACGCCCAATTGTCTCACAGGGCTAGATTTACATACAGGGAAAATGGGGCCATATCTCAGGAATGGAGAGGCGCAGAATCGAAAGAAAAACATCGCCAGATTCAGGAGAACAGCGGCATTTACACCAAAAATAAAATCTGTTTGTGCAAGTGACTCTGCAAGTTGTAACCTTGTTGCCTTATTCTATTAACACCCGCACCGTCGCGTCACCACATTCGACCTTTGGTGCGTGGCATTCCCCACCTTTTCTCTTCCATTTTTTTCTCAGGAAGCACAGCTCGCCTCCTCCACCCGAAGGTGTGAACACCCCACTTTTATAAACATTTATTAGATTTTTTTTTATTAATAAAAAGTAATACAAATAATTATCATAACTTTAATATTACAAATATGGGGGTCCCGTGTTGGCTGTTCCATAAGCTAATACTAGACGGATTCTGGAAGCAAGAAGGGGTCCATCTCGGGGCCAACATTAGGTTTCGGAGGTCCTGCCTCGTTCTGTGCGGCCCCAATGCCTGCCCGCTCCTGGGTATGCCTGCATCGCTCGGCGACTCGTTAACTCCCGGGCTGGAGCTGCAGTCGCCGAGGCTTTTGCACGGGTGGATCTCTCTTTGCGGGGTGTAGAGCACCTGAAGGGGTTAACGTGTTTTGCTTGTCACTTAATGACTGGAGTCACGTTGGTGGAGATGTCGGCAGTTCTTTATTTCGTTTCATCAGCTGCGTGCACCATATGTTTAGGAAGAATTATCTCACCGTACAATTAAGGATTATGTATGCTGCATTTAATAAGTCGGGGGAGGAGGAACGCAGACATTCTTGTAACCGCGGCCCCCCATCCTTGCACTCGCTCTCCAGGCCTCCTGTAATGTACAACATGTGCATCAAAGCTCGGCTGCTGCTGGTAAAAGGGACTAGGAAAACAGCCGGACGTACAGGGAGTCTTCAGGTGCCCCTGCATGTGCCTCCGAGGGCTTTATGGCCTTTTGGCAGCGTTTAAAGGGTTAGCTAACGTTTGGCTTATAATTGCGAGGGGTCTTGTGACATCTTTCACCCTACAAGACCCCCTCTCCTTTGTTAGTTTTTTTTTGTAATACTATATTTTATCTTCTTATGGGCACAATGCAATACTTTATTTCTCCTGTGGGGGCACTGCAGGAAAATGTCACTTGCCTCTAAGTTTCCCTGTGAATTACAGAAGGACCGTTAATGATCAGCCGAATTCCCCAGCACATTATTAACCAAAACTAAATAGCAGGAAGCGAGCTAAACCTTTATTCTGTCCCAGATCACAAGATGGCTGTATCCAGAGGTCTGCCCACTTTTACCGCTTCTGGTCTGTAGGAGGTTGTGGCTACCGATGCCTCTGTAGGTGCCCCTGCTTGTTAGATGGGACCCTCGACTGTAGACTCCTCACCGTGTGTCCTTCTTCCTGGACCGGCAGTGAACGTCGGTAATCTGTGGAGAAGTCTGGCTGTAAGTGTTGAGTTTCCCTGCAGCGCCACCACAGGTGATATGAAGTATTGCATGATGGGAGGAGTCCTCCGGAGTTAGAGATGCTTTTTAGAACACCTGCACTGTAATCAAGAGAAGGGGACCACCCTCTCTTAAAGGGATTTTTTTTTTCATGAAAAGTTGGAAACATCCTGATGAAAGCGAAAAAAGTTAAAACAAATTTTCTACTGGAATCATCAACTCAGTTCAGCGCTGCCTCACCTCTGCCCCTCATTTCCAGTGGAGACCATTAGAGAGGAGGGCAGGTTACAGTGGTAAGGATGACAGCCCACTGTTTAAATTTTTTTAAGAGCAGAAAACCTCTTTAATTTAGAATTTTTTTTTAACAGCGCATCAACATTTGTCTTCTTTACCAGAAAATTCCTTCTAAGGTATCTAAAGATGAGATTACCCCTATTTATGATGCACCAGCCTCCAAATACTGCCATTGAGGTCACTTCCCTTGATGGGCTGTAGGTCTTCGGACTCCGGCCAGTGATTGGTGCTATTATATAGCCTACTACGATGCAAGATAGAGAAGCGTCAGCCTCCAACCACTGCCATGGCGTCACTTTCCTTGATGGGCTGTAGGATCTTCGGACCCGGCTGGTCACCGGTGCTCTTATGTAAGCCTACTACGATGCAAGATAGAGAAGCGTCAGCCTCCAACCACTGCCATGGGCGTCACTTTCCTTGATGGGCTGTAGGATCTTCGTACCCCGGCTGGTCACCGGTGCTCTTATGTAAGCCTAGTATGATCAAGATAGAGAAGCGTCAGCCTCCAACCACTGCCATTGGGGTCACTTCCTTGATGGGCTGTAGGGTCTTCGGACCCCGGCTGGTCACCGGTGCTCTTATGTAAGCCTAGTATGATACAAGATAGAGAAGCGTCAGCCTCCAACCACTGCCATTGGGGTCACTTCCCTTGATGGGCTGTAGGGTCTTCGGCCTCTGGCCGGTCACGGTGCTCTTATGTAAGCCTAGTATGATACAAGATAGAGAAGCGTCAGCCTCCAACCACTGCCATGGGCGTCACTTTCTATGATGGGCTGTAGGGTCTTCGGCCTCCGGCCGATCACCAGTGCTCTTATGTAAGCCTAGTATGATACAAGATAGAGAAGCGTCAGCCTCCAACCACTGCCATTGGGGTCACTTCCCTTGATGGGCTGTAGGGTCTTCGGCCTCTGGCCGGTCACCGGTGCTCTTATGTAAGCCTAGTATGATACAAGATAGAGAAGCGTCAGCCTCCAACCACTGCCATGGGCGTCACTTTCTATGATGGGCTGTAGGGTCTTCGGACTCCAGCCAGTGATTGGTGCTCTTATGTAAGCCTAGTATGATACAAGATAGAGAAGCGTCAGCCTCCAACCACTGCCATGGGCGTCACTTTCTATGATGGGCTGTAGGACCTTCGGACTCCAGACATCGATTGTGCTCTTATGTAAGCCTAGTACGATACAAGATAGAGAAGCGTCAGCCTCCAACCACTGCCATTGGGCACTTCTATGATGGGCTGTAGGGTCTTCGCCTCTGGCCGTCACCGTTTCTCTTATGTAAGCCTAGTATGATACAAGATAGAGAAGCGTCAGCCTCCAACACTGCCATGGCGTCACTTTCTATGATGGGCTGTAGGGTCTTGGCCCTGGCGATCACAGTGCTCTATGTAAGCCTACTCGATGCAGATGAGAAGTGCTACCTAGTCCTGGCTCTATTTTCTCTCCCATTTTTCGTTGCGCTGGTGAATAGTAAGATGCGATGGATGATCAGAGTCAGAACCTTTCTAGAAAAGCTTTCCTTGGAAAAAACTTCTCTGCTTGTTAAGTCAACTTCTGCCAACCTCTATTGATGGAGCCGCTGTCCGCGTGCAATATAAGATGGAAGATGTAAATGAGGCTGTAAGTAATTTACTTGACTTTGATTACAAATGATGGATCGAGCCCTGTCCTGCGCTCCACAGTGACACTAGTGTTGTTCACCATGCACCAAAGAAAACTGCGGCTTGTCATAAAACATTACCCTAGCTCTCTTTATGAGTGCATGCTGTTAGGGCGCCGAAAGCCGTTCCCACAATCAGAACCGTCTGGCTGAACACTGCGCTCTTTGTGAAGCTTCACAATAAGATCGGGTTTGAAGGGCCGAGTATTATTATTACAATGTAAGGGCGAAATCTGCAAATGTTTATCCCGAGGAGAAGCCCATTAGGTAAACCCTCGACGTGAATGATCGCGACACCGGAAGCACGCAGCTGACGGTTTAGTAGCCGGGGCACCTTGGGTCAAGCTATGGCCGCTTGGGTCAGAGTCCAGGTCCTTCATGTGTCCAGCACAGAGGATGGCGGCACTCACAAAGCTTTTCACCTAAAAAAAAAAAAACATCAAAAAGAATTTCAAAATGAAACGATGGAATTAACTTTATGGACATTTTGTTTGTGCTCAAAATAAACACCAAGTCTTTCATTTTTAAGGCACATGGGACCGGGCAGTGCACCTAAAGACTCCTGCACCATCACCACCCCTTCCCCTAAAAAATATATATATTGGACTCAACCTTATGGATTTAGGATGCAAACATCCTTCAGCTGCATTTGTTTCTTTTATTTAAAAAAAAAAAAAATGTACTTGACGCTATGGATCTTGGGTGCACAATCCGTCTATTTTTTTTCTTTTTTGGCTTTCATTGTGCCCAAATTGTGTTGCATAGTTCTTGTTTCATGTCAGCTGAGCTGAATTAATGGAACATTGTGTTTTCTCATGTTGATCTGATAGGACACATCCGTCCGCCCACAGTTTCCTGCCATTTCCTGGAGCACAGGTAACTTTGGCGCTTTAATAAAGTAATATATTAACAAGTGTTCGGTGCCGATCAGATCTGCGTCAGGCAAGAGACTGTTACGTCTCTGCAGAAAATGTCCGTGTGCGAGGAGGACGGCCGCGGGACGGACACTATGGGATATCCATAGTGATGCCAATCACTTCCAATTCTGTGTATAAAGATGTGAAGTGCTGCTGCTTTATGGAGCCAGGGCAGAAGACGGGTAGTTTGGAAGATTCTTAAAAACTTATTCCCACCTTAATGCTGCTAGGCACAAGCAGTTTTGCAATTTATTTCTTTATAAATTTGTAGCTGTTTTTTTTTTTTTCATTTTTATACAGTTGGTTGCCTTGGAGACCGACCACCTCTGTAGGACTGCAGAAGCTGTTTTCTGTTTATCTTGTGTGCATTATTTCGAGGCTTCCAAAAAAGGCTGCACTCAAGCATACTAAAGCATGACAACATAGAATATATGAAATTTTGAATAGCAATATGGCTTTGGAATATAAGGAAAAATTTGAGACGCTTAGTATAAACATTTGGCCAAACATTTTAAAGCTCAACAACCATCGTCAAGGTGGTCTCAATTCTGTTGAGTCCCTAACCTAATGTGAACATACCTCTATTAGGCTGATATCTGAATTTCAGATATCAGCCTAATAGAGGTATGTTCACATTAGGTTAGGGACTCAACAGAATTGAGACCACCTTGACGATGGTTGTTGAGCTTTAAAATGTTTGGCCAAATGTTTATACTAAGCGTCTCAAATTTTTCCTTATATTCCAAAGCCATATTGCTATTCAAAATTTCATATATTCTATGTTGTCATGCTTTAGTATGCTTGAGTGCAGCCTTTTTTTGGATGTTTTACATGAGGGTAGCTCCCTTTGGTTTGCACCTAGTTCACATTAGTCTGGAACTGCCAGTCAGGTTTTTTGTCTTATTTCGAGGCTGTCCTGAATCGCTGGAGCGCGCAGTCACCAAATAATCCCGACTAGCTTCAGCACAGACAGCAGCGGTGGTCGGTCTCCTGAGTAACGAGCTGTAAATAAGTGTTAATATCTCGAGAACGGCTGCAAAGTTCAATAAGCCGTAAACTGCAAAAGAGTTTGATTTACAAGTGCTATCCGACAATATCCATGTATGAAGAGAGGAATAACGTTTTAAATGCATATGAAGGGGCCAAATGCTGCGTCTTTTATTCTGTCCTAAAATACTCACTGTAAATCTCATAATTATAAGAAGCCTCCCAGCTCTGTGGCTGTGGGAATCGGGAAAAATTACACAAACCCAGTAAACCTACTGAGGCCACAAAGCTACCGGCCGCTGCAAACCCAGTGATAAGTCTGTGGCTTTATAATGGCTGCCACTTTATTGCAGACTGAAATGGGCGCCGGGCCCTGTCGTCCTCCGCCTTGCGGCCCTGTCGTCTCCCGCCTTGCGGCCCTGTCGTATCCCGCCTTGCGGCCCTGTCGTCGTCCCCCGCCTTGCGGCCCGTCGTCGTCCCCCGCCTTGCGGCCCTGTCGTCGTCCCCCGCCTTGCGGCCCTGTCGTCGTCCCCGCCTTGCGGCCCATCGTCGTCCCCCGCCTTCCGCCCGTCGTCGTCCCCGCCTTCCGGCCCTGTCGTCGTCCCCGCCTTCCGCCCTGTCGTCCCCCCGCCTTCCGGCCCTGTCGTCGTCCCCGCCTTGCGGCCCTGTCTCGTCCCGCCTGCGCCTGTCGCGTCCCCGCCTTGCGGCCCTGTCGTCCCCATCTTGCGGCCTGTCGTCCCCATCTTGCGCCCTGTCGTCCCATCTGCGGTCCTGTCGTCCCATCTTGCGGCCCTGTCGTCATCGCTTTGTGCCTTTGCTTAGGGAAAGCTCCTGCTCTATCTCCAAACTTATCCTTAGGTTCCATTTACCCAAAAGATTAACACAAAAAAGCATCCAAAGTACATCAAAAATTGGCACTTCAAATCTATGAATATTACACCATTCTGATGTCAAGTTACACCAGAAAAACGAAGCGATCCAAATGAATAAAATATAATAGTTTTATTATTTCAGAATTAAAATCCAAAAGTTTAACAAAAATTGATAAAATTAGAAGTAGCAAAGTGCCTCACAATAGGAGACACCACAAAGATAAATAATTAAACAATTATGTATATACAACAAGGTGCTAGTGCATATAATCGTGGCCTTTCACAGGTATGTAGTAAGATATACCATATATTGGACTAAAAGCATGAAAAAGACCGTAATGAATATAACCAGCCATAAATCCCTAATGACCAAATCTGTCTCCAATGCTTATAAGCTAATGCCCAACTGTGAGGGGAGAATATCAGTGCAGCCATAAAATAATAAAATAAGAGTATATGTATTGGGTGAATGAAGTGGCATCCCTACACCCCGACGCGCGTCCGTCAACCTCCTTTATGCTCCCATGTATTGAATATGGTACTAGACTACACTTTTCCAGACAGGGCACAGTAACGGGGGCACAGTAGTCTGGACACTGTGCCATAGACTTAAGGTCTCTGAGCTCTTTCGTCCCCAATTACAGTTCAATCTTTTCCATCACTGACTTGTTTGCTGTTTCAGGTAGACGAGACGGGCGCCCTGTTGTAAACTTTAACATACAATTTGCCCTCTATAACAAATCCATTTGTGGCGTTCACAAATATGTGAAAACTCCCACACCGTACAGATTTCTGGCATCATCGTGCAGGTGTCACCGGCCAGCTCAACCCCGAAACTGCTCCGCACTGCCGTCTGCAAATATCAGACAAGGAAGTCGCCTCCGAAAAGCAAACGGTCGTCAAAACTTTTCACCTAACTTAACCGGTAATAAAGTTTGGGAATTTTTCATTGGTCTGTTTCTGTATCGTAGAGATAACCCCATAGTGGGAAGCCAGTTGTATCAGACCGAAACCAGGATTTTTGGGGCCATCTAAAGGGAACCGACACTTTGGATTTTGTTAAAAGGTTTCTCCAGCAAAAAGTTCACCGCTAATTCAAGCTGATCCCTAAAATTCTGCAGTAATTTGTGTCCGTAAATGTTCTGGTTCTGTGTAGCGCCACCACAGGAGAAGTCCAGTATTGCACAATTCTTGGTAAAATCCATGTGCCACATATGTAATGCCTGAACGCTGCAGCTCATCCGGAGTAAGACTTTGTGCAGCTGTTCTCCCGCTGCATAGTAGACCAGGACCCGTGTCACGGCGGTAATGTGAAGCGGCCGGGCCCCATTCCATGTGATCTTTGTGATACAAGGGTCTTCCTGTTAGGCAGAAGGGTCTTTTGGCGCCGTCCCCAGTATTACGGCTCCTGCACCCCCTATAGTTCTGCCCCCGCTCCACTTGTTGCACTGTTTTGCACCGATATAGATTAGGCTTCTGGGATGTTAGAAATAAAGTTCTGACCCAGTTTTCCTACATGATGCAAAGTTTCTGAACTTCCAAAAAGTTTTCCATAATCTGTAGATTTCATTCTACAATCGTTCGCATTCTACCTATTATATATGTATCTTTTTAATTTCGGAGTTTTCTTTCTCTGCCTGCACCTACTGTCCTGTAGGATGTCGGAGAATTGCCCCCCTCGTAGGTAAAGCTTTTAATCACAGCCTTGAGATAATCGTGAAATTTCTGAGAACTGCGTCGATGAAAAGGTGACATGGAATCAGCTTACACCCGGAGTCCTCGCGGTGGGAAGGTGTTGTTGCACGCAGCGTCAAATAATCTGTTTTCCGCTAATCCTGTATTGCAATTAGAGTCGCGCTTTATTCCATCTCCAGAAAATTTGAATAACAAAAGTGTCTCAATTAAAGAAAAGTGAGCGATTCCCGAGGCCGATAATGGGGCGAATTCTACTTTCTACATCTACTTTTTTATTTTATTTCATGCAGCTTTTTGCCCTACAAGATATTGGCCGCTCTCGTCTTACGAGGAATAGCTGCCGGCTGCAAACTTTTATTTTCTCTTTTTTCCTCCTTTCTTAATCCCACCACCTTCCCCAAAATCCCCCCAGCAAGTGACCTTGTCAGACAGACTATAGAATAAAGGCTGCGGCCCGGGACCGCGGTTCATTTACAAGCAGCTGCTTGCTACCGTCAGCACAAAGACAGGCCCCGCATTACATTAATGGGGGATGACATGCTCAAAGAGCAACTGTGCCCCTCGTCCCAAAAACAAAACCATTGTCTGTTGCCGAGATCCCCATACTCGGGGTGTGATCCCCCAGAAGCAGAGCGACTTCTGTGAGGCCGGGGACTCATTAAAAAAAACCCAGAGAAGAATTTAGTAATGTCCATGTTCGTTGGCATTTATCTTCCTAGTACATTACTGTATTTTACAGATGCACCGCATGGCGCCAAGCTCCTAACTTTAGAGGTGCTGCACTGATTCTGGGGGATGTGCTGCTGACTGGTGCCATGCGGTGCATCTGTAAAATGCAATCTCTTAACTTTAGGGGTGCCTGCACTGATACTGGGGTGTGTGCTGCTGACTGTATTTTACAGATGCACGGCATGGAGCCAAGTTCCTAACTTTAGAGGTGCTGCACTGATTCTGGGGGATGTGCTTCTGACTGTATTTTACAGATGCGCCGCATGGAGCCAATCTCCTAACTTTAGAGGTGCTGCACTGATACTGGGGGATGTGCTGCTGACTGTATTTTACAGATGCGCCGCATGGAGCCAATCTCCTAACTTTAGAGGTGCTGCACTGATTCTGGGGGATGTGCTGCTGACTGGTGCCATGCGGTGCATCTGTAAAATGCAATCTCTTAACTTTAGGGGTGCCTGCACTGATACTGGGGTGTGTGCTGCTGACTGTATTTTACAGATGCACGGCATGGAGCCAAGTTCCTAACTTTAGAGGTGCTGCACTGATTCTGGGGGATGTGCTTCTGACTGTATTTTACAGATGCGCCGCATGGAGCCAAGTTCCTAACTTTAGAGGTGCTGCACTGATACTGGGGGATGTGCTGCTGACTGTATTTTACAGATGCACCGAATGGCACCAGGTTCCTAACTTTAGAGGTGCTGCACTGATACTGGGGGGTGTGCTGCTGACTGTATTTTACAGATGCACCGCATGGCACCAGGTTCCTAACTTTAGAGGTGCTGCACTGATACTGGGGGATGTGCTGCTGACTGTATTTTACAGATTCACCGCATGGCACCAGGTTCTTAACTTTAGAGGTGCTGCTCTGATACTGGGGGGTGTGCTGCTGACTGTATTTTACAGATGCACCGCATGGAGCCAATCTCCTAACTTTAGAGGTGCTGCACTGATACTGGGGGATGTGCTGCTGACTGTATTTTACAGATGCACCGCATTGAGCCAATCTCTTAACTTTAGAGGTGCTGCACTGATACTGGGGGGTGTGCTGCTGACTGTATTTTACAGATGCACCGCATGGAGCCAATCTCCTAACTTTAGAGGTGCTGCACTGACACTGAGGGATGTGCTGCTGACTGTATTTTACAGATGCACCGCATGGAGCCAATCTCTTAACTTTAGAGGTGCTGCACTGATACTGGGGGGTGTGCTGCTGACTGTATTTTACAGATGCACCGCATGGAGCCAATCTCCTAACTTTAGAGGTGCTGCTCTGATACTGGGGGTGTGCTGCTAACTGTATTTTACAGATGCACCGCATGGAGCCAATCTCCTAACTTTAGAGGTGCTGCACTGATACTGGGGGGTGTGCTGCTAACTGTATTTTACAGATGCACCGCATGGAGCCAATCTCCTAACTTTAGAGGTGCTGCACTGATACTGGGGGTGTGCTGCTAACTGTATTTTACAGATGCACCGCATGGAGCCAATCTCCTAACTTTAGAGGTGCTGCACTGATACTGGGGGGTGTGCTGCTGACTGTATTTTACAGATGCACCGCATGGAGCCAATCTCCTAACTTTAGAGGTGCTGCTCTGATACTGGGGGGTGTGCTGCTGACTGTATTTTACAGATGCGCCGCATGGAGCCAAGCTCCTAACTTTAGAGGTGCTGCACTGATACTGGGGGTGTGCTGCTAACTGTATTTTACAGATGCACCGCATGGAGCCAATCTCCTAACTTTAGAGGTGCTGCACTGATACTGGGGGGTGTGCTGCTGACTGTATTTTACAGATGCACCGCATGGAGCCAATCTCCTAACTTTAGAGGTGCTGCTCTGATACTGGGGGGTGTGCTGCTGACTGTA
Organism: Oophaga sylvatica; assembly: GCA_033576555.1. Taxonomy (NCBI): domain Eukaryota; kingdom Metazoa; phylum Chordata; class Amphibia; order Anura; family Dendrobatidae; genus Oophaga; species Oophaga sylvatica. Next base: position 70,750,166 of record JARQOD010000009.1, read on the forward strand.
TTTTACAGATGCGCCGCATGGAGCCAAGCTCCTAACTTTAGAGGTGCTGCTCTGATACTGGGGGTGTGCTGCTAACTGTATTTTACAGATGCGCCGCATGGAGCCAAGCTCCTAACTTTAGAGGTGCTGCACTGATACTGGGGGGTGTGCTGCTAACTGTATTTTACAGATGCACCGCATGGAGCCAATCTCCTAACTTTAGAGGTGCTGCACTGATACTGGGGGGTGTGCTGCTGACTGTATTTTACAGATGCACCGCATGGAGCCAATCTCCTAACTTTAGAGGTGCTGCTCTGATACTGGGGGGTGTGCTGCTAACTGTATTTTACAGATGCGCCGCATGGAGCCAAGCTCCTAACTTTAGAGGTGCTGCCTGATACTGGGGGGTGTGCTGCTGACTGTATTTTACAGATGCACCGCATGGAGCCAATCTCCTAACTTTAGAGGTGCTGCTCTGATACTGGGGGGTGTGCTGCTGACTGTATTTTACAGATGCACCGCATGGAGCCAATCTCCTAACTTTAGAGGTGCTGCACTGATACTGGGGGGTGTGCTGCTGACTGTATTTTACAGATGCGCCGCATGGAGCCAAGCTCCTAACTTTAGAGGTGCTGCACTGATACTGGGGGATGTGCTGCTGACTGGACTGCCTCTAGATCAAAGGTGTCTGAACCTGCCAACCAGTCGCCCACCTGGTATTTATGGAGGAGCCTACAGACATGAGGGATATTGGGGGTGGGGGAAAAGATGAGGATTGGGCTGTTGTCCGCAGACAGAAGAGTCCAGCAGCGCCTTACTCCTCTCTCCCCATTGAAAACCATGAACGTTCAGCTGAGCCGAGCACACATGGGGAGAGAGGTCCGCTGTCTGACTTATCTCGTGTGTGGCCAGCCTGGCATCCTTCTATTACTGCGCACAAACTCTGAGCTGTACATAAGGGTATAACGGCAGCCCCCACTGACTTTTTGGAGGCCATACCAAAGTGATCGGCCGATTGCTGGTCCCCGATAATTATCCCGTTTTCTTGTGCCGTGGGTCAGAGGTTCATTGGCGATCTGGATCCTTTACGGCGGTCCATCATTATCGGCAGCACATAGTTTGTATCATCCTTCCTTAGATGGGCTTCAGTCAAGTCGCGGCCAATCGGCAAAAATCTGCCTTTACTCTTAGTCTAGTTTCTTTCTTTTTTGTTGGCGCACAGAGGGCAGTGTTGTATTGGAGGCGATCTTCAATGGTTTTATTCTTGCGGTCAGACTCCACAATGCGAGTTCCCGTCGCCCGCTTCTCGGTAGTGACATGGCCAGACTTAGAGGGGAGGCGTGCCGGGCCAGAAGTGATTGACATCGGAGCCAGCGCCGGTCACACCCAATGGCAAAAACAGCAAAATGACAAAAGCAATTAACGAGCAATTAAGTAAATAAATGAGTCGCGCTGCCGGAGAATACACTCGCTACGGACTTCTTATAGACTGCCTAATCAATCACCGGACGGCGCAGCGTTCACGGGGAAAATGGGGCGGATCAAAAAGTGTTTCATTTCCAAATGTCTCACAGATTTTATCGTTAGAAAACCTGGAAAATGAAAAAAGGGCAAAAAAGATTAATTGCATTTTATTTAACTTCATCTTGGTTTATGTTTCTCATGAAAAAAAGCTGCAAGTCTGTAGAATTGGGCTTTAATCACACAACGTTTTTGCTTTCTGTTAATTTTTTTTTTCTCTGCAATGGGCAGAAAAATTGAGGTTTTATTTTGCATGTTTTGAAATCGATGGAATTTAATGGAAATGTTTTGGAAGAAAATGCTCTTATGTGTTAATCAGGATCTAGTGTTACTGTACTTATGATTTTCTTCCTAATTGAATTTTTAAAATTCGTAATCTTGTAATTTTCACGCTGATCACTGGACTTTTTTTATGACTCCTACTTCCTGTCCTTACAGGATGCATTTTCAGCAGGTTCCTTATCATTAGAGACAGGATTATAATGACTAATAACACCTCTATACACAATGGATAACACAGGACCCACCATTCACAATAGGTGATATCACAGCTCACCTCCTCCTCCTGTATAATGACTGATAACACCTCTATATACAGTGGATAACACAGGACCCACCATTCACAATAGGTGATGTCACAGCTCACCTCCTCCTCCTGTATAATGACTGATGACACCTCTATATACAGTAGATGACGCAGGATCCACCATTCACAATAGGTGATGTCACAGCTCACCTCCTCCTCCTCCTGTACAATGACTGATGACACCTCTATATACAGTAGATAACACAGGATCCACCATTCACAATAGGTGATGTCACAGCTCACCTCCTCCTCCTCCTGTACAATGACTGATAACACCTCTATACACAATGGATAACACAGGACCCACCATTCACAATAGGTGATATCACAGCTCACCTCCTCCTCCTGTACAATGACTGATAACACCTCTATACACAATGGATAACACAGGACCCACCATTCACAATAGGTGATATCACAGCTCACCTCCTCCTCCTGTACAATGACTGATAACATCTCTATATACAGTAGATGACACAGGATCCACCATTCACAATAGGTGATGTCACAGCTCACCTCCTCCTCCTGTACAATGACTGATAACACCTCTATATACAGCAGATAACACAGGATCCACCATTCACAATAGGTGATGTCACAGCTCACCTCCTCCTCCTGTACAATGACTGATATCACCTCTATATACAGTAGATAACACAGGATCCACCAATCACAATAGGTGATGTCACAGCTCACCTCCTCCTCCTGTACAATGACTGATAACATCTCTATATACAGTAGATGACACAGGATCCACCATTCACAATAGGTGATGTCACAGCTCACCTCCTCCTCCTGTACAATGACTGATAACATCTCTATATACAGTAGATGACACAGGATCCACCATTCACAATAGGTGATGTCACAGCTCACCTCCTCCTCCTGTACAATGACTGATAACACCTCTATATACAGTAGATAACACAGGATCCACCATTCACAATAGGTGATGTCACAGCTCACCTCCTCCTCCTGTACAATGACTGTTAACACCTCTATATACAGTAGATAACACAGGATCCACCATTCACAATAGATGATGTCACAGCTCACCCCCTCCTCCTGTACAATGACTGATAACACCTCTATATACAGTAGATAACACAGGATCCACCATTCACAATAGGTGATATCACAGCTCACCTCCTCCTCCTGTACAATGACTGATAACACCTCTATATACAGCTGATAACACAGGTTCCACCATTCATAATAATTCACAGCTCACCTCCCCCCTGTACAATGACTGAAAACACCTCTATATACAGTAGATGACACAGGATCCACCATTCACAATAGGTGATGTCACAGCTCACCTCCTCCTCCTGTACAATGACTGATAACACCTCTATATACATCTGATAACACAGGATCCACCATTCACAATAGGTGATGTCACAGCTCACCTCCTCCTCCTCCTGTACAATGACTGATAACACCTCTATATACAGCTGATAACACAGGATCCATCATTCACAATAGGTGATATCACAGCTCACCCCTCCTCCTCCTCCCGTACAATGACTGATAACACCTCTATATACAGTAGATAACACAGGATCCACCATTCACAATAGGTGATGTCACAGCTCACCTCCTCCTCCTGTACAATGACTGATAACACCTCTATATACAGTAGATAACACAGGATCCACCATTCACAATAGGTGATGTCACAGCTCACCTCCTCCTCCTGTACAATGACTGTTAACACCTCTATATACAGTAGATAACACAGGATCCACCATTCACAATAGATGATTTCACAGCTCACCCCTCCTCCTGTACAATGACTGATAACACCTCTATATACAGTAGATAACACAGGATCCACCATTCACAATAGGTGATATCACAGCTCACCACCTCCTCCTGTACAATGACTGATAACACCTCTATATACAGCTGATAACACAGGTTCCACCATTCATAATAATTCACAGCTCACCTCCCCCGCTGTACAATGACTGAAAACACCTCTATATACAGTAGATGACACAGGATCCACCATTCACAATAGGTGATGTCACAGCTCACCTCCTCCTGTACAATGACTGATAACACCTCTACAGTATATACAGTAGGTAACACAGGATCCACCATTCACAATAGGTGATGTCACAGCTCACCTCCTCCTCCTGTACAATGACTGATAACACCTCTATATACAGCTGATAACACAGGATCCACCATTCACAATAGGTGATGTCACAGCTCACCTCCTCCTCTTGTACAATGACTGATAACACCTCTATATACAGTAGGTAACACAGGATCCACCATTCACAATAGGTGATGTCACAGCTCACCTCCTCCTCCTGTACAATGACTGATAACACATCTATATACAGCTGATAACACAGGATCCACCATTCACAATAGGTGATGTCACAGCTCACCTCCTCCTCCTCCTGTACAATGACTGATAACACCTCTATATACAGCTGATAACACAGGATCCATCATTCACAATAGGTGATATCACAGCTCACCCCCTCCTCCTCCTCCCGTACAATGACTGATAACACCTCTATATACAGTAGATAACACAGGATCCACCATTCACAATAGGTGATGTCACAGCTCACCTCCTCTTCCTGTACATTGACTGATAACACCTCTATATACAGTAGATAACACAGGACCCACTATTCACAATAGGTGATGTCACAGCTCACCTCCTGCTCCATACAATGACTGATAACACCTCTATATACAGTATATAACACAGGATCCACCATTCACTATAGAGGATGTCACAGCTCACCTCCTCCTGTACTATGACTGATATCACCTCTATATACAGTATATAACACAGGATCCACCATTCACAATAGGTGATGTCACAGCTCACCTCTTCCTCCTCCCGTACAATGACTGATAATACCTCTATATACAGTAGATAACACAGGATCCACCATTCACAATATGTGATGTCACAGCTCACCTCCTCCTCTTGTACAATGACTGATAACACCTCTATATACAGTAGGTAACACAGGATCCACCATTCACAATAGGTGATGTCACAGCTCACCTCCTCCTCCTGTACAATGACTGATAACACCTCTATATACAGTAGATAACACAGGATCCACCATTCACAATAGGTGATGTCACAGCTCACTCCTCCTCCTGTACAATGACTGATAACACCTCTATATACAGTAGATAACACAGGATCCACCATTCACAATAGGTGATGTCACAGCTCACCTCCTCCTCCTGTACAATGACTGATAACACCTCTATGTACAGTAGATAACACAGGATCTACCATTCACAATAGGTGATGTCACAGCTCACCTCCTCCTCCTCCCTTCACAATTGCTTTTGCTCACGCTTCTTAGATGCCTCAATATAAAATATACGGTCTAATTCTTTTCATTGCTACTAATGTACATGTGAATTTCCTGATGCAACAGGAAGTTGGAATATAAAAACAAATAATTTTTTAATTCACTTTACAATTTGATAAAATAAAAAAATACTGATTTTTATATTCCCTTTATGTTGGGAAATCAGTGCAGTCTCCGGTCTGTCTGCTCGTAACCTAGAATATTGCGACTGGGTGATCGGTGATCGGTTGATCCCTACTCAGGTGATACATAATAAATGATCTTGGGCTTGTTGTTTGGAGGTGATCGCTGTGGGGAGACTTGTTTGGAGGTGATCGCTGTGGGGAGACTTGTTTGGAGGTGATCGCTGTGGGGAGACTTGTTTGGAGGTGATCACCGTGGGGAGACTTGTTTGGAGGTGATCGCTGTGGGGAGACTTGTTTGGAGGTGATCGCTGTGGGGAGACTTGTTTGGAGGTGATCGCTGTGGGGAGACTTGTTTGGAGGTGATCGCTGTGGGGAGACTTGTTTGGAGGTGATCGCTGTGGGGAGACTTGTTTGGAGGTGATTGCTGTGGGGAGACTTGTTTGGAGGTGATCACCGTGGGGAGACTGGCGCGCCTCACCGGATATTCTCTGCTTGGATCATGTCCAACCTCTTAGTACACACATCTGCCGAGACCCCACCGGGCGGCTTTACCAAGCCGGGCTCTGATTGCAGCGGAGGCCTGGATGTGAGCACTGTGCCGCCTGCTAGGTAATTACCGTCCACGGATCCAGGCGGGATGCCGGCCTTGAGCGAGGAAGCGTCTCCGTCGGGCGAGGTGCATGTTACATGATTGCCGGAGAGGTCTGGAAAAGCTCCGCTCAGTCTATGACCAGAATTCAAGATCAGGCTCGGTGTCAAAAAGGCCAAGGTGCCTATCACAGCAATTATGGCAGCCGGCGCAGTGGTTTCCATGGCAACAAGATTGTGGATTCTTTGTGATTTATTATTTACCACTTCAGACTCTCATTCTACTGATTTAATTAGAGGAAGGGATTACCATAAGGTCTGTCACTTCCCAATCTGAATGCCATTGTTATGGCTGCCCGGAGACTCCCCTGAAAGCCGCGTCTAACCGAACCCTGGGCCCCTCATTGCCCGTGTAGGGGTTTTTTTTTTCCCCTTGTTGGAATGTTTCTCTGGGACTTTGGGCAATCGAGTAATAAAAATAACCAAATTCTCGCCTGATTAATTGCGGCTCGCTAACAATAACACGAGCCCTCAAGGTCACCGGGGTCACATCGTGTTCTCTGTAGGTGAAGGACCGAAAGGAATTTTATTCATCTGTCATTCAGTGTCGGATTCTTTTTCCTGCCGATGTCTTTTGCTTAGAAAAAAAATAAATAAAAATGTAACGTGTGACCATGGCTCCAATAATGGCAGTGACGCTCTGACTGCTGTGTATGGAGAAATAAAGGCCGGCGCGCCACGTAATGACCGCCAATGGCGTTCTCTCCGAAATGTGAATGTAGATCAAGAGACCACGCTTCACTTTCTCCTCCTTTTCATTTTTTTTTCTAATTAAACACAAAATAAATATTCCGTCAATATTATTATTATTATACATTTATATATTATACATTTATATATACAATATTAGTAAAGTCTTCCATTACACAGACGTGCGCGAGTGAACGGCGCTCTGCCCCGGCACGGAGCAGAACAGCGCAAGAGTCGCTGCAGGAGCAATGTTACCAGGAGAAACACGTAGAAAATCAGAACAATGACCTCTATGAGAAAATAACTTTTTTTTAAATTGGTTAAAATGTAAAATGTGAAATGTATTTATATCTGTATATAATAGTTTTTTCACCATACTCTTATTTTCCAAAACGACCATAATTATTAAGAATATTATCATTTTAAACCAAGTATTTTACATTTAAAAATACATATTTTTCTTACTCTTCTGAACATTACTACTACAGCAACTTATTATATTTCTCCACAAGCCAGTGCTATTTTTCTAGCACATATTTTTGTAAAGGAATAGTCTACTATTTAATTTTTGTATGTATAATATATATATATATATATATATATATATATATATATATCTCCATTCCGAGTATATTTTTTCATTAGCACTCACTTTAAATGTAATCAACCCCCCACCCGAAAAAAAAAAAAATATTATATATTTTATATCAGTATTTTTTGAGCACTGTATATTGGTGTTCATTGTTGGGATTTATTTGCTAAATATTGGTGTATTTGGTATACTGTTTGTTTTTTTGTGCACTGTAAATATATTATTTTCGGTAAATTAATATATATATCGGTAAATAACTACCAATATGCAGTGCTCAAAAATACAAACAAATATATATAATTTTTTTTTCTTAAGTAATAGATTTTGACAACAATGACAAGAATATTGGATTCCTCAGTTTCCTGAATAATCTCTCTATTAAGCTGATTGATCAATATATATTCTCTATAAAGCTGATTGACCAGTTTACTGAATAATCTCTCTATTAAGCTGATTGATCAATATATATTCTTTATAAAGCTGATTGACCAGTTTCCTGAATAATCTCTGTTTTAATCTGATGATTGATCAATAAAGCGATCGCTTTCCTCCATATTCGTCCTCATTGTATCCCAGATTATGCAGCCACTTTTTATTTCTACTTTGCAGGCAAAAAAAAAATAATCTTGCAGCAGATGTGTCCATTTACGGTATAACAGTGATTAACATGTACAAATTAGAGCAAAAGTCTGAGTTCACGACTGCGGCCAGATCTAATACATCACCGGTGTCTCTTGTCACAGTCCCGGCAGCGATGAAGTGCTGAGTAATCAGCCGGGATTATTCCTGCTTGCGCCCTGGACGCCCGTGCATGCCCCGGTTAGATTTTGAGGCAATTAAGCCTATAACACAAATTTTACTGATTACAGTTTTCAATTTGCCGGTGAAAAGTGAGAAGACGACGGGAAGCACAGCGCCACATTGTAGCCATGAGCTCATGGCAGAAAGTCGGACAGCGCGGTGTCCGTGTCGCCTTGTGGAGCCGTTGCCCGGCCGCTCTGCATTTTATCTGCTAAGGTAATCTTTTAGTTAGGCGCAGGCGAGGTGTGCAGCCAGCGCGCCATGTTTTGCCGTTGATGTCATCCGCCTGCTTACACGTCGATTAAAACTTTATGTGAATATTTGACCCGACCTATAATAAAACAAACAAAAAAAGTAGCGCGGCTGCCAAGTTATCTGAAGACGGGATTGGACGGGGCGAGTCTTCATAAAAATCTTTTCACTGGTTGAATTACGGCAGCGTCTTTCATGGCTCTGGCTTCTTTAATGCAGAATTGTTCCTTCGGCACCTCCCCTCCCTTTATGACAGACTCCTGACATTGGTTTCAAAAAAGTGTAATAAAATCTGCATCAAAACGTACGAATGCAAAAATCTACGTCTCAACTGCACAAATAGCAGCGCGGGGTTCAGTGTTGGGGTCTATCCTCCGATACACCAGAATGTGGAACCACTGGGGGATTCTCCGGTGATCCCTGCTTGGCTCGGACATGTGTTCTCAATGGAGAGCAGCAAAAGCAGCTGCCAGATTGTCGCGGTGGCTTTTCTCTCATGAGAATGGAGGGATTGAGCTTGTTAAAAAATGCAAATATGCCTCGGCGAAATTGGTCTCCAAGCAAAACTCTGTTGCCCATGAGGGCAGTTCTTACCGCCTTGACTATATAGGCTACCCTGGTGTCCAAAGAGATTTATTTACAACTGAAAGGGTTAATCCTGCCCTGCCGATGGAGGATAAGATCGGTATCCAGGAATGTGGTTTATTGTCAACGCCTTTCGAAGTTACAAACTTTTTCATCAGGACAAACCACAACTTGGGAAAGCCAGGCAAAGTTTCGGGAGTTTGTGTATTTTTTACGGTCTTGAAATGCTGACTGCTCTGTGTCGTTTCCTCCGTCTCTCGCGGAGTATTTCTGCCAGATTTCGGCATAAACCTTTATCCGTCCTTAAATATTTTATCGATTTTAAACTATAAACGTTATTCCCAGAGAAACCTGTTGGCTGGCAGATTTCTGGTCATAAAAGAGGGCCGTCACTTTACAGGTAAATTGATTTTTACTTCGTGCCCTTTGTACTGATAGACATATTAACCCCCGATGGGACGACATCGTCAGATTTCTTTCTTGCTTGTTTAACCATTTGCTGGAATAGATGTTTATAGGGGTGACGAGGAGACCTGCAGCGGGCAGAATGTTACTCCCAAATTAAGGTCTATTGGAAACACCAGTATTGGCAAACATTTTTTTTTTTTTTCAGGAGGATTTATTTAAAACAAAATATGCGTCAAGTATGCAGCATTTTCTTTCAGGTATTATAGATAGATCTATATGAAGTATGTATTGAACACATCACCCATTTTCTAAGTAAATCTATTTCTACAGGTGCTATTGACATGAAATTCTCCCCAGATGTCGGTAACAACCCGTCCAATCCACACAGGCAAATAAAGCAGCATAAATGTCCATAAATTGTACGTAATAATGAGAAATGACAGCGAAAAAGTATTCAACTCGCTTACTGAACTTGAATTAGTGCTTCGTACAAAAGCCTTTGTTGGTGTTGAAGCGTTAAGACGCATCTTGTATGGAGAAACTAGTCGCAGGCATTGCTCAGGTGAGATTTTTGCCCATTCTTCCACACAAACCCTAGTCACATCTTGAAGCTTCCATGGGCTCCTGCTATAAACTGTGAGCTTTGGCTCCTTCCATACATTTTCTATAGGATTCAGGTCCGGTGATTGTTTCGGCCATGTTAGCAGCTTTATTTTCTTTCTCTGAAACCAAGTTTGCCAGTGCAGTATGCTGAAAAACAGCCCCACGGCATGGTATTGTGTTTCTGTGGTGATACACAGTGCCTTTTTGGCCTCCAAACATGGTGGGTATTTTGGCATCTTAAATAGTTCATGTTTGGTCGCATCTGACCAGACTATATTCTCAAAGTATTTCACAGGCTTGTCAAAATGTTGAGTAAACTTTAAATGCTGATGCACTTGCTATTTGTTTAGCAATGGTGTCTTGCATGGTGAGCGTGCATACAGGCCATAGAGTTTGCGTGGTGAGCGTGCATACAGGTCATGGAGGTTGAATGCATTACTTAGGGCTTGTGCACACGTTGCAGATTTGGTACATATTTGCTATTCAGATTTGCTAGCAAAACCTGAAGCAAAATCCTGATGCCAGCAAAGTGAATGAGAAAGCTGACACCGTGTCATGCACACATTGCTTATGTGTGACTTGCAGATTTGGTGCAGAAAATAATCTGCAGCGTGTACATTTTCTGTGTGTCTTTGTCCTGCATTTTTCACCATTGACTTCACTTAAGTCGGGCACAAATGTTGGCAAAAATGCACTTTTTTGCAGCCGCGTTTTCCTGCCAAGAGATACAGAAATGGTGTAGAAATTTCTTCATCCTTTTACTCAACGTGTGCACATTGCCTTGTTGTTTTCTTTGAAACAATTGAACCTGCTGATTCTAGATCTTTCTGTAGCTCTCCACAGATGGTCCTTCACTCTTGGACAACTCTTCTGATAATTCTTTTCACTCCTCTGTCTAAAATCTTTTTTAGGGGGTGGGGGACTCCTGGTTGTGGCGGGTTTATGGTGAAATCTTGCGGAGAGCACCTGGTTGTGGCCTGTTTATGGTGAAATGATGTTTTTTCCACTACCAGATTGTGGTCCCAGCAGCGCTCACTGGAATCTTCAGTAGTTTAGTAATTCTTCTGTAACCAATGCCGTCAGTATGTTTCTCAACAATAAGGTTGCAAGGTCTTGAGACAGCTCACTGGTGTTACCCATCATGAGATGTTTCTTGTGTGGTCCCTTGGTAATGAGACACCTTTTTATGCCATCAGTTTGACCAGCTGATATTATTTGTTACTTAGTGTCAGGATTGCTTCCTAATTACTGATAGGTCTCAGCCAGTGTCAGGACTTTCCAGAGTTTTTTACTCCTCTCTTTGTTCATGTGTTCAATACTTTTTCCCTGTGTCATTTCTCCTCATTACACATAATTTATGGACATCTATGATGATTTCTTTCCTGCGTGAATTGGATGGGTTGTTATTGACATCTGGGGATAATTTCATGTCAATAGCACATTCAGTAATCGATTTACTTACTTTATATACACACACACACACACATTTTTATATATATTTATTTCTAAACTGTAATACCTGTCATAGCCTACAGACTAGGGTGGTGCTGGTTTTGAGAAACCAGCCACTATTTTATAATGTTTTACAGCTTTTTTCAGTTGTATGTATTCGTGATGATTTGACTGGAAAAGAATTTCTGCATATTTTTTTCTTCTTTATGTCCATCCCTGTTGGACCTGACCGGTGATTCTGTGATCAGGGCCGATACGCAGAGCCTTGTCTACAGCAGTGGGGTGAGGGAGAGAATATTATGAATCGTGTGTGTTTAGCAGCGATGTGCTCCCTCAGGTATAATCCAACCTGCAACAGTGCAGATGAGCCAAGGAAAACAGGAGAAGACCGCCCAGGGAATTATCCAGCAGGCAAAGTTGTGATGGGAACTCGCCTAAAATATAGTCAGTAGTTATTGTTTGTCACACTCGCTTCCTCGTGTTTGTGAATCTGGGTCTCCAGTAAGACGCTCGTTCTGCTTTTCTTCCTGCCCTTAATATGATTTTAAGTTAGTACAAAATGCAAAAAAAAGTACAATTATTTTAGTCTTCCAGCGGCCGACTCCGTGGTCCGATGCAACTTGTATTATCCTTTCTTAGTCATGATGGAGATTGTTTAGTAACCGTTGGATAGTAGAGTTGAGCAAAAAGATAAAAGCTGTCCTCGGCCGATCCTCCAAGGCAGCCGGACGAGGGCAGCTGTGGTTGCGTCAGCCGGACAAGTGCAGCCTTGGCTTCGGCAGCCGGACAAGTGCAGCCTTGGCTTCGGCAGCCGGACGAGGGCAGCTGTGGTTGCGTCAGCCGGACAAGTGCAGCCTTGGCTTCGGCAGCCGGACGAGGGCAGCCTTGGCTTCGGCAGCCGAGAGGCAGCCTGCTCGGGAGCCGGACGAGGCAGCCTTGGCTTCGGCAGCCGGACGAGGGCAGCCTTGGCTTCGGCAGCCGGGGAGCTGGTCGGAGGGCAGGCACCTTGGCTTCGGCAGCCGGACGAGGGCAGCCTTGGCTTCGGCAGCCGGACGAGGGCAGCCTTGGCTTCGGCAGCCGGACGAGGGCAGCCTTGGCTTCGGCAGCCGGACGAGGGCAGCCTTGGCTTCGGCAGCCGGACGAGGGCAGCCTTGGCTTCGGCAGCCGGACGAGGGCAGCCTTGGCTTCGGCAGCCGACGAGGAGCCTGGCTTCGCAGCGGACGAGGGCGCCTTGGCTCTCGGCAGCCCCGACGAGGGCCGCCTTGGCTCGGTAGCCGGACGAGGGCGCCTTGGCTCGGCAGCTGGGCCATCTTAGGTCAGGCAGCCGGTTAGCTGCATCTTAGTTGGGCCCTTACTACACTACTATGCCTCACACATAGGTCCGTCCGGGGCCTATTGTGCAAGTGGCAGCCTGGACACCAGGCCAAGATTGCTGTCCACAGAAGTAAAATCTGTCCTGGTGTGGCTGTCACAGAGAACTGGTTTGAATCCAGACCAAGGAACTGCAAATTTTTTACTTACCTCTATAACGATTACTGAATTGTTCTTTTAGAACATTATGAGCTTTGTCTTCCCCATCAAACCCAAGCAGGGGGCTGCAGCAAGGAGTGGCTGGACTGCCATCAGTGGGCCATGTGTACAAGTCAGACCCATAGAATTTACACGGAGTGGGAACACTCATGCTTGACCACCACAGTGAGGAGGAGTTGAAACCTAAATGGTAGCGTTGGAAGGACCCCCAGGGTCCTCGTATCCAACTCCCTGCTCAATGCAGGAGTCACAAAACCATCTCAAACAGATGTCTGTCCAGCCTCTGTGTGAAGACTTCCATTGAAGTAGAACTCGCCACTTCTCGTGGCAGCCTGTTCCACTCATTGATCACCCTCACTGTCGGGGGCTTGGATTCATAATTTAGATATCAGTGGGGTCTCGGTGCTGGACTCCCAAAAGATTGGACATTTATCACCCATTCTGTGAATAGGTGAAAAAGTCCTCTATGGGAAAAAAGGTAATTCTGTCATCTGAATAAGGAATCTCCGAGCATTTCTACCTTCGGTACCAGCTGATTGGGGGTGTTCTATGTGCTATTTACATGTATGTAAAGTGGATATAAAAAGCCTACACACCCCTGTTAAAACGCCAGGTTTTTATCAGGTAAAACGACAATTATTTCAGAACTTTTTCCACGTTTAATGTTGCCCATATTCTGTACCATTCAATTAAAAAGAACAAAATTGAAATCTTATTTTAGAGAAAAAAAATAAATAATGTGGTTGCATTAATATGCACACAACAATGAGATCCTTTGCTGTGTTGTCAGCTGTTTACGGACCAGAAAATATCAGGAAAATCCTCCTGGAGCAGCGACACTTTCTCTCAGGTGAATCAGAATCGCTATAAATGAACGATGACTACTATGTAACATGATGGGAAATGTGGTCTGCTGATTCTGAGCACAACCATAACCCCAATTATAATAGGGTGTCCAGACTTATTCAACTGCATTATTTTAAGATTTGTTATTTTTTTCTTTTCACCCTCCAAATATTTTTGTTTTATTCTTAATGGATTTGCACGGATTGTAGTTGACATTAAAGCTGTAAAAAATCCTGAAATGATTCTTCATGATGGAATTTTTTTTTATTTACATTACAATAACCTAACATTTTATCATTAGGGTATGTGGACTTTATCTACTGTAACTTGAATAATGGTCTCACAATATTTTTAAGGCTTATTTTGCAAAGAAATGGCCTGGAGTATTTGACTTTCCGTAATCGATTGTTTAAAATCTAAATCAGAGGCGATGTTGATTTGTGATTGAGAAAACTACATTTTGTTGAGCCAGTGAATTGTTTGCTGTTTTCTGCCTCAAATGCGACTCCCTCCCAATTATGGTGACTGATGTGTTTTCTTTTTTAATACAAAATACAAATAATCTTAATTTCCGTTCTATTTTTGTTTTGTAGGCTTTAGTCGAGCAGCACTGCCTTTTGGCCTAGTAAGACGGGAACTCGCCTGTGAAGGATATCCCATCGATCTTCGATGTCCGGGAAGTGATGTCATAATGATTGAAAGTGCCAACTACGGTCGTACAGATGACAAGATCTGTGATGCCGACCCATTTCAGATGGAGAACGTAGACTGCCATCTTCCAGATGCCTACAAAATCATGTCACAAAGGTAAAACTTTGACGGCTTATTAGCATTTATTATTATTTTATGATTATTATTTAACGGCCTTCCGCTCGGCCTCGAGCCATGGCGACTTGGTTGATGAATACTCTTATATTCACTTTAGTGGTAACAACAAGTATCCACAAGATGGTATAAAAATATATAAATCTTTATTAATCATAAAACATGTAACAAGGTTACATAAATTTATAGCAAGAAAGGTGTAGAATACAAAAATAGATTAAAAGAGGGACAATACAACCATAGGAATCCATAACAATTAGCAGCCCCGTGGACAATGAAGTCCACAGAAAAGCCCCAATAACAACAGCTAAGGTAAGAGGACAGGAAGGCTCAAGAAAGCTGTGCAAACTATCAAGTTGCTACACTTACTGCAATAACTGGCACTTCCTATTTCCCCCAGGATGCTGAATATAATGCTAACATTAGAAAGCTAATGAAAATAAACCACATACTGCAAGGCTGCTAGTAAGGTTCCTCGGACGTCCCTCTGCCCCGACGCGCGTTTCGCACTGCTTCTTCGGGAATCGTCGGATGAATACTCTGTAGGAAGATCAATCTTGTGCAGCCTAGATAGGTCCACCAGGGTCTTCTCCACCGTTTTCTTGATAGTATCAAGCCATTGCTGCCCCTCCTCCAGACTAATGCCAGTAGGAGTGAGTCCAACCCTCTAACACCTCAAAAGCAGGAGGTTATGGGTGAACCCAAGAATCTGAGCTTTTATGTTTTTGTTTTCAGTTCCCCTGTTAGTGGATGAGGTTGTGGCCATTATTTCCCTGTAACTGGGTATTTTATGGACGGCCTCGGTGTTGTCTGTCGTGTCTGCATGTTATTGATGTCTGAGTTTGTGCACCTACCATATTTCATCTTGTTGCTATAAGCTTTTAGCTTCTCTTAGATTTTTTTTGTTTTATTATTTATATGGCTCATCTTTATTTCTGGATTTTTTTTTATACCTGGACCTTCAAGATGTCAATAGTACATGAGATATGGAGTGACCCAGCGATAAGGGGTCAAAAGTGGCTCAGCAACTGGGACATGTTTTGTCCTACGAGGGCATCTTTGTCCTTGGCTTCTGAATAGGTCGCCTTGATCTTTGAGATCAATAGGTCTCTTGTCAGGTCTGCAACAGGTTTTCCACCAATTGTTGGGACAGCTGCTCTAAAATATCCAGCTTCGTGTAAAAAAGGAAAAAAAATAAGTTATTTACTCATTGCAAGCTTCTTGACTAATCGGCAAATGTCTGATTTTCACTCTATAAATGTAGTAAAATTTATATTTTTTCCTTGTGTGCGCTGGATTTGAAGTGATTTGTCGTAATGTTGTTGCCTCAATGATCTCTTGGTATTTCCGTCTATACCCCAGCACCAATTACTGTTCATCTGATCTCGGTGCACTTCTCCCATCGTTTTTGCCTCCAGTCTGCACATCAGAGCTCCTTTGGGAAATTGCCTTCTCCAGTTACCTGTCATGTCAACTTCAGTCTTCTTAGACTAGGGGATTATGAATGTTGTAACTCTCTGCTTGATCTAATGGTTCAGTGCTATGGGAGACAGCAGGGCGGCACGTCCTATATTTTCCCTGCCTTGTTCTCCTGGGCCACTTTCCGGCTCAGAATCCTCTTTAGAGATGACTCGAGAGGTAGACGAGGTTTGATTGCATTGTCAAAATAATGGAATAAAATAAAATAGATACTCTTCAGGTTGACAATAAGGATTTTTTTTTATTGTGTCTCAAAAAAAGCCAAAAAAAAAAAAGTTGCTATTTTTTGTAATGATCCAATATATTGTTTTTTCCAATTAGCCGCGAGATGGCAGGGCAAATCTGCTTGTCATGAGGAGCATCTGTCCCCGAGGTCAGACGACTTATTCCCGTTTAACGCGGACGCTGAAAGTCTAGTTCCAAAATGCCTCTCATTACATTAACATTACATTTACAAGACGCGGAGGAATTCCCCGTCTAATATTAGCCGCAGTCCGAGAATAGACGTTCCTCCATCGAAATAAAAAGCCAAACAAATTGGATTAATGTCCCACCGAAAGAATGGACGAGCGGGAAATGACAAACTGGTAAAGGGGAACTCTAAATATTCATCTAGAGTAAGTGTTACAATTTATCAAGGATGACCGTAACGCTACATAAAGCTTCATCCAAACTTAAATCTTTTGTATATAGCCAGTGGTAAATAAAGTTGTTGTTTTTTTTGTGTTTTTGAGAACTACGTGATTTACGAGTTACCCAGTTCCTTTTCTTGGAACAATTGAAGGTCATTTGAGGTCATTTGTAGGAAATATGTTTATTAAAGTGGTTTTTGAAGACCCGCATTTTGGACTTCAGTCTCATTCTTGTGACATGTCAGACGGATGGATCGCTGTCCACTCGGCCTCGACATTGATGATGGACGAGTCCTCTCCATTTTGATTGATTCATTCTACTCTAATTTAGGATTTATCTACTCTCTTATCACCGCATTTATGCGATTGCCGGCCTGCGAGGGGGCATGCCATAGAGGGGTTATTCCAGCGAGGAAAGCAAGGACTGCTTTTCTCCGTTCCATCGTTGCGTTGCAGAGTGCCCTGGCATGCCGGCGTGATCCCGGTGATTTCTAGTTTCATAGCCGTCCTTGGCTGTCTAAAAGGGCATTTTGATCTACACTGCAATTAGTTCACAAGACGCCCTCATTAGATTTTTTGTAATTGTACTATAATTCTCAAACTTTACCCCAAAATTTATGATGTTCTATAAAACTATAAAAATGCAGACTTCACGGGAGTTTCTGCTTCTCTGTAGGGAAGATTCCTCATTTTTGCAAAAAAATAAATAACCCAGCAAATCCGTAACTTGATTTCACGGCCTTATGCCGGTTTTATTAAAAGTCTGAAATATATAGTGTTTGTCCCCCTGTTTACTGCGCTGTTTGTTTCCAGATCAGCGCCGGAGCGGTTCTATCTATCACCACGCTGGTAAACTGCGGAGAAACCTAATGAAAGATGGAGAGGTGTGAATGGAAGCCTGTTGTGTCATCTGTGACGGTTGTACATGGAATTAAACACACAGGCTGTTATATTGGGGTGGACATGAATGCAACTCGCTCTACCGCCGGGATATTTAGCGATTTTTGTACGTTTCAGGTTCTTCTAAAAATGTTTTTCCCTTTTTCCATTTGGAGAGTGTTTTCCAAATGCCGCGTTAGATGCTCCTGCTCCTATCACTGCCCATTTAGGGGGATTTTCTGCCTTCTTTATGAAAACCACAGAGATATAATATTCTGTAATGGGCTGTAATAAATTTAGTTTGGATAAGACGTAACCTGCGACTCTAGAGAACGGTGCAAAATCCACACTTACAATCATTCAAAATGTAGTTTTCTTTGATCATTGTCCTCATTAGCCTTGAGAAGCCCCCAAGTGCCTGTTTGGCCATCATTTGCTTAATTCCCCCAACCTGTTGAGCAAGACTTGCCCCCATTTTGTGCCTGGTGGCAAGTTTGAAAAACAAAAACCGGACCCCCATAATCGGATTACAATACAAGTCCAAGAAAAGTAAAGTCCATCGGCCCATCCAACAAATATAGTGTTCAAATTTTATTCCATAAGTTCCAAACTATTATATTCACATGTTGGTGATAGAAAAACCCCTCTGACCCTCCTGGTGATAAAGAAGGAGGCGCACTCAGCGCCAGAAATGTGTCAGTGGTTTTTTCTATCACCAACATGTTGATTTTAATAGTTTGATACTTCTGGAATAAATTTTGAACACTTTCTGTTGATGTCCCGATCAGCTTTACTTTTCTTCGTCTCATTTCCTGACGCTCTGCAGTATATGAAGCGGCCCCATTGCACACAAAGGACAGATTTGGTCTTTCGCTGCACGGTGAGAGATTTATTCACTTCTTTTTTTAATTAAAGTGTTGACGTATATGGACAGGGATGTTTGGTCCGCCACATACACCAAGGCCGGGGTGCAGCCGGTTCCGCGCTCCCCCTTAGTAAAACACAGGCTATGTTCTCTGCAGGGGCAGAACTAATAATTAACAATGTATCAGACCACAGCATCTGCAGTCCGCATTCAGGGCCCCACGACACCTCCTGTGATTTCCTGGGGGCTACAGATTGGCCGGACAGTTATTTAATGTATTATATTGCAGAATACAGAAGCAGAAAATGATTGTGAACAATTGGGAAAATGAATCTGTAATTTACCTACAAAGTCAGATTTAAATGTAGTTTTTTTTTTTTTTGTTTTTTTTACAGTGTAACCATGAATAAAACATTTCCAGTCCTCCCCTCCCCCGTCCCCTTGTCATGCACCTTATTTTATGCATTAAATACCTGGAGGAGCGGCGGAGGATTGTGGGATGCGGACAGTCATTACCTTAAACCTGGTTGTCAATATTCGCCCCCAGCGCGATCTCCGCTATCGACGTGGAATATTCAAACTACTTCTGTCTTCTTTTCCTTTTTTTTGAGAATGATTAATTACCATTTGTATCGAGTGAGGCAGTAAAGTGACGAGAGCGCTGTTAATTAGAAACATTTTAGTAATGGTCAGATTGACCGGTTCGTCCTGTATCTGTACTTTGGCTTTTTATGTTTAGTTTTATTTTTTATTTTGTTTCTTTTCTGTTTTATTTGTTTTACTAGATTCTTGGGAGCAGATCTTTATTTTCACAGATTTATCCGATTGGTTCAGTAGTTTTATAACCTGGTAGCGGTGTTTTAGACTTTGTGTATATAGCGCCAATATATTCCGTTTCTTTAGAAATCGCCATTCACCTGAACCCTAACGCCCACCGCTAAATCTAATTTTGCCATCTCGGTCGCCAATTCCAGAAGAAACTGATAAAACTGGAAATAAGTGGGAGGAAACTGGAGAACAAAAACGGGAAACACTCTGTTTTCTATCTGAACACACGTATGTGTCTGCTATTAAATGTCTTAATTAAGACTTTCTGTCCCGGACCCTCACCGGTAGTTATAATGACCCAAACTGAGACTCCTACAGGGTTCACTAGTGATCTAGGGATCTGTTCACATCTAGTTGTTTTTTTTTGTCATTTGGGACTGTATATTGTGAGTTTTCCACATTGTGACCCTCCAATGTATTGCACTGTATAGGTAAATGGTGGCCGACGTCGGCCATTGAGTCCCAATATAAAAAATGATGACTACGTTGTATCAATGTCCGGTGTCCCTCTATCCACCCTGGCAGATTGTTGTCCCTCTATCCACCCTGGCAGATTGTTGTCCCTCTATCCATCCTGGCAGATTGTTGTCCCGCTATCCACCCTGGCAGATTGTTGTCCCTCTATCCACCATGG
This sequence comes from Oophaga sylvatica, assembly GCA_033576555.1. Taxonomy (NCBI): domain Eukaryota; kingdom Metazoa; phylum Chordata; class Amphibia; order Anura; family Dendrobatidae; genus Oophaga; species Oophaga sylvatica. Next base: position 70,770,288 of record JARQOD010000009.1, read on the forward strand.
CAGAGTGTTGTCCCTCTATTCACCCTGGCAGATTGTTGTCCCTCTATCCACCCTGGCAAATTGTTGTCCCTCTATCCACCCTGGCAGATTGTTGTCCCTCTATCCACCCTGGCAGATTGTTGTCCCTCTATCCACCCTGGCAGATTGTTGTCCCTCTATCCACCCTGGCAGATTGTTGTCCCTCTATCCATCCTGGCAGATTGTTGTCCCTCTATCCACCCTGGCAGATTGTTGTCCCTCTATCCACCCATGGCATGCAGATTGTTGTCCCTCTATCCACCCTGGCAGATTGTTGTCCCTCTATCCACCCTGGCAGATTGTTGCCCCTCTATCCACCCTGGCAGATTGTTGCCCCTCTATCCACCCTGGCAGATTGTTGCCCCTCTATCCACCCTGGCAGATTGTTGCCCCTCTATCCACCCTGGCAGATTGTTGCCCCTCTATCCACCCTGGCAGATTGTGCTTCGTTAGACAACAAGTAGGGACACAAAGATGCTGACACAGATTAAACCAGCGTTTGCCAAATAGACATTGTTAGTATAAACCGGGGGGTTTGGGGATCTGTGGATTTAGTGCACCAGGATCTTATGGGGGTCACATGCTGAATATGGAGGGAAATGAAAATAATGCTTCCATATATAATCGCTGGAGGGGTCTGTCATTTGTGAGTGTTGTGTAGTTAGGCGCATGTAAGAGACAAAGATCTGAAATCTAATAAGTTGTCGCAGGACAAATTTAATGAAGAAAATAAATAAGAATAAGGGCAGCACGGTGGCTCAGTGAATAGCACTGTAGCCTTGCAGCGCTGAAGTCCTGGGTTCCAATCCCACCAAGGACAACATCTGCAAGGAGTTTGTATGTTCTCCCTGTGTTTCGTGGGTTTCCTCCCACACTCCAAAGACTGATAGGGAATTTAGATTGTGAGGCCCATCGAGGACAGCGATGATAATGTGTGCAAAAACTGTAAAGCGCTGCGGAATATGTTAGCGCTATATAAAAATAAAGATTATTATTATTAAGAATAAAAAAACATAAAAAATGTATCTGTCTATCATCTATCTATCTGTGTATGTGTGTGTACATTAATCTAAAGAGTCAATTCTGATACCTCCTAGCATTTGATAGTCCGGTCCTCTTGTTATAAGGACCTCGCCGTGTCTGTCTTACAATAAGGGGCATTTATATCTCGTTACCGGATGTGTTTTTGTTACATTATCCATATTGCGAGATTTAACATCTACTAAAGGTGATTTTGATTTTTTTTTTACCTGCACTCATGTAGTCATTTATCGCCTCCTTTTCCGCCAAGACCTTTTATTAAGCCGCGCTGATCTCCTCGAGATGAAATGTAACCAAGATTATTTTTATTCAAATATAATTTAAATATTCATCAAAGAAGAGTTAAGCTGGAAACTGACAGAGACCATTAACATCAAAAAATATAATTAATTGCATTGGGTATCGCATAGCAAAGCTAGCCAAATAGCTGAGAGGCCGAGTAGCGCCAAAGATTGAGAGGCAACAGTCTGATTTGACTCTGTAGCTGAGGAATTAATAGTGATGTGGTTTCCTATGTGGGGCAATTAAAATGGGTTGTTAAGGTTCGTGGCTTCTATAGAAAATTCATTGAATATAACTTTGTAAAGCAGACTAGCATATAAAGTAAAGGACTCGGATCAAGGACGTTCTCCGAAGCTGTAACCTAAAGTTACGTCGTTCCAGAGACAAAGCTGCGCTTGAAATTTTCAAGAATTTTTTTTTCTTAGCACTTTGGGGAAGACGATAAAAAAAAAAAAAAAAAATCTCGAATAACCCTTAAGTATAAAATTGTGACTCAGAAAACCAAAGCAAACACAGGTGGTTTGTGGTCTGTGCAGTGGAAAAAGCACACGGCTCCGCAGCCATAAATGTGTTTCGCATGTCTGCGCTGTGTAGAGCTTCCCTCGTAATCCGCTCACATAAAATCCCCCCAGACCTTTTTTTTAACGATGATTGAGAGGGAAGGCTTTTAATTTTTACCTAGAATTCTGATGAAGTGACTATTTTATGTATAAACTCGCACCTATTTTTCTTGCAAATTATTCTCCGCAGCCCCAGAATAAATGGGACTAGAGCGGACGAAGCAGACGGCTCGGTGTCACTCACGACGTTTCGCCGCTTTTCATGGGATGCCAATTTAACGGTTGTTTCCATCAGCATCATCCGTGTTCTACACGTGCAAACATGTCTGACCCGAACATCAGGGGGCTCGGGAGACAAAACTTGTTAAGAAATGTGGAATACCCAATTAGATGGGCCGAATGCAAAGAGTTTCCTAATGAGATCGATTGTCAGTCAGTAAGTGGAATTTGCCTCCTGTATGGTTTCATCGGGCTCTTATATATTCCGCCAGCGGCTTAGAACAAGGCCTCATCACTAATTGTCAGCGCGGTGACATGTTTAGCCAATCAAACTCCGGAATTGACAACATTTACATCTAGCGGATCGGCTTTCTGCACGCCTTGGTAAATAGCCGCTCTCCGCCGCCCTCATACTTTCTGGATGTTGTTTAGAAGTTCTAAGAAAAGATGGCGATTTTAATCATATCCGCGAACGATAATCAAGAAATGGATTTTTTTTTTTTTTTGTTACTTTGAATCAGAAAATTGTCTGTGAATATAGAAGTTCTTCGTGACGTTGTAGGCTGTGTTCACACACGGCGTGGCATCCGCAGTGCCCAGTGGATTCTGTTGGGATCCGCCAGGTTTGCCTTCAGATCTGACAAATATTTAATCGTCCGTCCAACATGAATGTGACTTTACTGTAGTTGTCGGCCGCTGGTGGTGGCACACGTGACAGGCACGCACCCAAATTCATCAGGCATTGTAAGGAAGCAACAGACTCGAGTCTGAATTACTGTGATGCATAATTAGATATAAAAATTATTTGCATTTTTCAAACGTTTTTTTTTTCCTCACCCATCTTGTCACATTGGGTTGTCTGTATCGGGAAACTCCTTGAAGAGCTTTTCAGTCTTAAAGGGTTACTTTTTGCGGGGAATTATTTCCTATCCCCAATGATCCCAAGATTGGGGCTCTGTAAAGTGGAGGTGCACATGGTCGTCCTGTTCTTCATTCATTGTCAACGGGACTGTCGGAAATGGTTAAATCCAGCTCTAGATTTTCTTCGACGATCCCATAGACAATGAATGGAGCCTAGGTTGAGCGTCGCACTACTGCTCCATGTGCACAGGGCCTCAGAGACCCATTCTTAAGGTTATCCGGATTGATGGAGATTCCAGCATGGGACCTCCAGCAATAAGCAAGCAGTCCGCTATTGTATGGATAGGGAATTTTTGTGGGACCTAACCCCTTAAGGCATCTTTCATGGCGATGTACGTACTGCATGCGTCACCATATTGTGCCTCAGTATGGCCCTGTCACACGAGGGTTTACATCCGGGATGGAGGAATTTTTGTTTTCCTGTTGGAGTAATCTAGATGTAAGGGATTGTCTGGAATTGGAAGTAAATGGCGAGACGGTAAGATGTGATGGGTTTCGCCGGGTGAGAGGTCACTCTTGTTTTCCTGGGGCGACATCCACTGTGGGAGCAGAAATGGCTAGCCTTGTAGTAGACGCCCACCATTCCTGTGATATTTGGGGGCAGGGGATAGCCCCCTATAGAATTAGATGTATTGTTCAGATGTTTGGGAACGGTCGCTGGCTTCCAACTGTCGCCAAGATTTTCCAGCCGCCGGTGCACCAGCTGAGAAGACCACGTAACCACAACTCCATGACTTACTCAGGATTTTTATTTTTTTCATTGATGCAGTTTTTTTTTTTGTTTTTTGTGCAGTAAATCGAGAGAATGAAGGCGTCTGATTTCCAAGTGGCGCGCGGCTTTATTACAGGCATTGCATCATTGACATGTCAGTCACGCGTTTTGATGGCAGGACTGTAGTTCATAGCTTACAGACACTTGGAGACACTTTCATCGTCGCATTATTCGGTCCGGCGTCTCTGAAAGTTTAACCGCTGCATTTTCTGCTCCAATTTTCAAGGCTAATACTATTTATTTCTACAAAGCTCCGGCAGTACTGACACGAGACCTCACGGCTCGCTGTGCCTTAATCTGACAGCCATTTTGAATAACATCTCCATAAAATGGATGACTGCCCCGGTGTTTTGCATTTCATGGAATGTTTGTTTTTCTTGCACATAGGTGTTACAGGATTCGTTGTCACTTATTCCGGGAGTGACTGTATTTTCTACAGATATCTTAGATCTCAAGATGATGGACACATTGTCATAAAGCAAAAGTCCTCAACCTGCTGTGATGTTTATTATATTTTTCACATTTTTTTCTAGAAAACATGAACGTTTTTCTCAGTGCGTATTGAGGCCTATCTGGTTAATAGGTTTTCTTATTGTGGCAACCGCTCGGATTTGACCTGATGACCTTAAGGCGGTGGTGACAAAAGGCTTGTGCCAATTTCAGCTCTATTAGATTTCTGTAGATATAAAGACGATCATAAAATCCACAACCTCCAAAACTTATTATTTTATATTTATTTTTTCATTTTTAATTCAATCCCAATCAAAACTGTGTTGCATTTTAAGGAATCTGCTGAACTCGGTCAATTCGAAAACTTTTGCTGTTTTATTGACGGGAATTGTCTAAAATGTCCGCCATCATTTTGCAGGAGATTGTATCAGCCAGAGATGACTCACAGGACCTTCGATGCGGCGATGTGGGCTTCACATGGTCTAGTGCAGCCAATGAAGAGGGTCTGTCACAGCCTGTGTAAAAGCTGAGGCAGGGAATGCAGCAGCCAACTTACAGTGAATCTGGATAGTGAGAGGACGTCACAGCTGAATCGCTGAGATAACATGAAAAAGCCGTAAAGCACTGACTAATCATTACAGACAGTGTGTGACAGCGCAGCAGTGAAAAATGGGTTTACGTTAAAGAGCTTGAAAGTGGTTGGATGCAGTCCTGCGACACCTCAAGAGTGCTCTGTTCAGTGGAATTGGAGATAGCCTCTGATTTGCTACAAATTGAATTTTTGTGGAAAATTTGTAAAATCTGGTGACTATGTAGAGATCCTCTTTTATCAATATGCAGCTTTTCTGCCCGTGTCAAACATACTAAATGCAATAGTTTTCTGGTGCAATGAAGATGACAAGAGGAGTCCAGGCGAAAGGCCATATTTACCAAACCCTCTGTCCCCCACCACCGGCCCCAATGCTTCTCGCCACGAGCCGTGACGGGTGAGCCATGGAAGTCATTGCTCCTCAGTCATTGTTTTGCGTCTTCGTAAAGCGGTAGGCGTAGCGCTGTGAGATGAGACGACGGCTCTCGCATTACAGTATCGGTGAATTCCTCTTCGAGTAACAGTTGCTATGATATTTGCTAGTTTCCTCTCCTCCGTGGGCAGAAGTAGTTGCGCATTTTGCTTCAGTGACTTGGATTTCTGAAGTTTACATTGAGAGAAAATGTGGAATCCACAGAATGCCGAGCGCACATCTTCTCGATGACCTTCACGAATCTGCGCCCAGAGCAGCCGCCGGTTATTGGATCCCGCAGGATTGTGCTGTGCCTGGCAGTGACAGAAATAGAAGATTGCGATCTCGTGGCCGCTTTGTGCCGTGTTGATCGGTTCGGGAGGAATCTGCGGCATTACCTGTTTTCTACGGAGTAAATGCTTTTCAGTTCATAGAAAAGATAATTGTCGTTTTTTTTTTTTCATCTTGAATAAAACTGGCGCACAATGCGTGGGATCTGGGGTTGTTGCTCATCGGCCGGTAGATGCTGAAATATATTTGTGCCACTGAATAATGAGGACAAATGAAATTGGTGTAAAATGTGCGATTATTAATTACTGGAGTTTTTATTTTAAGGAGCCGGTCACTTGATTTCCCTTCTTAAAACCCCTGGAATAGCGTTATGCTGTTATGCCACGGTTGCATTTTCTTTCTCAGTTTGTTCCTGTTTGAGCTGGAGGATTTTAGCGTTATAAAGAAAGTGTTATAATGGTGCCTAGTGGGGTTTGTCCAGGAGTTTGGAGCTTTGAAACACGTGGACTAATAATCTGCATTCCTGGGTTAATTTTTTCCTTTTCAATCATACTACCAGCAGCGCAGTTTTAACCAGTTCATTCCATTTCAGATTTTTTAATAGTGCCTGAGTTATCTGCACATTGAGTCATAGAATCCTAGAACCATAGAATATTAGAGCTGGAGGGGACCTCCAGGGTCATCGTGTCCAACCCCCTGCTCAATACAGGAGTCATCTGGGCGTTGCTGTTTGAGTAGAGTCATGCGATCCTGCACATGTTCAGGCTTGATTGACCGCTCACAGGTTGCTCTCAGCCTTGGCTCATGCACAGTAGATATCGGCGTCAGTTATCAGACTTGGCTCATGCATGGTAGATGCGTCGGATTCCCTCAGCCTTGGTGCATGCACTGTAGATGTGTCACTGTCCGATGCCCTCAACCTTGGTGCTTGCACAGTAGATGTGTCACTGTCTGATGCCCTCAGCCTTGGTGCATGTAACCGTAGATGTGTCGGCATTGGTTGCTGTCAGTGTGTCGACCCGCCACCACAATTGTGGATTACCAGGGCAATGGGGTACTCAGAGCCGAGCCCATGGAAGTCTATGGGGTTTTTGTCACAGGTAGCTGTGGCTCGGTCTGTGGCCCTGGCGGTCTGGCGTATGTTGGGGATATATTTACAGGGGATTGATTTATGTACAGTTCGTGACGCCACCTGTAGTATTCTGGTAATTTGTACCAGCGCTGCAGTAGATCTCTGAGGGGATGGTGAGGCAGCTAGATGTCGGGTCCCCTACAGGTGGGACTGGTCCCTCAAAGTCTATGGGATTTGTGAAGTCGGGTGCAGATAAAGAACACAGTCTCACACGGTCAGCGTCTTTCCATACCTTTACTTGTAAGATGTTCAGGCAGGTCCCAGGGAGGCTGATCCAAGGAGAGTGTATCTTGAGACAGCAGCTGGACAAGTTAGGGGCCTCCTTTACTTCCAATACAACGAGTACAACCAGCCTGAAGCGTAGTTCCCTCAAAATCTCCAGCTAATCTATAGCTGTACCTGCCCAGTCAGCTTTGTGTTAGGAGCCTTCCTGCGAAGAAGCTGAATTCTTATTTTGTCGTGCACTGACTCAAAGTCTTCACTTCCCCTGACCCCAGTTACGTACTGACTATAAGGGGCTTGTTTGCCGCGACCTAAGGTCCGGTAAATTCCTGGTTTTCTTATCACTCTGCTTGAAACAGTAGTGATCCTTCGGTCCCCAGTGACCGGGTGCAATGTGCAGGACTTCTTCAATCCGTAAGCACTATTCCAATAAACCACTGTGCCTTTCGCCTTGTCCACGCTGGTAACATAAGCACTCAAACTAGCCAAGGGTCGAGCAGTCACTTCTTTCTTTTCCTTCACTTCAAAGTTAGTTACAGATGCTCAGTTATCAATAGGCAGGAGCACGTCTCTGAACCTTATACCATCCTTTAGACAGGATACTGAAGACTTTCTGCACTAAACTTCTTCTTTCCTTCCAGTGTATGCTGATGAGGTACAGCTCTGACTAGGCTAAGGTGAATTAAAGCACCTATACTAGACTCCACTTTCCGAACTGATGATAGAGCAATCTGGACTGCTTCCTCCCTCCAGACGTCTTCTCTCTCTGAAGTCAGGAACTCAACTCCACACGTCTTCACTGTCCGAAGACAGGAACTAGACTCCCTAAATCACTCCAACACATACCTTGACCACTCCCTCACGAGTAAACTCCACTACCCTAAGGGTGTGTCTAGTATATGTTGAGTGAATGAATATTTAGCATTAAACTGCTGTCTCGCCACACACTCTCCAGGGTACTGCGTGTGCCTAACACCAGGGCTACACATCAGCTTTGGCTCATGCACTGTAGATGTGTCGGTGTCGGATGCTCTCAGCCTTGGCACATGCACTGTAGATGTGTCACTGTCCGATGCCCTCAACCTTGGTGCTTGCACAGTAGATGTGTCACTGTCCGATGCTCTCAGCCTTGGCACATGCACTGTAGATGTGTCGGCGTTGGTTGTGCTCAGTCTTGGCTCATGAACAGTAGATGTTTCAGCGTCTGATGCTCTCCGCCTTGGCACATGCACTGTAGATGTGTCGGTGCTGGTTGTGCTCAGCCTTGTCGCATGCACTGTAGATTTGTCGGTGCTGGTTGTGCTCAGCCTTGGCGCATGCACTGTAGATGTGTCGGTGCTAGTTGTGCTCAGCCTTGGTGCATGCACTGTAGATGTGTCGGTGCTGGTTGTGCTCAGCCTTGTCGCATGCACTGTAGATGTGTCGGTGCTGGTTGTGCTCAGCCTTGTCGCATGCACTGTAGATTTGTCGGTGCTGGTTGTGCTCAGCCTTGGCGCATGCACTGTAGATGTGTCGGTGCTGGTTATGCTCAGCCTTGTCGCATGCACTGTAGATTTGTCGGTGCTGGTTGTGCTCAGCCTTGGCGCATGCACTGTAGATGTGTCGGTGCTAGTTGTGCTCAGCCTTGGTGCATGCACTGTAGATGTGTCGGCGTTGGTTGTGCTCAGCCTTGGCGCATGCACTGTAGATGTGTCGGCGTTGGTTGTGCTCAGCCTTGTCGCATGCACTGTAGATTTGTCGGTGCTGGTTGTGCTCAGCCTTGTCGCATGCACTGTAGATGTGTCGGTGCTGGTTGTGCTCAGCCTTGTCGCATGCACTGTAGATTTGTCGGTGCTGGTTGTGCTCAGCCTTGGCGCATGCACTGTAGATGTGTCGGTGCTAGTTGTGCTCAGCCTTGGTGCATGCACTGTAGATGTGTCGGCGTTGGTTGTGCTCAGCCTTGGCGCATGCACTGTAGATGTGTCGGCTTTGGTTTCATCTTATACATGCACCAGAACATTCTTGGACTTGCATGTCTAGACCAATGGGGCGTCAGTCCAGCCAAGAGGGTGTAAGGCTCCAAGACTCTTCACTTGAATGGCACCACCCATATGACTCCAAGGAGTGATTGGCATGTAGCGCATGCATTTTTTTTTTCACTGTACTATGCAAAGTAGCTTGAAAAACCCAAGAAGCGGCACTGTTTGTTGGTTATTACCCCTTATCAGTACCACCACTCTGCTCTTTACTGATGAGTCAGGAGCCCCAAAAGAGTCTGATATGAGCTACTTTGCATATTTTTTTCCCATAGAGCCTTGCCTTGAAGAGAAGTCTCCTTGCCAAGGTCTCTCCAGACAGTTTACATGGAAACATGCTGAGAAAGTTTTTGCGGAGCAGCATAACCCCATGATGAATGGTTCAAGGCAGGAAAATCCAGCAATAGGTTCCCTTTAACCCCTTCTTTTCATTCATCTATAGGTTCCAGATGGTCTAATCTGAGAAATGATTGCACCCAGCCCTTCCGCCATACGAGTACTGCGGCCGCGCTTGTGATTCAGTTTCTGAGACTCTATTAGAAAACGTAGCAAATCAATTCGGCCATTGTATTCTGTCAGATGGCGAATCGAGCGTCTCGAGTCCCCGGTAATGAAGGACTCGTTCACTATGGGGCTACGTCAGGCGCGCCGGCTTCAGTTCTCTGCTCTCCAGCCTTCCTTCATCCCATATATAATCCCGCCGTGCAGTGTGTGGATGAAGCCTCCCGCTCAGACCGGCATCATCATCTCACATCCGCCGTCCTCCCTTATATATAATTTAGCGCGCTTGCCTCTGTTTATATCAGTGACATAATAGTGCGTGCTAGTTTTTCCAAAGAGCGGTGTCTTTGCCGCTTCACGGCACAATGGCTTGTACTCCCAGGCCTGCACATGGTGTTAGCACATCTTTAATGCGCCTCAGTCTTAACATTTTATAGGTCACGATGAACCGAGTCCTGAACGCCAGTCAGCACTGGCAAACGAGAGCGTCCTTCCCTGCTCGTCCGGCTTAACCCCTCGTCCGCTGCAGGGAATAAATCCGGCACCCACTCTCGTCTCCTGAAAGTAACCATCTTTATGTTTCGCCGGCTGTCAGGAAAGCAGAGGGTTCGGCCAGTTGTGCTGATTATACCGGAGAGATCTGTAGAAAACGGATGGTGCCAGGCGGGCACCATTTAATGCTCTGCTGCACCCATCATCGCTCTCTTTTTATGATACCCAAACAGGGCGGCTCGGATATTTTTATTCTGCTTTGTCATCTGGAAAGCGCCATGTCTTGGCGGTAACGAGGATGATTTTTATCTCGCGTTGAGACACAGGCAGTTCATATGTTAAGGAGACAATTGCATGCAATGGAAAAGCAAGTCATTCACATCTTGCCAAGCGTAGATGCTGTGCACAGACTTTTGTGGCCACTAGGGGCGCTGTTTGAGCTGTAAATTGTGTATTTTCTGAGAACCGTCCGCAGTAAATCGTTCGCAGCGTTGATGCGATGACCTTGGTCTGTTGGCTGCAGTTACAACCTGTGACAATTGAGACTTCCAGTTTGCACCCTACTGGATAATATCTGGCTGAATGCTGGATATAAACGTGCATTGTGCAGGACTTTTATACGCTCCTGCTTTGCCATAAGTGACCACCTTTTTTCCAGCCTCCTAATGATGCCCGGTGAGCGCCATGGAGCCGATACAGTGGAGGGAATTCTTCTGGCGATGGGATCATTGCTTGTGTTTACGTCGATGGACATTTTAAATTAAATGGAAAATATAGAAAAATAAAATCTTTTATTCCATTGCATCCTCCGTGCCGCTGCAATTATGTGCGCTCGTTAAGAAAGCTGTGAATGGCGCTCCTCTACAGTGTGGAATTTGTGATCTGATCAGACAAGGCGTCGTTTTTATGTAAGGATTATTCACAGCCCCGGTGTGAGTTTATGGGTTTGTATGGTGGAGGTGTGAGACCTGTGAACCCGGTGAGTCAGACGCAGGAGATGGAAATCTAGAAATGCCCAATAAACACAAATGTATCATGGATATCAGAGCTGCGGAGACGTGTGGGAATATCCTCGTCATCGGGCCGTCGGAGAGAGCGGAGAAGGGGCCTGAAATGGCCAAAATCTCCATCCAGAGCCTGAAAGTAATCGGAGCTCAGCCCCCTAGAAATATTCCTGTCCTTCATCTTCACTAACAATAATTCTCCCCATTTTTTTCTGGAACGTTTTTCTTTGAAAGTGTTTGATACAAGATTGGAAAGTTCTCGTAGGAAGACGCAACATTGCAATTTACTTATTAGAAATCATCTGTGTTCCTGTAGTCTTGCTCGTTTCCTAGACTACCGGCGGCCACCTCTGCAATCTTTAAGAGGTGGCCGTTACCTAGGCAAGGCATGAACTCTTGCAAGCGTCGCTCTTCTGTGAAGCTGCGGAGGCAAAGCTGCCTCATGAGGCATCATCGGCGCATCAGCCATCTCCACCGAGCCGCTAGTCCGAACTGTCGGTCTTGAGGAGTGCACCGCCCTCGGTGAGATCCTGGGGATAGAAGGTAGAACAGCCCTTTAAGAGAACACATGGCGGAGCGTTTCATAACTTTGTGTTCTGCCGATCCTCGTGTTATTCCTCCAAGCAATAGGAGAGTACAAATGGGTTTTACCGCTTGAAGCAGAGTCTGTACACAGTCCAGCGCTATCCGATCCGTGTCCACACTCTGATTGTAGGGACACACACCGCTCTAGAGACGTTCCCCTGCTGTTCCTCCTGGAAATGAATGAGTTGACATCTTGACAAGGTGATATTTCCATGAACAGTTTTGCACCATTGGCACTAACTGGACAGTGAGTATGGTCCACCCATTTACACATCATTTGCCAGGGGGAATAACAGAGGAACAACAGCAAAGTTATAACAGATTCTAGAATTGTTTAACAAGAAATGCAAGAATAGAGGGGAAGGATTCTCTTTAATGTGACATGGATATAGGAACGTTACTTTGTCAGCAAACTTTTGATCTCTCACCGGAAGTTTTTCTAGCGTCTAACTTTTGCACCTTTCTCTAGCTCTGGCCGCTGGTGTAAACCTTTTTGTCGTCCCCCTGGTTCGTCAGCCATTGTGACGGTCCCTAAGCCTCGCACAGCCGCGGCATTGTTGCCTTTGTAGGTATTTGCATATCAGCAAAAAAGCAATCTTTCCATAGCCGATGTCTGAGATCTTATCCGCAGTTAATACTAGGAGGGGATTTGTAATGTTTCTTTTCTGAACCCGGCTTTGCATTTTTTTTGTAAACGATGGTAACATTTAACGCCGGTTTAATTCGCCCATCACTTTATATTTGCAAAAATATGTTCTGCGCTCATTCTCATGCTAACACGGCGAGATAAGAAAGCCATCATTTTCTTTGTGCATTTATCATTTCTGGGAAATGTAAGTGATGGAGGTAAAAGCGCGGAGGATCCCTGGTGGAGGGGAAATGAAACAAGATAGCGTTTCGGGTAATGAAATGTTGGCTGAATGCATGAGTTTCCATGAACACCTTCAGCAATTCCATGGCTCTGCGATAGCGGCCACTCCCTGCTGCTCGCCCCACCATTCCCATCAATAGAAGCCATTTTCCTGCTTGCTCCGCGCAGTACCAGGCAGAGGGATGGAGGCACTAATTGTGTAACCTCGCCAGATTCCTGCAGTGTTAAGCATCCTGATAAAAGGATTAAAATAGAAATGTATCTGACGGGATTGTGTTTACCTCTTGACAGCGGAATTTCCTTCGCTCCTCTGAAAATAAAGGCAGCGGCATCTTTTTTAAGGGGAGAGAACTAAAAAGGATCAAAACTCTTGCCAAAATAAGTTTCCAAAGGAATGAAAAAATGCTTCTTACATCTGGGGCTTTAGAATGACAAATTATTTCTGCAGCGTTAAGGTGAGATTATCTTTCGATGATGAAACGTTAATAACATCTCGTACCAACACGAATGGAGACATCACGTAGCGAGCGCGGTCATTATTTAGACATCACTTTCCATGTGTCAGGTATTAAAGAAAATCCACTCTCGAAAAAAGTCATCCCGGATAATCAAGACCAGGCTTACTTGTTATTTCGGAGCCCGAAGTTAAAAAGCAGCGAGCTCTTAGTCTCGTTGTACTGAATGACTCTTAAGCCCATAAAATAGCAAAGTGGCAAATGCCGAACAGTGTGTGGAGCTCCGACCTTGAAATGATACGGGGGGAAAGGATCAGTCAATGCAATCTTGCAGATCCTCATAGAGCATACTGACTCTTGCACGCTGACTCCGTTGGATGGGAAGTCCGATGAGGTAATTGTTCGTCGACGGCTTCATTAGGCTCAGTCACCGTCCATTTTGTCTCGTCCAAAAAAACAGACCCATTATTGATCAGACCTGACAAGTTGCAGAGTTGTGCAGGTGATTGATTAAATCAAACTGATTAAATCACGATTTAATCACGATTTTAAATCACTAGTCAGTAAGGCTTGATTTAAATCATGATTAGAATCAAAGTTCTACCTAAATCGTTTGCATTTTGCACGCATGCCTGCTTACCGATAGGCGAAGGAGTTCATTAAAATATTCCCAAACTGGGTCTATTTACTGGCTGCTGCCATTTGAGAATGTAATAAACCTCAGATCGCACCACACCCAACAATCAGACTGTCCTGTCTGGGCGCTGCAGTATTGTGCCAAAGTTTCACTTAATTCTGTCATGACTCCATCCTCCTCACACTTAGATTCACATTCTCTTGTGTTGTGCATCTATCACCCAAACAATCAAAACTATGTCAACTCTTGGACTGGCAGACAGGGTATCTGTACAAATAGTCTTAGAACAATAGGATTAAGGTCTTTTTCCAACTCTGTTCATGTTGTAACATTTTTGCCGTGAAGAAAGGCTGGACCTCTCGAGTCAAATTCAGTTTTGAGACATGTTAAGTAAGCGAGCGTTCTGTGATAATATAGGATAGAAACTGCCCACTAATCCTACAGAAACCTCTGGAAGAGCATGGCATTGTGAATGTTACACATATACAGCCTTTATTCTACTGAGTTAAACAACTCAGCTTTATCTCATGATGGAAGAACCTTTGGATGGTAAAATATTTTCCTCAAAAGCAGTTTATTGAAAAAAATCCGATTTAAATCAAAAAAATCCGATTTAAATCAAAAAAATCCGATTTTTTTGATTTTTTTTAAAAAAATCATTGATTTTTATCCACCCTGGTTTGTGGTCTGAGTGGCATCAGGTTTCTTGTACGTACGTTCTCCACCTTCTCCTTTCTGAAAATCGCACCACATCCCGATGTCATGCCATAGAGGTCCGATTATTTCACCGGCCCATTGACTTTGTGAAATTTGATCCAATGCGAAGATTAAAATTGGACAAGACTCCAATCTCTCCGTGGACCACTCGATTTGAGGAAAACTCTGATGCGCACAGCCCCATCGAATAACTAGGGGTGAGAGCTACCCATGAAAGCCACAGATAAAACTCGTACCAGAAATCAGCCCTTAGCATGAAGGAACATTATGGTTTAGGGCATCTTACAGAAACCCAACTGGGTCTCTTGAACTTGCAGATGGGATCCTATAGCCATGTACTGTGCTTCCACAAGAAAAAGATGAGTGTTTCTACAGAGAGAGCAGAGAAAGTATACTGTGCCTTGTACGCGAGCACATGGAGTGTCTACAGGTTATAATGCAGTGTTCATGGAGCCTACATCTTCAAGATGGAGCTCGATAATATAGGCATAAGGCTCAATAACTCCATTGTTTGCACCTCTCGTATTTCCTCACATGCCGCCCTACGTCCTGGGAGCTCTATCTGCCGTTCAGCTGTGGACTCTTCTGGCCACTTTTTAAGGTGACATTCCCACTTCACACCTCCACTGTGGACCTCCCGCAGCGGAGATGACCGGGGCGCTGGACATTTTAACTTTTGCAAATTGCAAAGGGTAAAATTTGCACCTACATCTGCAGCACAAAGTGACATATTGCAAATATTTTTCACGGCATGTGCATGAGATTTCTTAAAATCTCACACTATACCACTGAAAAATGCAGTGGACTTTCTTCAAGCAAATTAAAATCTGTGGTGTTTTTGCACCGTGGGAACGTAGCGTTACATTGGATGTCATCCAGTTGGTGCTGCTCTAAAGTGACCGAGTCTTCTGGCAGGTGCACGTGGAGGTCTGGTCCACACATGGTGATTTCCCACCTCGACAATACTAAAAATAAACCAAAAATAAATCTCCGTTGTGGTTTTTCTCTTTTGTGACCGACACATCTCTCCACAAATTAATGTGTTTAAATCGAAAACTTGTGACTTTTGCTCTAAAATGTAGAAAATGTCCCGTATTGCTCATCTGATGTTCTGATTAATGTTTAAGGGGCTTTGTGGTTGTTGGTTAGGAGAAGGTTGTCGCCCTTTTTGGGTCGTGAGCTGCTGCACATCATTGTGCGGTTAACGCTTCTCATCCCACCTTCTAATTGTGCTCCGTGTTGGAATTCGCAGATCTTCAGGTGTTTTGACAGAATGTGTAAATTCTTAATTTCCCCTTCATGGATCTTGTCGGAAATCAACAAGTTTGTTACAACAGGTGTCACCGGTCGCGGAGTGAGGAGGCTGAGATACGGTGTCGTCAAAGCAACTGAAGTAAATGATACGCTCCAATGAGGGGTAATATTGTCACCGTGCGCAGACCTCACGGTTCTAGAGTCCTAGTGCAACGTACCAGAGGTGTCCGGTGCTTCCAAGAGAAAGGAGATCACATTTGGACTTGTATTTTTACATTATATATTGTACACTCCTGATTATACAGAATGTTTTATTCCACAAGGGTTTATTTATCGTCTCTTTTCTTTAGTGAGCACATTAACATGACGTTTGATCCAGTATTACAAGAGTTCACTTTTAAAATGAAAATGAATTTGCCCGGTATATTTTATCTCGGAGTTGGGAAGTGAAGGACGTCTGCAATGTGTGAAACACTCGTAACATTCAAACATGTTATTTTTGTAAAACAAATATTTTTTTTCTGTTTCTTTTTTTTTTATTTTCCACCATTAAATGCTTTTAACATTTCATCACATGGCGACTATTCATTGGATGATAAAAGCTTAGAAGCTACAAAAAGAAAAAAACAAACAGAGCAGAATCCTTACCGTTCTGGTGGCAATATGTGATACTACATTACTACATTTTCCACATCGCTTGCGGTTTGCAGCGTTATACAAATGAATCACCACGGTTACCCTCTGGAATCAACACTGATCGCTCCGTATAGTTGTGTGTTGAGGAAAAAAAAGAAACCCCTAAGACCCCTCTTGTTGTCTCGGGCAGCTTTCCTTAAAACCGCTTTATGTGTACATTTTTTTTTTCTTCTGTAAAATGTGTCCTGAATGCCGGTTGCTTTGCATTATTGCAGCTGTAATCCTCTAAGTGGGTAATTAACGGTCCAGAAAAGCAATTTGTGGAGCTGGAAAGCCATAAAGGTGAAAAATATTTTTTCCCTTCGAGTGTTCTTTAAGGAGTAAATAATTATAAGAGATGGTTTTAAGATGACCAATGTAAATGTGAACGTAATTAGGAGAAACGTTGTGGAAATTGACGAGCAATGTATGCCCCGGAATTCTCATATCATAACAAGTCTAATTAAATATTGAAAAGCCCAAAATCACCAGTTCCAAGAAAAATTACCTGCCACAGAAGGCCTCTAACTTTGCAGATAATTAGCTGGGGTTATTGAGGAAAAGTCAGAGATTTGCTTGGAAGGTCCTGCAAGGTTAGGTCTTATTACGCCGCAGCCATCGGATGGTCGGGTATCAAGTTCTTTGCTAATTTGGTCTTACTGGGATGCCCATTGCGAGCTCCAATTTGCTGGGCTGCAAATGTCGATGTGTTTGCAGATTCTCACACCGCGATAGGCGAGAAGTGATTTCCATAAGTGGGATCGTAAAGAGAAGCAGGAAAATGATGCAATAAATAAGTTATGGGGCATTTGAAGTGGCCGTGTCAGGCAAACATGGGGCGGCCATGGTGTAGGCCAAACATATATCTATGGCTGTTGGTTTAGTGAGAATATTTGTGAATGTGTATTTAACAGATCATAAAGGTCTTTTCTGTTTTCTGGAAGATTTAAAGGCCAAATTCTAAATAAATTTCACATGTTTACTGATTGGGGATTTACAGTAGCCTGTAAGAAATGGCTGCACTTCAGTGACTTATAGGGTTGTCTTATGAAGACCACTCATGTCCATATGCAGGGCCACCATCAGGAATATCAGGGTCCCTTTATGCCAAATCTGGAATTCCCACCACCTCATGTCCATTCGGTCTCCTGTTTTGTGCCGTAAGGCTGTTTTTAGACAGTTTGGTGATCGCGCCCCCTATATGACTGCCGATCGGTTAGGTGTGTAAAATATAATCTCTGAGTTAAGTTGTTGATGTGGTAATGGTCAGTAATATAATTTGTCAGTGGTGGTTTAATAGCTGGCAGGCCACCAGTCGCGCCCCGACGTTCCATAATGTTCATAAGGACATGACCACCAAGGTCTTCCAATTGAGACACTCATCGATGCTCCGTAAGAAGAGCGTCTCCTAATCTTGAAGACTCGAGACATCCACATGTCTCAAGGATGACCTCATTCATCTCAACGAAGGCCCCGAGATATCACAATTCCCCTTCTATGGCCACTGAAGGGAAAAATGGCTGGCTGGTAACGGCTTCCCTTTGCTGGGTGTGCGGAGAATGGATCCAAGCTGGATCAGCTGATTTCTCCGGGATTAGTGTTATGAAAGTGGTTGACTCTCATAGATGTTCAGGATTTGGATTGTTGCCTTTTTCAGTCATTAAAATTACAGTAGGTTTTTGTCATTTCTGCTCCCCCTTTTTCATACACGCATGTGTGCATTCTGAATGCTGCTGGTAATTGTGGTTTGTCCTCTAACAAAGGGCAGCAGACACGTATAGAGCACTGGTATGGACCCAGATATGTCGTTTCAGTACGGCACCAAACCGTGGATACTGTCTCCATGGAAGCCTGTAGGGGACATTTCTCAATAATGCTGCTATTATGCTTCTTTACATGGAGCCGTTAGCTTCGGTTTACAACCACTGCTTTATTTGTCCATTACTTTTCTTTATCCTGAGCTTCTCCTCGTTCCCGTTCTTCGCTATGATCCAGATTGTACTAAGCCGAGAAACCAACACTGATTAAGGGGCTGATGGTGAAGTAATAATGGCGCTGGAGTTTAATAACACTTCTGTGACAAATAGGAGGATTATCTTGGAATACGTGTGCTTTATATATTAATTACACTACATTTAGTTTCTTAATTTCATGGTTACTTTGCATTCAGGGTTTTTTCATGAAGAATTCATTAGTTTTCAATCACTTTAATGGAGCTGCACGTTCTTACTTCATTTCACCCAGTTTTCTGTGCATTTCATCCTATACAATGGCGATGTTATAGAGAAGGAGGCGGCCCATGCTGGATTTGAGCACCATTTTTGTTTTACGCCATTTTGTGCTAATTGTTTGTATAGATGGTAAAAAAAAAAATCTGAGTATTTTTGGGTTTGTTGAAGTTTTATTGAAGCTCTGCTGCTTCATATTGCAGAACTGGTCATTCCGTCTTGTACCTGACAGCCCAGAATTCATTGCACAAATATTCACTGCTACGATCTCGTGTCCTTTGGTGTAAAATTCTTCTTTGTCAATACACAAATGTTCGGATATTTTGTTAAACCCATACCAAGTATTTCTATTGGCCTCATCCTAAGGGCTCGTTCACACGGACGTATAACACGGCCGAGCGCTATGTCCTGTTTTATCGGAGAGCTCTCGGGACCGCTGTTGCGGCAGCTCAGATCAGCAATTTTTTTTTTAACCTCCTGACAATTCACCATGAGAAGACAATGGCAACACACTGCGAAACTTGGCTCACTCGCATCCATACAAGTCTAAGGGAGCGTGTGAAAACATTGGACTGCGCACCGATGTCATCTGAGTGCAGTCCAATTACCGCAATCACAGGCAATGGAGAAGATGGAGACATTTTTCCTCTCCCGTGCTCCGATTCTCTCTTGCAAGAAGATCCGGATCACATTTGGATCAAACTCCGACAGAGTTTGATCCGAGAATATTTGAATAATCGTCCCCGATTCTGTCGCCTGAGCAATTTGACAGCTGTGTGACCCCGGCCTAACAGAACTGCTGATAGTCCAAAAAGATTCGAAGGCTACTGTGTTCTGACACTTCGTGATCCACAGCCGTAGCTTACCAGGTGGTCTACCTTGACCGCTATCGTCCACCCTCTTCCTTTTCTGCCAGTTGGTGGTCCACAGTTGTTACTAGTTCGGCCCCCGCGATGGGCAGAATCATACATTTCCTATATCCAACAGAAGTCTTAACTTCCTAATTGGCCGGAAATAATTTTTGTAAAGAGTTTCCATTGTCCTGACCTCAAAGTAGGAGGCATTTTCTGTGACTAGTTGGATTATTATCTCTAGAGATGAGATGAGCCTGGAGCCGATTCCTAGTCTTGATGGTGAATGTGTTCTGACTGCCCTCCGTCCACCCTATGCCTCTCCTCTGTGGTTTTTTCCCCCATTACGATCCACTCTCTCCATTGTACTTTATAACTTTATCGTGTTTTAATTATCTCAGGTACGAGCCGCCTTTAATGTCCTGTTTCGGAGTCTTGTCTTTGCTTTATGTTGATGTCATGTGCCTTTCATTTCCACTCTGCATTTTTAATCTCGGAGAATAGCACTGAATAATGGCCCCTGGCAGGAGGTAATGAAATTTTCTTAATTCATATTTTCATGCTGAAACCTCGATTGAAAATGGCATCCAATGGCCTAGAGACAGAGCGGCAGTGGCGGTTTCAGGGGACCTCTAATAATGATCCAGTGTTGGCGCAGATGCAGAGCGATAGCACGGCAGAGAAGTAATTTAAGGAAGAAAGAGAGCGCCTATTGCTTTATTGTAGCATATCTAATGATCGGCTGAAGATTCCCAATAGTTTTTGGAGCATGACAAGGGAAACTAATGTTATCTTGCCAAAACAGAAGTTCCCGGCTTAATCAGTAGAACAAGAATATTGATTAAAACACTTTGCACAATAGATTGCACTCAGAATCTCGTCTCCATCATTCCACGCTCGCTAACACGTAATAACAAACAAGGGAGAATAGAGTCCTTCATATCATTTGTTTTACATTGTGCAACCTTCGTCTGTCAACACAATATAGCAGTATTTTTATTAAAGATCGACGACGTTATTGGACTTCGCGAAACAATGATTCCGCCATGAATAATAATGTAAGTGGTGAACGCCTTCCTGGAAAAACAAATGTCCGTCCAGGTTTTATTCTCCATCGAGACATTTTTTTTGTTTTCCAGGGAAGAGCCGTTGGTGCACATGCTCACATTTTTGATAATTGAAAATATAAAGGAAAAAAATGTAAAGAACCATTAGGCGAATTATTCTTGATACATCACTTGTTCTTAGAGTTTCTCCTGTCACTTGAGGTCCACGAGAAGTTATATTTCTGAAAAGTTAAATGCGGTTTTTCCCCCAGCGTTACGGCTTTCATTCGTAACAGAATACGACTGATCCATGTTTCAGCGGATCCCGATGGGCCGCATTGGTTCACAGACGGGTTCTTTGGAGCTGTGATGCGCTTGATGGTAAAATAGTTGTGAATACCACTCTCGCTCCAGCACCGCAACCTTGAGGGCACAGAACGCTTGTTAAATGTGAACAATGTCGTAAAGGGTTTTCTCCTGCATAAAAAAATTACTTTTTTAAAAAGTTGTCGACTAAAGACCCAAAATGGGGGGAAAAAAAAAAACTCCAAAAACTCCCTGACTCCACTCCTCTGCGCCTGCTAGTGTCCCCTGCTGGTCCCCTGACACAGCCATTGTAACTTGACGGCTGCAGCTGATCAGTGGTTACTGATTGGTTGCAGCTGTCACATGACATTGATTATTCCAGGAGAACAAAGCAAAGGTTCAGGTGATGAGTACAGAATTTTTTTTTCTCTAAATTCCCCAATCTGTGCCCATACACCGTAGGTTCAAAGTAAGGGAAGACCCCCATTATATGTTTTATTACGTAGCAGTGATACAATGATGGTGGCCGTGCTTGCACACCTTTAATAGCTCGTCGCGATACACTGGGTCTGCCATCTTATATTCTTGCCATCTCGGGTCAAATATGGAGATATTGTCCCATGGTGATAAAGGATCGGGCCAACGTACTGCGTTCTCCTGTCTTCCACCATCAGCGATGGGGCAACTCCAAGCACAGGAGAGAGGCGACCGATCTTACCTAAATCCGGTTTGATCATCTTTCCTCCACTCATGATGGCACCTTGAGGGTTTGGGGTGGTTTTATATTCTTGTCCACATGTCGGTGGATTAATGTATAGGTCGGCTTCTATATATCCCACATCTAGAAATATCCATCATTTTGTTTATTTTTTGTACCTTGTAGTTATAAATATTACTTTTATGTATTATTTGAGCCACCAGAAATTTTACATACCGGACATTTTTTTCCAGCCTCTCATAGGCTCGATTTCCAGTTGATTGTCCCCTCCTCACGTGTCTTGCGTCCTCTCGCGCCGTCAATCCTATTCCATGAGAATTGTTTGACAAATGTTGCTACACAATGCCACTAGAAAGAAATCCGGAGTGAACGTCTTTTGTTTTTCCTCAATCATCGTATGTATATGCCGGTGATACTTTTTAAATTCTGCAGTTTATTGAACGTACGTTTTAATTTCCACTTCTAAAATATTTCTCCTTTCTGTGTTTATTAAATCATTAATGAATCTGATCTTTTTTTTTTCTTTTTTTTCTTCCGCTCCTGAAAGTGACAAATTAATTGTATCATAAGTCTCTGCAAATACATTGAGCTCTATGACATTGCTCTCAACAATGTTATTTTGAACAACGTTCGGCGCGAGATGAAAAGCAGATTTATGCGCTTATTAATATTTTATATATAGTTTTGTTTGCAAGAATGGAACATTGCTGACATTCTAGCAAACGTGTTTTCATGGCGGATAATTGCAGGGCGCACAAAGAGGAGGCTGCGCTCGCTTTCTGAAGGATCTGTTGGTTCTAGCGAGTTTCCAGTCGTTATCGCAGGCCGTACAGATGTGGGAAAGCGCAGTTTTCTCACTGCAATGTCAGTAATGACCTGGCTGTGTAGGCGGAGGTAGATGAGGCTTAGGGAAAAACTTGGCATCTCTAGATGAAGAATGCTGTGGATTAGTACATAGGCCTTGGCTTGTCAGTTATGAGTCGGTCAGAGGTGATTTATAGGAGAGACTGATGCAGAACAGGTCCGGTGTGCCGCACAGAATACTGGTCTCTCCTTAGAAGTCTGGGGGGCCTTGTAGCCCACTCCTGCACCGGGGCTGAGTGCGACTGCTGCCACTACACCACCTGTAGAAAGTCTGATAATCATCTAAAGCTGCCAGCTATATATTAATTTTTCTTAAAAGTACAAAAAGTCTCAAAAACAGGAAACAAGTCACGAGTGCCTTCAGTACGTTGCATTGATTGCAGTGTCCGCATCCTCAAATGTGGATTGTGCCAGATGAGTTTTACGAAGCTTAAGCCACTCTTGCCCATTAGCCAAGTCATCCCAACCTGCCGATTTTTGCCAGGAACTTCCAAACTTCTGAATATGAGAACCTCTCGAATGTCCCTCAACTGACTAAAATGGGGTATTTGGAATTAAGTCTCCTGGCTCCGGCTTTCTCCAAAACAACACAGACGTGCTCGTCTGAGCAGCGTGTCCCTGTGTACGGGGGCGCGGAAGAGAAGGCTGTTGGCTGACTGATAATAAGCGAATATGTATGGCCAACTTCAGCCCCATTGTCTGGAGAAGCGGCAAATAAGTGACAGCCACAGCTCCAAGCACAAAACATGCCTAGAGAGGGTGTCAGGCCCTATTCTACATATGTTCTTCGGCAGGGTTATATTTCTAGCGTGGCCTGCGAGGAATCATTGGGCTTTTCAGAACCACGGTCAGTATTTTATATCAGTATTTGTCCCTCTCCTGATTTTGTTTTACAATCAGAGGAAAAGTAGAATAGAAACTCGTCACCACTTCTGTATTGTCACCCACTCTAGACTTTAGCTGACAAATACTGATGTAAAATACTGACCAAACACTGACTGTGGCCTAAAGCTTCTTTATTGAAGGTATTTTTCCCCAGGTGCTAGGTTTTTGTAATTGATGTTGATTGCATAGTTTTACTCAATGATATTATGTAGCGTGCAGTAACTATACCCGTGAATTACTGTTGTTTTTGGCCTGTATCTGTGTATCCATAGGTGTCGCTTCCTGTCGGTTGCGCGGCTCCTGTGTTCTGTTTACGCCTTTGCTTTTTCATTACACCTGATTAATGACCTTCCTTATTTTCTAATTACAGGTGTAACAATAGGACACAGTGTGTGGTGATCACAGGATCGGATGTGTTCCCTGACCCGTGTCCGGGGACCTACAAGTACTTGGAAGTCCAGTATGAGTGTGTACCATACAGTAAGTAAAGCCAATTGTTCTTTGCTCTGTAAACATTAAACTTCTTGTCTCCAACACCAAACGCTCGCAGCACATTTGCTTCAGATGTTCAGAACCGATCTGCATGCAGTACAGGCGAGACCTACCCCGTGGACGAGAGCCATGCGGACAGTCCGGCCAAATCTCCTCCTGCAGCCTTAAGTGTTTGCTTTCAGGACTAGTGTTTTTCTAGAAAACAAACCAGATTTAGCAGTTGTGGGTGCCAGACAGAATGTGTGTATCTGCCCAATACCAGGGCCTGACAAATTGATTTGGCTCACACTTTCCTAAAGAAAGTATTGACTTTGATTTCAATCACTAGTTGCTCGCGCGGCTACCTGCTGCCGTAGTTCCTTTTGTGCATTTTATTAGCTTTTGCCGAGACAAATCCCTCCATTATATTTGTTTTAGGAGGAGAATCACTGTCGGTAAGCCATAAATCGAGGTGGCATGTGTGGTTTGCCGGGCATCTCGGAGATGTGTGCTTCTGCCTTGTTCCCGGACGACAAGCCGAACAGGAGACAGGATGCTGAATTATCCCCAAACTTAAAACAATGCCCAATAAAAGTAATCTACGACCCCGAATTGTTTTTTTAGTGTCTTCCAAAGAGGGAAACAATAAAATCCTGTTGCATTGGGTTTTATTTGGTAGTTATTAGTGCAGTAACTGGAGGGAGGGCATATTTCCTTCAAGTCTCTGGCACCCCGGGTAAGATCTCTTTATTGAGATGCTTACTCAAAATAATGGAAAAAAAAATGTTTTGATGGGAATGGCGATCGGTAACATCCTTAGACTGAAATGTAAGATTCAGGAAGCTGCAAAGAAAAAGGTGTTTGCGGTTTTTATCTTTCCTAAGATGTTTCATATTTTTCTGCTTACAAAAAAAATAAAATTAAAAAAAAAATAACAAAGAATCCATGACTAAAAATTGCAAATTACCTTCCTTAGAAGTGACCCACCATGGACCTAGCGATGGGGAGGGTGAGTAGGACGTGGGGAGTATTACTTTGCCTGAATTTACGATTTACCCCCCCACTCCCAGTATTATTTGTTTGCTTCCTGTTACTTGTATATCACCAACAAATCCACCGTATGGTGAAAATGGTCACTCGCATCTCAATCTAGTTTCCCTACACCAGACACATGATGATTTGTAGTGTGGTAGAAACCAGAGGAAAAACCAAACAAACATGCACAATTCATGGGTCTTGGCCACCAAGTTCCAGTCTAGGGCCAGGGACTGATTCTAGGAAATCATCACAGGTCGGATAGCTCTATTTTTTTTTTTTCATAGCTGGACCCAAGAATTGTGTGCATGCACTTGTGCTGTGGTTTGTTACATTTACAGAAACCACAACCGGGAATTGTCACATGACGGACACTAGTATAGACAGTCAAACCCCCTACAAGTATATTGGGGGTCTGTCGGTTCTGCAAATGTTTCTGTAACAAATAACACAATCGGTGAGAAAGGCGTCTAATAGAGCTCCTGATGCAAAATGAACATAACTTGAAAACCTGAACTGTCTAAAAAGTAGAATTCCATTTTCAGGGGGGATCTTAGCTGCTCTTGACACAGCGATCTCTCCCGACTCCTCGATATCAGTTTGGTCAATTTGTATTTTTGAAAGCCTGTCAGAAAGGTCTGGCGGTGACTTATGTCTTGAAGACCAAAAGGTTTGAATTCAAAGTCCAACCCTTATTTCCATCTACATCATTTTTCTGGTAAAAGTTGTGAGGCTTCTTGCACATCAGATGGTTTTCCGACAAAATCAATATTGGGTCTGATGTTGGCAAGTCTAATGTGTCCTAACAGTCTTTTCAGTGGTGATTAGTGATGAGCGAACGTGCTCGATAAGGTGTTTTCCGAACATGTTTGTGGGCTAAGAGATTGTCTTTGGCATGCTCGAAAAATATGACCACTGAAAAGACTGTTACGAGACGTTAGAGTTGCCAACATCAGCCAATATTGATGGGATCGGAAAACCATCTGATGTGCAAGGAGCCTCACAACTTTTGCCAGACAAATGATGTAGATGGAAATAACACCGTATCCAAGCACGTTCACTCATCACTAATGGTGATGTCTGAAAACCCATCGTTAGCAACCCACCTGTCTTTAACTCCATCCTTAGCCTTTAGTCTGTTTTTAGTTCCATCCATAGCCTACTTTCTGTTAGCATTCGGTCAGTCTTAAGCATCATCCTTAGCCTTCAGTTTGTCTTTAGCTCCATCCTTAGCCACCGTTCTGTGTTTAGCTTAATTCTTAGCTTCTGATCTGTCTTTAGCTCCAACATTAGCTACCAATCTGTGTTTAGTTCCATCCTTACCCACCAGTCTGTGTTTAGCTCCATCCTTGGCCACCAATCTGTGTTTAGTACCATTCTTAGCCTCTGGTCTGTCTTTAGCTCCATCCTTAGCCGCTGGTCTGACGTTAGCTTCATCCTTAGCCCCTGGTAAGTCTTTAGCTCCATCCTTAGAAGCCGTTCTGTCTTTAGCTCCACCCTTAGAAGCCGTTCTGTCTTTAGTTTCACCCTTAGAAGCCGTTCTGTCTTTAGCTCCACCCTTAGCTGATGGTCTGTCTTTAGCTCCACCCTTAGAAGCCGTTCTGTCTTTAGCTCCACCCTTAGATTCCGTTCTATCTTTAGCTCCACCCTTAGATGCCGTTCTGTCTTTAGCTCCACCCCTAGCTGATGGTCTGTCTTTAGCTCCACCCTTAGCTGACGGTCTGTCTTTAGCTCCACCCTTAGCTGACGGTCTGTCTTTAGCTTCACCCTTAGCTGACGGTCTGTCTTTAGCTCCACCCTTAGCTGACGGTCTGTCTTTAGCTCCACTCTTAGCTGACGGTCTGTCTTTAGCTCCACCCTTAGCTGACGGTCTGTCTTTAGCTCCACCCTTAGCTGACGGTCTGTCTTTAGCTCCACCCTTAGCTGACGGTCTGTCTTTAGCTCCACCCTTAGCTGACGGTCTGTCTTTAGCTCCACCCTTAGCTGACGGTCTGTCTTTAGCTCCACCCTTAGCTGACGGTCTGTATTTGGCTCCACCCTTAGCTGACGGTCTGTCTGTAGCTCCACCCTTAGCTGACGGTCTGTCTGTAGCTCCACCCTTAGTCGACGGTCTGTCTGTAGCTCCACCCTTAGTCGACGGTCTGTCTGTAGCTCCACCCTTAGCTGACGGTCTGTCTTTAGCTCCACCCTTAGCTGACGGTCTGTCTTTAGCTCCAGGTAGATTTGCCACTAAAGTAAAGGCTGAAAAATGTTGAGTCTTATTTCTCACTGCCGCATACAAATATTACAAGAGTTTTACATATATATTTGCTGGGATTTGTTGCAGAGCTTGGTCAATTGAATCTCCGAGCTTCTGCCCACATAATGAGAAGGGGATGTGCGGTAAAGCTTAGATTCAGCCCTGCAGACCCGCGTTATTTCTTCCTGTCGCTTGTCCTATTTTAACGTCTTAAGCTATAAGACCTTATTTATTCTCCTTCACGTAGAAATGTCATCTTGTTTCCTTTTAGCCAGTATTTGAGAATGTGTTTGAAGATATCCAGCCTGCTTCCTGTTAATTTAGCCGATGTATACTTGTAGCTTCTGATTACATTTCATGTTTTTTTCCCATCACAGGAAACTAATTTAAGTTGCTTCAAGGAAATGTTTTGTCCAGTAATAAGACGCTCGACCAAGCAGTGTAACATGTGAATATAAGCGGCAAAGAAGTACACAAAGCCGGCTACTAATAACGCCAGGCTTAGAACACGTAAACTTATTGGAGGTTGCTGGTGTCTGGTTTGGAGGCTGAATTAGTTTTCAACCTAACCACAATGATTGACATCACTGAGATGCCATTAAAAGAAATATTTAGGAAATCGCTGGGATTATTATTATTATTATAGATTTTTATAGCACCATTTATTCCATGGCGCTTTACATGTGAAGAGGGGCAAATATAGACAAGTACAGTAAACATGAGCAATACAAGGCACACACAAGTACAGAAGGAGAGAGGACCCTGCCCGCGAGGGCTCACAGTCTACAGGGATGGGTGAGGATACACTAGGAGAGGGTAGAGCTGGTCGTGCGGTGGTTCAGTAGACTGATGATCACTGCAGGTTGTAGGCTTGTCGGAAGAGGTGGGTCTTCAGGTTCTTTTTGAAGGTTTCCATGGTAGGCGCGAGTCTGATGTGTTGGGGTAGAGAGTTCCAGAGTATGGGAGAGGCACGTGAGAAGCTTTGTATGCGGTTGTGGGAAGAAGAGATAAGAGGGGAGTAGAGGAGGAGATCTTGAGAGGATCGAAGGTTGCGTGTGGGTATGTACCGGGAGACCATGTACAGTTGTATGGAGGAGACAGATTGTCGATGGCTTTGTAGGTCATGGTTAGGGTTTTGAACTGGAGCCTCTGGACGATAGGAAGCCAATAAAGGGCTTGGCAGAGAGGAGAGGCTGGGGAATAACAGGGAGACAGGTGTATTAGTCGTGCAGCAGAGTACAGGATGGATTGGAGTGGTGCCAGAGTGCTAGAGGGAAGGCCAGAGAGTAGGAGGTTGCAGTAGTCGAGGCGGGAGATGATGAGGGCATGCACTAGTGTTTTTGTAGTTTCATGGTCAAGGAATGCACGGATCCGGGAAATATTTTTGAGTTTGAGACGGCAGGAGGAGGCAAGGGTTTGGACATGTGGCTTGAAAGAGAGGGCAGAGTCAGGATCACTCCGAGGCACCGAGCGTGCGGGACCGGGGAAAGTGAGCAGCCATTGACATTGATGGACAGGTCTGGTGGGGGGGTAGAGTGAGATGGGGGAAAGATGATGAATTCTGTTTTGTCCATGTTCAGTTTTAGAAAGCGAGCAGAGAAGAAAGCAGAAATAGCAGACAGACATTGTGGGATTTTGGTCAGTAAGGAGGTGAGGTCAGGTCCAGACGTGTGTGTCGTCGGCGTAGAGATGGTACTGCAAACCGTGGGATTCTATGAGCTGTCCCAGGCCGAGGGTGTAGATGGAGAAGAGTAGGGGTCCTAGAACTGAGCCTTGGGGAACACTGACAGACAGGGGGCGAGGTGAGGAGGTGGTGTGGGAGACACTAAATGTTCGGTTTGTTAGGCTACTTTCACACTTGCGTTTTTTTGCGCTGCGTTTCGAGCGCACATGAAGCGTATTAAAAAAACGCATGCAAACTCTTGTAAACGCTGCAATATTTAGTCGCATCAGCATGCCTTTCGACAAAAAAACGCAGCGTTTGTCTGCGATTTCATGCGTTTTTGCATGCGTTTGCTTTTTTTTGGCGCATGCGTTTTCTATTTGTCACATTACTTGCCTCATCTCTGCCACACCTCCATCATCTCTGCCTCCATCATCTCTGTCATCTGCCATCATCTCTGTCTCC
Source organism: Oophaga sylvatica (assembly GCA_033576555.1). NCBI lineage: Eukaryota > Metazoa > Chordata > Amphibia > Anura > Dendrobatidae > Oophaga > Oophaga sylvatica. Next base: position 70,799,174 of record JARQOD010000009.1, read on the forward strand.
ATCATCTCTGCTCCATCATCTCTGTCTCCATCTGCTCTATCATCTTGTCCTCCATATCTCTGCTCATCTCTGGCTCTATCATCTCTGCTCCATCATCTCTGGCTCCATCATCTCTGGCATTTCCATCATCTCTGGCTCCATCATCTCATCTCTGGCTCCATCATCTCTGCTCCATCATCTCTGCTCCATCATTCATCTGGCTCCATATCTTGGCTCCATCATCTTGGCTCTATCATCTCTGGCTCATCATCTCTGGCTCATACTCTGCTCATCTCTGGCTCTATCATCTCTGGCTCCATCATCTCTGGCTCTATCATCTCTGGCTCCATCATCTCTGGCTCATCTTCTCATCATTGCTCTGGTCTCTCATCTTGAGCTCCCATCTGCTCTTCATCTCGCTCATCATCTGCTCCATCATCTCTAGCTCCATCATCTCTGCTCCATCATCTCTGCTCTTCATCTCTAGTCTCTCTCTATCTCTGCCTCCATCTCTGGCTCTCATTCTCATCTCTGGCTCTATCATCTCTGGCTCCTACTGGTCCCTCTCTCTGGCTCCATATTTCAATCTCTGGCTCTCCTATCATCTCTTGGCTCCATCATTCATACTCTGGCTCCATCATCTCTGTCCATCATTCTGGCTCCATCATCTCTGGCTCCATCATCTCTGGCTCCATCATCTCTGGCTCCATCATCTCTGGCTCTATCATCTCTGGCTCCATTATTTACAGAAAAATCGCATGCGTGCAAAAGCGCTGACGAGCGCAAAGCCATGCGCACGCCAGCGCCCCCATAGACTGCAATGTTATTTTTTTGCGCATAGCATGCGCACAGTGCACGTTTTTTTAAAGCGGTTGGACGGAAAAAAAAATGCAACATGTAGCGTCTGGCGCGTATGGGCGCACACCAGGAAAATGCGCAGCGCACGACAAACGCACATGAACGCGTGCAAGCGCTAGATCCTGCGCCCGCCATGTTAAAGATAGGGGAACATTGCGCATGCGTCCGATAGGCAAGATGTGAAAGTAGCCTTAGATATGTTTGTTAGATTCTGCCTAATGCAGAACCCAACATGGAGAGGGGCACGTCAGTGTTTGAACATTTATGTTCTGCCTTCTGCCGACATCCCCGCATTAGTTAGATGCGGTGTATCAATTTATTGCAGGGTGTTGATTTGGTAGTAGGAATGTAAAGCACCACGACACCACGTCGCTGGCACCTTCTGTTGAGGAAATGAAAGCAGTAAAGTACTAAAAATGCACATGTCATTCCTTAAACTTGTGACATGTCAGAAGATTTGATCAGCAGTGGTGTATCATCGGGGTGTGTATGTATGTGTGTGTGTGGGGGGGGGGTGGCACAGGATCAGTTGACCCAAGCACCAAATTCTATGATTGCACAAATTTTGCTTTGACATCTTGGTTGGGTCCAAAGGTGCACAGAAATCAAAATTTGTCTGCCATTGGCTGCCGTGCTCTGCATAGGCAGTAATCGAGATAAGAATTCTCTCAGTATGATGAAGTGAGCTTTATCGGTTGTCGCCTATGCCGAGTGCAACAGCCGATGACAAACTCATCTCTGCTGCTGCGCTCTGCATAGTCAACAACTGAGGTGACAACTCCTGCACGGAGCCCTCCTGGAGGTCCCTGCCTCTGCTCCCACCTATGATTTTGTGAGAGGAGAGCTGGAATCCTGCGGGGGAAGCAGCCCCAAATTTAAACCGTTCCCTGTTAAAAAACAAAACAAAACAAAAAACACTAACATTATAATAAACTGTAAATTTTGCCAAATTTTTTTTAACCATAATTAGGGTAATGTTAGAGTTAGGAGAGGACTAGGGTTAGATCTAGAGTCCAGAGATAATTCTATATGAAAAAATAAAGTATATAAAAGTAGGTATAACTTACTGTGTAGAATAAGGAAGGAGCAGCTCAGCTGATCGCTAGATTCCTGATCTGTCCCCGGAGAGCGGAGCGAGCGGTATAAAGGCTCCTAAGCTCATTCACTGCTTTCTTGAGCCATGTCAATCAGTATCACTCCGCTGAGCTCTTCTGGCCCGCCAGTATCAAATCGACTGTTCCCTTTAAGAAATCAGATCTGCTTTAGTGATTTTCAAACATCACTGATTTGATCAGATATTTGGAAGGTTCCAGCTGGGGGCGCTATTACAGCGATGCCTATAGGGATAATTCATCGGTTGCAAAGGTAAAAAAATATTGCAAATGGCGTCTTATAAATAGTTTTTTATTTAGAAGATCCAGCGTGCTTTATGGATTTTTAGAGTCATTGCTCCTTGGGAAAAGAGAATGCAAATGAGTTTTGTTCGTTCTGGAGAAGAATCTCTGCAGCGACAGTTTTGAGAGCCATGAAACCGTGCCGTGACCGCGTCCGCGTCCTGCAGCCTCAGTGATGTCACTGATTCTGAGAAAGGCCAAAAACTGATTCTGCCTCCAATCGATGCCTCCAATACATTTTGATAAAGCCACTTTACCAATAAAAGATAAATTATATAATGAATAACCAATGATTTGCTCAGGTGACTGCTTGGAGGAATCCAGAATATCAGATTGCTACCACTAGGGGCAGTGTTCTATTGCTGCCTGCACATACAGAAATGAAGGGTTGAAATATTGTAGCCATTTCTATGTTGATGTCCTATTAACTTTCACATCTAATTTTATTTTAGCAGTCGGGATGTTTTTTCCTAGTGGCCGCACAAAGGATCCGTTGTGCGTGGATTTCATCCTTGTGTTAATTGATGTATATGCTGTATGTGCGTAGTCGTAAAGTGCGTCTAATAATGTCCTCCCACAGTAGGAGTTATTTGCAGGTATCTCATAACTATAGAAACAGAGGTCAAGTTTAGATGTAAGAGTGACTATGTTGCTGGGGGCATAAGTGAATATATTTATATGCGTTGACAACTCAAGTGAAGGTTTTGCAGCCCCAACAATCGCGCACAGCGGCAGTTGTCACACTCAAAACCCAGATAGGCAAACACACATCTGTCTTGTACATCTCAGTTTTTTTTTTTTTGTTTTCTTTTTTTTGCTGGTTACGTCACTCAAAAGTATAGGATGCCTTAAAGGGTTAACATAGTGTGTATAAAGAGCTGCTCCTACGTAAATTCCCCAAAAAGTGATTCAAAGGAGATGTATTGTGCAGTCATCACCTAGTAGTAGGGGAGCCGGTCTGTCAATCGGATCCTCTCGGCCAATAGGCGCTGCTGAAAGTATTCCCTTTAGAGCAGCTCTCGTGTTCATCCCAAATGTCCTTTTCAGCTGGATGCCAGCCATGATGGCACCTAAACTGTCAAGGGTCAAAGAACAATACCTCTGCCTCTATCCAACCAGAAATGACTGATAACCGGGACAAAGGATTGCATTAAATTGCAGGATATATAGACTTCAAGTTGTGTCCTTTTAACTGCCTCCTTTGTAAAAGTCGCTGCCTCCAAACAATTTGTAACCATTTTATCTGAATGTCACTATGGTAACAGACTACAAACGCTGTAGTCTGATTCTCAAGTCATGTTTTGTGGTCCTTTATTTTGTCATTTACTTCCTAGTAACTTGCCGAATGTTTGTATATTATTAGCATGAAGTAAAGGTAGACTGACGGCATGGTCAGACCGCGCAGGGCATGTTTGTAGTCTGTTGCCATAGAGATGTTTATTTAACACACACATCTTCTGATTTATTATACATTCTGTTCCCTTCCCCACCGTTATATGCACGTGTCATCTCTTTTTAATATAAGAGCGTCCCCCGATCACGCCATAAGTCCTTCCATGAATTGCTCCTCCGCTCTCGGTGAGGCATGAATTTCCCCACATCGATTAACAGTTCATCTCATTTGTTTCCCCTAATATTCTAGTCAATGGGATAAAATAAATGTTTCTTCAAGTAGACCGACCTTTAAGTCTTCTTGATTGTATTTTTATGGATCAAGTATAGGATTTTTTTTTTTTTTTTACTGGCGCATTTTTATTATGGATGTGTGTGCGCGCCTACATCCAGACGTTATAAGTATTGAATACATGGGATTGTTAATATCGTGGGACATTCATCAAACTGACATGAAATGAGCTCATTACAATAATCGCAGGAATAGGTTTAATTCTCAAAGTGAAAAGCAAAAGAGGTAGACTTAATGAATAAAAGATTTATCATTTTTGTGCTTTAAATAGGATTCTATTATTTTGCATAGGTTTAAGTTGGCGTACTTCTGCTGTGGTATTTTAAAACAAATTCACATTCCCATTTCTTCTATTCATTTCTTTGCAACACTGTATATCTGTGGCAAGCAGATGAGATGGCTCCTCAGTTGGCTGCCCGGCCTGGCTTGCCACATACTTGGCTGCTTGGCCTGGCTCTCCGGACACCTGACTTTCTGGCGTTGGTCTTCGGATATATGTCTGCCTGGATTGGCTCTCCAGGTATGTGGCTGCCTGGCCTTGCCTGATTCATCACGTACCTAGCAGCCCGGACTGGCTGTCCAGATACATGGCTGCCTGGCCTGGCTTCCCACATAGCTGACTGACCGGACTGGCTCTCCGGATATGTGGCAGCCCGTCCTGGCTCGCTGCCCACCTGGCTCTACCTGGCTGCCCGGCCTGGCTAGCTGCCCACCTGGCTCTACCTGGCTGCCCAGCCTGGCTGGCCGCCCACCTGGCTGCCCAGACTGGCTCGCCGCCCACCTGGCTGCCCGGCCTGGCTCGCCGCCCACCTGGCTGCCCGGCCTGGCTCGCCGCCCACCTGGCTGCCCGGCCTGGCTCGCCGCCCACCTGGCTGCCAGGCCTGGCTCGCCGCCCATCTGGCTGCCCTCGCATGGACACCTGATTTCCAGCCTGGCTCGCCCACAAAGCTGGCTACCGGACCTACAGTACCTTGCCCATATTCCTAGTGGTCCGGTTTGGCTCGCTTCGATACGTTATTCTCTCGGATTCCTGACTGCCTGGCCCAGTATTGGGAGAGATTGACATTACACCCATCATGGTCTTTTTTTCCCCAAGCAGCTGTACTGTTGCTACAATGTATAAGTCTTCGTTTTCTGGGTGAAGCATCAGTACTAATTTGTCCCTGAAAATTGCATTTTTAGTGTGATTCATTTTGCATCTAGTCCTCGTAGCTTTGATTGTTGCAACAATAGAAGCCTTATACAAAGTATACAGAAAGTTATGTAATTTTCCATTACACAAGTAATAAACATAAGAGACATTTCAGAGCTATTTATGCAGATATATAAAATATAAATATGACGAAATACCTGTGAAATGCAGATAGGATGTGAAGTACATTAGCCCAAGTGAAATCAGTTCTAAAACAAAAATTAGCTTGGATTATCCAAGAATTTAAGTATGAACAAGCAAATGGATAAAATTTAACTTTTAATGTTGATTATTAAAACCAAACAACACAAATTACCAAGTGAATAGTGAACCCATAAACCCCACACAGACACAGACAAACAATAAAATTACAGATTGTTTTCCTGTGCAAGTGGCATTGAGTCTCTACATTAACATTCATTATTGTGCAACGTGTTTTTGAGGTATTCTTTACCCAAGTGTCTAGGGTAATTTTATTGTTTGTCTGTGTCCATGTGGGGTTTATGGGTTCACTATTCACTTGGTAATTTGTGTTGTTTGGTTTTAATAATCAACATTAAGTGTTAAATTTTAAACATTTGAAATCAGTTCTTCTCTTCATTTATCAGTGATCTGTTCTGCCTTCTCCATACTGCACCGAGCTGGATCTCTTTGGTCTTAATGTCCGCTTGTCCTCTTATGACCTCATATACCCGCACATATGTGGCGATTACAGAATGACAAACTTTTTTAATTAAGTAGCAGATTGTTAAAGCTTCGTGTCAGTCACGGACTTTATAAAACTTGTCTGTCGTGCTCTGCGCTGTTCACTTTTCAATAGTGTAAATATTTTGTAAAAATCGCAGAAGAGTTTCCAAACATTTCATTATCGCCCCCAAATCTAGGAGCCGGTTAGTGTCCCGTTGGCCGCTGTCCAATTCCTTGTCATTTCTGTTTTCCTCCTTTCTTCTCCTGAAAGCTGACAAGACATTTTCTTTCAATATCTAGAACAGCAAATCTTATAGGGGCAATGTAATTCCCTGAAGCTCGGAGGCGCGGAGCCTCGGCGTAATGTTTTAACCTGCTAAATCTAGCATTTATTTCATGTGAATAATATTGTGACAAGAAGCAAGATCTCCCCCAATCTCAAGTCAAATCGGTAGGAGGTAACCAAGAATAGACTTTTTTTATGAAGTGAAGCATGATCAGGTCGTATCATTCATCTCTGAATATTAGACTGTTTCTTGCTGTATTTTGAGAAGTGGTAACAATGCATCATGTGCGGAGCCTGACGCCTGCCTGCGGAGGTGACAGCGGTGCTGCATTGTTCCTGACTATGCGCGTTATTAATTTATTAGAGGAATGGTGACATCACCACCGCAGGAAACTACCGTCATCTGTGTTGCTGTGAATGTTCTTTCTGAGCATTTCCTATGCTCTGGTGACACATTACATAGTTTTTTTTTTGTTGCATTTTTTATATCTATTTTTTATTGCCCCCTGTGCATTTTGGCTAATGGGTTCCAACCATATTAAAAACATTGCTGTGGCCTATTAGCATGCTTTCCTATAAATCTCATAATAAAATATGAGCAGGTGCTTTGCAGGTGCAGAGAGTCGCTCAGATATTACAAGCACTCGCATTAGAGCTGTCCAGAACTACAGGGCACGGGTTTAAGACCATTTTTTTTTTCTCCAAAAAAAAAAAAAAAAACCTGCAACATTTCAGATATCTCCCGCAGCTTCAGTGCAATTTTATTCATTTTTGAATGGCAAATTTAATAGTAACCCTTTCTGTAAGGGACGTCAAATAGACGGTGCGGCTCTACCCGCTCCTCTGTGATAGTGATATGCCGGAGTGTTTCACATTGCATTGGAAATATGGAAATGACAGATTGAACAAGGTTTTTTTTAATGAACTATTTTTGTGCAGTGTTAACTAGAGATACTCGGATTTATGACCATGAAGTCAGTGCTGCCATTAAGGCATCGGTAGTGAGATGGGTTTACTAGTGTCCCCCTATGTGTTTAGATACAATGTAGACGCTAAAAGCACAAAATGTAAGACTGTGTTTTGTTTTTCCCTTCTTTAGTGCACGCGCTAATTAACAGCACAGTTTATTTTTGTTCACAAACCAGCATGGCCGTGTAATGCAGATGGCACGTTCTCCGCAGCCGGCAGATCCACAGAACCTTTAACAAATACTGTTCTTTTTTTTCTACACACAACATGGTAACTGAATGACAATGGTGTCCTAGTTGTAGGATTCTTTGTTTTCTTCTTTTATATAAGCGATTCACCTTCAGGCCGTGTTCACTTGTAGTGTAAACTCTGCGTTACTCTCTGCTGCGTTTTGGGGATTCTGAAGACTGCATGTTCCAAAAAAAAAATGGAGTTCCATTTGTTAAATACAGAATCTCAGAATCTTTCTCGTAAACCTTATCCGGAACAGTTTTCTTGTGCCCCGAGTGATAGCATAATGGCTTCAGTAGTCACCGCTTCTTCACCAGTTGAATCTGTTGAATAATGAATGTTGAGATCCGGCTCCTTGGAGGGTTCGGCATGATGACACCTGGTGTTTCGGATGAATATGAACGATCCCATAGTGGGATCAGATTTTTTTTTTGTTAGTGAAAGTGAAAAAAAAAAAAAAAAGAGATGATAAATGGAACGAGGCGTAAATAGAATTATGAAACCTGAATATCTGAGAATTCTAAATGGAAATTTGTACTGTTTCCTGAAGATACAGATAGGTTTTAACTTTAAGAGTGAAGTAGGAATAAGTAGAATATTCCTTTTAGAGGTTTCACCCATCTGTGTATGCAAATCGCCTCTACAGACAGTAAAAGTACTGGAACTCTACTGCCACCTATTGGAAGTAGCAATCCTAAAAGCTAATATCGACCCTTTAACGAGCCTTGTCACATGAGTACAAGTCCCCTTCCTCTCTGAAGAGGCAATTTACATGTTTAATTTCTGAGAGGAGCATTGCATGACCTAGAAGTCTCCTTACCCTGGCATGTCAAGTATGTCACTCTCCACAAGGAGAGACACTACCCTCAGACCCCTCTATATATCATAATCCAAGAATGGAAAATTATTTTTGGCCTGGCCTCAGGTCTCCTGACGAATTTGACAACCTGTTGGGCCCATGAGGCGGCGGTTGGGTCAGGAGTCCCTTGGCCAGGTCTGGACTGTGTGATACTAGCCTTATAGTGTCGTCTTAATTTTACTTTACATTCCCAACCAGTATCTCATGGATATACTTATTTGTGAGCCTCGTTAATTTTGTTTTTGTTTGGTAAAGATAAAAATTACCATTTTTTTAGAGCGAACGTAACGATGCTGAACTGTGGCTCAGAAAACGGATTTGTGACGTCTTACAGTTGGGTTTAGAATAATTAGTCGTTTTTCTGGCTGGGAATTACTAGCTCCGGCCGCTTTCCTTTCTATAAATGAAACGGATAAAATAAAATGGGAAATAAATCTCTGAATAAATGCACGATAAAGAATCTGCATAAACATCACCAGTGTAAACGAGAATTCGGGGTTTGCTGGCCTTCGCGGCGGCCACAGATCAGACAATGTAGCGGGTAGTATCCGGTAGGTGTCTACATGTTGTGCATTGCAGTTGAGCTATTTGCACAAGTCGGCCATTTTTCGGCCGGCGGTTTGGAGATGCATGTCTTCCCTCCACATCCACCACCCACATATTGAAAGCTGGTCAGAACTTACATCGCCCCCCATCACCACCGATCGTATAACGGCTCTTTCTTTCACTAGGTGTTCCAGTCTCTTCATTTATCCAAATTAGCGGATTTCTTGCTGTGTCCCTTCTTTAGTGTGTGTACTGATTGCGCTATGGAGTAAATGGTCCATTCATGTTAATCTCTCTTTTTTCTCCTTGCACCCCTTTTTCACTTTCTCTTCCAATGCTTAAAATAGAAGTGGAGCAAAAAGGTAAATAACGAATTGCAGCCCGAACCCCCAGCTCCCTGTTATGTGCCATATGGATGTTAACCTTCTCGATCCCCCTTATCCCTAAACACTGACGTTCTGTATTCAGCAGGATTGCATTTCTACACTTCATACACAAGTTGACTGCTAATAAAACAGTGTTCTGGATATGTCACATAGGTGGGACACAGTCTCTGCATTTCTTGTGGGAAATGTTTTCTTGCTCTCTTCCTTGAACCCCAAGTGATTTTCTTTGTTTTTCCTTTATTTTCCTCTTTCTTTAGTCATGTACTTTTTGCCTGGCTTCCTATACTCTTTCCCAAGCATGCCACATGTACAGGCTTTGTTTCCTCCATTGCTCCAATATGTCTGTTGGGGTTCTTCTTCTTTTCTTCATTTATTTTTCATTATTCTTTATTTTGTATTTTTACTTTTCCAGCCCAATATTTGCTGTATAAATGTTGTTTTCCTTCGTTTTTGGAGATGTTCTTGCTTTGTTTTCTTCCCTCAGTTCATATCTTATTAAAGCAACAATGGAAAACCATCCGCGTTATTTTTCTGTATTGGCCTAAAGTTGCGTGTGGTTTTTCATTGTCTGACAGATTTCAGCCTAAATGAAAATCCTACTTCTGCTCCATTACGGTGATGAGATTTACTTCCCTAAAATGTAACCTGTTGTAAATTAGTAGTTTATTTTAGCACCATGAATGTCACATTCTTCATCTACAGTTTTTTAAAGTCACCTTTTGTTTTTTGTTGCTTTTTGTTATTTTTTTTGTTTGTTTTTTTTTTTCTTAATATTGAAAATATTGCTACTCGACATGGTTAAGAGAGAAACGATGTTGATATCTGTTTTGTGAAATAATCCTCTTTCTACTTTTCACTAGTTTTTGTTTGCCCTGGGGTGTTGAAAGGAGTTGTGGACTCACCATATATTTTTGAAGCTGAACAGAAGGCAGGTGCCTGGTGCAAAGACCCCCTCCAAGCTGCAGATAAAATTTATTTCATGCCCTGGACTCCGTATCGTACGGATACATTAATAGAATACGCCTCATTGCAAGATTTTCAAAATGGCCGACAGACTACAACCTACAAACTCCCTAACCGGGTGGACGGCACTGGATTTGTGGTTTACGACGGGGCAGTGTTTTTTAACAAGGAAAGGACAAGGAATATTGTTAAATTTGACCTGAGGACTAGAATCAAGAGCGGGGAAGCAATTATAAATTATGCCAATTACCACGACACATCTCCATATAGATGGGGTGGGAAAACTGATATCGACTTGGCGGTCGATGAAAATGGCTTGTGGGTCGTCTACGCGACGGAGCAAAACAATGGAATGATCGTGATTAGCCAATTAAATCCCTACACCCTACGGTTTGAGGCAACGTTTGAAACCTCTTACGATAAACGGGCGGCCTCCAATGCATTTATGATATGTGGGGTCCTGTATGTGGTGCGCTCCGTCTACCAAGACAATGAGAGTGAAACCGGGAAGAACGCAATTGACTACATCTTCAACACCAAGCTGAACCGAGGAGAGGCTGTTGATATTCCGTTCCCCAATCAGTATCAATACATCGCCGCTGTGGATTACAACCCTAGGGACAACCAGCTGTACGTGTGGAATAACAACTTCATTTCTCCGATACTCTCTGGAGTTCATCCTTCAGGACTTAGCCCAAGGTAAGATCCGTGTGCCTCTGCTCTGCTTATAGCTTCATTCTCGGTGGCATTGCGTGGGTCAGAGCTCTGTCTTTTTGTTATTGTTTTGTCATTTATAGACAAATTAATGTCACAGTAAAGTTTTGTGTAAATCATAATTTATAATCACTTAGTCATGGTTGGCTTTTATCTAAGTGAAGTTATATAATCACATGAGATACAAAAGTAGCTGAATGTGAACGTTAATGTTCTAAATTCAAAATGTATTTTTCTCTACTGATTTTTTCTTTATTACTTTTATATTCATTAGCGTATAATCATATAAACGTGAATATTTTATTTCTTAAATACAAAAAATATTGAATGTTTAAAAGTGAAAATCGTTCAAAATTCAAAATTAAATCGTTCAAAATTAAATAGAACAAATAAAAAAAATAAATGCATAAAAGTGAAGAAGTAAGGAAAAAAATATTAATAAAATTGCCGTGACCCAAAGTTACTTTTGCAAAATCAAACGTTTCTCTAAACACTGTTCCAAGCCAAGTCTCGTTTTCATCTTCTTCGGTCTGTTTTTATTCCTTTTTTGTTATTGGCCTTTTTTATTACTGTGAAGTTATTTCTTTTACTTTCACCTGAAGACTAGAAATGTCTATGTGCTCAGAGCTTGTAAAAAACAAAACAAACTCCGTTAAGTCATGTACGGGTGATACAGAAGTCGACAATTTCATTTCTTAAATGATTATTTTTTGCAAGTGAACCGATCAGGGATTCCGGATCATGAAATGATGATGTGCGTCACGACACTTTCACACGTGAGCACAGAACAAAAAAAGATGCTCGGCTTGATACTGTGTAAGAGATGTAAAGACCTGACAATGTGTGCAAGTCACGCCTTGTATCTGAAGACGAGAAATAAGCCCTTGATCTTCGGTTACACCTTCTGACAGATGTTGTGCGCTCGGTGTAATGATTTTAGATGACAGCCGTGACTGTCGATATAACTGCATTGTGTACGGTTTCTGCTCCGTAGACTTGGGCGCACATTTTTTCATACTTCTGTCCTAAGTGTCATCTAATTTGCGCCTTTTGCCCCTTTTAAACCTGTTTGATATTTTTGACGTCTATTTTTGACTTATTTCCTTTTGGAGAAAATGCAAGTTTTTCAGCATTTCTTTGCTTTTCTTACAGATATTTTCCCTTGTAGATTTCCAGATTTAGAAGCGTTTGTAACCACAAGCTGTTGACGTGTCAATGGTTTGCTATCACCTCTGGCCCGCCTGCTATCTGCGAGGAGACTCACTCCCCACTCACCAATTATACAGTGGCTGCACGGAGCTGTAATCTCGCTATAATTTACGATCCCGCGCAGCCACTGATTCTGGTGAGGTCACAGATCTTCGCTGCTGTGCTGTGTAACCGAGAAATCTCCAGCCTCAATTACTGTACGATTTCTTTTATTATTTTTAGTTATTGTATTTTGTTCTTTTAATTCTGTACAGTTTATCGTACGGCTGAGTTCTGCCGCTCGGCTTTTCTGTAATTTGCATCGATAATAGTTCAGCCCTTTTAATTTGTGCTACGTAGATCAGTAGACCGTCTGCGTGCGGGTTTGCTGCCTTGTCTCGTCGTCTTCTTGCTTGACAAAGTTATAGATTACTGCAGCCGACGTAAACTATCCAGTTTCTACATTTCAGCTTTGGCCTTGGGCTGATTATCGTGATTTTCGGTTTACAGAGAGATGATTTGCTGTAGAGGGAGACGCTGCCCAGGACATAGCGTTCTTGTAGAGCGGCCTTTTAGCAGGCGGAGACCCAGAATTTGCCGTCTCCCCACTTATATAATTTTCGGCGGTGCTTGTACAGAACATCGTGGGGTGCGATGGTTTTCTTAGTAAATGCTTTTGTCTTTGAATATTTGTTTAATCTCGACACCTGGTTCCTTTTCAATGATGATGGATTTGTCGGCTCGTACATAAGGGATTTTTGTGTTTCACCAACTTATTTGATTAGATTTTTTTTTAGGATGAGAAATGGTAAAAGCCCATAATTCTCAGGCTTTGTTCCAATGTGTAAAAACGCTGCTTTTTTTGCTGCTTTTCTTCTGCAGGTGTGTGTGTGCGCGAATAGTAATCTGCACCGATTGCTGCATTTTTGGTGCAGATTAGAAGTATCAGAAAGCCGGGATTCTGCGCTTTTTACTGCATTTTTTTTACATGCAGTTTTAATGTTCCACATTGAAGCTTATAGTGAAAAAAAAACGCACCAATAATGCACAGATCAAGAGCGTCTTTAAGCGCTACAGGGGCGCGAGATTTCATGAACCCACGTCGCTTGAATTATAAAACACAGCAACGTTTATACCTTGTGGGAACGAGAGTCCGGAGCTTTAAGATTAAAAATTACTTCATTTCTAACCAGTTTTAATTTTTTTTTTTGTGTTCTTGAGGATTGTGACTCTAAGGCCTCGTTCACACGTTCAGTGTTTCTTCAGTATTTTACATCCGTATTTGTACCTAAACCCACGATGTGATAAATACGGACGTGGTGACGAGTTTCTATTAGACTTTTCCTCTGATTGTTCCTCTCCTAATTTTGGGTATAAATACGGATGTAAAATACTGACCGGATACTGATCATGTGAACGTGGCCCAGTGTAGTGAATTTGGTCAGCAGCATAATGTGGCAGCACAGCACTCTATAACAAATCTTGCAGTGAGGCCTTTTTGTAACCCGGTCACCATCAGTGGCTGCACGGTGCAGGTTGCATTTATGTCGGTCGCTTTGTGTCCTTGTTTCTCTCCTTTTAGCTTCTTCCTTTCTCCGCGATCTCTGACCTTCAGCTCCTCTGTTAATCCGGCAGAGCTCGGTCTCCATTACCGCTTGCTTCTCGCTACTCATTATTTACTCACTAAAGATACAATGTGGTTTTTATTATTTTTGGGTTTTATTTGCCTTTTTTGTGGGTGGAAATTGATGCAGGTTTTCAAAAATCACTATAATGTATCTTGACACCACGGAGAAGAGCAAGACGTCCAAGTTATTTGTGCACATTTCATATTTATTGAAAACTGATGTTTTCAGCCAAAAGAAAAAAAAAAGTTTTTAGACCCAATTCTAGAAAATAACATCATGAAATTGAGCCAGCGTGCGCGGGAATCATCCATGTAACATATGGAGGATGGACCGGGGAGTGCGGGAATCATCCATGTAACATATGGAGGATGGACCGGGGAGCGAGGAATCATCCATGTAACATATGGAGGATGGACCGGGGAGCACGGGAATCATCCATGTAACATATGGAGGATGGACCGGGGAGCGCGGGAATCATCCATGTAACATATGGAGGATGGACCGGGGAGCACGGGAATCATCCATGTAACATATGGAGGATGGACCGGGGAGCGCGGGAATCATCCATGTAACATATGGAGGATGGACGGGTGGCACGGAATCATCCATGTAACATATGGAGGATGGACCGGGGAGCGCGGGAATCATCCATGTAACATATGGAGGATGGACGGGGGGCCGGTGAATCATCATGTAACATATGGAGGATGGACGGGGTGTGCGGGAATCATCCATGTAACATATGGAGGATGGACCGGGGAGCACGGAATCATCATGTAACATATGGAGGATGGAGGGGGGCGGGAATCATCCATGTAACATATGGAGGATGGACCGGAGAGCACGGGAATCATCCATGTAACATATGGAGGATGGATCGGGGAGGCGGGAATCATCCATGTAACATATGGAGGATGGACCGGGAGGACGGGAATCATCCAATGTAACATATGGAGGATGGATGGGGTGGCGGGAATCATCCATGTAACATATGGAGGATGGATCGGGTGTGCGGAATCATCCATGTAACATATGGAGGATGGACCGGGGGCGGGGAATCATCCATGTAACATATGGAGGATGGATCCGGGGTGGCGGGAACATCCATGTAACATATGGAGGATGGACCGGGGGGCGGGAATCATTCCATGTAACATATGAGGATGGACCGGGGAGCGCAGGAATCATCCATGTAACATATGGAGGATGGACCGGGGTGTGCGGAATCATCCATGTAACATATGGAGGATGGATCGGGGTGTGCGGGAATCATCCATGTAATACATATGGAGGATGGACCGGGGTGGCGGGAATCATCCATGTAACATATGGAGATGGACCGGGGAGCGCAGGAATCATCCATGTAACATATGGAGGATGGACCGGGGAGCGCAGGAATCATCCATGTAACATATGGAGGATGGATCGGGTGTACGGGAATCATCCATGTAACATATGGAGGATGGACCGGGGAGCGCGGAATCATCCATGTACATATGGAGGATGGACGGGGAGCGCGGAATCATCCATGTAACATATGGAGGATGGACCGGGGAGCGCAGGAATCATCCATGTAACATATGGAGGTGGATCGGGTGTACGGGAATCATCCATGTAACATATGGAGGATGGACCGTGGGAGCGCGGGGAATATCCATGTAACATATGAGGATGGACCGGGGAGCGCGGGAATCATCCATGTAACATATGGAGGATGGATCGGGGTGTACGGGAACCATCCATGTAACATATGGAGGATGGATCGGGGAGCCGGGAACCATCCATGTAACATATGGAGGATGGATCGGGTGTGCGGGAAATCCATAGTAACATATGGAGGATGGACCGGGAGTGCGGAATCATCCATGTAACATATGGAGGATGGATCGGGTGTGCGCGGAATCATCCATGTAACATATGGAGGATGGACCGGGGAGCGGGAATCATCATGTAACATATGGAGGATGGATGGGGGCGGGAATCATCCATGTAACATATGGAGGATGGATGGGGTGCGGGAATCATCCATGTAACATATGGAGGATGGACGGGGAGCGCGGGAATCACCATGTAACTATGGAGGATGGACGGGTGTGCGGGAATCATCCATGTAACATATGGAGGATGGACGGGGGGCGGGAATATCCATGTAACATATGGAGGATGGACGGGGTGCGCAGGAATCATCCATGTAACATATGGAGGATGATCGGGAGCCGGGAATCATCCATGTAACATATGGAGGATGATCGGGGAGCGCGGAATCATCCATGTAACATATGGAGGATGGACGGGGTGGCGGGAATCATCCATGTAAATTGAGATGGACCGGGGAGCGCGGAATCATCCATGTAAAATGGAGGATGGACCGGGAGCGCGGGAATCTCCATGTAACATATGGAGGATGGACGGGGGGCGGGAATCATCCATGTAACATATGGAGGATGGACCGGGGAGCCGGGAATCATCCATGTAACTATGGAGGATGGACCGGGGACGCGGGAATCCTCCATGTAACTATGGAGGATGGATCGGGGTGTGCGGAATCATCCATGTAACATATGGAGGATGGACCGGGTGCGCGGGAATCATCCATGTAACATATGGAGGATGGACCGGGTGCGCGGAATCATCCATGTAACATATGGAGGATGGACGGGGAGCGCGGGAATCATCCATGTAACTATGGAGGATGGATCGGGGGACGGGAATCATCCATGTAACATATGGAGGATGGACGGGGGCGGGAATCATCCATGTAACATATGGAGGATGGACGGGGTGTGCGGGAATCATCCATGTAACATATGGAGGATGGATCGGGGAGCAGGGAATCATCCATGTAACATATGGAGGATGGATCGGTGAGCGCGGGAATCATCATGTAACATATGGAGGATGGACCGGGGTGGGGGAATCATCCATGTAACATATGGAGGATGGACCGGGGGTCGGGAATCATCATGTAACATATGGAGGATGGACCGGGGAGCGCGGGAATCATCCATGTAACATATGGAGGATGGATCGGGGAGCGCGGAATCATCCATGTAACATATGGAGGATGGATCGGGGTGCGCGGGAATCATCCATGTAACATATGGAGGATGGACGGGGAGCGCGGGAATCATCCATGTAACATATGGAGGATGGACCGGGTGGCGGAATCATCCATGTAACATATGGAGGATGGATCGGGTGGTGCGGAATCATCCATGTAACATATGGAGGATGGACCGGAGGCGCGGGAATCATCCATGTAACATATGGAGGATGGACGGGGTGTGCGGGAATCATCCATGTAACATATGGAGGATGGACCGGGTGGCGGGAATCATCCATGTAACATATGGAGGATGGATCGGGGTGTGCGGGAATCATCCATGTAACATATGGAGGATGGACCGGGGCGGGAATCATCCATGTAACATATGGGGATGGATCGGGGTGCGCGGGAATCATCCATGTAACATATGGAGGATGGACCGGGGAGCGACGGGAATCATCCCATGTAACATATGGAGGATGGACCGGGGAGCACGGGAATCATCCATGTAACATATGGAGGATGGACTGGGTGTGCGGGAATCATCCATGTAACATATGGAGGATGATCGGGGAGCACGGGAATCATCCATGTAACATATGGAGGATGGATCGTGGGGCGCGGGAACATTCCCCGTAAAATGGAGGATGGTTCGGGGAGCGCGGGGGCATCCATGTAAAAATGGCGGACGGATAGGGGGTTTTTGGAAACTCCTGTAACATATGGAGGATGGATGGGGGGGCGCGGAAATCACCACGTAACAAAAGGGGATGGCGGGGAGCGCGGGGAAACATCCATGAACATTAGGATGGACCGGGGGGTTGCGGGAACATCCATGAACATTGAGGGTGGACGGGGGGTGCGGGAATCATCCTGTAACATTTGGGGGAGGGCCGGGGTGTGCGGGGAAACATCCCTGAACAAAAGGGGGAGGACGGGGGGGCGGGAATCATCATGTAAATTTTGGGGATGGACGGGGGGCGCGGAATATCCAGAACCTTAAATTTGGGGG
>JARQOD010000009.1:70816895-70836044 GCA_033576555.1 Oophaga sylvatica
GGGTATAGTCATTTAAGGAGGAGGGGTGGCTGTGATCACCTATTTGATGGATTCTGTGTTATTCTGTATAAGGGTTATCGCATTGTACGGGGTAGTAATCCTATTTGATGGGGTCGTGTATTACTGTTTAGTGTTATCATCATTGTACGAGGAGGAGAGTGAACCTATTTTGAGTGTTGTTTATCTCGTATTAGAGGGTTATCAGCTTGTAGGGGAGGTGATGTCTCCCTATTGTTATGGGATCCGGTTTCTACTGTATAAGGTTTATCAGCATTTAGGAGGAGAGGAGTGTACACTTGTGATGGTGGTCTTTATCTGTATTAAAGGTTCGTCATTTACAAGGGGAGGTGAGCTGTGCATCCCAATGTGAAGGGGATCCGGTGTTCAGCATTGCCAGGGGGGTGACTGGCATACCTATTGTGTAGGTGTCTGTTTACTATGTTAAGGGTATAGTCATGTAAGGGGAGGAGGAGCTGGCTCACTATTGTGAATGGATCCGTTTCACGTATTGAGGTTTATCATCATGTCAGGAGAGGAGGAGGGGCTTGACATCACTATTGTGTATGGGGATCCTGTGTTATCTCGTATTGAGGGTTCAGTCATCAGGGGAGGAGGTAGTGGATATCCATTGTGATGGGCTGTGTTACGTATAAAAGGGGTTAAATCTCATTGGAAAGGGAGGGGGAGGGAGCTGATACCTAATGAATGGTGGATCCGGTTATATCATTGCGGAGGGAGCGGACTCACTTTGGAATGTGGTCTGTTATCTATGTTTAAGGTGTTATCATCATTGTACAGGGAGAGTGAGCTTGATATCACCTATTGTGAATGGTGGATCTGTGTTATCTGCTGTATATAGAGTTTATCAGTCATTGTATAGAGAGGAGGTGACTGTGAATACTATTTGAATGGTGCATCCTGTTTATCACTGTATAGAGTGTTATCATCATTAAGGAGGAGGTGACTGTTATATCACCTATTGTAATGGGATCTTGTTATCACTGTATAGAGTTTATCATATTGTAAGGGGAGGAGTGAGCTGTGACTCACCTATTGTAATGGTGGATCCTGTGTTATCTACTTATATAGAGGTTTACATCATTGTACAGAGGGAGTGAGCTGTGACTCACCTATTGAATGGTGATCCTGTTACAATTAATGATCCCAGGAGGAGGTGAGCTGTGACATTACCTATTTGAATGGGGATCTGTGTTATCACTTATAAGGTTATCAGTCATTGACAGGAGAGGAGGTGACTGTGACTCACCATTGTGAATGGTGGATCCTGTGTTATTACTGTATATAGAGTGTTATCAGTCTTTACAAGAGGAGGAGGTGAGCTGTGACATCACCTATTGTAATGTGGATCCTGTGTTATCTACTGTATAGAGGTGTTATCAGTCATTGTAAGGAGGAGGAGTGAGCTGTACTCACCTATTGTGAATGGGATCCTGTGTTATCTACTGTATATAAAGGTTTATCAGTCATTGTACAGGAGGAGGAGTGAGCTGTGACATCCTATTGTGAATGGGGATCCTGTGTTATCACTGTATTAAGGTACGGTTAGCCATCCTATATAATAGTGAACCTGTGAATTCTTTTAAGACAGGAAAAATTAGTAAAATACCCGAGGGCGAGTGAAATAAAAGGAATTTTTTTTTTTATTTTTTTTATTTTATCAGTGATTGAACATTGAAAGTTAAACTTAACCAAATCTGATTGGATGGTAATTTTTGATGAAATTAGGTGTTATCAGCATTGTACAGGAGGAGGAGGTGAGCTGTGACTTCACCTATTGTGAATGGTAATCCTGTGTTATCTACTGTATATAAGGTATTATCAGTCATTGTACAGGAGAGAGGTGAGCTGTGATATCTCTATTTGAATGGTGCATCCTGTGTTATCTACTGTATATAGAGGTGTTATCAGTCATTGTACAGGAGGAGGAGGTGAGCTGTGACATCACCTATTGTGAATAGTGGATCCTGTGTTATCTGCGTATATAGAGGTGTTATCAGTCATTGTACAGGAGGAGAGTGAGCTGTACTTCACCTATTGTGAATGGTGATCCTGTGTTATCTACTGTATATAGAGGTGTTATCAGTCATTGTACAGGAGGAGGAGGTGAGCTGTGATATCACTATTTGAATGGTGGATCCTGTGTTATCTACTGTATATAAGGTGTTATCAGTCATTGTACAGGAGGGGAGGTGAGCTGTGACATCACCTATGTGAATGGTGGATTCTGTGTTATCTACTGTATATAGAGGTGTTATCAGTCATTGCCCAGGAGGAGGTGAGCTGTGACATCACCTATTGTGAATGGTGGATCCTGTGTTATCTACTGTATATAGAGGTGTTATCAGTCATTGTACAGGAGGAGGAGGTGAGCTGTGACATCACTATTGTGAATGGTGATCCTGTGTTATCACTGTATATAGAGGTATTATCAGTCATTGTACAGGAGAGGAGGTGAGCTGTGACATCACCTATTGTGTATGGTGGATCCTGTGTTATCTACTGTATATAGAGGTGTTATCAGTCATTGTACAGGAGGAGGAGGTGAGCTGTGATATCAGCTATTGTGAATGGTGGATCCTGTGTTATCTACTGTATATAAAGGTGTTATCAGTCATTGTACAGGAGGGGGAGGTGAGCTGTGACATCACCTATTGTGAATGGTGGATCCTGGTTATCAGTCATTGCCCAGGAGGAGGTGAGCTGTGACATCACCTATTGTGAATGGTGGATCCCGTGGTGTTATCAGTCATTGCCCAGGAGGAGGTGAGCTGTGACATCACCTATTGTGTATGTAGATCCTGTGTTATCTACTGTATATAGAGGTATTATCAGTCATTGTACAGGAGGAGGAGGTGAGCTGTGACATCACCTATTGTGAATGGTGGATCCTGTGTTATCAGCTGTAAATAGAGGTGTTATCAGTATTGTACAGGAGGAGGTGAGCTGTGACCTCGATTGTGAATGGTGGATCCTGTGTTATTACTGTATATAGAAGTGTTATCAGTCATTGTACAGGCAGGAGGAGGTGAGCTGTGACATCACCTATTGTGAATGGTGGATCCTGTGTTATCGTCTTGTAGAGATGAGGTGTTATCAGTCATTGTATACAGAGGAGGAGGTGAGCTGTGACATCACCTATTGTGAATGGTCGATCCTGTGTTATCTACTGTAATATAAAGGTATTATCAGTCATTGTACAGGAGGAGGTGAGCTGTGACATCACCTATTGTGTAATGGTAGATCCTGTGTTATCTACTGTATATAGAGTAGTTATCAGTCATTGTACAGGAGGAGGAGGTGAGCTGTGACATCACCTATTGTGAATGGTGATCCTGTGTTATCAGCTGTATATAGAGGTGTTATCAGTGATTGTACAGAGAGAGGTGAGCTGTGACCTCTATTGTGAATGGTGGATCCTGTGTTATAGCTGTATATAGAGATGTTATCAGTCATTGTACAGGACGAGAGGAGGTGAGCTGTGACATCACCTATTGTGAATGGTGGATCCTGTGTTATCTACTGTATATAGAGGTGTTATCATCATTGTACAGGAGGAGGAGGTGAGCTGTGACTTCACCTATTGTGAATGGTCGAATCCTGTGTTATCTACTGTATATAAGAGTATTATCAGTCATTGTACAGGAGGAGGAAGGTGACTGTGAATATCCGTATTGTGAATGGGTGGCATCCTGTGTTATCACTGTAATATAGGTGTTATTCAGTCATTGTACAGGAGGAGGAGGTGAGCTGTGACATCACCTATTATGAATAGTGGATCTGTGTTATCTGCTGTATATAGAGGTGTTATCAGTCATTTACAGGAGGAGGTGAGCTGTAACATCACCTATTGTGAATGGTGGATCCTGTGTTATCTACTGTATATAGAGTGTTATCAGTCAATGTACAGGAGGAGGAGGTGAAGCTGTGATTCCGTATTTGAATGGTGCATCCTGTGTTATCTACTGTATATAGAGGTGTTATCAGTCATTGTACAGAGGAGGAGGTGAGCTGTGACATCACCTATTGTGAATGGTGGATCCTGTGTTATCAGCTGTATATAGAGGTGTTACCTGTGTTGTAGCCATGCCTATGATAATAGTGAACCTGCTGAAAATTCTTTCTGCAAGGACAGGAATAATTAGTCTAAAATACCCTGAGTGGCGAATGTGAAAATAAAAGGATATTATTTTTTTTATTTTTTTTAATTTTTTAATACAGATTGTGATTTGAAAATAAATACATTGCCAAAAATGTTTAAATACATGTAACCCAAGAATCTGACTTAAGAGATAGGTAATTTTTGGATGACAAATTTCCTTTAAATACAAATATTTACTCCAAGAAAAAAAAGCTAAAAGAACGATGAACCCGGAGCCAAACTGGATTGACGCTTTGGTTTCAGGTTTCTCTTCGGGCTTCAGTGTATTTAGGCTTCAGAATGATTCCTCGTGTGTGAGAAATATCGAGGTCATTTCTTCTATATTTTTTGTATGTAAACTCTGTGATTCAGGCGTTGGTCAGGTTCGGGGATAATATGTGTGCAGAGCACGGTAATTACTACATTGGTCTGGAATCCACCGCCGCGGTTTTACGCCTGGATGCGATGGCGGTTCAGCTGATTTTCTCTTTCCTGTAATTCGGACTCGCTCCATTGACGCTTGTGCAGTTTCTTGGTCTACAATTGATGTTCACAAGTGTAAAAATCCTGACTGTCCTCCTCCTTCTCCGCTGACAATGTAGCAGGAATATAATATTTTTTGCAGATGATTTGGATACAAAATTAAAATGTAACTTATCCGTCAGTGATCTGCAAACAACAAGGAAGAAAAAAAAGCCAGCGGCCTGAAGGATGACCTCATTTATTAATTCTCCTGTCACTTAGTCACTAGTGTGAACCGAGCTTCACATTGTCGTCTCCCACACAAAGGGGAAGGAAAGAAAGCCTTGGGAATGGCAGAAGCCGAGCTGTGAAATTCCACCCGCTAAATCAAGGAGAAAGTCCTATACACAGAGCCGCTATCAATTAATTTGCTTTCTGCGTCCCGACCTCATCGCGGCAGAAGAGTCTGGATCGCCGGCTTCTCGGAGCTCCATCCTTCAGTATTGTCACTTCTCATTCACCTCTGCGCACCGTCCCTTGACTGAGCAACTTCGCTCCCTTTTCTCTATTGTTTTTATCTAAAGAAACCATGTCAGTTCATGAAATGTCCCATCTCTAAAGGAAGACATGCATGCAACGCTGGCCTCTGTTCAGGGCTAATCAGGCATGCCGAAATCTCTCAAGCAAAAATCAGAGGTGGGTGGGAAGATGGGCCAGGAATTACTTTCCTGCACGGCATTGTCTCAAACGTCTCATTTTTGTAAATCTTTCGGGTGTGTGCCCGTGTCTCACTGTGCGCACAATGCAGATGTCACGCTGCTTTAACCGTCACTTGTATATAGCCGACCCTATAATCAGGTATATATAGACGCGCGAGTGGCCGCTGCCTAAATCACCACTATCTAAATGGTGACCTATCGGCACGGGACGGAGAAGCTTACAGCGCTAATCCTAAAGTAGGAAGATTATAAAAACGCAGCTTATGGAGGACTTGTTAATATCACTCACACACACGTAGGGAGGGTCTAAGATGTGTGCGATACTGTACTGATCACGGGGGGAGGCAGGGATTTTTCTCGACTTCATATCCGTAATCCCATTGCCTCTCACCGGTGAGGGATTACTGGGAACAATATACTATTTCCCACTGCATTACCGACGGAGCTGAGACGCCCCGATGTAGACTGTCCTTTAATGGCAAAATGTAGATAGAGACCAATAAATGCAAAACTTTTGTTTGGAAGGTGCGTAAGTGTAGATCACTGCATGATTATCGGGAATGCTCGATTACAATAATCGTGCAGATAAGACAGACAGCCAGTTCCCCAACGAATTAGCAAAACATTCGTCCGTCAAGTGAAATGATCTTTTGGTTTGACCAATAGATCGTAATTCTCGGCAGCACATTGTGATGTGTAGACAGACGCTGAGCTGCTGAGAACAATGGCGGCCTATGCACTGAATGATCTGTTCTCATTCAGCTCCCATCTGACGTGTGTAAATCAATTGAGTGCCGATCAGCAAGTAAGTCGCTATGTGCCGTTGGCATAAACGGACCTTCACCCCTGATCACAGCCCCTGGAGGGAGAATTCTGCCGTGTCGGAGGCATGTCTCAATATTTCCCTCCCAGTAATGTGCACCATCCATGGGACACATTGGTTACAGGCGCGTATGCACTGCGATGTTCACTCTGTTAGCGGTGGCCTGCTGCATGAGAAAGCTCAGTTGGAACAGATAAAAAGGGTTTTTTAGGTCATCACCTCAACATAAGCCTTCGTCAGATGACTGGGACCCAGCGAATGTTCTCGTAACCAGATGCAGATCTGTTATGTTTCGGTAGCTGAGGAGAAAAAGCAAAAATAGCCAAAGTAGCAATACACCAGAGACGCTGGAAACTATTGGGTTGCAGGACCCTAAACTAACCGCAACACTAGAAGTAGCCGTGGAGCGTACCTACGGTGATCCTAGACGCCTCGTCACAGCCGGAGAGATAGCTACACCTAAAGGCAGAAAGATGAAAGCTATCTGCCCCGTAGCAGAATCCCCAAAGAAATAGGAAGCCCCCAAACATGTAATGGCGGTTAGACAAGAAGAAAATACGAACACAGACAGAAAATACAATGAACAAACGCTTGAGCCCAATCTGTCTAGATAGAAAAGTATAGGAAAGAATTCTGACTGCAACCCAAAAAAACCCTGACAAAAATACCAACACTTTTGATTAACAAAAAACCTGAGATCACACGATCTCTACCACCTAAATCAGATCTCTGGTGTAACACACAGCAATTCAGCAAATAAAAAGTGACACAGGAACAGAGCAAAAGTGCAAACACAAACTGAGCACAAGTGCAGCGCCAGGCCCCAAAAGGGGACCAGGCTGAAGTCCACTGTAAGGCAGCGAACCAGCAAGGAAAATCCAACCAGGGAAAAAAAAACAGCAAATTACTTATCTGAATCAAAGCAGGAATGCAAGCTGAGCTCCATGCAAGACCTGGAAGAACAATTGATTACCGGCAAGGCTGATGGGAGTTCAAGTCACTTATATCAGACCATTCAGGCCCAGCTGAAGGCCATTCAGCAATTGGTTCATTACCCTCAGCAACCACCGGAGGGAGCTCCAACTCTGAAGTCGCCTCCAGAGTATTCACAACACAGATCTGAATTGTAAAGTGAAAATTGTGTCCACCAACATCTGTGGAGGAAGCAACCGGGACAGAACCTGCAGACCAGATTGTTCAACCCTACTGAAAGCACATCAGCCCATGATAGGGTTGTCATCACCCCGAAATGTCAAACTGGCTACAGACAGACTTTAAGAAGTAGTTAAAAAAGTTGAGAATTCCGTCATAAAAATAATCCAAGAAGTAAAGCAGCTGAGATCACTCCGGAGGTAAGACTTTGGGCTTCAGGTTGGGAGACTCCTACCTGCATGGACATCACTAGCCTTACCGATGTGTGAATGTAGCCTAACCCTAATCCAGGGGATCATTCGAAGCTCTGGGCGCCAATGCAAAATCTTTCACAGACCACGCAGACTCTGGCTCATCATACCGTATATATTAATGGATTTCTCGTTTGGGGCGCTGGAGGTGACTGCTACCTCTTCCCCCTCTACTTACACCTCCAATATCATTTTTTGACCATTGGTTATCACAGCTCTTTAAACATGGAAAGGGATTGATGAAACATATGACTTTGGCCTAGATAGCAATAGTTTGTTTTCATTCGTGCCATCCATGCCCGCGCTGTTTACAGTCCTTGTGCCCCTCGCTCCGGACAGTATTGTAAGTGCTGCACGGTCTTGTGTTGACGAGTATCGTTGGGGAGTGTGGATTGCACATGATTTTGTTATTCCAACATATCCACTGTTCCCATCTTCTATCCGTGGCTGAATATATCTGCACGTAGAGTATATGAAGGACGTGTACGGTGCACTTGTCTGATTCTCTGTTGAATTCTCTTTATAGCTCACAGTTCGGTTCCTCGGCTGCTTTTTTGTGTTCTCTTCTGTTCTTCGTGCTTTGCCTGACATATATTCCAAAAAAGAAAAAAATATATATCCCGGAAAGCTCAAGGCGATCTTTAAACAAGATTTTGTGTCTATCTTTAATTGCGTTTTCCAATTTTCTCTCAACAGTGCCTACAACCGTAGTGGTAGAAACACCACCAGTTCAGCTACTCGAGACAACCGTATCAACCACCACCACGACTTCACAGAAAGCTCTAATTAGCACTACATCAGCTGCAGGTACAAAAGAAGGAAGTAAAGGACTCAAGCCTCCAGCGGTCCTTTCTACCACAAAGAATCCTCCGCCAACCAGCGTCTTCCCTTTGCCGGAGAAGTTCTGTCTAGCTAAGGAATTGAAGGGGATCAGTTGGCCGCAGACGCAGAGAGGGATGCTTGTAGAACGCCCCTGCCCCAAAGGAACTCGAGGTACAGTATTATTTTCGATGTATGCAATATTCTCTTTCAGTTTCAAATTTTTTTCGTTTTTTTTTTTTTCATGAGCTCTTTTACGTGCACTCTGGAATATGTCAGTCTCCTTTTCATGATATGCGATCCCAGACAAAGTTCTGAATTTCTAATAGCCGCCATCACCTGGTTTCACCAATGCCGGTGTATTGGACTCCTGCTTTGTGTTAATCGCTTTATGCCCTCATTTCAACGTTCGCTTATTTCTTTATTTTTGTTTTTTTTAATTATGGATTTCAACTTTCCTACTAAAGGGACAGCTTCATACCTCTGCCTGATCACCACTGGAACCTGGAACGAAAGGGGCCCAGATCTTAGCAATTGCACCTCTCATTGGGTCAACCAACTGGCTCAGAAGGTGGGTTAGATAAGATTAATGGGTTTTGTTGCATAAAGTTCTTTGAACCTCTTGACTTCATCTTACTTTTATTTCCGAGGATATTCATTGTATTTCCTGACTATTTTTTTATGATTTTGTGCTTCAGATTCGAAGTGGAGAAAACGCTGCTAACCTTGCGAACGATTTGGCAAAATTCACTAAAGAGCCAGTGTTTGCCGGTGACATCAGCTCCACGATTAGACTGATGGAACAGCTGGTGGACATCTTGGATGCTCAGTTGCAGGAGCTGAAGCCTAGCGAGAAGGACTCTGTTGGGCGCAGCTATAACAAGGTAAGGAATCCTTTTTGTATCAGTCGGTGGAAGGTTTCATGGATATGTTAGATATTGGTTGTCAATCACCATAAATGGTTCTGGAGTTAATCTCTGAGGACTTGTTCTTGCCTTCATGCATCTAGTCTACGATCAGATCTTGGCTTTTAGCTTTTTAAACATTTTCATGAGAACATCCACAAGTTGGCTATTCCTTAAAATGGCGGATTCTTAGAAGTCTGCTTCCTTATTATCTTTGACTATTTGCGTATTATTCCTCAATATGGCTGCCTTTTGCTTTTACAGCTGCCAGATCTGTTTAAATGCTGGTTTTACATTTCTGAAAACTATTTTTCAATCTAATGTTCTGGTTCTCTTTCTGCAAAGCTGCAAAAGCGAGAGAAGACTTGCAGAGTTTACTTAAAGGTATTATTTCCAATTACCTCCCTATGTCTTGTGCTTCCCTGCCTCCACGCTACGCATCTGTCTGTCTTTGATGCTCTGCAGCCAGCCCGCATAGACTCAGTCTAGAGCTGGAGGAACTTCATGAATACCTTGCAATTACCTGAACGGCTGCGCTGCACGCATCAAAATCCGGTGACCGCAGTACGTATGCATGTAATGTAGCGCTGTGATAGACCGCACCGCCACAAATAATCACTGTGCCGTCAGCCTGCGTATGAACAGGTGCACAACACGTCTCACCCTTTATCTTTCACTGATGAGCATTGAAACTGACCATGATTTGTAATTTAAGGGGAAAAAAATCTGTTTTCACTGCACTGGCATTTCTAATTTTCTCTTTTATGTATCACCTTGTCACCAGCAGCTCTGTATTACGCCGCGTCTTGACCTTAATTTCTGACCGGTGTCATTTGTGTTGCTCTCAAATGAATGAGTTCCTTGGTCCCGATAAGAAAAATAAACCGCTCTTAAAATTACCAACCAAACGGCGTCTTCCACTATGCAAATGAAACTATTCGCTTCCTGGTGACAGAGGACTCATTTGAACTTGAGATTAGAAGCCTCAATCTGTGTTTCTTTGTGACTAATGAAGCCGGCCTCGACAGAGCAATTTCTGTCTCACTTCAGCTAATGGCTAAAGCCGTATCAACTGGAGCCTTCGACTTCTCTGCTTCTTCTGTTAGAGCAGGAGAAACCCGTCAGTGGCATTCGGACGCGTCTCCGGTCCGACCTGCAAGGAACGTTGACTGGTTTTGCAGGAATAAAGGATATTAAGATGGATTATAATAATTAATCTTCACCTCGCAGATGCTTCGGGACCACCTTTACCTTTCTCACTCTTCTCTCTAAACTGAAGAGTAGTAGACTGCTATTAGGCTCTATAAGCTGCTCTGAGTGTATTCTGCGGGATAACAAGCTGCAAATTACAATTTTAATTTTGGTTCACCTATATCTAGACTCAATTGGTGGAATTTAAATGATGCTTTGTGGTCACATGGCAATTTTGTTGGCATTTGACCGTTGGGGATGCTGGCTCAGCACAAGGGTCCTGGTTTGGGAGGTTTCCATTTTTAAAGCTAATGAATAATATGTTTGATAGTTGGTGTTTTTCTTGGACCATTTTGGTCTTTACCAATTATTATAGCTGCTATTGGCACCGGTGAATTCCGCTGTAGGAACATCTCCATTTCTATTCACCCATCTGCTTAGGCAATGATGGCACAATGCAGAGAAAACTCTTCCCCGATGACCCCTCAGATGGAAAGTGTCCATTATTCAAGGCACTGATCATTCTTCTATGATCGATATGAAAAAATTGTTCCATATAATCGACACAACAATCCCCTTATCGGAATAACCATTTGCTTGTCTTGTAAGATTAGGAACACCCTTTGGGTAGTGAACAGTCTGAAATGTTAGATTTGTCCAAAATGGCTATCTACCCGAAAAGTAGGGATTCTGATGTGAAAC
Source organism: Oophaga sylvatica (assembly GCA_033576555.1). Classification (NCBI taxonomy): domain Eukaryota; kingdom Metazoa; phylum Chordata; class Amphibia; order Anura; family Dendrobatidae; genus Oophaga; species Oophaga sylvatica. The sequence goes on from JARQOD010000009.1 coordinate 70,828,079, forward strand.
GGTAGATACATAGGCCTTTGTCTTCTTCATATGTGTCATAGTCCTCGTTTCCTGTGATATCTCATACCTTGCTTCTACACTGTTCCTGGCCGCATGCCCGCCTTTGGCAGGATACCTCCGTAGTTGGCTCCTTTTGGCTTAGACTTTATGCCCAGACATCAAAGTGAAGTAACTTGTGTAGATAGGCATTATTTAATAGGCGTTTCAGCCCTACGGTTTTTTTTTTCCTGATGGCAAGTTGCCTGGTTTAAATACAGTTGAAACACACATAAAATGCCTGTTTAGACATTCCCTGGCAAGTTAATATAAGCTTTAAATACAGCGTGACCAATAATTACCAAAGTATTTTTCTGTCGGCTATATTTCCTTTTATTCGCCTTGATTTATCCTTTCTAGTTAATGACAAGCTTGCAATTCATTTATTTAAGTTCCTGCTCGTGATTTTATTTTCTGCACGTGATTCATTCATTCCAGGTGTACATGAACTTTATGACAATGGAATTTTTGCAAACCGGTCCGACATTTGGTGACTTATATGTTGGATTCCGGTTGTCCCTAAATAGCTCGATGTTCACAAAGACCTAACGCCGACGTTTTTATTCTCGCAGGCCATTGTGGACACCGTGGACAACTTACTGAGGTTTGATGCTTTGGAGTCATGGAGAGACATGAATTCATCAGAGCAAGCCCACGCCGCCACAATGTTACTGGATACCCTTGAGGAAGGTGCATTCGTACTGGCGGACAACCTGGCGGACCCTACAAGAGTGACCATGCCTACAACCAATATCGGTAAGAACGCGCGTAGACATAGCTGTAGCGTTTCATAGCAGGGTGTTGCTCGTCATCCTTGCAATTATTAAACTTCCTTAATTGCTAATTAACGAGGGAGGTTTCCTGTGATTCTTGCGATTATTAATTGAATTTTGTTTTAGAGTTGATTGTACAGGGAGGGCAATCTGTGTAAATAGGTTCCCTTAGCAAAGTAAAGTTTAGCTTGGGGAGCGTGAATCGGAGGCTTTGAAAATTCCCAGGTTCGCAGGTATATTGAGTTGTTCTAAGCCTATCTAATACCAAAGGAGCTAAAAACCAGAATATCTTGTAACGTAACATTATAACGCTATTAAACAGTGTTCTGCTGTGGGGCTGCAGATTTCGATTTCAATGTGCCTTTTCATATAACTTAAGCACAGTTTTCTATTAACAAGAGACTAACAGAGCCGTTCCTCTGTTTCCCCTGCACACATGTTGAGGGAGCTCATAATAGCTGCATTGTAACACCGCTGTCGTCTTTCTCGACTCTTGTTCACCGTAACCAGTTCTCGAAGTGGCTGTGCTCAATACAGAGGGCCAGGTGCAAGAGTTGAGATTTCCTCAGGGCAACAATGAAGATAACCTGATCCAGCTCTCTGCAAACACCGTCAAACAGAACAGCAGGAATGGTAAGTTGCCGGGCGCATGATCCGACCTCTATTGTTCCAACTCTCAGATCTGTAACTTTAGCATCGGAATTGTTTATTAGCAAATGGCGATTCCTTTAAGAGCTGCAAAAACATCTGTAGAGCAGCTCTCGTTTCTGCTGGGCTTCGCTTTAATGAGGGTCTGCGGATTTGACTTGTTAGAGCAACCTGGCAATGGCAGGAAAACAGTATTTGCTCATTTTTTTTTTCCCCCTCCCGTTGTCTCTCAGGTTTGGCCAAGTTGGTCTTCATCAAGTACAAAAGCCTGGGCCAGTTCCTCAGCACAGAAAATGCCACCATCAAACTGGGCAGCGATCTAGCCGGTCGGAACAGCACTCGTGTCGCCGTCAACTCCGACGTGATTGCGGCTTCCATAAACAAGGAATCTAGCCGCGTGTTCTTGACGGACCCCGTGTATTTCACACTGAAGCACATCGATGTAAGTAGTAGCCATGTTGGAAATGAATTTGGGATGAGAGCAATGAGGTGTTGGACTATTAAAAAAATAAAGTTTCCATCAGGATTGGAAATGTGCCTCCGGGTCGCAAGGAGAATTTCTTTCAGTCATCGAACATAAAATTAAATGAAACTCGGATCAGTGATTATTAGAACTTAAGTGTATTCTTAATGAAAGCTAATTCAGTAGCAACATGAAAATGTAAATGAGTCTAATTCATTTGTGAGCGAAAATTAACTCTTACCTTAGCAGCAGGGCAGCTCAATCTAAACTCTGATTACTCTGTATAAATTAGCAGGTCTAGATGCCTCCAAGTGTAAAATCAGCTTTGGATGCCAACGTTATGTAAATCGTGGCAGTCGCTGGGATTATTTTTTTTGTCCTTGAGTGTTAGTTACCTTAGTGTGATGAAGAGCGTAGGTGCCTCGATCCAACTGGTGTCAATGCCCAGAAACTGATGTCTCGCTATTTCTAGTCTTGATCTTCGAATGGAATCTTTGACCATAACTTGAGTCAAATTTTTTCTTTTATTAAGAAGCTGATAGTAAAAAAAAAAATCAGTAAAGTCAGGTTCATGGAAGATAGTTTGGTGTGACGTTTTTAACCAAACCTGGGATGAGTTGTGCTTTAATACTTTGATATAGATTTGGACTGGCCTACCAACCAAATGGATCTTCCAGTTGGCCAATCAGTCACAGACCTGAAAAGGATATTCGGTTTCATAGTTTCTAAGCATGAACAAAAAGTCTTGAATCCATTGAGTTCAACTTATATTTTAACATGTTGATCCAGAGGACGCAAAACCCCCTGGGGCAGGAGCGTTAAAGAACTGCACACAAGACCAAAGCTTGCAGGATTTTTATGCCTCGGGTTCAGCAGGGTTGTGCAGCGCCTCTTCCACCCGGTCTGATATTAGGTCTGGTGAGATGCTGCTGCACACCAGACTGAAGACCTAAATCAAGCCAGAATCCTGTGCATTAGTGATCCTAGAGTGCTGGTCTCTCGTATGACCACATTATTATTGATGCATCGCTTTTGGATACATCCACACGGGACAGGAAGAATTCAACAAAGGTCTCAGCAAACCTGCAGCAAAATCCACATCTGTGACTTGCTTTTTCTGCCATAGATTTCCCTTTCTACATTGAGAAGGTGGAAATCTGCAACAGAAACTCACATTTTCCTTGCGAAAAAAATTTGCACCGTGTTGATCCTATTAGTTCAAGTCTCATCCACAGGACTGAAATTGTTTTCCACTGCGGATATTATATGCACAGATTTGCGCTGAAAATCCGCAGTATTTCCAGTGGGGAAGAGTCAACGGCCGTATAGGTAACTTGGATGAGGATTTCAACGCCATGCTTGGACTGGCCGACTTTTCTCCCGACCCGAGCATGACAGCATGTGTTTCTATACAACTGTCACGCTCAGGTCGGAGAGCCGACAGCCAGTCCGAGCATTGCATTGCGATCCTCGTCCATGTTATACTGCCGTCTGACTCTTCCCTTATTGTGAATTCACCTTTTCTATCTTTATCCCTTCTTACAAAAAGCGAATTAAGAGAAAAAAAGTAAGTAGTCCTAGAATTCATAATGGTCACCCATGTTCGTAGGCCGACTCATTTTTAAGTTTTTTTGGATGGCTCCACTCTACGTGAATTATGATGTTCTCTTCTTCTTCCCCTCTGGCTTTGATGGCTATACATGACAAGGGACAGGATTTCCTGACATCGTGCACCACTATTTGTGTCCTGTTGGATTCACACATGTCCCGACTAACTGGCTCCATTGTTCCATTTCATCTTTTTTGCTTTTGAACACGAGAGACAGAACCTGTTCCTTGTGAAGACACGGATTATCATGTGCAAATTATTTTTAACGAGACGACTCATTACGGTTTTAATGTTCTATACGTCTTCATTATGTGTTACCTGCAAACGAAAGGAAAAAAAAATCCTGAACATATTTTAAAAAAAATCTTAATACTTCCAATTTTCTTAGACAATTTGGCCCATAGATGCAAAACTGCAAGAAGTAAAAGCAATTATTAATGTAAGGCAGCCTCTTTTAATAGGATGACTATAGAACAAGAATGAAAAAAAAACATGTCGGGGGGTTCTAAATACATTGTAGAATTTTTTTTCGTCTTCTCCATGTGCTATAACTCGTGGGAAGCTAACAAGTTGCTTTTTGGGAATTTTTTCTTTTGTATGTTTTTTTTTTCCTTCTCTGAGCTGGAAGTAGATGCAGTGATTATTGTGGAGTTTGTTGCTCTCCTTAGTCAGCTCCCTTACTGTGTAACGCTGAGTAGATTTCTGTAGTGCTTTATCTCATTCAGTGCTAAATAATGGATTTTCTGTCCTTGAAAGAAAAGTGCTGCAGCTAAGAGCTGTTAAAAAAAAAAAAAAGAACCTTGGAGACTCGGAATGATCCTGATAACGGGGAATAAGATCTAAAGCACGTTCTGTTGGAAAGTTTAGACGAGGCTTGTTCATTGTGTCTGCTCCTTAGTGAACCCATAGGCTGCTGTCCGATATTGGTGCAGCCCACACAATGGCCGCCTCCATCATACAAGGTCTGGATTATTTTACAATCCTGCTACATCTTCAGGGTTCTCCAACATTAAACTGCTCAAGGTTTTGTTGATTGGTTCCCGAACCTTTCAGGTTCCCGCGTTCAGATATTTAACCTTTCCTTAATTGTTTATTGTAACTTTTTGTAACCACTTGTTTTGTTTTTTGTTTTTTAATTGGTTTTCAAAAATCTCTTCTCTTTTCATTGGGAACAATGTTGACTTCCTACTACACATCGTAGTGCAGAAACCAAACCTAAACCCTTGACCTGCACCTAAGAAGCTGCGTATACGGCCACAGCGTGACGTTCTGAATCGTTTAGCTAGTCGAGACTTATAGTTTCCAAACTATAAAATGTCAATTCTCCACCGCGAAGTTCTAGAATGAAGAATTGTTGATTTCTCTACTTAATGTCGTCTAGGATTATAAAATGTATTTAGCTTTCCCAGATTTGTAGTTTCCAAACTATAAAATGTCAATTCTCCATCGCGAAGTTTTAGATCATAGACTTTTTGATTTCTGTACTTTATATCTTCTTGGTTTTAATATCTTTTTTTTTTTTTTACTTTCTCAGCCTCACAATTATTTTAATGCCAATTGCTCTTTTTGGAATTACTCCGAGAGAACGATGATGGGATATTGGTCCACACAGGGTTGTCGTTTGATAGAAACCAATCTGACTCACACAACCTGCGCCTGCAGCCACTTAACCAATTTTGCCATTCTCATGGCCCATCGGGAGATTGTTGTAAGTATCTTCTTGGCATTCGATAAAACTGTTTGTAAAACATAAAACCACAAAATAATGATAATGTGTCATTTGTTTCTTAGTGTAGTGTGCATGTTGCTATGTACAGAGATGACATTAAGCCCTAGGGTGTTTGTGTAAGGACACAATCGGAATTGTTTTTGGATGAGTGAACTTCAGTTTACGTACGGGAAAAGGAGAGGAGTGGGTTGGAAAAAGGAAGTCTGGTGATTGCTAGAACAATAGGTTCACGTTAAGGCATCTAGGAATTTCTTGGATGTTGGATGTCATTAACTTGCCTGCCTACATTTACCGTCTTTTTAAGATCTTATAATTAGACTTATCTGACTTAGTTTTGCTTTTTCCCTCTTCTTACAGTAACATAAGGTTTCAGGCTAACGACCTGTGTTTTGTCTTTTCCAGTACAAGGACAGTAGACACGGACAGTTCTTAGATGTCATCACACGAATGGGAATCGTCATCTCCCTGGTCTGTCTCGCCATTTGTATTTTTACCTTCTGCTTCTTCCGTGGTCTTCAGAGCGATCGAAATACAATACACAAAAACCTTTGCATCAACCTGTTCATTGCAGAATCGTTGTTCTTGATCAGCATTGATAAAACAAGCAATGTGGTAAGGATCCTAGTTTACCATAAAAGACCCGTTTCTCCTGCTTCCTTTAAGGGGTTTTCTGCCACTTTTGAAAGGTTTACAGGGTAGGGATAGTTATTAATCAAAGAAGCATTGCCACTTCTTCAGCGTTGCTGCTCCAATGGTCTCCTTCAGGACCGGAAGTGATGACATCTCGACCACAAAGTCACCTGACTGCATCGTCCACCGATTTACCTGTTGGACTTGTAAATGGGACCTCATCACTTCCTAGCAGAGACTATTTGGGCTGCAACCTTGGGAGGTGGAGAATTCCAATGCTAATTATTAATATTATGCAAATTGTCTCTTCAGAGAGGAAGAGAGCTAGAACTCTAGTGCCACCTATTGGAAGGTAGCAATCCTACAAGTCAATGTTGAGCCTTGTCACATGACCTAGGATAATAGCCAAACCTTTCTTTCTCAGCCTCACAATTATTTTAATGCCAATTGCTCTTTTTGGAATTACTCCGAGAGAACGATGATTCAGTTCCTCTAGACTCACAGTTACAGGACCTTTGGTGACGACATGGTCACATGACTACGATGTTGACAAAGGTCCTTAAATAGTCTTAATTTCAGAATAGAAATGCTAGGGGCCCCTAAGGGAGTGGGGGTCCAGGGCAATGGCCCAATATTTACGCTCCTCCCCAACACTGGACCTGACTGTAATTAAGGCTTATTTTTGAGTAGGGCTTGTAAATCAAGCATGCTTCAAGAATCCTATAAAGTCATGCTATGGTTTATTTTCGGGGAAACACAGTACTAACTATACCTTATATAGATGAGTGCATCGATTCACATCAGAATTTGACGGTTGCTGAATGGGAGCCCTACGAACTGTCTCCTGCCTATCGGCATTCTTGTTACCTTTACTAGGCCCAGCCACATGTGCATCAGGCTGGAACAATGAGATTGCACCAGAATTCCAGCAGGTAGAAGGCAGTTCGCAAGGCTCCTGTCCAGCTATGACAGATTATTGATGTGGCCGCTAATAGTCTTCTGTAGGCACATTGGGGCATTGTCTGATAGTTCTTGGATCTTCTCTTTTTCCTTAGATCGCCTGTGCTATTCTCGCTGGTCTCCTTCACTACTTCTTCCTGGCGGCCTTCGCCTGGATGTGCCTGGAAGGAGTCCAGCTTTACCTCATGCTCGTGGAAGTTTTTTAAAAGTAAAATTTTCAAGAAAAAAGAAATTAAAAAAACGTCGTGGGCTACCTCTTCCCCCTTTTGTGGTTGGCGTCTGGGCCCAAACGACTACAAAAGTTAGGGAACCGGAAAGCGTAATTATAAAATTTGCCAGAACTTCACTTGTGAGGTGCCAACCAGGGCCCTGTATTTTTCCCCCAGAAATCACTTTTTTGATGCTCTGGATCCTAAAAAAATTCTTTTGATTACTAGGGTTTTTATTAAATTTTGGAAAATTTTTTCGCACATGGATTATGACCTTTTAAAGTTTTTTCAAGTTTTTTCAGAGAGCGATGAGCGTCCCTCAGAAAAGTGTCTTGAAAACCTAAAGTCTTTTAAAAAAGCAAACCCCAAGAACTACATAGACCGGCCCCCATTAGAGGGTCCTCATCTTAAACGGGTTTTTTCCCTTTTGTGAATTTGACCTTCAAATTTAAAAACCTTTAAAGTGGGAAATTCCCCTTTTTTTGCAGCGTTGAAAGACTTTTTGCGTTCCACCAATTTTTTTATTGACGATCATCCCTTTTTAAAAACCTAGAAAAAAATTTAAATTTTAATAGAAGTTAAAAAAAAAGTCATCTCCTCCCCTCTCGGGGGAAAATCTCCTCCCCCTTAACCAACTTTTCCCAAAGGGAATTACGAGGCCCGGGGAGATTTTTTATCAACCCCGCGTGACAGCTGAAATGACTTGGGGTTTTTAAAAGAAAAAAAATATTCAGCCAGTAACTTTTTGGGGGGCAATAAACGAGCGGTCCGCGTGACGCCTTGGGCTGATAACTTTATGCAACATTTAGCCTAAAATCCAGGTTTCTGATTTTTTTCCTTTTTTTTTTTTCCGCTCCTTTTAAAAACCCCCTTGGGGGTTTTTTTTTTATGCCCCTTTTTCAACAGAAC
>JARQOD010000009.1:70836144-70892671 GCA_033576555.1 Oophaga sylvatica
TAGTGGCACATGAAAATACAAATCAATACAATTTGGAAAGGCTCGAAAAGTTGCTCAATTTTTCAAAGTTGGGGTCGAAGCAGGAAATATAAAAAAACGGAGCTTTACTCAGCTATCCAAAGCACCGTTAATGGTGTGTTCCTTGCCAAGTCTTAAGAGTGATGACATCACAGTGATCATTCATTTGAGTTTTGCAGCCGGTTGCTGACTTTAGCAGTTACATTAGCATGTATGGAAGGTGAGAGCTGAAGCTAGTTATTACATTAATGTTATTTTTTCGAGCTCAATCGATTCCATGGTGCTGTACATGTGAGAAGGTTACAGACAAAATACAAATATTAATGACAATGACCTAACAATGACAGACTAGTACAGGGGGGAGAGGACCCTCGTGGGCTTACAGGGTAATGAGTAAGTCCACGAGGGTTGGAGGGTTGCGACTGTTCTGATGGTGGTGAGGTGGCTTCTCTGGTTTTGGTGAGGTGGCTTCTCTGGTTTTGGTGAGGTGGCTTCTCTGGTTTTGTTGAGGTGGCTTCTCTGGTTTTGGTGAGGTGGCTTCTCTGGTTTTAGTGAGGTGGCCGCTCTGGTTTTGGTGAGGTGGCTGCTCTGGTTTTTGTGAGGTGGCTGCTCTGGTTTTGGTGAGGTGGCTGCTCTGGTTTTGGTGAGGTGGCTGCTCTGGTTTTGGTGATGTGGCCGCTCTGGTTTTGGTGAGGTGGCCGCTCTGGTTTTGGTGAGGTGGCTGCTCTGGTTTTGGTGAGGTGGCTGCTCTGGTTTTGGTGAGGTGGCTTCTCTGGTTTTAGTGAGGTGGCCGCTCTGGTTCTGGTGAGGTGGCTGCTCTGGTTTTGATGAGGTGGCTGCTCTGGTTTTGGTGAGGTGGCTGCTCTGGTTTTGGTGAGGTGGCTGCTCTGGTTTTGATGAGGTGGCTGCTCTGGTTTTGATGAGGTGGCTGCTCTGGTTTTGGTGAGGTGGCTGCTCTGGTTTTGGTGAGGTGGCTGCTCTGGTTTTGGTGAGGTGGCTGCTCTGGTTTTGGTGAGGTGGCTGCTCTGGTTTTGGTGAGGTGGCTGCTCTGGTTTTGGTGAGGTGGCTGCTCTGGTTTTGATGAGGTGGCTGCTCTGGTTTTGATGAGGTGGCTGCTCTGGTTTTGATGAGGTGGCAGCTCTGGTTTTAATGAGGTGGCTGCTCTTGTTTTGGTGAGGTGGCTGCTCTTGTTTTGGTGAGGTGGCTGCTCTGGTTTTGATGAGGTGGCTGCTCTGGTTTTGGTGAGGTGGCTGCTCTGGTTTTAATGAGGTGGCTGCTCTTGTTTTGGTGAGGTGGCTGCTCTGGTTTTGATGAGGTGGCTGCTCTTGTTTTGGTGAGGTGGCTGCTCTGGTTTTGATGAGGTGGCTGCTCTGGTTTTGATGAGGTGGCTGCTCTGGTTTTGGTGAGGTGGCTGCTCTGGTTTTAATGAGGTGGCTGCTCTTGTTTGGTGAGGTGGCTGCTCTGGTTTTAATGAGGTGGCTGCTCTTGTTTTGGTGAGGTGGCTGCTCTGGTTTTGATGAGGTGGCTGCTCTGGTTTTGGTGAGGTGGCTGCTCTGGTTTTGATGAGGTGGCTGCTCTGGTTTTCATGAGGTGGCTGCTCTGGTTTTCATGAGGTGGCAGCTCTGGTTTTAATGAGGTGGCTGCTCTTGTTTTGGTGAGGTGGCTGCTCTGGTTTTGATGAGGTGGCTGCTCTGGTTTTGGTGAGGTGGCTGCTCTGGTTTTGGTGAGGTGGCTGCTCTGGTTTTGGTGAGGTGGCTGCTCTGGTTTTGGTGAGGTGGCCGCTCTGGTTTTAGTGAGGTGGCTTCTCTGGTTTTAGTGAGGTGGCCGCTCTGGTTTTGGTGAGGTGGCTGCTCTAGTGGGTGGGGTTGGCAGTTGAGTTTTTTTTTTTTTTTTGAAGAGATGGGTTTTCAAGTTCCGTCCGAAAGTTTCGAGTGTGGTAAATAGTCAGCTTTTTGGGGCACAGTATTTCAGAGGATGGGAGATACTGAGGAGAAGTCTTGGAGGTGATTAGGTGAGGAACATAGAAGTGTGGAGGAGAGGAGGTTGTATTTGGAGGACCAGAGACTACATGTGGGGTGAGATCAGTTTGAAGATATATGGAGGGGGCAGATTATGGACGGCTCTGTAGATCAGTGTTAGTTTATACTGAATTCAGTGGGGAATTGGGAGCCATTGAAGGGATTTGCAGAAGGGAGAAGTTGATTAATGGGCAGGAGGGTTAAGTAGGGACTGGAGAGGTGCAAGAGTGTTAGCAAGGAGGCCATGTGAATTATGCATTTGACATAGTCGCCAAAGAATCTGCATGCAACGACGCTTTGGTCAGGCTTGCATGGGCGAGCAATGCTTTTTTTTTTTCTTTCCAATTTTTTTTTTTTTTTTTTTATGATTTCCTGCCATTATGCCAATTTTGTGAAATCTCGGACAATCACTTTAACCGTCTGTATTTGGAAGGTTGGCTCACTTTAACTTGACCAAGCATTATTTTTTCACGTGATACGTGGACTGGCTCATGGAAGCAGTTGAGCTTACTTCCTCCATGATCTCTGAGTATTTTACGCCAGGGCCTAGGCTTGTCTTTCTGTTGCCGTGTTCTAATATTATAGTCCTCATTGCATGTTGCATGATAGTAGCGAGGTTTGTTTTAGCATCTCTCTCTTTCTTTCCTTTTCCTTCCGTTGTCTCATCCACTCCAGTAATTATCGTGTATGTGACGGCTACTATAATACGGACTTACCTGGGTAAGGTGAATCCTTACATTAACAATTCTAGCATGATTTTAATAGAACCCTTTTTATCCCAATTTCGCTCCCAACCAATTTTTTTAATATAATTTGTGATGTTATCAATACGTCCCTCCCCCGTTATTTTTTATATTTTTTTTTGCTTTCTGTATGAAATGCTCCTTTTTCCTCTGCTCCACTTCTGTCTCTAACAATTTGATTTCTCTCCTCTGCTTGTAATGCTCTCTAGATATGAAGATAATAAGCCTTTCATCAAGTAAGAGACCATTAGCTAGATGTGGAATGCCCTAACTGAAACCTTCCTCGTCCTCCGTTCCATTTCATTTTTCTTTTTCAGTTAATTTTCAGTTGGCTTTTACATGGGATTGTCCCTTTCTTGTCTTCGACCGTATTTGTCCTTACCATCCCTAGTTTGTACGTTGTGTTCCTCTCATTGTGGTCGTCAGGTTGTGCTTCATTATTTTATCAATGTAGTTTTTTTTTTTTAATACTCATTTCAGCTTTTTGTGATGAGACATCATAAGCATAAAGGCAAATTTTAGATTTGTGAAAATTTAATCAACATCTTTAGGTTTTCCCTGAAGTTTAAACGAAAGTTGAAAGCTGCTTTGTAAAGGGCCAAGTAATATCCATAAATCACGTTCATACACTGAAGATTTACATAAGTGCTATCAATAACCTTCAGGAATATATATTTAAAGTATCAGCAGGAGATAGATGCATGTGATATGGGTTGTGCTTTTATTTTCTCTGTATTGATCCTCCGCAAAAGCATTGAAGATTCTGAGATCTTAAGGCCCCAATACACGCGAGACAAATAATTGGTCAACGGCTGGAAAAATAAACCTGCCTCAAATTGCATTGGACTTGTTTTTTTTTGGACGATAATGCAGTGTTAATCAGCCAAGAAAACCCAAAATGGCTAATGTTTCGAGGTGTTTTTTTAATGATAGCAAACATCAAACAGACTAGTTTATTACTGTCAAACTAGCCCATCTCAGCCATATTTAATCTAAAGTGAATGGGGCCAGTAGAGGGCCTTCAAATGTTAAGGCAAGGCAGAAGCAGATCACAGTAGAGGGCCTTCAAATATTAAGGCAAGGCAGAAGCAGATCACAGTAGAGGGCCTTCAAATGTTAAGGCAAGGCAGAAGCAGATCACAGTAGAGGGCCTTCAAATGTTAAGGCAAGGCAGAAGCAGATCACAGTAGAGGGCCTTCAAATATTAAGGCAAGGCAGAAGCAGATCACAGTAGAGGGCCTTCAAATGTTAAGGCAAGGCAGAAGCAGATCACAGTAGAGGGCCTTCAAATATTAAGGCAAGGCAGAAAGCAGATCACAGTAGAGGGCCTTCAAATGTTAAGGCAAGGCAGAAGCAGATCACAACAGATTGACCAAGTGAAACAAGTCCGCTGAGTTAGATCTTGTTTTATGGAACACGTTTTGGTTACGTCCTTCGATTTAATGTTTATCTTGGAATATAAGATCTTTGCTTTTTATCTCTAATGTTCTTTACACTGCTGCATTTTGCAAAGCCAGAAAGTTGTGAGATATTCAAGTCTGTGCACCTTAAATTTTGACCAAGTTCTGAGAAGTTTATTGGTGCCACATTCTCACTCAGACGACCAAGTGAACTCTGGTAATAAATGACTATGACCAAATTGTGGGGGGGTAAATAAAGTCTGAATCATATTTTTGAGTGTTACTCATAGCACTTTGAATGTAAATCCGTTTCCTAAATTTGAATTCGACCAATCTTCATCTTTCTTTACACAGAAGTTGGTCATCCTCATGCCGGTTACGTCCATATTACTAGGCCGTATTACAGTGATGTTCTTGACAATTTTTTGTAGTTTTGATTTTAGAAACTTTCAGCAATGGACCAAAATTTTGTGAATTTTCTAAAGTTTCTCTTCCATCTGGATGGTGATCATTATCCTCTCCATTGTCTCTTCTCAGATCGTGGGTTCTTGGTGCTTTCGCCCTCATGTGTCTGCTCGGGGTTACGTGGTCTTTCGGTCTGTTCCTCATCAATGAAGAGACTGTTGTAATGACGTACCTCTTCACAGTGTTCAACGCCTTCCAAGGAATGTTTATTTTTATATTTCACTGTGCCCTCCAGAAGAAAGTAAGTGTGTGAAGAACGACATTTAACATGTTGAAGTGTTTGTGTGATGACGTGTAACTAGTTTATTTATTTAGTTCCATGTTCTTTTTAAAGGCAACATTCAATCAAAAAAAAAAAAAGCGATATTTGTTCATCGAGAGTGTAACTTTTGGTTAACCCACCATCCCAAAAGTCACTCAACTTATTAGAGGGGGTTGTCTCGTTTTGGGAGACCCTACTGTGCACCATCCAAATTGGTGACACAAAATCTGTGTCCATCGGTTACATGGCTGGACACTCATTTTAATGGCACCATGTAATCCTGAGAATTCCCACATAACCTCCAGTAATTTTTGGAAACAGTTAACCTTATCTTTTTGGCCATAGATAATTGAATCTGCCAAGTTTCAAATTCAGCAAATTGTGCAGATTTTACAGGGAAATTTGATTCACAATTATCCGATGCGAACGAAATATTCCTTATTATGATTTAGGGTCTCTCTAGACCCCAGGGCATAATAAATGTAGAATGTAAAAAAAAAAAAATACACCACTCACCTGTCTAACCGACCCTTCTGCCTGCAGTGTGGTACTCGGTCCCTCTTCTTTTCCACTTTCCTGTTCCTTGGCAACCTCTTAGGCCTGTTTTTGAAGGCCAGGGCTTTTGACACGACAAGGCCTCTGGGGTCCCTGCACTCCGTACCATGTCTCGGGTGTCATGTATTGTGATGGCACCGCATGAAGGATGTCGAGTGCTTGGTTGAGTCGAAAGTCCTGGTCTTGAGTGAAGAGGATGCAGCAATGGGGTAAGAGGAAAAGAGGCATATGCAGGACTGGACGGCTGTGGGACAGAAGAATGGTGAGGTGAGTGATATTATTTTTTTTTATAATTTGCTTTGCCCTTTACATCTCATTCGAATGAAAAAATTACAAAAAAATCCATATTCTGGAGAACACAAATGTTGATAACATTCACAGAGAATTCTATTCCACTCAGATAAGTTTTCTCATCTCTATGGTAGTAGCTTTTTTAGGGAGTTTCTTTGGAAAATTAGGTAACGTAGGACCAGATATCTGGAATTTTGCTTTATAAGTTGGATTTTCTCGAATTATATGGCTGACCTTTTTAGGTGGAACATTTCCACATGTTGTTCTGTCCTTTTCTGCATATTTTATCTGGTATCTGTATTTTTTTTTATTCCATTATTACTGGTCGGTCACTAAATTGAGATAGAATTGTGAAAGTGAAAACTATTATGTTTCTGACTTGACAAGATGATAACGTTGCGTTTCTATCTGCTCGGAGCAAGCTGTAATTTTACCTATAATGACAGAGGGATGTGCATTCCCAGCAATATAGGTATGACGAGAGCTGGTCCTGGCGACGAGGGTTATTTGGGCAAGATAACATTTTGATTGGTATTGTCCTCGTTCTGAGATGTTTTCAGGCAGTTAATATCCATTACGGATCCAAGTCAGATTCTCAGACGGTGTCTCTCAAGGTAATTTCAAACTACAAGTTCCATCATGCCTTTCTGTACGAAGGGGCCAGCGGTTCAGGAATTCAGAAGATAACTTGGTCCCGATCTTTATCGTGGGTCAACATTGTGCAATTTCTTAAGCTATTTTTAAAGGAAAGTATATTGTAGAGTGAGTCATGGGAGCTGTATGCGGCTGCGGATATGTGATCATTTTATTCCATAAAGAAGGCTTTCTTTCTCGGCTTTAAAATTGCTTAAGGATATAGCGGTATAAAAATATACTCCAGGCGGAGACACTGCCGCCATTCACAGACATGCAGCTCTCACAATCCTGTTGGGCAGTGACAGTAAGATAGGGTCACGGTCTTGGAGGATAGTCATTTTATGGTGGATGACAGTCTTCCTCTGTGCTGGGCTTTTGCTGGATTCTTGACGTTTTGGGCAAGGAAATGATTTGCACAAAGGAAAACAAAATCAACTTCTTTATGCTCTTTAGAAGTCATGCTATTTTACATTTTTTTGCAATAGAAACCTTGGCGTCATTCAAGACTATTATTACCACAAACGCGTTTTGGTCATTTTTTTTTGGGTTTGACCCATATTGTATCCAAGCCCTAATAATTGGGGTCAGAGCCACTTAACGATGTTACCTGGCCCAAAAATCAGATTTTAAGAATTCTACTTATGGTGCTGCTCAGGATTATAAATGAACACCACATCGAATATATACAAGATATATTTTAATTTCTACCTTTACTTTCTCCTGTTTTCGTCTCTTTGCCACCAGCCCACTTATTTACGTGCCCTTTTTGTGGTTTCTGGTCATCTTTCCTTACCGACTCCAGCAGGCTTAGTGCTGGCACCCGCATGCGCCTGCTTGACAAATTGGTGGTCTCTATCAAAGACCTGCTTCATAGAGACAATAAACCGCATGGATCTGCTCATGCATCGGGTTCTTCTCCGGGACACACGCAGAAGATTCCCAAATCCATAGGATCCACATTCTAATGGCTGTGATATCACTTGAGGTTGCATCCATTGACTGAAAGGGAAAAGATCTAGGGAGACCCATTTACTCATGAACGGGAGAAGAAATAAGACGTTGGTTATGTGATGGCCCGTCGCATCTCCGGACCAGAGATCTAACATTATTATTCACTTAAGGATCTCAGAATTTGTGCGATTACTCATTTCACCTCTTTAAAGTGATCTCTGTTTATTAATGCAGTGAAGATCGGAGAGTAACTGCTATGAGGACCAGCTCCATAAGTGTAGGGGTTGACCGGTCTTCCAAAAAAAAAAAAGCCTCATCGATGGCGGGCCAAGATCATCTATGCACCTCTCCTAGTCTATGTGACGTGTGACAACAAAATAAGTCTTTAAGCTTATCATTACCTCTCCTACCAAGGGGAGTACCGGTTATTGTGATCAATCCATCATTAGGGGTCCCCATAGTCAGACCGCTACCAGTCATGAGGGATAGTTGGGCATTTTATCAGGTCGCGTAGCCCCCTATACTGTACTATTTTATCCAGCATTTTTTCGGAACATGCAACAGAGACCCCGGACTCACCCTCATTTGCAAATATGAACAGAACCTTATTTTAGAGGTTAATTGGATACTTTTGCTCATATTTCTAAACCTTTTATTAATCTTTTCACTTTTTATCTTATTTTTTAGTGATCTGTATTAATTTGAATTGTAATTTTTTTTTATGGTGGAGAGAACCATAATAATTCCAGGCGGGTGCCAGCTCCAGCCTAAAGTAGCTTTGCCGTGATCCTTTGAATTCCAGTTCAGTCAAAAGTTTAGCTAATGAAAGAAACTTTTATATTTCATTATGACCCTGGAGAGCGGCTGCACAAGACAGATGCTAATTAAGTTCTCGAAGAATGTCAGCTGCTACTTTTGTTGACTCTGCCGCAGTAAATCAATGGCCGAATAAACAAACCCATTAAAAATCGCTAGATGAAAGGGCCCGCGTTTCTCTTTCATGCCGTTTCTACCTATTTTTAATAGTGTACTCGTTTTGCAGGTACGCAAGGAGTACAGCAAGTGTTTCAGGCACACTTACTGCTGTGGTGGTCTTCCAACTGAAAGCCCTCACAGCGTGGTAAAAGCTTCAACTGCGAGAACCAGCGCTCGATATTCCTCTGGCACCCAGGTAACAAAGAAGTTGACAGCGTTTTTAATTAACCTTATTTATAGCAACCCTTTGGAGACTCACAGTTCAGATACACTAATTGTCTCCTCATTACAGTGATCTAGACGGCAAATTCTGCAGGTTTTTTCTCCCGTTGTTTTTCCCAAATTGAGTTTTTAGGTATTTGCTGCAGGTCTGTCTGATTTCTGTAATATTCCCCTCCCCCACCCCTGTTATCCTATTCCGTAATAATCCTTTAGAATACGTCCGGGCTGTAACAGCAGAGACGGTGATTACCGGACGATGGATATTTTCAGCTGCTAATTGAGCAACACACAAAAATAAAGGCCCAAAAATGAATTCTTTTTTTTTGCCAACAGAGTCGGATAAGAAGAATGTGGAACGACACAGTGAGGAAGCAATCCGAATCTTCCTTTATCTCAGGTGACATAAACAGCACATCCACACTTAACCAAGGTAAGTCCCCTCCCTGCATCGCCGTCCCCCGATACGTTCATGCACGTCGCACTTGTTGATAAACGCTTGTCGCATCAGGGATGTCCAGAGTGTTGTACTTTCATGCAGTTTCCTTGGTAGTTTTTCACGATTTGGCATCTGACAGTGGTGGCCTCGATGTAGAATTTCCAGGAACAAAATTGTGGCCAATAGAGAACAATGAAATTGTTGTAGAGATTCCGTTAGTTGTCCCCCAGTTCCAAGGCCTGGTCTATACTGCGACCATGGCACCATCCATAGCTATAAAATGCAGAATATGCACCCTCAGCTGCTGCTGACTGCTAGTTTGGCCAAGACTGTTGTCTCCTGTCCCCCACCCTACCTCCATACACATTGGCATTTAATTCAGCCGCACAGCCACTCTCATGGGCAGAATGGAGTACGCTGTTGCAAGACTCATGTTGCCGCATTACCTTCCCTGAGAACGAAAGGATCAGGACATTCCCGATCCTTCTTTTCCCAGCATTGTGTGTCTGGATACGTTGGGAGTGATAGACGCCCAGAATTGAGTTGGAGGAGTTCAACCAACTGTATTGGAAACTTCAATGTGGTTAGTTAAAAAGGGGCTAAAAATAATATTTAGTGCCTCCATGTTTGACTTGTAGCACAGGGGTCGAAATCATTTACAGTAATTATGTGACTGACTTTGTAGATTAGATGTTTATTGGCCAATTGTCCTAAGAGACTTTTTACTACTTATGTTTTTTATCTTTACTCATTATTGGTCCATGAAGAGGACCTGTCACTTTCCATAAATGTCATTTTTTTCACCCAGTGTAAACGACGCTGGTCTCCAGAATCCGACGATACTTTTCTTTTGTGTTTGCGCCTCTCCGTTCCCAAGGTATGACCCCCATATTGCCTGCATGTAAATCTAGTCTTTATAGCCACGTGGGCCTAAAAAATTGCCCGTGTAGAAGAGTTGAGGACCACGGCTTCTTGTTAAAAATATATTCACATTCCTGGAAGAGGGGTATATCTCCGGAACGGAGAGGAGCAGGAACAAAGGAAAATCATTGCCGGATTCAGGAGAACGGCGGCATTTACTACAGATGAAAAAAGATATACACACATTTATCACAAGCGACGGGCCTTCTTTATGAACTCGCAAGATTTTGTATATTGTAGTTAAAAAGTTTCAAAATTAGATCCTTGTGTTTGAAAAATATAAATCTATTGATCGTTTTTACTGATTATTTCGTTTGAAGCTCGGCTCTATCTAGTAGCAGAGATCCTGGAAACTAATTTTATCATTTTTCTGTAATTTTATCCTCGTACTTTGCTAATATTTTTTCTTTCGATCGTCCCGCTCTCTTTTCAGTGCTAGACATCGTTTTTTCCAGCCGCCGATTGTATTTGAAGAGATGTTGGAATTTGTTTTCTATGTTTTTGTTTGTTTGTTTTTTCCTTTTTGGTTTTATCCGTGTTTAAGCATTTGCTTGGCAGTGTGTCCGCCTTTCGCAGCATGTCTCTTTTGCATAATGCAGTGCCCTTTTTGGCAAATTATATCTTGCTTTCTCCATATTTCTCTTTTTTTTTTTTTACCCTTCATATTTTTGCCATGCTTTTTTTTTTATTAACACAGATGTTTCCATTAGGGACTATCCCAGTGCTAAAATATTCATTAAAGATAGAATTCCCTCATCACTGGCAAAAAAAAAAAGAAATGGGTCTAAGTATTTTTTTTTTCCTAGCTGCAGCATCTTGAAACATTACGTCAATTTCCATGCCTTTAATTACCCTTCTTGTCTGACAGTAATTCTGTGTAAATTATTAAATGTCACTCTTGGATGGTGTTTACTTTGGGGATTTTTTGAGAGCACCTGTGAATTAGCAGAACTTTGCCACAATGCTCCATTTTCTCTTACAAATTAGCTGTTGGAATCGAATCCCGTCTTCGGAGCGGAGTTTTTATTTGACCAGCGCAGAGACTCTCATCAACACCTTTGCCCATTATTTTTTTTTTTTTCCCATGTGTTTTTATTTTTATTTTTGGGGGATAGAGGGCTGTTTGTGCTTCTCGACGTCACATGAAAACTGATGGTTTTATTTTATTTATTTTTTTCTTTATCTTAGGAATGACTGGCAATTATCTACTAACAAACCCTCTTCTTCGACCCCACGGCACTAACAACCCCTATAACACACTGCTCGCCGAAACTGTTGTATGTAATACCCCTACTGCTCCTGTGTTTAACCCACCAGGTGTGCTTCTACTTAATTCATTCATTCTGTCGCTCACCACGTTCCTTCAGTTAGAACTTTGTAGACCTGCAGTTCTTTCTCTGTCCTACGTATTAACAGACATGCAGCGCTGTCTATGCCGGCCTTATACCAAACCCAACCTGCACTATAATATAGTGTTGTTACCGGTATTTACCTATAATTATCCATGTTTTTAACACAGGTGGCATAAATCTTAATATACTATTTCAGGACTGACACTGAAGGTCCAAGAGTCCACCATCAAGATATATTTCCCGTAGAGGTACAGCTCTCTATATACTAGGCTTTCGGGAAGTTCAGTTTATGGAATAGATGTAGACGTTTTGCACCTTGGCGTGAAACATTGTGCAAAATTCACCGGCGCAGACTATAGTATAGTGCAGCTCCAAGCCGGTCTATAAACCGTACACCACTTTCTTACAATTTTTTTTTTTTTTTTCTTTTTTTAATCTATGATACTTTCTTAGTATTAGTACACCTGTGTAGTTGTGTTTAGTGTTAAGTGTGTTATATATTGATATATAATTATATTGTTACAGTGTATCACTTACTTCGATTTTTAACGTTAGTCTGTCCTTTCTGTTCTCTCGTTTTTTATTTTTGTGTTTTTTTTTTTTTTTTTTTTCCTTACTTTATGCTTTCCTCTAGCGAACTACAGAGAGACAAGTATGGGAGTAAAACTTAACTTTGCCTATCAAATGTAAATTTTTTCAGCATGGTTTTTAAACAGGCACATTTAAAACATAATTCTCAATCATGAACTCAGCGGGCAAGTGGTTCACAATCTGTAGCCAAAGTCTTAGTCTTATCAATTTCCAAATTGAATCTGGACGCTTTTTTTTGTCTCCATTTGGATAACAGCAATGGATATACTGCAAACTCAGTTGGTAATATATTGGCAATGCTGAAATAATTTGCTGTTTTTTTTTTTTTAATAAAAGGAGTGCTGTCAAGCAGAAATGTTTTATTTGCTTAACATTCCTACATCCCCACAAAAATCTTGCTACAGGCTAAGGAAAAACTTCCAGCAACTTACCTGATAAAAAAAAAGCCTCTATAAATGGGGGAACCATCAGACCCTCCGTACTGTGTAAAGTACTGGCTTACTAATATCATTTTTTCACCAATTTAAAAAAAATAAATAAATTACTCATTCCAATTTTTTATCTGCAGTTTTTAGATTTTTCTGGTGAAATTCTCAATTTTCTAAATATTTTAAAAAGATACTATGTATTTATCTAATTTTTCCAAGAAAAGCCTGTTTAGCAACACTCATTGATTTCAGTCATTAATTTTGCACACTTTCCAATCTGCACGGTGCAGAATATTATTTTTCTTTTGTGACAGAATTTGCTTTGGTTTTAATCAATTCTATTCTATATGATCAAGCTTCTCATATCACAGTGAAGTCATCTGAACAAAAATCTATAGACGCGCATCGATAGACCAAAAGAGAAAAAAAAAAGCTAAAATGCAAGTTGGTCCAAAGTCTGAAAAGTCTTCTGTAGCATTCCGAAATGTGAAGAAAAATAAAAAGCTGGGCGGCAAAAGTCACATTTTTAATTTAGTTTTTTCAGCTAGCAAGATGACATTTATACATCAGTGGGTGAAGAAATTGTGCATGATGTTAAGCCGCAGGATTTTAACTCTAGAGAACATGCTTTATAGTGAAGCCATTTGTTGAGCAGCTGAAGACAGGTTTTTTCTTGTCAATTTTTTTTTTTAATCCTCTAAAAACAAATTTTAGGACAAGAAAACAATTGTCTTAAAATTGAAACTTTGGAATGCTGCATCCTTTTCTCACTCCAACCAGTTTGCATTTTAGAGCCAGGGCCTTGTGGATGGGCTGCAGCCTTAAGCATGGTGATCGTGGCAGCCATGTTTCCCATTGTTCCATTCTCCTCCAAGCCGTGCATAAAATGCGGTAGCTTCACAGTGGGCAGGCTGTTTGCAAAATCTAAAAAGAAAAAGAAAATAATAATAAAAGTGACCACTTTTGTCTTCTCCATCTTTTTCGTAGCCATGGGATAT
This sequence comes from Oophaga sylvatica, assembly GCA_033576555.1. NCBI lineage: Eukaryota > Metazoa > Chordata > Amphibia > Anura > Dendrobatidae > Oophaga > Oophaga sylvatica. Next base: position 70,849,407 of record JARQOD010000009.1, read on the forward strand.
CCATCCGTTCCAAGCTGTACTTTTTTCTTCCATTTCTTCTTTTTCTTTTATTGTATTCATAAAATTAATGTGTTCCATACATCGTTTTTGTCTACAACCCAGAGCATGTTTCTTTCCATAAAGAGACCATTCCGCCCACATGCCCAGTAGACTTTTTGCCAGTTTCGTACCTGAGCAAGCATGGCAGAGACGTCTTCTCATTACTACATCCAGTATTTATTTGGTTAATTTCTGTGAACCATGCTTACAGAAATTCCTGGCATTTCTGCATTTTGACCTTGGTGCCCAACGCTCACCCTGAGCTTTTAACACTTTAATTAGCCGGTGTGGGTTCACTCGACAGACGACCGGGCTGCTGGCAAACTCTTGACTTCTAAAAGCCCGGAGCCGTTGCCGGCAGATAGAATATTAGCGAACATTAACCAGAAACCGAAATCTGTTTTTTTTGCAAGTAATCTTATTTGCTGAACCCTTGCTCTGAATAAGTTGCTGAGAAACTTAGTAATCCATCTTGTTGCAATAAATCGTTTTACTTTCTTTTATACATCAGCTACACTTAGCCCAGATAGCCTGAGCAGACAGACATAATGTGAGTGTGCACAGTGAGTCATTTCCACCTGCTCCGTCATGTCGTGGATGATGCTTGTGGGACCTCGTTGTCTCTTGTGTGAAAGGTGGCTGTCCTTTGTTTCTCATGACGTCCGTGTATTTGTCCATTTTCCATTCTTTATTCTTTTTTTTTTTCCTTTTTTCGTTTTCATTTTTTTGCACCCCAGATAAAGGGAAACATTAGAGACATCGTTAACTTAGTTGCTTGCCAGTTTGTTGTTTTTTGTTGTACATTTGCCTTTGATTTTATGTATCTGTTTATTTTTTTTTTTGTATATCTATTTATTCTTTTTAATTTAGTGTTGTTTAGGACAAATTAGAATCTGGAATAGTTTTGAGAATTTTTTTTTACTGAGAAATAATCAGTTTTAAAGAATTGAAATCCTCTAATCTTTCCTAGATCACCGGTGCTGCATTGACTCAATGTGGTGCTCACTTTAATGTTGATGAGAAAATAAAAGGAGTCAAGGAAAATCTGTATCCAAAAACTTTGTCCTAGACGACATTAAAACATTTTTTGTAGCTAAAATGCTTGGCCGTTTTAACAAAATGTCCCCTAAACTGTGCGCATTTTTTTTTTTCTCTTTTCGTTTTCTTCCAGGACATTCACTGAACCATGTCAGGGATTCAAGTGCCATGGATACTCTACCGCTAAATGGTAACTTTAACAACAGCTACTCTCTACGGAACGGGGACTACGGTGACGGAGTGCAAGTTGTGGACTGTGGACTAAGTCTGAATGACACGGCATTTGAGAAAATGATCATTTCAGAACTAGTGCACAACAACCTGCGGTGTAGTAGCAAGAACCACAATTTGGAGAGAACCCTACCTGTCAAAACTGTTATCGGGGGAAGCAGCAGCGAAGACGACGCCATTGTTGCTGATGCTTCCTCTTTAATGCACGGTGACAACCCCGGGCTGGAACTTCACCACAAAGAGCTAGAAGCTCCACTTATTCCTCAACGGACTCACTCTCTTCTGTACCACCCACAGAAAAAAGTGAAGACCGAAGGAACGGACAGCTACGTGTCACAGTTGACCGCCGAAGCCGATGACAATCTTCAGTCCCCAAATAGAGACTCCCTGTACACAAGTATGCCCAACTTACGGGACTCTCCTTACCCAGAGAGCAGCCCCGACGTCGAAGAGGATTTATCACCCTCTAGGAAGAGTGAAAACGAGGACGTTTACTACAAAAGCATGCCAAATCTCGGAGCTGGACACCATCTTCAAATGTACTACCAGATAAGCAGGGGCAACAGCGATGGTTACATTATCCCCATAAACAAAGAAGGCTGCGTCCCCGAAGGAGATGTCAGGGAAGGACAGATGCAGCTAGTCACAAGTCTTTAATAAAAAGAGGCTTTAGGAGTACAAATGGCTCTTGCAGGTATTACAAGACTCACATTTCTTCGACTGAGGCCACCTTATTTGTGATCGGCAGACTAGTAAGGACTCGCAGCTCTCCATTGTGTAGGAAAGTGATGGACATTTTTTCAGTTCTGTGAATTTTTTTTTTTTAATAAATTAAAAATGACAAAAAAAAAACGAACTTTGTATATACACAGAGTATACTAAGATTATTTGTTACAAAGCAAAGAGGTACCGACATGGTATTTAAAATATCTGCTGCTGAAATAAAAAGACTTTTTGGAGGAAAATTAATACATCGGCAAATTTGGCCCCATTTGCTGCAGCAGCTCCAGAACCTGATTTGTAAATATGGTTGCCATTTTGTGAGGCCCGCATTGTATTATATACAAGATGTGGGCTCCGAAATCCTGTGGGATCCATTTACTGTACCATACTGTTTCTGAGTAGTCTGCAGGATTTTTTTTTGATTTTTTGTTTTTTTGTTTTTATTTTTCCTCCTGCTTTGCAGGTCACTGCAGATCCTTTCCATTAAGGCAAAAATTAAAAAAAAGAAAAAAAAAACATGTCTAACCACTAGCAATCAAGCCACTGGCCTTATTTCATATGTTTTCTCAACTGTACAATGAACTGTTATCATGGAAAAATAATGGCAAAATAAATTATATTTTGTTCTATTGCTAGGGTGAAATACATTTGTGTCCAACTGGAAATGTCCATGAAATCCTTTTCAAATTGACAAAAATATTGTGAAAAATCTCGATTGCACAAAGCGGTTTTAATTTTCTTTTTTTTTTTATAGGAGCTTGTTTAATGTGGTATTCAATAAGGTGATTCTAATTCATTATTGCTTATTTTTTTTAATGAACATTTTAGTTCACGTCAATATATTTCATTGTTTTTTAATTTGATGCCAAATGCATTTTTTTTTTAGAGAGCCGTTATTGTATATTCAGGAGCCAATGTTGCCGTTAATTGCACAAATTTGGTAAATCTGGCAAATTATTGAACAGGGATTCTTGGCACAAGCTAATTCTATCAATTCTGAGATAAGCGGTGCCCGACCTATATAAATATATATATTTTTTTTTAAGTAACAGTCTGGAATTTTACTCCATGATCTTTCTGCCTATGTTTAGCCATTAATTTATTTTATAATTAAAGCAATGTGTACATTTTCAGTGAAAATTTTCGTTTTTTTTTTTTTTTTTTCCTTCTTAGCTTCAGCTGTTGATAAGAGCCCATCACTAATATCCAATGTAAAGATTAACACCTGTTTGACAGTAAATAAATGTGAATTTTTTTTTCAAAAATGCTACTGCTGTTTTTATGGTTTGTAGGGCTGAACCAGGCTGTTCCCAGAGTCCTTTGATGACTTACTGTAGGGAAAGTGAGAAATTAGCAAACTTGACAATAAAACCTCTTTACTTTTGTAAGGAAAGTCTTCCATCTATTACTTGCGCTACATATACTGGAAGTTTTCAGTACTTTTGATGCTTATAAACCCTTTTATTTTAATGTAATTTTTTTCATGAAATATTCCTTCAATAGATTATTAACCCATTCATGTGTTCAGCATTAAAGAGGTCGTTTTAGATGTTTTCCCATAACATCGCCAGTTCGCCACTCTTGTCTATAGACAATGTCCGCCTCTACAGCTCGACTGAATTCGCTTTGTACAAGATTGGTGTTCCTTCTGAAGAAAGGGCCAAGTCTTCTTTCTTATATCATACAACCTCTTTAGAATGACGACCTGTCGATCAGTCAGATGGTTCATCAGAGGGTGGCCCGTTCCCGAGACCAAGGATGAAGAAGCCGCGCTCTTACCGGAGTGTTACAGTAATGCGCATGGTACCGTACCGCAACCCAAAGAACTTTATTGGGATTGGCAACAGTACCGGACAGAGCTGAAGATGAGATCCGCCACATCACCCCTTCTGATTGCACATTGGTGGTGGCCATTAATGTCAAACATTACGAAGCTGCTTTGATTTTTAGAAACCGTAAAAAAAATGCTTCTATCTCCTTTCTTCATGATCAGAAGTAAAGACCTCAGTAGATGAATGTGGATCACCAGCTTCATCCGCTCCGTATCGCGTTGAGGTTCTTCAACTGAACTAGACGACATCTTTCCACTTTGGATTTCTTTGTGTGGGGGGAAACATTTTAAGCCCGACCAAGAGCAACCTCGAGCGGTCACTCTACTCTGAAGCACCAGTGGCACCAGCTCATTAAGAGTTCAGCTTTGGTGGCAGTGCTTTTAATATTTGCTGTGAATGTTTTCCAGAAGGTGTTTTTACCCATTTGGGGCATTAGACTTGTTTGTGTTTCTTTGGCTTCTTGAGATTCTACATATTGTGTCATTTTGGCTTCATTCTCTACATGATCTGCATGAGTTGTTATATTTCCTGTTCTGTTCTCTAATTGTAGCAAAAATAACTGGACGTCCTTCATAAGAAGATGGAAGTCAAAAAGGTGAAACAAATCTCAAGACCCCGGGAAAAGTTGGAGATTCCAGACAACACGAAGCCAACATCCCTAACCTTCAAAATGTTAAACACTGAGATACTTTGTAAAGACAAGATATTACTTTTGTTGTACCGATCCTGAGTTACATCCTGTATTACACCCCAGAGCTGCACTCACTGTTCTGCTGGTGCAGTCACTGTGTACATACATTACATTACTGATCCTGAGTTACATCCTGTATTATACTCCAGAGCTGCACTCACTATTCTGCTGGTGCAGTCAATGTGTACATACATTACATTACTGATCCTGAGTTACATCCTGTATTATACTCCAGAGCTGCACTCACTATTCTGCTGGTGCAGTCACTGTGTACATACATTACATTACTGATCCTGAGTTACATCCTGTATTATACCCAGAGCTGCACTCACTGTTCTGCTGGTGCAGTCACTGTGTACATACATTACTGATCCTGAGTTACATCCTGTATTATACCCCAGAGCTGCACTCACTATTCTGCTGGTGCAGTCACTGTGTACATACATTACTGATCCTGAGTTACATCCTGTATTATACTCCAGAGCTGCACTCACTATTCTGCTGGTGCAGTCACTGTGTACATACATTACATTACTGATCCTGAGTTACATCCTGTATTATACTCCAGAGCTGCACTCACTATTCTGCTGGTGCAGTCACTGTGTACATTACATTACTGATCCTGAGTTACATCCTGTATTATACTCCAGAGCTGCACTCACTATTCTGCTGCTGCAGTCACTGTGTACATACATTACATTACTGATCCTGAGTTACATCCTGTATTATACTCCAGAGCTGCACTCACTATTCTGCTGGCGCAGTCACTGTGTACATACATTACATTACTGATCCTGAGTTACATCCTGTATTATACTCCAGAGCTGCACTCACTATTCTGCTGGTGCAGTCACTGTGTACATACATTACATTACTGATCCTGAGTTACATCCTGTATTATACTCCAGAGCTGCACTCACTATTCTGCTGGTGCAGTCACTGTGTACATACATTACATTATGATCCTGAGTTACATCCTGTATTATACTCCAGAGCTGCACTCACTATTCTGCTGGTGAAGTCACTGTGTACATACATTACTGATCCTGAGTTACATCCTGTATTATACCCCAGAGCTGCACTCACTGTTCTGCTGGTGCAGTCACTGTGTATATACATTACATTACTGATCCTGAGTTACATCCTGTATTATGCTCCAGAGCTGCACTCACTATTCTGCTGGTGCAGTCACTGTGTACATACATTACTGATCCTGAGTTACATCCTGTATTATGCTCCAGAGCTGCACTCACTATTCTGCTGGTGCAGTCATTGTATATATACATTACATTACTGATCCTGAGTTACATCCTGTGTTATACCCCAGAGCTGCACTCACTATTCTGCTGGTGCAGTCACTGTGTACATACATTACATTACTGATCCTGAGTTACATCCTGTATTATACCCCAGAGCTGCACTCACTATTCTGCTGCTGCAGTCACTGTGTACATACATTACATTACTGATCCTGAGTTACCTCCTGTATTATACTCCAGAGCTGCACTCACTGTTCTGCTGGGGCAGTCACTGTGTACATACATTACATTACTGATCCTGCGTTACATCCTGTATTATACCCAGAGCTGCACTCACTATTCTGCTGGTGCAGTCACTGTGTACATACATTACATTACTTATCATGAGTTACATCCTGTATTATACCCAGAGCTGCACTCACTATTCTGCTGGTGCAGTCACTGTGTACATACATTACATTACTGATCCTGAGTTACATCCTGTATTATACTCCAGAGCTGCACTCACTATTCTGCTGCTGCAGTCACTGTGTACATACATTACTGATCCTGAGTTACCTCCTGTATTATACTCCTGAGCTGCACTCACTATTCTGCTGGTGAGTCACTGTGTACATACATTACATTACTGATCCTGAGTTACCTCCTGTATTATACCCAGAGCTGCACTCACTATTCTGCTGGTGGAGTCACTGTGTACATACATTACATTACTGATCCTGAGTTACCTCCTGTATTATACCCCAGAGCTGCACTCACTATTCTGCTGGTGCAGTCACTGTGTACATACATTATATTACTGATCCTGAGTTACATCCTGTATTATACTCCAGAGCTGCACTCACTATTCTGCTGGTGCAGTCACTGTGTACATATATTACATTACTGATCCTGAGTTACATCCTGTATTATACTCCAGAGCTGCACTCACTATTCTGCTGGTGGAGTCACTGTGTATATACATTACATTACTGATCCTGAGTCACATCCAGTATTATACTCCAGAGCTGCACTCACTATTCTGCTGGTGCAGTCACTGTGTACATACATTACATTACTGATCCTGAGTTACATCTTGTATTATACTCCAGAGCTGCACTCACTATTCTGCTGGTGCAGTCACTGTGTACATACATTACATTACTGATCCTGAGTTACATCCTGTATTATACTCCAGAGCTGCACTCACTATTCTGCTGGTGCAGTCACTGTGTACATACATTACATTACTGATCCTGAGTCACATCCAGTATTATACTCCAGAGCTGCACTCACTATTCTGCTGGTGCAGTCACTGTGTACATACATTACATTACTGATCCTGAGTTACATCCTGTATTATACTCCAGAGCTGCACTCACTATTCTGCTGGTGCAGTCACTGTGTACATACATTACATTACTGATCCTGAGTTACATCCTGTATTATACTCCAGAGCTGCACTCACTATTCTGCTGGTGGAGTCACTGTGTACATACATTACATTACTGATCCTGAGTCACATCCAGTATTATACTCCAGAGCTGCACTCACTATTCTGCTGGTGCAGTCACTGTGTACATACATTACATTACTGATCCTGAGTTACATCCTGTATTATACTCCAGAGCTGCACTCACTATTCTGCTGGTGCAGTCACTGTGTACATACATTACATTACTGATCCTGAGTTACCTCCTGTATTATACCCCAGAGCTGCACTCACTATTCTGCTGGTGCAGTCACTGTGTACATACATTACATTACTGATCCTGAGTTACATCCTGTATTATACTCCAGAGCTGCACTCCTATTCTGCTGGTGCAGTCACTGTGTACATACATTACATTACGCATCCCTAGTTAAATCCTGTATTACACCCACCAAATATTGACTGTGCCAGCAGAATACTGAGTGCAGCTCTGGAGTACATTTTTCGTCTGTGAAATAGTGGATAATACTCCACTGTAATGTTCTTCCGCCTCTGGTGAAGCTACCTCTCCTTGTGTCATGCTGCAGGGAGCTGGTTTTACCACAGCTGGATAATCTAAGGTTAGAAACCTAGAGGACTAGAATGATCAGAATGTTTAAATGTTTTTTTTTTTTTAAGTTTGTAGCCATCCGATTATTTGCGTGTTGCTGTGTACACAAAACGAGGGAATATTCTGAGTTTAGTCTATTTTTTCAACTTATTGAAGCAAAATCAAGAAGTGTTTGACCCGTTGGACGTCTCCCATCCAGTAAACGTTCATCACTTTTCGGGACAGGACTGGTTTCATATTAATCATATCATGGAGGGAATTTTCTCTTGTGCTTCTTGCCAGCGCTTGCTGAGAATTGCACTTTGTATGATCTGCTGGGAGGGCACGGGGAGGTGACGCCGTCTCTGGGGTACTGTGGGCAAATATACCGGACCTTGCTCCATTTGCATGACAATCAGCGTGGAATATCTTTGTGCTGCCGACGCTTGTGTAATGCTGAGCCCCATGGAGCAGGATGAGATGGAGCGGTTAGGGCCGGTGTATGGTGAAGCCGAGTACACGAAGCTTCAATGGCCCATACTGGGGTCTCATTAGCCATGTGGGGGGACGTGCCATGATTGTCTTCTCTCAGGTGCAGAATGGTGCCGTAGATTTAAGGGCATTGTATTCCAGGTCTGTGCATTCAGGTCACGACGTCCACAGCTGACATTTTAAAGGTGAAAGCAGTCACTTGGTTTTTATAATTTGGGAGATTGTGAATTAGAAAGAAATGTCCAAGGTGGGATCAAAATAAAAGAAGCAATCTGTACTACCTGCTGTAGGAAGGACCGCTGCAGCCAATCAGTGGCCACTGCGGTGACTTGCTTCAATCATTGACTGACTGCAGCGGTCACTTGTATCTTTTTTGGGTTGCCATTCCAGCAGTAGAGAGTGATGACCAATTGGGAACCATGCACCATGGGACCAGGAGCGATGGGGGATCGGTGAGGGGAATATTTCTTCTTTGACATTATAAAGTCATTCTTAGCATCTTGTAGAGAAATAGCCTGTTATGTGCGCGGTCTGCCGTGATCACTCGGCTTTATTTATCACATAAATCGTTGATATTCAGTGATGGAGGCGACTAATGCAGACCGGACTACTGTCCGTACAGCCGTTTACTCTCTTCATGATGTAATGGTGTCAAGGTTTGTAGGTGGAGGAGACCTGTATGACAATGCCGCCTCCTATAACGTCTCCACCTTCGTTATTTTGAGCCCTGAATGTTCCAGCTTCAGCAATACTTGTGTAGAAGTGAAGGTTATTCCATGGAAAACCTATTGTATCACAGGAGAAACGCCCCGTTTCTTCTTATACCTTTATTGGTAACATGCTTTCATTATTGTGACTGTTTTCATCCCACGATGATGACCTTGACATGTCAGGAGATGATGGCAGCCATCGAGGAGTTACCAGTTTGATGTCCCTGGTAGTACGGCAGTCATTAGATGTCACCACCACCTGATTGGAAAGGACCACAGGGCGGTGGCACCACAGCATCCAATTATTGAGTAGATACATTCTAGTTTGATGCGGTAAGATACTTGTGTTATTGCATCTGCTCATCAGACCCCTAAGATACTGAGCGCCCCGGGAGTTATGTTGTACATTGCACAATCTCTAAGTCAACCCATCTGGTGATACCATTTCTCATGCCTATTTCCAGTGAGTTGTAGATCACGTTTCATAACGGCTGGCTCGTTTTTTGGTAGTTGGGACCTTGAACAACGTTTTCCAGTTTTCAGTATGAGCACAACCCATTTCACAATCAGATGATCAGTTCCGTAGGGCGGCACAGTCGCTATAACCCTAGACTCTGCCTTACGGTGTCTCTGTATAGTTTTAGATCTTGTAGCTATTCTCCCCAAATATAACTGATTCCTTATCAACTGCAAACTGCTAGGGGATTGTGCGGATCCATATTACACCCACGTGCAGAGCCCCTAAGGGTCAACTTATGGTAGTGATTGATGGCGTCCCTTGCCTCTAACCAACCATGACCCTCTTAATCCAAAGCTGTAGTAAGGATGGAAGTCATGTGGATACAGTACTTGTCAGCAATTTCCCCATTTGGTTCCCAAATGAATAGGACCTTCTCGTTTCACTTCACGTCATTACTCTATGGAAACTTGGTGGGAATAACAAGGTGCTGATGAAACTAGGAGAACCTTCAACACCTTTGGGTACAAGAGCAGGCGGCTGGTGAAATTCTGATGGTTTTGTTAATTGTATGGTGCTATTGTTTGGGCCTTATGCCCCTTCTTGGGCATATTAGTCTGGGTCTCTGACTAAACTACCTCATATGCCAAGCGGTAACATCCTGAGTGAGTCTCGGAAGTGGACAGACTCCAGCCAGTGACCAAGTATAGGAATTTCTCTCTGACATTTTCACAACCTAAGCAGAATGACCCAGGTTTGATGATGTGTGAACCATGTCCCATACTGGAAAGCGTCACCATGGCTGCAAAATGAAAGCTTTTTTAGGTGGGGGGGGGTTTTTTTGTAATTTTTCCACAATACTCTGTTCTCACCGTGTATAAATACCAACCGAGTGGAACAGCTCTGTAATGCTTCCGAGGGTCCCTTCATGGCACAGGCCAACCATGACTTTCCCCTTCCCTTCCAACGAAGATCAGAAGGGAACGTTCTGGTCGTAAATTCTTACAATCTTTGTGCTGAAAGACGGATACATTTCCTGAACGTTCTCCAACCCAAATATTTAATCTTCAGACTTCTCAAAGCCATTTAAAAGCTCTTAAAATATAAAAGCTTCTATTAAAAGTGCCAGCGATTGTGCGGTGCGAGAGTTTCCATCCCAATCTGCTCGGAGCCGGGCGACTTCTTGTGTTTATACAATCGCTTCTCCGTGATGTAAAGATTTTCCCTAAAAGGAAGTGAAATTCTCACGGCTCGTCCTTCCCGACGTGTAGAATATACGGTCAGACATCAGCGGCGCGTCCTACCGCCGGTCACCTCGATGAAGGTTTGCCTCCGATCAGCCGGAAGAAATTCTTTTCACAGCCTGCCAACAAATCAACTCTGTTTGCTCCAGTCGCATCTTCTTACTGAGCCGCCGTACACTCGCGTTCCCGTGGATTTGCTCACATAGCACTAATTTCTATAAGAATATGGCGCATCCAGTCCCTCGGGAAGTGATTGTCTTCCATGCTTTTTATTTGTTGAATCGCTTGTGATGGGGCACCCCGGGAAGTGACGGGGGTGACCTTCTCGTCTCGGTGCTGAAGCGTGAATCTTGTGTTTACTGAGGCAGCTGGAGCTATATTACGGCGAGGAATGATGATTTTTCGTTTGCTACCTAACATCTCGTGTCTCCGTGCCATTTATCTGCCGTAATGTACACTGTTGACTTTCCTATGACCTGCACTGCTGTTTTATCACGAGGGGGTGGCGAGATTCCAGTGTCTGTCATATTCACAGTCAGAAGCCGGTGGAAAATTGGAAAATGCAAAAACCGGTATTAAATAAAACAAGGGAGAGGTCTGATGCCGAAATCCACAGCGGTGGCTGTAACTCAGGTATCCGCGCTGCACATCTACTTATGCATGGCAAGGGGAAGTGACTTAAAGGGATTCTCCAGCCATAGATAATATTTAAAGGGGTTGTATGTACCCTATTAGTGGAGTCTGAATACAGAGTGGACCCACAATCAGAACGCTATTAGGCAGAATAGCCCCCATTCTGGAGTTCCCAGTGCATTAACGCCACTGATTTGAAGGAGCTGTGTAATACTTCACTTCTCCTGCGGTGGCGCTGCTGGGACATTGCGCTCTTACCAACTGGATCCTCTCCCAATCTGGTACCTGGGGGTCCCAATACTAGGAAACCCTTTTATAGTTTATTATCTGGGGTCTCATCTAAGGAAAAGGGGTTATCCGAAGAGCACAATAATCCTTAAAGAGACACTCCAGTGACGAGATGTTATTGATCAGGGTGTATTTGACTGACGAGACCCCTATAATCACCGTTAGTTTTAACCCCTTGTCTGAATGGAGCGGCAGTGCACAAGTACAACCCACCCACTCCATTCATTTTCTTATAGGACCCCCAGAGGAAGCCGAGCGCGATACTTCACTTTCTCCATCGGTCTCATGGACAGTGAATATGTGGTCGATCATGTGCACCGTTGTGCTGCAACAATCACAGTTGGCGGAAGGGGTCTCCTCAGTTAGACACTCTGATCTAGACATGATCATGGATAGGTGATAAGTTCTGGTAGCGGGAACAGCCCGAGGATCTTTGTATATGCTGTATTTACTATAAGGCGGCGTCACACTAGCGAGTTTGATGCGAGTTAGTCGCACGACTTACTGGCATCAACACCCGGCACGGCCGCCCGCTCTGGGACCAGAGTTTGCGGCGGCATAGAAATACATGCAGCCGCGCACTCAGGTCCGAGAGCGGGCGGCCGTGCCAGGTGTTGATGCGAGTAAGTCGTGCGACTAACTCGCATCAAACTCGCTAGTGTGACGCCGGCCTTAGATCTCTGCTTGCTGTCAGCAATTCATTGTGTAGATTTAGATGCTGAAACCTACCCAGACCCGAACCGGCTGTGACGTAGATGCCGTTACTTACAATGTATCACGGTAGGAACATTCATCCTCCAGCAGAACCGGACAAGAGAGCTGTGCTATAATGTAGATTCCCAGCCCTGATACATTGTAACAAACTGCAGTTCTGCGAGCGTACAACTAGGCGTGGGCTTGTTTTCATTTCGCTGGTGTCCTGAAAAAAGCTCTGATTAATAATGAACCTGCTTGTTGATGGTTTCCAATTGTCATCAACTTGTCTATGTGCTGCAAAGAAAGAGAAATGGATAACAATGAACAAATGTTAATGACGTACTGAGACTTTCTGCTGTCACGCAGACCGTGTCGTAGCTGTTTGTCTGACCAAAGTCAGATATGCCGGATCACCAGTGAGGCCGAATTAAGAGATTAGGCCCACAGATAACAAGCGCTCGGAGGAAAGAATTCACACTGGTTGTGAGTCATTTTCCTGTTTATTCACCCAAGAAGGCAGCATTTCATACCATTTACAGCAATGTAACTCATGGGCCCCCTGGTCCCCCGGTCATGACCTTTATTTACCGTGTACTCAATATGTTTTTGCAGACTCTTGTGAATTTGGCGTATGAGATAAAAAGTATAAAATCCTTGAATTGGAGACTATAACGCTACAACAATATCAAAACAAATTCTAGCAAAAGAAGGAAAAACATTAACGCTTCTATATCACCAGTGTTCAGGGACAAACACAGTAAAGTGAAGATTCACAGCGATGTTTGCCGTGTGACGATCATGGTAAAAAAAAATAGGTTGCTGCAACCGTATTGTTTCCATTAAAAACAGGGTGGATTGATTTAAATCAAATGATTTTTTTCTATTTAAATCAGATCGATTTAAATCGTGATTTTAATCATGATTTAAATCACTGATTTAAATCAAAAGATTTTTTTAATATAAATCACGATTAAAATCTAAAACTTTCAATCATTGTTCAATTAACTCCACACTTCTAGCTTGGTTTCACTTTCTGTAGCTTGATCTCAGTTTCTTTTTCCATTCAGTTGACATGCCCAAACTTGTTGGATAGTCAGTCAGCAGTACTTGGCTGTAGTAACAATCAAACTTCAGAAGTGATCTGCGTGAGCCATGGCAGGTCGTAAGAGAGACCCTATTTGGGTTCATTTTGTTGAGATGCCAGCAGAGCTTGGAAAGAAAGGTGGGAGAGCAAAGTGCAAATACTGTCAAAAGGATATCCAAGGACTTGTTTGCCGTTTGAAATCACATTATGAAAACTGCAACCAGAAGGGAAATGAAGATGTTGATAGTGATACAACTAATGTCAATGAACCCCCACAGCTTCTTATGCACCAGGACCCTAGCACTAGTGGTAAGTCTGGCAATTACAACCTATTTTAACAGACGTTTTACTGGGATGGTTAAAGTCTATGAAAAGAAACATTTCTAGCACTAGTTCTGGAGTATAGAATTTAAATTTATGTTAAGGCAATATTTCACAGAAGATTAACGTTAAGTAAAAATAAAAGAGTGTGTATACGCCTATTTTTTTTTTTTATTGTAGGCTACAATTCACTTTTGAAGTCTGCCAAATTGACCATTTTTTTAAAAAAAACATTTTTAAAACTTTTGTGACATAATTTTTTTCAGTTGCTCTGATATTACTAGTATTACAGCAACTTCACCGGAAACTTGAGTAGCATAACTTTTGAGACAGCTCTTATAGGACGAGGACCATTACATTGTTCAAAAAGTTTGTTTCAAAATATTTTCGTTATATTTCTTCAAATACGCAGTCGAATTATATTTTTAATTACTGTGCTTTCAGGGTCAAATATGGCTTGTGCTGCACGTGACAATCAATATCTGGGTACAACTTCAACAAAGCAGCCCAACAAAAAACTTTGCGTGCAAAGTGTAGAAAAATTCCTCTTAAAGACTACGACGAGCCAGAAAGAACATTTTGATGAATTAATTGCTAAATTCATATTTGCAACCAATTCTTCTTTCCGACTAGTTGAACACCCATTGTTTGTACAAATGATCGAAGGAATAAGACCAGGCTACAAACCACCAAGTAGATTTGATATCTCAGGAAAACATCTTCAGGCTGTATACGACAAAGAAAGAGCGGCTTGTACAAAATATTTGAAAGACAAAGTTGTTAACATGAGCTTGGATGGTTGGAGCAACATCCACAACGACCCCATAATTTGCACTTGTGTCACAACAGAAGATGGTGAAACTTACCTTACAGACACAATCGACACATCTGGAAATTCACATACTGCTGAATATTTACTTGAAATTGCTAAGAACTCAATTCACCAATGCCAAGAACAGTTTGGATGTAAAGTAAGGAGCTTAGTTACTGATAACGCAAGCAATGTGGCAAAAATGCGACCGGAACTGGCACATGAGGATGACACAAATGTCATTACATACGGTTGTTCTGCCCATTTGTTGCATCTTTTGGCAAAAGACCTGCATATTTCGGGTGTCAAGGAACATGTTGTAGAAATTGTTAAATATTTCCGCAATAATCATTTTGCACATGCAACCTACAAGGAAATGGGAGGACTGAAGTTGGTTCTACCACAAGATGTTAGATGGAATACCTTGGCTGAATGCTTGGAACTGTTTATTAACAACTTGTCAAAATTAGTGTCCATTTGCGAAACACATCGGGATAAAATTGATGCTAATATACGAAGCAAAGTATTAAATCTTGGTGTGAAGAGAAATGCCGAGGACCTTTTGGAAAGGTTAAAGCCAATATCTATTGCGTTGGATAAAATGCAGAAAGATACTGCAACCATAGCTGATGCCACAGAAGTTTGGAAAGATTTAGGCTGTGGTTCCACGGTCCGGAACCACAGCGCTTTGGACGGAGCGGAAATTCCGCTCCGTCTAAGCCCCGCCCCCTTTATGACGCGCGATCTTTCCGGAGGTGTTCAGGACACCTCCGGAACACCTCCGGAAAGAGCGCAGGGCTACATAGCCCTGTGTAATATTCTGTTGCGGCGACGCACCGTCGCCGCAATACGCGAGGACATGCTGCGGTCTAAAAAGACGCGCCGCATGTCCGTTTACGCAGGTTTGCCACCTGCGTATTGTTACGCATAGTGGAGACGGGATTTCTTGAAATCCCCTCCACTATGCTGTAACATCTGGACGCTGCGTGTTTGGCGCTGCGCCAGCGCACAGCGCCAAACACGCAGCTTTTCCTGACCGTGGAAACTCACCCTTAGAAGGTTCGCTAGATCGCTTGAACCTCTCAAACAATGTAAAGGTTGCAATACACCACCGCAAGGACCAAGCATTAAAAGAAGAACACTATTTAGCCAATATCTTGCATCCCATCTACAGAGGGAAAAAACTATCTGAGGCGGAAATCAACTCTGCAATGGAGTGGCTCGCCAATACTAACCATGACTTTGTGGCAACTGTGCTGAAATTGAAGTGTAAATCTGCACCATTTCAAAAATACATGTTTGCAGATAGCGTCGTTAATGAACTAAAACCACTGGACTGGTGGAAGTCGCAATCACTTGTTCTTCCAGCGAAGATAATAAATGTAGCTACTCAGCTACTGACTGCATCGGCTTCATCGGCAGGAGTAGAGAGATTGTTTTCTTCATTTGGTTTTGTGCACACAACAGTCCGAAACCGCTTAGGAACTGCTAAAGCAGGACAACTAGTTTTTCCTATTAAAAGTCCTAAATAAACAGTAGGCTTAAAGGACTGATGTATTCACTGAAGATGTTTGCTTACTTCAAACGTTAGAGATAGGCTATTGTTAAAAAGTACTTACTCTCTGTAGTTCAATTCTGATTGTTTAATAGTGCAAATAAAAATTATTAGGTTTCATAATCATCAACTGTTTTAATATTTTTATTTGTGTAAAATAATTTGATTTGCAAAAAGACAAAGTTTTGCTTGTGTACAACTTGATTAAAAAATCCTATTTAAATCAAAAAAATCCGATTTAAATCAAATAAATCAGATTTAAATAAAAAAAATCAGATTTTTTTGATTTTTTTTTAAAAAAATCATGATTTTTATCCACCCTGATTAAAAAAGATGCTTGAGATATTACATGATCACAGGTCACTTCCCTCTTTGCACCGTTGAGGTGAAGGTAACCTGCGTTTTCCCCCCCAGTCGCACGGTCATCAGCC
This sequence comes from Oophaga sylvatica, assembly GCA_033576555.1. Taxonomy (NCBI): domain Eukaryota; kingdom Metazoa; phylum Chordata; class Amphibia; order Anura; family Dendrobatidae; genus Oophaga; species Oophaga sylvatica. The sequence goes on from JARQOD010000009.1 coordinate 70,865,942, forward strand.
GCCGTGGAGTCCGTGTCCTTTATGATCTGTGCAGCTAATAAGTACTCCACGTATGTCTGCGGGGTAAACCCAAAGTGTGTTCTTCCACCGGCCACAAAGACTTGAGCGATCGGGGCAGCGATCACTGGTATTAACGGAATGTTCCGAGAATTCCAATTCTCAATGTAACAAAAACAGATTTTTCTTCCATTGTTTATATTGTGACTGGAAATGATGAGTGCAGCAGAGAGGTTTATTTCGGGGGAGAGTAGGAGGTCCGGGGGCCACGGAAATCGGCCCCTGTGGTGTTCACTGCGGGAGAAATTCTAAAGGCAGAATCCTAAGGCATCGAGCTTCAAGGGGAGATCGTCCATATATCGCGATCGTCATTGTCTGCAGGTTCGGAAGGATTCCGGTTATACGGACCGGGATCAAGATTGGGAAAAAGCCGCTCACATAATAAATATCCTGCAATCTAGGAAACATGGGGAACGTGAGGAAAATGGCCAAATGTTTAAATCAGCGACCGCTTGTGTCTCAAGATTTACAAAAAACGAGTAATCGTAGCGGTAAATGTGAAAAGTGCAAGAATAATAAGTATATTTTAGACTCTGTTCTTTCATTTTAGGGAGAAGGTTCAGCAGTCTCATTATCATACAGGGCGTATTACAATGACCCGTTCCACCTCTACAGTATATACAGCTGATAACACAGGATCCACCATTCACAATATGTGATGTCACAGCTCACCTCCTCCTCCTGTACAATGACTGATATCACCTCTATATACAGTAGATAACACAGGATCCACTATTCACAATAGGTGATGTCACAGCTCACCTCCTCCTCCTGTACAATGACTGATAACACCTCTATATACAGCTGATAACACAGGATCCACCATTCACAATAGGTGATATCACAGCTCACCTCCTCCTGTACAATGACTGATAACACCTCTATATACAGCAGATAACACAGGATCCACCATTCACAATAGGTGATGTCACAGCTCACCTCCTCCTCCTGTACAATGACTGATAACACCTCTATATACAGTAGATATCACAGAATCCACCATTCACAATAGGTGATGTCACAGCTCACCTCCTCCTCCTGTACAATGACTGATAACACCTCTATATACAGTAGATGACACAGGATCCACCATTCACAATAGGTGATGTCACAGCTCACCTCCTCCTGTACAATGACTGATAACACCTCTATATACAGTAGATAACACAGGATCCACCATTCACAATAGGTGATGTCACAGCTCACCTCCTCCTCCTGTACAATGACTGATAACACCTCTATATACAGTAGATAACACAGGATCCACCATTCACAATAGGTGATATCACAGCTCACCTCCTCCTCCTGTACAATGACTGATAACACCTCTATATACAGCAGATAACACAGGATCCACCATTCACAATAGGTGATATCACAGCTCACCTCCTCCTCCTGTACAATGACTGATAACACCTCTATATACAGTAGATAACACAGGATCCACCATTCACAATAGGTGATATCACAGCTCACCTCCTCCTCCTGTACAATGACTGATAACACCTCTATATACAGCTTATAACACAGGATCCACCATTCACAATAGGTGATATCACAGCTCACCTCCTCCTCCTGTACAATGACTGATAAACCTCTATATACAGTAGATAACACAGGATCCACCATTCACAATAGGTGATGTCACAGCTCACCTCCTCCTCCTGTACAATGACTGATAACACCTCTATATACAGTAGATGACACAGGATCCACCATTCACAATAGATGATGTCACAGCTCACCTCCTCCTGTACAATGACTGATAACACCTCTATATACAGTAGATAACACAGGATCCACCATTCACAATAGGTGATGTCACAGCTCACCTCCTCCTCCTGTACAATGACTGATATCACCTCTATATACAGTAGATAACACAGAATCCACCATTCACAGTAGGTGATGTCACAGCTCACCTCCTCCTCCAGTACAATGACTGATAACACCTCTATATACAGTAGATAACACAGAATCCACCATTCACAATAGGTGATATCACAGCTCACCTCCTCCTCCTGTACAATGACTGATAACACCTCTATATACAGTAGATAACACAGGATCCACCATTCACAATAGGTGATATCACAGCTCACCTCCTCCTCCTGTACAATGACTGATAACACCTCTATATACAGCTGATAACACAGGATCCACCATTCACAATAGGTGATATCACAGCTCACCTCCTCCTCCTGTACAATGACTGATTACACCTCTATATACAGTAGATAACACAGGATCCACCATTCACAATAGATGATGTCACAGCTCACCTCCTCCTCCTGTACAATGACTGATAACACCTCTATATACAGTAGATAACACAGGATCCACCATTCACAATAGGTGATGTCACAGCTCACCTCCTCCTCCTATACAATGACTGATAACATCTCTATATACAGTAGATAACACAGGATCCACCATTCACAGTAGGTGATGTCACAGCTCACCTCCTCCTCCAGTACAATGACTGATAACACCTCTATATACAGTAGATAACACAGAATCCACCATTCACAATAGGTGATATCACAGCTCACCTCCTCCTCCTGTACAATGACTGATAACACCTCTATATACAGTAGATAACACAGGATCCACCATTCACAATAGGTGATGTCACAGCTCACCTCCTCCTCCTGTACAATGACTGATAACACCTCTATATACAGTAGATAACACAGGATCCACCATTCACAATAGGTGATGTCACAGCTCACCTCCTCCTCCAGTACAATGACTGATAACACCTCTATATACAGTAGATAACACAGAATCCACCATTCACAATAGGTGATATCACAGCTCACCTCCTCCTCCTGTACAATGACTGATAACACCTCTATATACAGTAGATAACACAGGATCCACCATTCACAATAGGTGATGTCACAGCTCACCTCCTCCTGTACAATGACTGATAACACCTCTATATACAGTAGATAACACAGGATCCACCATTCACAATAGGTGATGTCACAGCTCACCTCCTCCTCCTGTACAATGACTGATATCACCTCTATATACAGTAGATAACACAGAATCCACCATTCACAATAGGTGATGTCACAGCTCACCTCCTGTAGCAATGACTTTTGCACACGCTGATTAGATGCTTCACTACAATAGATCGGGTCAGTGTCTGGTCATTGCAGCTAATGTACATGTGCATTTCCTGAATCTGGAAGGTACAGTTCAGATTAGCCACAGTGACCGGTGTGAGAATTACAAGACTTTTATTTTCTTTAATGCATATTGTGATATGGATAAACACACAGCCCCAAGATTTGCAAAATACATTTTACACAGAAACCTTTTTTTTTCTGATGACACATTCTCTTTAACCTTGTGTGCTATTTGATGCAGCAGTGGCAAATCCACATGTGCCGTCAGCGTCTGGTGGCCGAGGTTCTTGTCTTCCAGCCGGCTGCACGGACCATGCACTGATCTTACACCCAGGGTAGAAAATCCCGATCATCACAATGTCGCGAACTTGCACTTATGTTTTAAAAAAAAGATACTAAAACCATTTCTATGTTGCCGTGTCTTTAACAGATTTTTACTGCTGCTGCATTAAGCGCCGCTCCGTCAAGTGTTTGAAAGAAGCCATTTAGCCAAATAAAATCTTCATTTTTGGGACTTTGCGTTAGAAGCGCAGATCTGCTCTGAATTTGCTCGCAGCAGTAATTCCTGCTCCCGACAGTCTCTAGGTTTAATTAGCATTTGCCATTTGTTCACATTAGTACGAATGCTGCTTGTTGGGGCCGTGCGACGCCTCCTGTTCATACACTCGCTGCTGCCGCCGACGCTGCTGTGTCTCAGGATAATTATTTTCAAAATCTTTTTTTTTTTCTTAAAAAAAAAAAACATGAAAAATTGTATTCTTATTTCATGTATGGAGTAATATTCAGCAGTCGGGAGGCTCGGAGGTGATTTTATGCGGGTGGCGGAGCCGGACGCCTCCTCATACAGAAAGTTACAATGTGTAGAGTAGAAAAATATTTAGAGTTGAGAGTCCTCAGTGGTTGATACGGTACAAAGATATACATCTTTACTGTATCAATGTGTAGAGTAGAAATACAGTGGATTTTGCATCGGAGATGACGACCTGATCCGCTGAGCATCGTGTGGATATTGAGAGCACACAAGCAGCATAAAACAAGGTTGTGCTGCAGTTTATGATCCTTTTTTATTACCCGAGTCCAATAATTTAGTCCTAAATGGTGTGGGATTTTTTTGTGAAAATTACCTTTAAATCATCTTCTATTCAAACAAGCTGCTTCTGAATATTCGAGCTTCAAGAGCAAAAATACAATGGAGGCAAATTGTACAACATCTTTGTTTCTCCTCCCCTGGGAGGCGCAGCTTGTATAATAATCCCCTCCCTAGAGGAACTGCATTGTAGGACACCAAGGGTCATGGAAGAGGAGCCGAAGGACTAAACATCAGACTGTTTTGACCTGGGTGACAACACTGGAGCCCTTCATGGGAAGCCAGGAACAGCAGAATTAAGTGAGCAGTCAGGCACATTGCTGCAGGATTGTGGAAGCGCAGAGGAACAGCAGTGCTGTATACACAAACTAGCACTGTATTGTAGGAATGGGGTGCAGCACAGGATTAGCAGAAACGAGTTGGTTATCAATAACCTTAGTAGCAAAGTCGAGGGTGTGCACTGCACCAGGAACAGCAGAGATGAGTAGGTTATCAGGTAAATTGCTAGCAGAGTCGAGGGTAGGCACTAGAGTAAGAGATGAGTGGGTCAAGCACCTTGACAGCAGGACTGAGTTGATAGTAGAAGCCGCTTGCCGGATAGCACAGAGGTGCAGCTGGGTAGAAATTGGACCCCTGTCTGGAGGAAGCCAAGTGGGAAGTGAACTTTGGCTCATGAGAAGCACTTGCTTGCAGAGTCCACTACTACCTGAATACTCAGGTGGTGAGGAGCCGCATGAGCTTGGTCTTAAAATAAATGTATTATTTTGTGACTTTTGAATCATAAGTAAAGACCTATTTTCTGTGCAGTGACACATGCATGTCCCGGTGACTATGAGTAGAATCTAATTATTCACCTTTCTTCTTCTATTCTGATGCATCTGTCAATACTGGATCTTGAGAGCGAAGTAACAGCGAGAGGGAAAATATTCTTTATTTCTGTCCTCTCTCGGATCAGAGCCTTGATACCAGATATAACCAGTCATTAACGCTGGAAACGTCGGAGGGGCGATCACTAGATTAGTAAATACTCTCATGTCTGATCATAGAAGATCTCATGAAGATTCACTACAGAACATGGGCCCCGATGACTGTGGGACCCCGATGACTGTGGACCCCGATGACTGTGGGACCCCGATGACTGTGGGACCTGGACGCTCCTCTGTCACATAGAGACCCGATATTATAAGGAGGCCATGGAAGGTGGGAGCCCTGTTACTGGTTGGGAGTCTTCTCGCTTCCTTCTTCTCACTTCCTCGCTCCCCATTGCACACTTCCTTTATTTCGGACTCGCCTTTGGTTGTTATGATTGTGACTGAAACATCTGGAATCTAAAACTATTGCAGTTCATCAATTACCAACAGGTTGTGAAAAGATATTCCCAGAATTAGAAGCCATCCCTATCCATACCAGTCGTTGGGGTCCCCAGCGATCGGAGTATGGGCTCTGTAGGGCTCAGCCTAAATGGAGCAGAGACTGCTCAGCCTCCAGAGAGGTCAGAAGAGCATGGCTGCTCAGAACAGTGCCACATCCAGCCTTTTGTTATATCTGGTATTGCAGCTTAAGCAAAGAGCTGGGCCCCTGTTTCTGAAAGAAAGTGACCGGTCGTTATCTCCTTATTTTCCTTTTCTCTTAGTACATTTTGCAGGCAATGTAATAAAATAACCACAACTCCTCCTTTCCAGTCCCTACAACATCCGTGGTTCTGTCCCTGCTGGTCATGCTCTTAGCATGTGACCACTGCAGCCAATCACTGGTCTCAGTGGTGAAGCCGGCACATGACAGCTGAACCCGGTGGTGATGTGACTGATGTCCGGCACTTGACCACCTGGTTCTGAGACTGAAGGGAACATGGTGCTGGATGTGTCCCACTTGCTGTTTTTCCTGCGCAGCAGTCGCCGCATTGCGCAGGGAACTGCAGCAAGGCCTAGTACAAGAGAATAGCGGGTAGCCAGGAGCGCTGCTGTGAAGGCCAGCGCTGCACCACTGCTGTGGTCCCTTAATTCTCAGAATGAGGGGGGGGCCAGGAGACTGGACACCAGCCAATCATAGATGCACGTCTTGTCCTAGGGATTCTTCACCACTTCACAATATAGAGAAACCATTTTATGTCTTGTACAAGTTTCCGCTGGAGACGTCTTCTAACCTGCGGAGACCCGTCCGGTATCAGTCCTGAGCCGCCTCCTGCACTCGCGAGCACTCGTTCCCAGAGTCGCCCTCGGGCCTTCCACTGGTGCATGTCCTGTGGATCTCCTCTCTGGAGCACCGGTGGATTAATGACCGTCTCCACAATCTGATTTATATCTCTGCGCTCCTGTGAAGAAATCCATAAAACATGCTCTGCCGGTGAGAACTAAACGTGCAGCCGCTGAACAAAACAAATGAATGGCAGAATATTTGCTGTGAGATGCAGAACGTTGTCTTTCTGCGATCACCAATAATACAAAGTCCGCAGAGTATTACAATTCCCATTAGCAAAGAATGTGGAGCGGGAGCGGATCCATTCTACGTCGGCTATTCACACTGAAGCGCAGAAGACTGAAAGATCGCAAGAAGCTTCACGGCACAAAACACAAGAAAAAGCTCCGCACTAATAATGAGGATCAGAAAATGACACATTGTTCAATTTGTGGTAGATCGGCTCATGGCTGCACACGGAGGCAGAAACGGAACACTGCAGCTTTAAGGATGCACTTGGTTTATTGGTTACGGCATAGGCCAAGTTTAAGCACAAAATTAACACATGGCCCTCTGGGCAAAGCAGCAAAACAAAACAAAATGTTAGCACTAGGTACAGTCATAGCATTAGTGGGGATCACCGCTCGGGGTTAGGAAGACCTACGGTTCAGGCATAAAGAAAAGCACAAACCACTTCTCTGGAGTGTTCCTCTCCAGACACTGAACACTGCGGCCTTTGGAGGCCAGATACTTAAGCCCCAGACCACAACCTGGGAAAATGTATCACAAAATAAATAGTAGCAATGAAAGTGGATGGGGGTACAGTAAAAGAAAAAGACCTCTACCATGGCTAAGAATGTGGAGGTACTAGCTTCAGCAGAAGCAACACCAAACACAATTAATACTAACCATCCAGGCAGTAGCTCTACCATACGCAGTTTGCATCACTCTTGCCCCATGTTAGTGGGGAGGAAAGGAATATATGGCATGCCACTCATCTCACGTCACAACAGAATAATGTTACCTCTGATAGCGACCCTGTCAGTTTTAGTCATTGTTTGTCACTAGAGTTGAGCGATACTTTCCGATATCCTAAAGTATCGGAATCGGAATGGTATCGCCGATATCACTAAAATATCGGCGATACCCGATATCGATACCGGAAGTCCCATGTAAGTCTATGGGAACAAAATATCGAAATTAAAAAAAACCCATTGTTGCCTTGTTGGTTAATTGTACATGAAGGAAAACAAGAAAGAGTAATGTAGAATGTATTGGGGAAAGGGTTTGAGGAACATTAAAGGCATAGATGTTTAACCCAATCAAATGGAATAGCATAAATATTTTTTTTTTAAAGATGTTCGGATTGACGAAGAATTGACAATGTTAACGTTTTTTATATTTGGCAAATATGTATATTACACAACTTCCATGCTCTTCATCTTCACCTTTTAACTTTTCACACACTTTCTCCTTCATAATCTTCTGCAGCATCATCTTTTTCATCAAATTATTCTTCATCTTCACCTTCTTTATCTTCTTCTTAAACTTCTTGCTATTCATCTTTGTTAACATTACTCATATTCTTCTTATTAAACTATTATTCTTATTCATATTCTGCTTCATCTTCTTCATCATATTCTTATTTGTGACAGAGAATCCTGTACTTGTAATCTGTCAAAGTATGAATTTTCATCCTTCCGTTCTTGCTGTCACAAAAGATTTAAATTACAACAGTATTTGTCCGTGTTCAGTTTAGCCTGCAGCAGCAGGCATTTTCCAGGGGCACCACGAGGAGGAACGGACTCACCCCCATACACTGCTTAGTCTTCTTCTGCTTAGAATTTAGAGCATATATTTTGCTCTTCATTTTGGTCTTATACTTCATGTTCTTCTGCTTTTAGATCTTCTGCTTATTGTTCTTGTGTCTCTTGTTCCGTATCTTGTATTTGTAGCACAATCTTGTACCAGCTGATGTTACTGGACACGGTTACTAAGCAGGAGGTACCTGTGCTCCAAAGCACTACCAAGGACCAGCAGACGTTGCTGGAACTCGGATACCGAGATGGAGGCACCTAGACCAAAGGCACTGCGGAGAACCAGTTGACGGTACTGGAACCCGGAGGGGCAGCAGAAGGAAAAGAGCCAATGGCACAACCGAGGACCAGCTGACGTTACTGGACACGGTTACTAAGCAGGAGGTACCTGTGCTCCAAAGCACTACCAAGGACCAGCAGACGTTGCTGGAACTCGGATACCGAGATGAGGCACCTAGACCAAAGGCACTGCGGAGAACCAGTTGACGGTACTGGAACCCGGAGGGGCAGCAGAAGGAAAAGAGCCAATGGCACAACCGAGGACCAGCTGACGTTACTGGACACGGTTACTAAGCAGGAGGTACCTGTGCTCCAAAGCACTACCAAGGACCAGCAGACGTTGCTGGAACTCGGATACCGAGATGGAGGCACCTAGGCCAAAGGCACTGCGGAGAACCAGTTGACGGTACTGGAACCCGGACGGGTAGCAGAAGGTACAAGAGCCAATGCAAGTAACGAGGACCAGCTGACTGTGCTGGAACCCGGAGGGGCAGCAGAAGGAAAAGAGCCAATGGCACAACCGAGGACCAGCTGACGTTACTGAACCCCAGTAACACAGGAGCAAGTGTTGACTGTGCTAACAGCACTTCCGAGCAACAACTGGCGGTGTTGGAGCCCAGGGTCAAGGAGGATGTTTAAATACTAGATCAAGTAATTTCCTTGTTACCTGTCAATTTTAAATGTCTATACTTCAAACAAGAGAAAGATAACCTTTACTACCATAAGATGATGATTTCATTTAAACTAATATCTAGATAAATAAAGAATTGACAAACATAAACACATACATTAACATGTTGAACAGCAATGCAAACCACAAAATAAATTAGTTAAGGAATCTGCTATACGGTTGTACATAAAAGCATACAAGTACATATCTGAATCCATTAATGATGGATAAGTAACAGTATGTACACCATTTTATTGTATAGACAATGAATGTCTGACTTCAAAACATCATCAGCATTACAAGTTATCTGTGACATTACTAAAATGTACATTTGCTGAATAATGTCACTAAACAGTTTATACAAAATTATACAATTTCCATCATGTAATACTCATAATAATGTGGCAATAATCATGTTTATTAACAAACATAACTTTTAAAAAGTGCATAGTGCATAGTGAAAATTGCTATTTATGCCTGACTGTCGACTTGCAAGCATGACAACGGATAGATAAGGTATAATATAGATGAGACTGCATAGCCACAGATGGTGAATGGCGATGTAATACTGTACCTCAATAAAGTGTGCGTCACTACTACATAATTTTTTTTATATAGCTTTATAAACAGGGTACGTGGATGTATGCTTGCGCCTTTGTTTTGACGCACAGACTGCCTTCCTGCTGAGACGCGTTGGGTAGTGAACAGTTGTGTTGCAGTGTTCACTGTAGTCTGAGGTTTTTTCCTTTTTGGAGTGCAGATCACGCTCCAGTTAGTTCTTCAACCACTGCTGGTTGTAGTCTGCTGAGCGTGTGTCACTGGCACATCCTTGAAATTTTTCTCTAATTGTTGCTGCTCCATTCTATTACAAATAAATAAAATCTATTAGTGTGACGCGCTTCCATCCGTATACAATACATTGGTTGCAAACACTATAGAAGTACACAAAGGGGCCTTTCACACCTACTGAACAGTTGTGTGCAGTGTTCACTGCAGTCTCTGCGGAATAACCACACTTAGGCCTTATAACTTTTCAGACTTTCTTTATCAATCTACCAAATGAAGAAGGCAGGGAGTAAGGCACGTGGTCGTGGAGTTTCTTCAGGGAGAGGACGTGGGGATTCTGTGGCTGCTGCGGCCCCCCAGTGACACAGCATCCACCAGTTTTCCCCGGGCCGTGAGCGTTCCTTTATGCGCACTTTTGTAGGAGCTCGGAGTACCCCCCTGCTGCGGAAGAACAAATTGAAGCCGTTGTTGTTTGGATCTCAGCCAATGCATCGACTTCAATTGCTTCCACCTCCTCTCAGGACCACAGCACTGTTGGGCAACCATCTGTCCTCTTAAACCGCCTGGCAAATTGCCCAGGCAGTCAAGAGTTCTGTACAGGAGCCAGCTGAGTGTCTGCTTCTGTTCTCAGAATCTATTGCTTGCAAACAGGGGCCCAGCCAAGCAGCATTCTGTAATGTGAAGAAGAGGGAGTATGCATGATGCGCAACAGCTGTGTCTCTCTGAATCTGAAGAGGCGGGTGAGACAGTGCCGATGGTCACACACCGCAGAACGCATCTGATGATGATGATGAGACCCAGGTGCCAGTTTCTGTTGAGCATGGTGCTGGCCAGACCACCCAACAGCAGGTGTTGGAAGAGGGTAGTGGAGATGATGAGGTCCAATACCCAACATGGCATGAAGAACAGGAAGGTGGTGGGAGCAGCTCAGAGGAATAATAATAATATTTATTTATATAGCGCCATCATATTCCGCAGCGCTTTACAGTTTAGCAGTTTCAGAACACAAGTCATAAGTAACAACGTTAACAATACAATAATTTAAGCTAAATAAGTCGCCCCTGCTCGTGACAGCTTACAATGTACAATGAGATGGGGGAGATACAAAGTATAGGTGTTTATATACAATGGTGCATTTACAATGATGTTCCAGCCATCTTAAGGGACTGAGGGATGGAGATAGTGAATGGGCTAGAGACACACACACACTTACACAGAATACATAGAATGACTTTGATTAGTGAATGTGATAGGCCGCTCTGAACAAATGTGTTTTGAGGGAGCGCCTGAAACCATGCAAATTGTGGATAGTCCTAATTTCTGGGTACAGCATTCCAGAGGATTGGCGTAGAGCAGGAAGTCTTGAGTCGGGAGTGGGAGGTACGTATTAGTGCAGAGGTTAGTCGAAAGTCGTTTGCAGAGCGCAGCAGTCGGTTAGGCCGATAGATAGAAATGAGGGAGGAGATGTAGGAGGGGTGCTGCACTGTGGAGAGCTTTGTGGGTGAGAACCAGTACTTTGGTTGAAAGCTGAGAGAGGCCTAGAGAAATGGTTAGTGATAGAAGGAAGATAGAGGAAGACATTGCCCCAACGGTACAAACAGGAGGAGAGTTAGGCTGCAGACTCGGTTGCCTGTAGCCTCCAGTTTGGCACCTGTTCGGAGCAGTGTCTTCCAAAAGTCAAAACGTGCGCTCCCAGGACTTGCACTGCGTGGTCCTTTTTTCACACACTTGCACATGATATTTGCTATGTGAAATGCAAGCTGTGTAATCAAAAATTAAAAATAGCTAAAAGTGTCAGTCACCTCAATACCACAAATATGTGGAAACATGTGCGGACAAAGCACGTAGTTGAGTTACAAAGACACACTGGAGATGTAGGCCAACCTACAGCAGCACCTACATCTTCAGGTTGTGTTGAAGCCTCTTCATCGAGCTCACACACAGCTGGGTTTTGCTTCCTCACAGGATCGCCATGGAAGAACCTCGGCCACTGTTGTCCAGAGACAAACTGTTATTCCACACACAGCAGCAAGTTCCCTGTCATCCTCACACTCCCAGGCCACAAAACAGCCAGCGGTAGCACAGGCATGGGATAAAAGACGGCCATACTCCCGCAAACCATGCACGAGCACAGGCTCTGAATGCTGCATTGCAAAACTCCTGTCCCTTGAAATGCTGTGATTCAGGCTGGTGGAGACAGACAGTTTCCGTAACTGAATATCATTGTCAATCCCACAATACAATGTGCCAAGCCGATTTCATTTCAGCAGGCAAGCCGTCCCTGGTCTGCAAAAGCATGTTGAGGGAAAAAATTTAAAAATGCGCTACTAAAAGCCCTCAGTAGCAAGGTCCACCTGACCACCGATGCGTGACCAGTACCCATTGTTATGATCTGCTACAACCAGTAAGGAAAGAAGGAATTCTGTCCCTACAATACAACTAAGCTGAATCCCTACGATGTAACGGGGGAAACCTGATCCTGCGACCAGACCCGCTAAAGTCCTCATCTAGTGTGAACGAAGACCTATAGTTGCGAGGGAGTAATCCCTACAAGATCTAGGGACTGGGAGAAAAGGTGGACACCTCCTAACATAAATTGTAGCATGGATAATTAAACAGAAAAATAAATACTTGTGATCCTAACATCAAGCAAAACTCACAGATTAAGGCACCTAAGCACCCGGCTAGCTTAACAGTAGATAATACAATGAAGTCAAGCAAAGCCAGAAGGGCGGAGCCAGACTAAATAGGAAAAAAGGTCATGTGACCAGCAAACTGAAACAAAACCTAACAAGAGGGTTTCTAACACCCATGGCCAGGGACAATACCTTTCCCTCACTGCCCATTGGGTCAATGTGTGCAGCCGGGTACTGATCTTGCGAGTGCGCTGTACGTGTTTCTGCCAACTCCAAGGATTGCAGGAATCAAGTCTGTACACATTGATTCCTCCTCCTATTCCAGTTCCTCAGAATCATCGCTGCAGGAGCCGTCACGGTCTACCTCCACATGGACCCGTGAACGTTTACCTGTTGCGACCGATATGAGCACAGCCGTGTCCAAATGTCAACAGGCCATCCTGAAATTAATTTCCATGGGGAATCTTAGCCACACAGCGCAGGAGCTCTGTAATGCCATAAAGCAGGAGAGCGACGTGTGTTTTTGGAAGAGAATCTACAGGCAGGCTTGGTAGTGTGTGACAATGGCCGAAATCTGGTGTCAGCTCTGGGCCTTGGCAACCTCACTCACATACCATGTCTGTCATATGTGCTCAACTTGGTCGTGCAGAGTTTTTTGAGGGACTATCCGGATCTTGATGCACTGCTGCACAAGGTCCGCCTAGAGTGTGCTCACTTGCGACGTTCCAGCATGGCCAGATCGCTGATTGCAGCTCTGCAACGCAGATTTCACCTTCATGAACATCGCATCATATGTGACGTACCCACCAGGTGGAATTCCTCGTTACATATGTTGGAGCGGTTGTGTGAGCAGCAGCCAACAGTAATGGAGTATCAGCTGCATCAGGCGCAGTCAACTCGCAATTTGCGCCGTTCACACTTCACCACTACTGAGTGGGCCTCTATAATAAGAATAATAATATTATTTATTTATATAGCGCCATAATATTCCGCAGTGCTTTACAGTTTAACAGTTTCAAACACGAGTCATAAGTAACAACGTTAACAATACAATAATTAAAGCAAAATCAGCCGCCCCTGCTGGTGAAAGCTTACAATCTACAATGAGGTGTGGGAGATACAAAGTACAGGTGTTTATATACAATGGTGTTTTTACAATGATGGTCCAGCCATTTTAAAGGAAGTGAGGGATGCATGGAGATAGTGAATGGGCTACACACACAGAATTACACATAGAATGACTTTGATTAGTGAATGTGATAGGCCACTGTGAACAAATGTGTTTTGAGGGAGCGCCTGAAACCATCCAAATTGCGGATAGTCCTAATTTCTTGGGGTAGAGCATTCCAGAGGATTGGCGCAGCGCGGGTGAAGTCTTGGAGTTGGGAGTGGGAGGTACGGATTAGTGCAGAGGTTAGTCGAAGGTCGTTTGCAGAGTGCAGCAGTCGGTTAGGCCGATAAATATAAATAAGGGAGGAGATGTAGGGGGGTGCTGCGCTGTGGAGAGCTATGTTGGTGAGAACCAGTAATTAGAATTGGATCCTATAATGAATGGGCAGCCACTGCCAGTGTAATGAGTGGCGAATAACTCTATGAAGGATATCTGCCACGTTTTGCGTGCGTTTGATGAGTCAACGCGGATGGCGAGTGCAGATGATGCACTAGTCAGCCTGACTGTCCCCCTTATCTGCCTGCTTCAAAAAACACTACAAGCACTAAGGCATGAGGTTTTGGAAGAGGTGGAGGATGAGGAGTCACAAATTCCATCACCTTCTGGACAGTCAGCGCAACGTGGTTCCTCACAAAGGGCTGGAGGACTTTCAAAGTACCATGCTGTATCAACAATTGAACCTCCAGAGTCGCTGTCTATATTTTCATAACCATTACAAACTTTTAATGTATTTACAAAGCACATAATGTACATTTTTTGTCTATCCTTTTGTAATGCTATTGTGTTTCCATAAACTGATGTTACAGAATTATGATACAAAGTTTTTAAATTTTGAGTTTTAAATTTGTAAATTTATATGTATTTGAAGGACTTTGTGAGGAGGATGAGGAGGAGTCAATGGAGGAGGAAGACATCGCTCCAGAGGGAGGTAGACAATGCTCTAGTCAGTATGTAGACCAAGGGTGGGGTGATGCACAGCAGTCAGAGATGACGCCTCTTGCAGGGACAACGTTTCTTGGCCAGTTGGGAGTCTGCAGCACATGGTTGATTTCATGCTGCAGTGGCTGAGAACGACCGCCGCATCGAACACATTCACACCACGTCTGATTATTGGGTGTACACCCTCCTAGACCCTCGCTACCGGGACAACTTACAAAGCCTCATCACACCGTTGAACCGGGAGCGTAAAATGTGGAAGTACCAAGACACACTGGTGCAATCCATAATGTTCTCCATTCCAGCCGAGAGCACTGCTGCTGCTACTGATTTACAAAGCAGCTCTGTGCGTCGAGGCAGTGGAGACAGCTCTGCAACAAGAGGGAGCACAAGCAGCGCCTCTGCACAGGGCAAGAACAGTATGTTCCAAATGTGTCGAAGTTTTGTGGCAGCGCCACCAATGTCTACACCATCCGAGACGGCTCCAGTCAGCAGGAGGCAACATTTCCGTAAGATGGTGACAGACTACATGTCTTGCCCTCTCAGTGTACTCCCAGATGGCTCTTCCCCATTCAAGTTTTGTGTCTCTAAGCTGGATACATGGCCAGAGCTTAGCCAGTATGCATTGGAGGTGCTGGCTTGATCTGCTGGCAGTGTATTATCGGAGCGCGTCTTTACTGCTGCAGGTGGTGTACTAACAGACCGTTGCATGCGACTATCCTACGATAATGTAGAACGGCTTACTTTTCTGAAAATGAACTAGGCATGGATCTCGCCTGAATTTGCCTGTCCGGTTTCAGATTAACTAACTGGTTGACAACGTTTTCCATGTCTCCTGTTATGTTCATCTTTCTACCACCTGAGCTATACTCCCTGGGCTACAACACTGCCAGTTGCTGCTCAGAAGTGTCGTGTCCACAGACCAATACACAAGCTATAGTGATAGTGGGTTCAGTAACGCCTGCTGTTCCCCTGCTGTGTGTCCGGCAAAAATTACTGCTACCTAGCTACACATGTTTAAAAAAACATGACATGTTAAAGTGGCTAGTGCTACACATAGATATCAGGCTACACCCTTATTTCTAAGCTGTAAACAAGTGAAACGTCAAATTTAAAACCATTCAATGATTAGTGTTGGTAACAAATCTGTAACTAAATAATTGTGACATATTATGGCAGATATCCACATGTCTAACACAAATGCTAACACAAAAGCATACTTATGCTATAGGGTACTGATGGTGAACCTTCTCACTCCATAACTTTGACCAATCCAACTCACATCATGCCTCAAATGCTGCAATGTTGGAAGTGCATAATGTGGGTTGAACTTTGACAACAGCTGCAGTGCGAAGGTTATCCTTCTGTGTTCTTGGCTTTTAAATAAAAGCATACAAGTAAATATAATAATACATTGTTGATTAAGGGACATGATGTACACCTGTAATATTGTGCAAACAATGGATGTAGGACTATTCCTCTTCAACATTACTTATATTTGTGTCATTTGAAAAAATACATATTTTAGTTAAAAATTAAAAACCCATGTTCAGTAGCTGTGAAAGGCCCGTTTGTGTACTTCTATATTGTTTGCAACCAATGTATTGTATACGGATGGAAGCGCGTCACACTAATAGATTAGATTTATTTTAAATGGAATGTAGCAGAACCAATTGGAGATAAATGAAAAGGATGAGCCACTGAGACAACGCTCAGCAGAGTACAAGCAGCAGTGCTTGAACATGTAACTGGAGCGTGATCTGCACTCAAAAAAGTAAAAAACACAGACTGAAGTGAACACTGAAACACAACTGTCCACAATCTGTGAAAAGCTCCTTTCTGTACTTCTATAGTGTTTGCAACCAATGTATTGTATACGGATGGAAGCACGTCACACTAATAGATTTGATTTTTTTCTAATATAATGGAGCTGCACCAATTCCACTAAATAAAATAAAAAAAAAAAAAAAAAAAAAAGTGACACGTGCAGATGCCTACAAACAGCGGTGGATGCAGAGCAAACTGCAGCGTCACCTGCACTGTCACACACACACCTTGCACAGAGCTGTTAAAACAACACTGGCAAAATGAAGCTTTACACAGCGGTTGGTAAACTAGCCTGCCTCAAGCACAGTAGTACACAAAATCGCAATATCTAACTGTCCCTCAGAGTGAGCAGAGTAGCGTTCTGTCCCTTACTGAGTTCACAGCACAGTGACGCTAAAATGGCGGCGGCGCCTTTTATAGTGCATTCTGACATCATTTCAGCAGCCAATCACAGCCATGCCATTAGTTAAGATGACCGCAGCATTACAGGATGTGCCCACACTTCGTAGGATTCCTCATTGGCTGACTAAAATCACATTGCCTCTCAAAGAATTATGGGAACTTCCGATTCCGGTATACGATATGGAAAAAGTATCGGAATTAAGTATCGGAATTCCGATAACGCGAATATCGGCCGATACCCGATACTTGCGGTATCGGAATGCTCAACACTATTTGTCACACAACATTGTGCCCTAATCACAAATTACTAAGAGGGATAATTTTTGGACCTTTTCTAATTTTTTAAAACATGAAAATCTATCAGTGTGCTGTGTTATTAAAAGGACTGTTGGTTACTGTAAACTTCTATGGTGAGGTCACATTGAAATTCCCAAGGCTATGCTTGTGTTAAAGAACTTTAAAGGGGCTGGATAAAGTCCTAGGAGACGTGAGAGTTACACGTCTGTTCTGGGCAGTTGGAGATTTTGCTGGATTTTGATTCTCGGTGAATCGATTTGCTGGAAATCAAATTTTTAGAAAAAATTAATCAAACCTGGTGAATTTGAATTTCTATAGATTTGTTCGTCTCTAGCTGGGACCTCAATTACAAACTACTACACATTCAATTTGCACAAAACATTTGTGTCTTTTGCACTTTATTTATATTTTTCTTTCAAAATCAATATTTTATATAAAGAGCCTTTAAAAAAAAAATTAATAATCCTCTGAAATTTACGTTTCTTCTCAAGCATGTAAATGAATACCCAGGTTTTATGGATACTGAGAACGTTGCTCCCGTGGGAAAAGCTTATTGAGATAAGTTACATTTTTCCCTTTAAATAAACGCTGAGTCCATAAAATATTAAGTCGTTGTATATGTAAGAAACTGCAATTTATTTCATCATTGTCTCCTATGACAAATACAGAAGCGCGCTCGTGGATGAATTTTTTATGTTGCAAGAATGCAGATATTTCAGCAGCGTATACAATGCGATGACATTGAGCGGCAGTGATTTACCAGCAGTGCGGGGACTAGAGGGAAGGTAAAGCCTCTATACTAGATGAGATTACATATATATCATCTCTGTTTAGCCAGATCATTGCGGTAGACAGCTGTCAAACACTGAAGAGCGTTCATGGAACGTAACTCGCTTCCTGCTGCTTCCAGACACACAACGCTGCGCCCGCAAACCGGATCTGAAAAGCGCGGCACGGCGAAACTCTGCTGGAAGTCTCTCCACTGACAGCAACACATGCAATATGATTAGTAATAATCACTACAGTGCGGACACCAATAAAGCGAGCAGGCCTGGAGTGATGGGGAGGCCGCGGAATTACGACTCCATTCCAGAGAAGAGCTTTCAAGTACAAAAACATGAATTGTGAGATATGCAGGAGAGTCTTCCTCCCCTGGACGATGGCACATTATTGTTTTTTTATGAAGCTGGACTTGTATTATACAGGAACATTGCTAGTTTCTATATGTACCGAGGTTAAGAGGCTTCATATTTTGTTGTTTAACCGGATTTCTGTATGTGCATATGAGATTAATTAGAATATGGTCAGAAGTATCAGATCCCTCACATGTTTCATCTCAGATTATACAAATAAATCCACGTGAAATCTGCATCGCATGCACGTGCCTCAACCTTCATCACATACATCAGAAAATATCTGTGCTAAAAACGAAAAAACCCAAAACATGAGACTAGTTTGCAGCTATTTATTCCTGCTGATTTCACATGGAAAAGACAGTAGGGAATATTAATGTGTATTGAATGGGATCGGTTCCTGTGCAATCAGCAAATTCGGGGCAGAAATTCGGCGTCAGATTTCTGCCATGGTCATGTCTGGTAAAACCAGACTCGTTAGGTCCTTCCAGCCCTAATCATGTTATTGTAAGGCTTTTCATTGCTCCTCAGTGATGGCCAAGATGATGGTCCAAAGATATAAATAATCTTTCTTAACGTTCATGAGACCACCACCCTACTGACCACTCAGGACAGATGCACTTATTGCTCCAAACCCGTTTTCATGAGTCTTGTTCAATTTACATTTTTATGTTGGCTACCATTAGGGCAGCAGAAGACACCACATCCATGTACACATTCTTAGTACCCAGCTAAATGGGGATATGATCAACCTGAGATGGCCTCCTACTCTTCAGAAGCTCCATAGCAGCATTTACGGAGTGTACACCCATGTCCTCAATCATCTTGTCTTCAAGCAAAGATGAAAAATGCTTTCATGGGTAAAATGAGATGAGCCTGGTAAACCAAAACTGGTTATATATGTTCTTTTGGATAAAATTTTGATGGACCAAACCAACCGAGGGAGTTGCACTAATATGGACTTTGTGCCGATAATGCTAATACTAAACATACACACATATTACATAATGTTGAGTGACAGTCATAATGAGCATCTCGTCTACCCCACCATGAGCTCTACAAGCACAGATCATGTTTATTCACATCTCCATGGGGCTTCCACAACGATCCGTTGATCTGGCTGTGATGATACTGGAGCTCCATGTCTTGTGCTGTTGCTAGAACTACAGTCCTCATCCTGTTTTGTACTGACAGCCCACGGAGCCAAGTTTCCCCCTCCCTCTCTCATGCTTCCCATCAACCCCCTCCCAGCCTGCACTCAGGCAGTGTAATGTGAGCTGCCAGTGCTAGAGTTTTCCCGCTTCACAGCGGGGGTCCCATTGTCAGCAACATGTGCTGTCCCTACCCTTGCAGCCATTTTGGAGACTTCATTCTGTTTTGGTTATAACACGGTGGTGATTTGCGTCAGAAACACGAAAGTTACTGTTTTGAAGCCTGTGTCCATGGGCATCGTTCCCGTGGTACTGGTGAACCCGTAACTCCAACAGAACCCAAGAAATGGAATTCTCGGATTCCCCATGGACTAGCTCAGCCAAGTTTGGACTCATTTGAACTGTCATTTTAAAGTAAGATCATTGATAGGTCTGCCGTTATTCTGCTAGGCTCACAGGACGAGTTATGGTCCTTATGACTTTCAGAGCTCAAATCATACACTTCTGTCCCTGGGAGGTGGCCAGAAAAACCCTCCCCTTTTCGTGAGGTCAGCAGCCCCAGGTATAAGTCTGGCAGTGAGCTCCCCTTTCTCAGTCCTTGCTGTGATGTCCTGACTAAGAGATCTGCAAATGAACTATGACGTGTGGCTCCTCCCCCCCAGCCTGGCTTGCCTGTATATGATCTAACTATCATGTGAGTCTTTCATTCTTAATCCCGTTTATTTTATAACTGCATTTGTACATAACTATATTGCCTCAGTTTGTTCCATCTTTTTTTATATTGTATAAGCACTGCCTTTTTTTTAAGGAATAAACCTATAAATTTATTAGTTTGTTTCTCCTGCTCTATAAACGAATTTGCACGTGCCTGAAGCACTACGCTACTGTTTTGGGGTTGCGACGGACCCTCTTGATAAATTGTTCAGTAAGAAAAACCGTAGCTGGTGGCAGCTTAAAAGAAGGGGTGTTAAGTGTTGACATATGGGGTGGCGTTGGCAGTGACGGAGCGGGTATTATAAGTGTATTGCCCGGCTGCGGCTCGGAGTAATTATAATTCCCTCACTGCAGCGTGCCCAATAGCCAGCACACATCCAAGTGACCCGTCTGGCGACTGATTATCCTAGGTGCAGTTCCCTGACTGACCTGAGGGTAAGGGGGGCGCCAGAGAGCTGCAAGTTCCTAAGTGGAAGTGGGATAATTATAAATCCCCGCAGTTTACCGGGTCGGACGGCAGCAGCCGTCGTGTGTGTGCACCGTTTCATCACATATTGGTGGCAGCGGTGGGATCACAAGCCGTGATACCCCGGGCTACCGTGTGGCGGACCGTGTGCCCGTTCATCACATATTGGTGGCAGCGGTGGGATTATAGAGCATTAGTGATCTGGTCTGAGCAATCATTCCTCTCACTAAAAAACTTGCACGGTTCTTCAGGGACCCTGCATCTAAAGTTTTGGAGAACAGACTCAGTGTTTATTAGTCCTGAGACAATTGTGTGTACTTGTGGTTACCCCTCCCTTCTCTTTGTTTTTCTATCCTATCTTTTATTTGGCAAACATGGCTACCATAGGAGCAAGTTGGTTCGAAAAGCAGAGCAAGGACACTCTTGTGGGAATCTGCAAGTACCACGGCCTTGTCCACACGAACCGAACCAAAGGCCAACTGGTCCAGGCCCTGAAGGAGCTGGGCGAGCATCGGAGCGTGGCAGGCGCAGGAGCCGGCCCAAGCCAAGGTGGTGCCACAGGAGCAGAGGCCCAACCCCTGACTGCTTACACCCAGAGAGAGGTGGACCCTTACTTGCAGGCGGCCCTGGCGGGACTCTCCGCTGACAACCAGAAGAACGCCTGAAGCTGATCCAGCAAGCTCAAGAGAGAGCCGACCAGCGAGAGGCCAAACAGCGAGAGGCTGAGAGAGCCGAGCGGGAGGCTGAGAGAGCCGAGCGGGAAGCTCAGAGAGCCCATGAACTGGAGCTGCTCAGACAAGGGGCAATGCCCTCCACAGCCCAGAGCAGTACACCCAGCAGCTCTCAGAGTCCGAAGCCCCGGCCGGAGCACTTTCCCGTGCTGGAAAGGGACGGAGACTTGGACACTTTTCTGTGGGCCTTTGAGAAAGTCTGCAGACAGTACCGGCTGCCTGCCGACCAATGGGCCAGGTACTTGACCCCCGGGCTAAAGGGCAAAGCTTTGGAGGCGTTTGCTTCCCTCGCGCCAGATCAAGACAGTGACTATGAGGCCATCAAGCAGGCCCTGATTGCCAAGTACCAGCTAACCCCTGAGGTATACCAAAAGAAGTTCCGGAACCTCCAACGTGGCCCACATGACAGCTATAGCGATGTGGTGCAAGGACTCAGGACCCACTTTGACCAGTGGATCCAGGGACTGTCAGTTGACACCTATGAGGAGCTGAAAGACCTGATGATCAAAGACCAGTTCCTGCATCTGTGCCCAGCTGAGGTCCGACAGTTCATCCTGGACCGAGAACCAGAGGACGCGGTCACAACAGCCCGGATCGCCGACAGCTATGAGGCCAACCGGAAACCCGAGGTGCGGAAGCTCGTCACCACCCGCTGGGGAGGGGGTAAGCCTGCAACCAACCCCAGTGCCCCTGCCAGTCGTCCCTCTGGAGGCACTATCCCCTTTGCCAGCGCCAGGCCTACATCAGACCCCCGCCAGTGTTTCTCCTGTAAAAGGACTGGACACATCAGCGCCACCTGTCCGGAGAGGCAGAAGAACCCCCCAGCCAAGGCCTCCGGGCCCAACGCCTCTGTTCTTTTGGTGGGTGGTGTGGTGGGGAGGGTTGATGACAACGTGCAGCCCGTCCGCGTGGGGGCCCGTCTTGCTACAGGCCTCAAGGACACCGGGGCTGAACGAACCCTCATCCGACCCGAACTGGCGGCCCCTGAAGAGTTGATTCCGGGGAAAACCTTAACTGTCACAGGGATTGGGGGCGTCCACTACCCCTTGCCGATAGCCCGAGTTTTCATTGACTGGGGTGCCGGGAGCGGGGTGAAGGAAGTGGGGGTGTCCGAAAACCTGCCCACTGATGTTTTATTGGGGACTGATCTGGGGAGGATGGTGGCGTACTATGTCCCTGACACCCCTTCCCAATCTGATGATAAGGTTAACGTTAACCATGATGTTGATGTTGATGATGATGGGAAACTGATTGTGTTACCTGCTAATGCTTTGCGAAGTGATGATGCAACTGATAACCTTTCTTTCCCTAGGACTGATGTTGATAGTGATGTATCTGTGCCATCTGAATCTGTTAACCCTTTCTCTGAAGTGGTAGATGTGTCCACAGGTACAGGAGCGTTCAGTCCCGTCGCTCTGCGGAGTGAGACGGCTGAGGAACCCCTAGCAGGAGCAAGCAACAGTGCTCAAGGAAATGGGGAGGTGCATGGGAACCGGGAGGAAGGTGACGCCATGACACTGACCAGTGCCACCGAGGAAGGTAACTGGCCCATAAGTAGCACTGCTCCTGAAGTGTTGGGGGTGGATGGGGAGGTAGAGCCCATAGCAGCGCAGGCTGATGGGTCTATAGAAATCCCCGGGAGACTGCATATGTAGCTGCTGTCACCCACAGTCAGAGTGCCCGGATCGCAGGTAGGGCCCTGCCATCTGGACCCTCCTCCGCTACAGGAGAGACTGAACCAGAGGTGGACCCAGAGCCGGTCCCAGAGGGTCCCAGTGAGGAAGGAACCCTGACGTCACTTCTGGCTGCCTCCAGCCAGGAGTTCCAGGCCGCTCTGCACTCAGATGCGAGCCTGGAGAACTTGAGGCACCTCGCCGAGACGCCCACCTCCGTGACTGATAAGGAGAGGGTGTTCTGGGAACGGGGAAGGTTGTACCGGGAGACAGTACTCGGAGATTCCCAAAAGGAGTGGTTGAGGGAAAAACAGCTGGTCGTCTCGCACCAGTTCCGAGGTGAGTTGTTGAGGATTGCCCATGAGATTCCACTCGCTGGACACTTGGGGATCAGCAAAACTAAGGCACGGCTGTCTCAACACTTCTATTGGCCCAAGATGGGGACAGATGTGACTAACTACTGCCGCTCCTGTATCACCTGTCAAAGAGTGGGGAAGGCGGGGCCTGCTCTTAAGGCTCCCCTGATCCCGTTGCCAGTGATAGAGGAGCCTTTCCAGAGGATAGCGGTGGACATTGTGGGCCCGCTGGCCGTCCCCAGCAGCTCTGGAAAGCAATACATCCTTACTGTGGTAGACTACGCTACCCGGTACCCGGAGGCAGTAGCTCTGTCCTCAACTAGGGCAGATAAGGTGGCGGATGCACTGGTGACCATCTTTTCACGGGTAGGATTTCCCAGGGAGATGCTTACCGATCAAGGGACCCAATTTATGTCTCGCCTAATGAAGGCTCTCTGCAGCAAAATGCAGGTGACGCGTATGGTATCGAGTGCGTATCACCCACAGACCAATGGTTTGTGTGAGCGCTTTAACGGTACCCTCAAACAGATGCTCCGCATGCTGGTTGAGACCCAGGGACGCGATTGGGAGCGGTACCTCCCACACCTGCTGTTTGCCTACAGAGAAGTCCCGCAGGCCTCGACGGGGTTCTCCCCCTTTGAGCTCCTGTATGGCAGGCGAGTCCGGGGACCCCTTGGGTTGATAAGAGAATCCTGGGAAGATGAGCCAAACCCCACAGAAGTGTCCATCGTGGATTATGTCATGCGCTTCCGCGACAAGATGCAGACCTTGACGCAGTTGGTGCATGACAACATGACGCAGGCTCAGGCTGACCAGAAGCACTGGTACGACCAGAACGCCCGGGAGCGGACCTACCAGGTGGGTCAAAAGGTGTTGGTGCTGGTCCCCGTACCAAAGGATAAGCTTCAGGCAGCCTGGGAAGGCCCGTACGTCGTGCACCAATGGCTCAACCCAGTCACCTACATGGTCACGCTTGACCACACTCGGGGTAGGCGCAAGGCCTTTCACGTCAACATGATGAAGGCCCATCACGAACGTGAAGCCTGCGTCCTACTGGTCTGCAATCTGCCCGAGGACGGGGAAGAGGATCCCCTCCTGGACATGCTGGCCCAAGCCCAGGCCAATGGGTCCATTGAGGACATGGAGGTAAATGCCTCGCTAACCGTCTCCCAGCGGTTGCAGTTGCTGACCACTCTGGAACCCTTTCCGGGCCGAGTTCACGAACCGACCCGGAAGGACCGAGTTGGCAGTCCACGAGGTGGACACCGGGGATCATGCCCCATTACGGCGGACACCTTATCGGATCTCTGAGGAGGTGCAGCAGATTATGCGCCAGGAGATCCATGAGATGTTGCAGCTGGGGGTGATCCGGCCGTCCAAAAGCGCGTGGGCCTCACCTGTAGTTCTCGTGCCCAAAAAGGATCGGAACACCCGGTTCTGCGTGGACTACAGGGGGCTCAACGCCATCACTACCTCTGATGCGCACCCAATGCCACGCATCGAGGATCTGCTGGAGCGGTTGGCGAATGCCAAGTACATATCCATCATGGATTTAAGCCGGGGATACTGGCAGATTCCCCTGAGCCCTGAGGCGCAGGAGAAATCTGCCTTTATCACCCCTTTTGGACTGTACGAGTCCACGGTCATGCCTTTCGGCATGAAGAATGCCCCTGCCACTTTCCAGCGGATGGTCAACCACCTGCTTCAGGGACTGGAGGAGTACGCTGTGGCGTACCTGGACGACATTGCCGTCTTCAGTTCCACCTGGGAGGAACACCTTCAGCATCTCCAGGAGGTGCTCAAGCGTATTCACGAGGCAGGTCTGACCATCAAGCCGGGAAAATGCCAGATGGGCATGAGGGAGGTCCACTACCTGGGGCACCGGGTAGGCGGGGGTTCCATGAGTCCAGAGCCCGAGAAAGTGGACGCGATCGTGTCCTGGCCCACCCCCAGGACCAAAAAGCAGGTGAAGTCCTTCCTGGGCACTGCAGGGTACTATAGGCGTTTCGTACCGAACTATAGCGCCATTGCAAAACCCTTGACGGACCTCACCAAGGGCGGTCTACCCCAAACAGTCAACTGGACAGATGGCTGTGAGGCGGCATTCCGAGCTTTGAAAACAGCCCTGGCAGCTCTCCGGTGTTGAGAGCCGTCGACAGCAGTCGGCCCTTCCTGGTACAGACTGACGCCAGCGAATTTGGCCTCGGTGCTGTACTCAGCCAGGTTGATTCGGGGAACCAGGAGCACCCCGTGTTGTACCTGAGCCGGAAACTTCTGCCAAGGGAAGTGGCATACTCCACCATCGAGAAGGAGTGCCTGGCCATGGTCTGGGCACTGCAACGTTTGCAGCCCTACCTGTACGGGCGCACCTTCAAGGTGGTCACCGACCACGACCCTCTGAACTGGCTGCACACAGTGTCCGGAACCAATGGTAGGTTGCTACGCTGGAGCCTTGCCCTACAGCAGTATGATTTTGCCGTACAACACAAGAAAGGCAGCGAACATGGGAATGCTGATGGGTTATCACGACGTGGCGAACCCGCTGAGGTGCGCATGTCGGATTACCGACAGGTCATGCCTCCGTAGCGCCCTCTAAAGGGGGGAGGTGTGATGATACTGGAGCTCCATGTCTTGTGCTGTTTGCTAGAACTACAGTCCTCATTCTGTTTTGTACTGACAGCCCACGGAGCCAAGTTTCCCCCTCCCTCTCTCATGCTTCCCATCAACCCCCCTCCCAGCCTGCACTCAGCAGTGTAATGTGAGCTGCCAGTGCTAGAGTTTTCCCGCTTCACAGTGGGGGTCCCATTGTCAGCAACATGTGCTGTCCCTACCCTAGCAGCCATTTTGGAGACTTCATTCTGTTTTGGTTATAACACGGTGGGATTTGCGTCAGAAACACGAAAGTTACTGTTTTGAAGCCTGTGTCCATGGGCATCGTTCCCGTGGTACTGGTGAACCCGTAACTCCAACAGAACCCGAGAAATGGAATTCTCGGATTCCCCATGGACTAGCTCAGCCAAGTTTGGACTCATTTGAACTGTCATTTTAAAGTAAGATCATTGATAGGTCTGCCGTTATTCTGCTAGGCTCACAGGACGAGTTATGGTCCTTATGACTTTCAGAGCTCAAATCATACACTTCTGTCCCTGGGAGGTGGCCAGAAAAACCCTCCCCTTTTCGTGAGGTCAGCAGCCCCAGGTATAAGTCTGGCAGTGAGCCCCTTTTCTCC
>JARQOD010000009.1:70892771-71077012 GCA_033576555.1 Oophaga sylvatica
GGAAAGATCTTGTGCACAGCAGATCAGAGCTTGAAAAGCAGAGAATGCATCCAGGATACAAAGAAGGGCAGATCGCACAGACAATGGACAGGGAGGAACGTATGGACAGAGAAAGCTTGCAGCTCATAGGCTTGGAGTCAGTATATAGAGAGAGGAGGAAGCTAATGGCATACTACATAGAGGCAGGGATGACACATTCCTCATAATCACTGTCATCCAAGACAGAACAAATACCCAGTAATGAAGGGGAAATCAGTGCAGGAATGAAGCTGTGCTGATACTTAAGAGTTAGTAATATCGCCACTTTCCTGGACACATAGACCTCACATTTAGCACATATTACTTACAGGTATCCCATAATATTTGCCTACTGATATCCCATAATTACACTTACCTACAGGTATCGCATAGTTGTAGCTACAAAAAAATGTACCTACAAACATCCCATAATACCTAGAGATATCCCATACTTACCCTTACCTGCAGATATGCCATAATGGCACTTACTTGCATATATCCCACAATTATAGCTGTAAACATCCCATAATATTTAACTACAAACATCCCTTAATAACTACAGATATCCATAGACTTACCTACGGATATCCATAATTGCACTTACCTGCAGATATCCATAATATAGCTACAAACATCCATGATAATATTGACTACAAACATCCCATAATACCTACAGATATCCCATAATTTAATTTATCTGCAGATGTCCCATAGTTATAGCTACAAACATCCCATAATAATATTTACCTACAAACATCCCATAATACCTACAGATATCCCATAATTGCACTTACGGATATCCCATAATTTAATTTATCTGCAGATGTCCCATAATTATAGCTACAAACATCCCATAATAATATTTACCTACAAACATCCCATAATACCTACAGATATCCCATAATTGCACTTACGGATATCACATAATTTAATTTATCTGCAGATGTCCCATAATTATAGCTACAAACATCCCATAATAATATTTACCTACAAACATCCCATAATGCCTACAGATATCCCATAATTTTGTTTATCTTCCTTCGCTGCAGCTTTCAGCTCTGATGTCCAGTAATGCTCGTACTTTAGGTTTGCAGTAACTCACCTTGTATAAAGTTAGTACACCCCCTATTAATGTGCGCCTTTGATAACACGTCCCGTGGAACATTCTTTCCTAGTGTTGGCGGCGATCTCACTTCTACGACGTCCCTGCGGAATTCCGCTGCGTTAATGTAAAAACTTTCTTTTATTTTCAGATTTTAAGAAAAATGACAAAATGACACTTTCATAATGTGAGAAGCTGACAAGGCAAATCTGAGCCCTGGGCACGAGCCCCTCATTGTCAATAGTTTCCCGTTAGTGATTGCCGTGTGATGGGTTGTGACAGTGCGGGGGGAACGGGGAGCGCGACGTGAAATCAGCCCTGCACAAAGGATGATGGCGGAGTCACACTAATGTCCCTGTCACTTAATCGAAATGACAGCATTCATCTTGTATCCCCAGCGGAGAGATTCACCGCTGACGGCCTCATTTTCCAGAGGGCAGTGATATTATTACAGGCCGGAGTCTTGGGGTCCTGCGTCCGAGCCGTGCAGACCTCAGCCAGATACATGGACCTTCACGTAGAACTATCCATGTGACCCTATGTTCACGCAGAGGTCGGGGATACAATCTGCAATGTCTCCTGATTTGCCGATACCCTATAATCCTCGCCATCATTTAACCCATTACTGCATGGTCTGGTGAACTAATTCAGTAGAATAAAACCTCACTGAAAAACTTAAAACATAGTTTCGGCACAATTTGTTTTGTAACAATATTGAGTTTTTTGTTCTAAACATTTCTGCCTTGATGTCAAATTTAGGAATAATGCAGCCACTTTCTAGCTATGAAACCTTAGATGCTGCTTTCCCGCATCACAAATGTCTCCATTTTTATCACAAACTAAATATCAATCTGCTCAGCTCCTCCTGCTCCAAAACATGGGGCCTGCAGATTAGACATCCAGATATGACATTTTCATGGTGACAGGTTCCCTTTAAATGTCCCAATTTTGGAGTATGAAATGTTGCTCAGTATGAGTCTGGTGCCTCTGCCCGTTAATAGGGCTTTAGTGTAGGTGATTAATAGATGATTTAAGGTGTAACCTCAGTTTTATCTTTTATCTATTAATATTTTTATTTATTTTTGATTACAGTACTTGTTATTGGGTTATTCTCGAAGGATAGGTGATAATTTGCAGATCAGCAGGGTCAGATTGTTGGGACTCCTAGTGACTCCAGGCTCTGAAATGCGACATTAGATTGGGGCAAAGCATGCGCTACTGCTACATTCATTGCCCATGGACCAGCCGGAGATAGCCGTGTACACCACCGCTTCATTCCTGCGAGGTATTTCAGAACTCCTTGGGATCAGTTCCAGACCCTGCAGTCGCCCCCACTGATCCACAATAGTCAATAACTTTTAGTGATTGATGGAGATCTGGTTCCTGAGACTCCCGTGGACCTCACAAGGCAGAAGTGCTCGGAGCACATTCATGCATACAGTAAATTGGGCACTTTGGTTTGAGCAATTGATGGGATCTCTGGATCCAGACCTTCACTGAACAACAAGTATTCCAACATATCATAAATTAGCTAAACGTTCAGTTGTACTTTAATTCAACATTGTCCATTACTTTTACCCACAGATACATGAAGACTCTTCTAGGCCCAGATTATCGCCTTGTTTGCGGGATGGGTGAATTTGATGTAGTATTCGAGTACAGAATTAAACTCTTATATAGAAAAAAAAGTCATAAAAATAGAAAATATACAAGAAAATGTAATGCAGAACATCTTGCATTTTCCTTCAGCAATACCTGACCAGTTCTGCTATTTACAAGAAGAAATAACAGAGACGCTAATTAAATTCGGCAACTTTCTATTTTTAACCGGCGACTGTCATGAAGGATTTGACAGTCCGGTCACTCGTACTTCAGTGGAAGGTAGTTTGTAGTCAGGATGTATTTTGAAGCTTTGGAAACATACAGTAGGTCATAGAGATTATGTGTAGCCTGAGGACGAGGGAGAGGTTAGAGTATGCTGGAAGCTACTTGTATGATCTCTCCCAGGTAATTCTCTTCCTTATCTTTAGGGGTCATCTAAAAGTGAGATTCTCATCTTAAAGCCCTCCCGACATATTGCTCTAATTATCTGAAACCTGTCTGACATGTGAAATGCATCACATAGGCCTTTCAAAGAGACAGACGCAAAGAGGTGACTTCAATTGTCAGCGGCCCCGTCGCCCCACGGAACCTGGACAACCCTCGTTACTTAGTAGCAAATTGTTCTCCTGAAGAAACTGCATTTGTGCCTAGACTATTAATGGGACTTAAAAGTGGAGATCTAAAGTCATCGAAGCCTTTTTATGTAATTGAGATTCATGTTTTATCTTTATTCAATGAATCCTGTGAAATCGACAGCTGTATTAAGTCTCATGGACCTTATCTGATTGAATAGTGCTAGTTTGACATCAACACGAACATGAAAGCGAGCATATGGTTCCTAGCATTAAATGATCTAATTATGGCAGCAACAAACATGGAAGAACTCATTAGAAATTTTAATTAGTTAAAAGAATGAAGATTACAGGCTTCATTTTGGGGTAAATCGCATGGATGACCATCAATAGTGGCTACCAGCCAATATAAGTGTATGTTTTGTTGTGTAGGCTACGACTCAGCTCACTGATCCAGCCCTGTATCTACTGTATGTACCTCTCTATCTGACCGGTATTGTGACTTATTGGTGCCACCTTCCCCTCCCCCCCTCTATAACACATTTGTATTCTCATCCCTGTCTCTTAGGGTGTCCATACCCCTAAAATATCTGTTCTCCTAACATTCTTTGGACCAACAATTATCTCACCCCCATACACGTGAATCCTGGTCTCAACCAGGACTTCATGCTCTTTCACATGAAAGAAACCTCTATCTCCCCTCCAGACAACTTTGACCTCTCTAGACTTTTCCATCCTCCTCCTTACACCTTTGTTTCTTCCAGATGCCTCTATCCTCTCCTGACTCCTCTGTCCTCCTCCAGACTTCTTTCTCCTCTACAGTCTAATCTCCTCTGTCCCCTCCGGACTCTGTAGTCCCCTCCAAACTCCCCTGTCATTCTCCAACACACCTCTGTTCCTCCAAACTCCTATGTCTCCTGCAGACCCCGCTATTATTTTCCAACACACTTGTTTCTTCCAAACTCTTCTATCCCATCCTGACTCCTCTGTCCTCCTCTAGACTTCTCTGTCTCCTGTACACTCTAATCTCCTCTGTCCTGTCCAGACTCTTTGGTCCCCTACAGACTTCTCTGTCTGTTTCGGACTCCTACCTGCTCCCCTATACTCCTTTATCTCTTCCAGACTCCTCTATCCTCTCCTGACTCCTCTGTCCTCCTCCATGATTCTCTGTCTCCTGTACATTCTAGTCTTCTCTGTCCCCTCCGAATTCTTTAGTCCCCTTCAGGTGCCTCTATTCTTCTCCAACACACATCTGTCTCCTTCAAACTCCTCCAGACTCCTCTGTGCTCCTGTCTCTTCTAGACTACTCAATCCTCTCCTGACTCCTCTGTATCCTTCACACTTTTTTTGTCATCTAGATTCATCCATCCTCCAGATTTCTCTTTCTCCTGTACATTCATCTGTCCCCTCTAGTCTCCTACGTCCCTTGTAGTTTACTCTGTTATTCTTCAACACACCTCTTTTCCCTCCATACTCCTCTGTCTCATCCAGACTCTTATTTTCCAGCCAGACTTCTCTTTTTTTCCATACTCCTCTATCTCTTCCAGACTCCTCTTTTCCCTTCAGACTTCTTTGTTTCTCTATACTCCTCCTCTGTCTCGTCTAGACTCCTCTTTTCCCTCCAGACTTCTGTTTCTCCATACTCTTCCTTTTTGTCTTCCAGACTCCTCTTTTCCCTTCAGACTTCTCTGTTTCTCCATACTCCTCCTCTGTCTCGTCCAGACTTCTCTTTTCCCTCCAGACTTCTCTTTTCTCCATACTCCTCCTCTATCTCTTCCAGACTTCTCTTTTCCCCCAGACTTCTCTGTTTCTCCATACTCCTCCTCTGTCTCTTCCTGACTTCTCTTTTCCCTCCAGACTTCTCTGTTTCTCCATACTCCTCCTCTGTCTCTTCCTGACTTCTCTTTTCCTTCCAGAATTCTCTGTTTCTCCTCTTTTCCCTCCAGACTTCTCTGTTTCTCCATACTCCTCCTCTGTCTCTTCCAGACTCCCCTTTTCCTTCCAGAATTCTCTGTTTCTCCTCTTTTCCCTCCAGACTTCTCTGTTTCTCCATATTCCTCCTCTGTCTCTTCCAGACTCCCCTTTTCCCTCCAGATTTACGTGTCTCTACATACTCCTCCTCTGTGTCTTCCAGACTCCCCTTTTCCTTCCAGAATTCTGTTTCTCCATACTCCTCCTCCGTCTCTTCCAGACTTCTCTTTTCCCTCCTGACTTCTCTGTTTCTCCATACTCCTCCTTTATCTCTTCCAGACTTCTCTTTTACCTCCACACTTCTATTGCAGTCATTGAAATGTAACAAAATAATGAGTCAGTGAAATGTTGCACACCCAATCCTCTCTCACCATCATCTGTAAGGCGACCTCACAGCTTAAAGTCAGTCATTGCTTTTACAAAGTGCTGATATCTTGGGCCTCAATAATTTTTTATATGGAGGCACTAGAAGCATAAAGCTCCTGGGTCAGAATGCGAAGCCTACAACACTACACCCCCACCCCCGTGTGCCATCTGTAATTCCGGTATACCCTCCAGCATTATGTGAAAGATGAGTTTCTGGCCACCTTCCTGCACCAGGGCGTGGATGTGACTGCTGCTGCCCCTGCTCTTTGTGGTGAGACCCCTGTATGGCACACCTTATCCTGACCTGATTATCTCCCCCCTCTATTTTCTGTGTGCACATAGAGAAACCATCATAAACTTAGATGTCAGCTTTTAGTCCTCCCAGCAGGAATCTGCATTTAGTTCCCTCATGGTTCTGACCTTCCACTATGACTCTAAAAAGTTGTTATGTCTCTAGATGTTTCAAAGAAAAGAAAGCTCCAAGCATAAAATATGTAAAGGTCAATATTTCAGTTTTTGTAACGTTGTATGTTTTTGTTATTTGTGTTTACTTCTTTCTTCCAATGTTACCATGTTTGGACCATTAAAGTGATTTCTGTCCTCTCTGAACATGATGCGAGCAATGTTCTTGTCTCCGTGTGGGGTCGGCACAGGCGGCGTGTGTATTTTCATTGGACTTTTAGAAGCTGTGTTGAATACACTGTTAGGTGTGCCTGAGTGTTTCATGATCACTGGCTGCTTCAACCTTCCAATTTGGCAGCTTAGCAACTTACTAAGGGAAGAAAAATCCAAACTTTTTTTTTTCCAGGGACTTTCAAAGTTTGCGATACTAAACAAGGCAGCTTTATTCAGATTTACAAGTGAAACAATAGCAGTTCTGTCGTCTTGTGATCTCCGGTAAAGCTTTTCACTAGAATCCAATAAATAAGATAAATTCACTTTCTCCACTAACAAGTTTCTTTTATAGCAGGAAAAGTCCAAAGGAGATAATTTGTGTCAGATCGGTGAAGAAGAGTCTGTAAAAACCGATAATAAATGGTGTTTGTGTATCTTATTATGGCTAATATATCCATGAGAACAAAAAGGCGGCGGTGATCTAGCACAACCTGCTGTTTATAGAATAGTAAATAGCCCTGACAAATTGTTTAACTTCTCCTAATACACTTCTACGTGTGCGAGTCTGGGAAGCAGTGACCTAACGGCATGAAAAATGATGTCTACTGAATGTGTCAAGGAAGAAAGACTTGAGGAATTGGAACAATGTTGCGTATTTTGTTTCTAGGGGAGTGTTGGGCGACTACGTTACCCTGGCTCACACTACATGGTATCTGCATTATTCATCATGTATATTAAAATACTGACGTGTCAGGCCAGATAGTACAGCAAATTAACTGGTGGTGATGCTAACGACGGTGCAGGCGGCGGACTGTGCCAAGACGAGCATAAAATCTAAATGAAATGAAGAAAAAGCAAAGTTTGTGGTCTATTTGCTTTCTTTAGAGTTGCCCCCATCGTCTGCATTAACAAGGCTGCACTGTAATTGGTGACTCCATCATAGCTGCACTGTTTGATGGGGTCTGCGGTAGGCTCAAATACACTACTTGGATAATCACAGAGGATGTGATGCTGTCTCTTCTTCTTTTGTAATCCATTGATTTTTAGAGATGAGCAGATGGATTTGATGTGAACCGAATTTGTGATTAATTTTTGGGAATTTGCTGAACTTAGTGAATTTTAATAATTTGCATTCCACTTTGCGCAAAATCGCTTACCATGGCCACCATTGTTTTACACATTGCACCAGTCAGAAAAGGCTCACACGGCCTTGAGTTTTCATCTTTTAGTATTTCTGCCAATCTATATAATATGTTGGGTACATGTATTAATGCTATATCAGCAAGGAGAATATGCATTGCAGAAAATGTATCTTTAAATGGTATAATGCAATTTTAACAAACAGGAAAGTATCCCAATAAGTGCAACTATGATCTTCAGACTGTGCAAGAACGGACGGGAGAAAATGTTCTATTTGTTTGTGATCTGAGAATCAGCAAAGTCACAGCCGTCACTTACCATAACTTTGTAATTTGCACAAAGTGAAATAACAGATTAATTAAAACATGGAAAAAAGAAGGAAAGTATGGAGAATGGATAGATGAGGAGTGGGGTATCACTGGAATTAAATAATATTATAGTGGGAGTTGGTTAAGAGGTCAGATCACATGGAGTCTGCACAGTCCAGGTATTATATTATTATTATTTTTATTATTATTTATTTAGCGACATCATATTCTGCAACACTTTATGATTTTCATTATTACTTTTATTATTGATATCATTTCATCAAAATCACTACAACATTTTAATAATGTTATTATCAGAAATACAAGTTTCAATAAAACTTATTATAATTGGTCTTAGCATGAATCATACGGCAATGTAAACTAATGTAACTTTTTGCTTTGGTGTTGTGACCCCTCACTTCTGTAATAATAGTGGTGACATCAGGTGGCTTCCCGCACCGTTCTACATTTTTAGAAATAAAATTTAGTAGCTCTTCCGCAAACAATTCCGTTTACGTTTGTAAATTTAGGCAAAATTCCGCTTTGAAGCGAAGGGTTCGGTTTACTGATTGTTATTGACAGCTTGTTTGAAGAGTCAAGGGAGGTCGTGTATTCCCATTTTTTTCCCCAGCAGTGCAGAGTTAGTTCAGGTGCCCTCAACTTACTTATGGGGTCACGCTAAGCTTAAATCCCCCATTTAGAACTGGGAAGTGAAATGTATACAGTTTGAATATTTCAGGAGGAATTTGACCGGAGATGTTATCATGACAAGATCAGCTGTCTATCTGTGACATCCTTCTCCTTCACTTACAAGCCGCTCTTTAGCTGGAAATAATTGAACATGATGAGTTCACCTCATGTGGGAGAAATGATCATAATAAATGCATGATGAACAGCGTCCACCCTGCACCTCTACCTGCCCCTCAGTCATCTCTCCCGGAGTCATGCGTGGTCATGACAGGGTCATCCTCCTAATCCTTGCCTCTTTCAATCTCTCATCACATTTCCACTCTCTCAGGTCACCTGTGTTTGGACTAATTGCTTCTTCCACTTTTTATTACATAGTAAATTTTGGCATCTTGGATACAAAGCCTGGTCGGGACGGCTTCCCCCATTAAACTCACATTCCAAACCTGAGGCAACTAGCAGATAAAGGAACCTGTCCTATCAAAGAGCACACAAGGCCAACCGAGAAAGTGATGACCAGGAGAAGACATTTATTGGTGACCTCTTGTCCCCACATAAAAGTAACTTAGGAGGAATGTTTACTAATGACATATTTATTCAGAATTACAATGGGAAGCCATATATTATGTGGCTATAACATGTAACCTCCAGCATGCCTTGTCAGCCTAGATCACATCTGGAAGACAACCCAGACTTGCCTTCATTGTAAGTAATGGTATTCAACTTGCAACTTAACAGTTCTCGCGAGACTCCAACTACCACCATGCCTTGCCAGTCCAAAGCCATTATGGTAGTTGTAGTTTTCTGACCATTTTATAGCCCTAGGTTGCAAACAATCGATTACAGAGTTGCAGTAGTTGTTTGACTCGTTCCCTCCCAGATAAGCCAGACTTGTTTGCTTTGATTCCAGTTACAATGTAGCAGTAAAAGGTTTTTAGTTTAGGCAGATTGTATCAGTGGGATTACAAGTGGCTGTTCTTTTCTCCAACAGAGCAGACTCAATCTACTTGGTTTTCTGAATTATTATGATTATAATTATTTAACGGCCTTCAGCTCGATCTCGATCCATGGTGTCTTGATGGATGAACGCTCTGTAGGCCTAGATAGATCCACCAGGGTCTTTTCCACCATTATCTTGATAGTATTGAGCCATCGGTTGCTGGTCTTCCTCCTCACCTTGTTTCTTCTATTCTTCCGGCCATGAAGTGCTTTTCCAGTGATTGCTCTCATCGTAGGATGTGTCCACAGTGGACAGGTCGTAGCTTGGTGATCCTTGCTCAGAGTGACATGCTTGGCTTGATTTGCTGCAAAAATGATTCATTTCTTCTTCTTGCCATCCACTGTATTGATAACGTCCTTCTCCAGCGCCACATTTTGCAGATTGTTCTTCTGTCTTGTTCCTGTATCGTTCAGGTTTCGCACCCGCATGTTACCACAGTGAAGACCGGACTATGTACGAGCCGTGTCTTCGTCACCAGTGAAATGTTCCTCGATTTGAAGACTTTGTCCACTGACTTGATTTTTGATTTGCAGACAGCTATGCTTTAACATTTCTAAAAAATAGAAAGAAATATAGTTCCCAGATTATATCCAGATAGTGGCACAGACTATCCAGATAAATAATGCCATGAAAAACAGTGCACATAACACCCAGACAATGCCACACATAATAATAAGGGCAAGCAGTGCTGATATGGATGGTGGTATACGGTGCCAGAATAAATAGTGCCGTACTGTGCTCGTATAAGTAGAGTTATACCGTGGCATAATTCACATGGGCAATATATTATACTAGTTAAACAATGTAATACCCATAGAAGAAACTTGTTCCAGTGCCAATATAAAGAGTTTAATGCAGTGATCAAATAATTAGTGCCATGTAGCACCCTGTAAATAGTTTTACATAGTAATTCAGTATCTATATAAGTTACATGCAATTCTAACCTGAATAGTAACATGAAATGTTTCCAGAATGCCTCAAACAATAATGCATATAATAATGCACATAATAATGCACATCATAATGCATATAATAATTTATATAATAATTAATATAATAATGAACATAATAATACAAACAATAATGCATATAATAATGCACATAATAATGCATATAATAATTCACATAATAATACATATAATAAAAAATATAATAACACATATATTAATGCACATACAGTTAGGTCCATAAATATTTGGACAGAGACAACATTTATCTAATTTTGGTTCTAGACATTACCACAATGAATTTGAAACAAAACAAATCAGATGCAGTTGAAGTTCAGACTTTCAGCTTTCATTTGAGGGTATCCACATTAAAATTGGATGAAGGGTTTAGGAGTTTCAGCTCCTTAACATGTGCCACCCTGTTTTTAAAGGGACCAAAAGTAATTGGACAATTGACTCCAAGGCTATTTCATGGACAGGTGTGGGCAATCCCTTCATTATATCATTCTCAATTAAGCAGATAAAAGGGCTGGTGTTGATTTGAGGTGTGGTGTTTGCATTTGGAAGGTTTTGCTGTGAAGGAAACATGCGGTCACAGGAGCTCTCCATGCAGGTGAAACAAGCCATCCTTAAGCTGCAAAACACAGAAAAAAAACATCCGAGAAATTGCTACAACTTTAGGAGTGGCAAAATCTACAGTTTGGTACATTCTGAGAAAGAAAGAAAGCACTGGTGAACTCATCAATGCAAAAAGACCTGGGCGCCCATGGAAGACAACAGTGGTGGATGATCGCAGAATACTCTCCATGGTGAAGAGAAACCCCTTCACAACAGCCAACCAAGTGAACAACACTCTCCAGGAGGTAGGCGTATCAATATCCAAATCTACCATAAAGAGAAGACTGCATGAAATTAAATACAGAGGGTTCACTGCACGGTGCAAGCCACTCATAAGAATCAAGAATAAAAAGGCTAGGCTGGACTTTGCTAAAAAACATCTAAAAAAAGCCAGCACAGTTCTGGAAGAACATTCTTTGGACAGATGAAACCAAGATCAACCTCTACTAGAATGATGGAAAGAGAAAAGTATGGCGAAGGCGTGGTACAGCTCATGATCCAAAGCATACCACATCATCTGTAAAACATGGCGGAGGCAGTGTGATGGCTTGGGCATGCATGGCTGCCAGTGGCACTGGGTCACTAGTGTTTATTGATGATGTGACACAGGACAGAAACAGCCGAATGAATTCTGAGGTATTCAGAGCCATACTGTGTGCTCAGATCCAGCCAAATGCAGCCAAACTGATTGGTCGTCGTTTCATACTACAGATGGACAATGACCC
The DNA here is from genome assembly GCA_033576555.1 of Oophaga sylvatica. Classification (NCBI taxonomy): domain Eukaryota; kingdom Metazoa; phylum Chordata; class Amphibia; order Anura; family Dendrobatidae; genus Oophaga; species Oophaga sylvatica. The sequence goes on from JARQOD010000009.1 coordinate 70,904,443, forward strand.
AAAACATAAAGCCAAAGCAACCCAGGAGTTTATTAAAGCAAAGAAGTGGAAGATTCTGGAATGGCCAAGTCAGTCACCTGATCTCAACCCAATTGAACATGCATTTCACTTGTTAAAGACTAAACTTCAGACAGAAAGGCCACAAACAAACAACAACTGAAAACCACCGCGGTGAAGGCCTGGAGAGCATCAAAAAGAAGGAAACACAGTGTCTGGTGATGTCCATGAGTTCAAGACTTCAGGCAGTCATTGCTAACAAAGGGTTTTCAACCAAGTACTAGAAATGAACATTTTATTTACAATTATTTAATCTGTCCAATTACTTTTGGTCCCTTTAAAAACAGGGTGGCACATGTTAAGGAGCTGAAACTCCTAAACCCTTCATCCAATGTTAATGTGGAGACCCTCAAATGAAAGCTGAAAGTCTGAACTTCAACTGCATCTGATTTGTTTTGTTTCAAATTCATTGTGGTAATGTCTAGAACCAAAATTAGATAAATGTTGTCTCTGTCCAAATATTTATGGACCTAACTGTAGCACCTGGATGATGTCACAGTGGCCATATAACAGTGGCATATAATAGTGATATGCAGTGCCTATATGTAATATAGTGACATACATTGCTGAAATAAATACAGTGTTCTTATAAAGTCCGTACAGAGCGACATCCATGTAAACCATGACAATAATGTATCCATGTAAATCATAAATAATGCCGTATAATATCTATAGCAATAGAAGCATTCAACGTGCTTTACATAGGGACCGACATAGAAACAATGTCATATAACGCGCACACAGATAGTACAATGCCATCCCCCAATAACCAGTGCCATGCAGAGTTACACTTTTATTTTGTGTTTCCAAACTATTTTGATAATACTGTAATGAAGTCTTGGTAATTCAGCAATGTTTCCCATAGATACATACAAATATGATATAATATACGAGCCAAGCTCTCACCAGGCACAATAAATACTGAGGGCGGCAGCCGACATTTGGTAACCATTGGAAATCTAAAAAATGATCCCTACCATGATTTTTCACAAATGGTAAACAGTTTAATTTCCTCCATCACATAAGAAGTTATTGTTCTGTGTCCTTGCAGAGCGAGATATCGTTATATAAGCACAAAACACATTGGCTGATGTAAACACCCGACCAAGGAGTCATCGAATGACGAGGAGATACGGCACATGGTGCGGTGTGTGTGGCCTGAGTAAATCATCACATTTATGACGAGTGCTCAGTTACAGGTGTGCCCGTCTTCTCCACCAAATGCGAGGGGAGATTCATATTAAGTAACAGAATGTGACCGGCGTATTGGAGCCATATTTAGCAATCCATTTTCTGCTTGTTACATCCAGGGCCGATTTTAGACAAAGTGGGGCCCTGGGCAAAAGTTTAAAGTGGGGCCCCAAATGCTCACATATTGCGCCATCACATAGAAACATTTCCATTGTACTTACATGCTCTCATCTCAGGACGCTAAACGAGCACAATCGATAATATTGAAGTTGTTCGAGCTTGTTTCCCGTCCTCTTTACACCGGCTGAGGTAGAATGATGGGGACAGAACGATCACTAGTAGATGAATCTCTCCCCGTACAGCATCATGTTATCAGCAGCACATCTATAGTTTACACCGGCTGCTGAGAACAAGGATTTTTGTTCCGGCATAAACAATTCAATCACTCGATGAATAGGCAGCATTTTGCTTGTTTAATGTAATGCACCCCATAGTCATCCATATAGTATAATACACTGCCCCTAGTCCTCCATATTGTATAATGCACGCCATATAGTCTTCCATATAGTATAATATACTCCATAGTCCTCCATATGGTATAATATACTCCATAGTCCCCCACATAGTATAATACACCCCATAGTCTTCCATATAGTATAATATATCTCATAGTCCTCCACATAGTATAATACACCCCTATAGTCTTCCATATAGTATAATATATTTCATAGTCCTCCACAGAGTATAATGTGCCCCATAGTCATCCATATAGTATAATACACTCCCCCTAGTCCTCCATATAGTATAATACACTGCCCATAGTCCTCCATATAGTATAATATACTCCATAGTCCTCCATATAGTATAATGCATGCCCCATAGTCGTCCATATAGTATAATATACTCCATAGTCCTCCATATGGCACAATATACTCCATAGTCCTCCACATAGTCCTCCACATAGTCCTCCATAGCTTTCCCTGTGCCTGCCTGTAATATGGGGGGACACTATGGTCACTGACTCCAGGTTTAGCTTTTCCTGTGCCTCCCTGTAATATGGGGGACACTATGGTCATTGACTCCAGGTTTAGCTTTCCATGTGCCTGCCTGTAATATGGGGGACACTATAGTCAATGACTCCAGGTTTAGCTTTTCCTGTGCCTCCCTGTAATATGGGGGACACTATGGTCACTGACTCCAGGTTTAGCTTTTCCTGTGCCTCCCTGTAATATGGGGACACTATGGTCATTGACTCCAGGTTTAGCTTTCCATGTGCCTGCCTGTAATATGGGGGACACTATGGTCAATGACTTCAGGTTTAGCTTTCCCTGTGCCTGCCTGTAATATGGGGGACACTATGGTCATTGACTCCAGGTTTAGCTTTCCCTGTGCCTCCCTGTAATATGGGGATACTATGGTCACTGACTCCAAATTTAGCTTTTCCTGTGCCTCCCTGTAATATGGGGGACACTATGGTCATTGACTCCAGGTTTAGCTTTCCTAGTGCCTCCCTGTAATATGGGGGATACTATGGTCACTGACTCCAGGTTTAGCTTTTCCTGTGCCTCCCTGTAATATGGGGGACACTATGGTCACTGACTCCAGGTTTAGCTTTCCCTGTGCCTGCCTGTAATATAGGGGGACACTATGGTCACTGACTCCAGGTTTAGCTTTCCCTGTGCCTCCCTGTAATATGGGGGACACTATGGTCACTGACTCCAGGTTTAGCTTTTCCTGTGCCTCCCTGTAATATGGGGGACACTATGGTCACTGACTCCAGGTTTAGCTTTCCCTGTGCCTGCCTGTAATATAGGGGGACACTATGGTCACTGACTCCAGGTTTAGCTTTCCCTGTGCCTGCCTGTAATATGGAGGACACTATGGTCACTGACTCCAGGTTTAGCTTTCCCTGTGCCTGCCTGTAATATGGGGGACACTATGGTCACTGACTCCAGGTTTAGCTTTTCCTGTGCCTCCCTGTAATATGGGGGACACTATGGTCATTGACTCCAGGTTTAGCTTTCCCAGTGCCTCCCTGTAATATGGGGGATACTATGGTCACTGACTCCAGGTTTAGCTTTTCCTGTGCCTCCCTGTAATATGGGGGACACTATGGTCACTGACTCCAGGTTTAGCTTTCCTGTGCCTCCCTGTAATATGGGGGACACTATGGTCACTGACTCCAGGTTTAGCTTTTCCTGTGCCTCCCTGTAATATGGGGACACTATGGTCATTGACTCCAGGTTTAGCTTTCCATGTGCCTGCCTGTAATATGGGGGACACTATGGTCAATGACTTCAGGTTTAGCTTTCCCTGTGCCTGCCTGTAATATGGGGGACACTATGGTCATTGACTCCAGGTTTAGCTTTCCCTGTGCCTCCCTGTAATATGGGGATACTATGGTCACTGACTCCAAATTTAGCTTTTCCTGTGCCTCCCTGTAATATGGGGGACACTATGGTCATTGACTCCAGGTTTAGCTTTCCTAGTGCCTCCCTGTAATATGGGGATACTATGGTCACTGACTCCAGGTTTAGCTTTTCCTGTGCCTCCCTGTAATATGGGGGACACTATGGTCACTGACTCCAGGTTTAGCTTTCCCTGTGCCTGCCTGTAATATAGGGGACACTATGGTCACTGACTCCAGGTTTAGCTTTTCCTGTGCCTCCCTGTAATATGGGGACACTATGGTCACTGACTCCAGGTTTAGCTTTTCCTGTGCCTCCCTGTAATATGGGGGACACTATGGTCACTGACTCCAGGTTTAGCTTTCCCTGTGCCTGCCTGTAATATAGGGGGACACTATGGTCACTGACTCCAGGTTTAGCTTTCCCTGTGCCTGCCTGTAATATGGAGGACACTATGGTCACTGACTCCAGGTTTAGCTTTCCCTGTGCCTGCCTGTAATATGGGGGACACTATGGTCACTGACTCCAGGTTTAGCTTTTCCTGTGCCTCCCTGTAATATGGGGGACACTATGGTCATTGACTCCAGGTTTAGCTTTCCCAGTGCCTCCCTGTAATATGGGGGATACTATGGTCACTGACTCCAGGTTTAGCTTTTCCTGTGCCTCCCTGTAATATGGGGGACACTATGGTCACTGACTCCAGGTTTAGCTTTTCCTGTGCCTCCCTGTAATATGGGGGACACTATGGTCACTGACTCCAGGTTTAGCTTTCCCTGTGCCTCCCTGTAATATGGGGATACTATGGTCACTGACTCCAGGTTTAGCTTTTCCTGTGCCTCCCTGTAATATGGGGGACACTATGGTCACTGACTCCAGGTTTAGCTTTCCCTGTGCCTGCCTGTAATATGGGGGACACTATGGTCACTGACTCCAGGTTTAGCTTTCCCTGTGCCTGCCTGTAATATGGGGGACACTATGGTCACTGACTCCAGGTTTAGCTTTCCCTGTGCCTGCCTGTAATATGGAGGACACTATGGTCACTGACTCCAGGTTTAGCTTTCCCTGTGCCTCCCTGTAATATGGGGACACTATGGTCATTGACTCCAGGTTTAGCTTTCCCTGTGCCTCCCTGTAATATGGGGACACTATGGTCACTGACTCCAGGTTTAGCTTTCCCTGTGCCTCCCTGTAATATGGAGGACACTATGGTCACTGACTCCAGGTTTAGCTTTCCCTGTGCCTCCCTGTAATATGGGGGACACTATGGTCACTGACTCCAGGTTTAGCTTTCCCTGTGCCTGCCTGTAATATGGAGGACACTATGGTCATTGACTCCAGGTTTAGCTTTCCCTGTGCCTGCCTGTAATATGGGGGACACTATGGTCACTGACTCCAGGTTTAGCTTTCCCTGTGCCTCCCTGTAATATGGGGGACACTATGGTCATTGACTCCAGGTTTAGCTTTCCCTGTGCCTCCCTGTAATATGGGGGACACTATGGTCATTGACTCCAGGTTTAGCTTTCCCTGTGCCTGCCTGCACTATGGGGGACACTATGGTCACTGACTCCAGGTTTAGCTTTCCATGTGCCTGCCTGTAATATGGGGGACACTATGGTCATTGACTCCAGGTTTAGCTTTCCCTGTGCCTGCCTGTAATATTGGGGGACACTATGGTCACTGACTCCAGGTTTAGCTTTCTCTGTGCTTGCCTGCCTGCCCTATGGGGACACTATGGTCACTGACTCCAGGTTTAGCTTTCCCTGTGCCTGCCTGTAATATGGGGGACACTATGGTCAATGACTCCAGGTTTAGCTTTCCCTGTGCCTGCCTGTAATATGGGGGACACTATGGTCATTGACTCCAGGTTTAGCTTTCCCTGTGCCTGCCTGTAATATGGGGGACGCTATGGTCATTGTCTCCAGGTTTAGCTTTCCCTGTGCCTGCCTGTAATATTGGGGGACACTATGGTCATTGATGTTCTGTAAATCTACATTTTTACTCACTCCTTAAGTAAAACTTACCACTCTCCAGGTTTCCGCGGATTCTCCGGCTCAGGTTTTGGAATCTGTTCCTTACTAATTCTTATAAATCCAGAGAAGCTTCCCACATAGACCAGAAATCATGTAAAATGCTTTTCTTGGTAGAAATACTTGTATTTCTTATTCTCAGCTCTTAAAAATATTGCACAATAAATATTACTAATATTACTAGGTGGCAGCCGGCCTCTGCAAAACCTCCAGACCAGAAAGCAGTCAGTTTAGCAACGAGACATTTTCACTTTTCAAGACAATTTAAACTCCTGGGGATCTTCCTCAACAAAATGAATCCGTCTTGTTTTCACTGGCACAATTTTCCAAAAACTGGGCCAAAACCTACAGTATTATTAGCTGGAAGGAGCAGCCTGGGAAATAAGCAGCAGATACAAAAAGTCGAGACTTAATTAATAAAACCTACTCTAAGTGACTGCTGAAATATTTTTACAATTCGCGTTTCGCAACTTCAATTTAGGAGCTGCCGCGGTGAAACGATTTGACGGTGATGTGTGGTTTTATTCCTGAGATGAAATATATAATGTTGATGTGGAAAATGTTTGCAGGTTTTCATTTCCATTCCTGAGATTGTAAGACAGTCCTAAGTAAGAACGATGGCTCCAGGCTTGTGGAGGAGCGTCCAGCAGACTCCTTCAGGAAGCAGCCACTAGATGAGTCGGAGGCATTTCTAGTTGTGATTTCCATGCGTTTCGCATTAGTCACTGGGGTTGTCCAAACAACGATGTTGTACAAACAGGTTGTGATGGATCCAAGTTCTGGAGCGTGTCACAGAGGCTAATGCGTTTCACAGATGTCGCTCTTGCTGGATGTTTTCTGTGTCAGACATCGAGTGAAACAATGTAACCTCCACAGTTGTCAATTAGTGTCTTTATACATATGTTAATATTTTTAGTTCATTGTTTACCAACGATGGAAGCGTCAGGGAAGTGCTGGTTCTGACCCTGCAGATGAGTTCCGGGCTTGGCTTTTATCCCTGTTAGGCTCTTGGAAGGATTGAACATTGACTTATAAAAAAAAGTCTCCTTTATTAGATGGAACTTGTAAGATATTTTCCTTTGTTCTGTCAGGGAGCTCAATTACAATTAAAAGGAATGTTTAAGTGGAGACAATGGTTCTTATATGGTGTCACATATTTGGCAAGTGGGAGGAGCAACGTTATCATTGCCCCTCCAGTGAGGCTCCATAGACTTACATTACATTGTAAAAGCCACTTATGGCTCACACAAAAAGCCTAGTGTGATCCGGCAGGGGAAAAGAGCCATCGTGTGACCAACAAGAAGACCAGAGAGGTGCTAGAATCCTGGGAAGGTGAATACTGAGGATACTAACACTCTGAGACTGCTGTAATGTTTACACAGGTTTCAGGAATAAAAAGAATAACTGGAGAGCTTCTCTAAATGGAGAGAAACTCGCACATGTCTGTGCCAAGCAGTCTATACCTGTACGTATATGTCAATCTCTTTGGCTCGTTCTGCTATATTCCACCAATATGGACGGTGCACTCACCCTGTGTGGTAAATCATAGAATGATACAATGCTAGAGTTGGAAGCAACTTCCGGGTCATCGTGTCCAACCCCCTGCTCAATGCAGGAGTCATTAAACCATCTCAGACAGATGTCTGTCCAGTCTCTGTTTGAAGACTTCCATGATGGAGAACTCACCACTTTTTGCAAGCTTTCCAACACGCAAAGAATGGAGAGGTCTGTAATTTTTATTGCAGGTCTACTTCACCTGTGAGAGACAGACTCTAAATAAAATCCAGAAAATCACATTGTAGGATTTTTATATAATTCATTTGCATTTTATTGCATGAAATAAGTATTTGATACAATAGAAAAACAGAACTTAATATTTGGTACAGAAAACTTTGCACTTACAGAGGTCAGATGTTTCCTGTGGTTCTTGACCAGGTTTGCACACACTGCAGCAGGGATTTTGGCCCCCTCCTCCATACAGATCTTCTCCAGATCTTTCAGATTTCGTGGCTGTCATTGGATAACATTGAGCTTCAGCTCCTCCAACGATTTTCTATTGGGTTCAGGTCTGGAGACTGGCTAGGCCACTCCAGGACCTTGAAATGCTTCTTACGGAGCCACTCCTTAGTTGCCCTGGCTGTGTGTTTCGGGTCACTGTCATGCTTGAAGACCCAGCCATGACCCATCTTCAATGCTCTTACTGTCATGTGTGCATCGCCACGAAGATCGTCGCGGTTGCACATTCTGACTTCTCACAGCTGAGTTGCTGTTTCTTTGTGTTTGGCAGTTAGGGAGTTAATTCTGTCTGTGCTCAGTTCTGGGACTGGGTGCAGTTTCTCCCGGCTGCAATTAATTATTTGTTGATTGGTTTCCTTTAAATCTCTGGTTGTCTGTGTTGGGAGATGCCAGTGAAATTCTTCATGCAGACCACAGATAGGATTGTATCTGTATAGACTTAAGTTAAAGAGCTCCTTAGTTGTTTTAAGCTCACCTTGCTTAGAGTTTAATATCCCAGATCATTTATGTTCCTTCTGTGTTTGAGTGTGTATGCAAGTCTGTGTTTTCTCCAGTCTGTCTTATATGTCTAATCTGTGTATTTAGCAGAGATCAGCCCATATCCCTTTGGTGGTAATCAGAATCCTTCTTAGGACTGATTACAGGGTTCAGGGACTGATAGGAGACAGGGTTAGGCTGGAGACTTGGACCTCTGAACCATTATCAGTACCTCCAAGGTGAGGGATTAGTTAGGACCCCAGTTTAGGGTCAGGTTAGACCCCCGGTCCTCCTCTTTCCTGTGACAGTGTATCAAGTCCTCAAGATTAACCCTGAGTTCAACAGATATCGTGTCAGGTAAATCTATTCTATATTTACATGCTGATGTTGCTAATCTATATGTTGTATAGAGTGTTGTTCCTGTATTAATAGTTTACTGACATTGTATACATATCATAAGACCGCGTGACATTTTCACTGGCCCATAAAATTATTCCCAGTTGCCATGGATCCAGTAGCCCAGCTGGCTCTGCAGTTGCAGGGATTATCCATGGAGCTGACGGACATTAAGTCCAAAGTTTTGTCTCCCTTGGAGCAAACCAGATTTGAACCTAAAGTAGCTCTCCCGGACAGGTTCACTGGTGGGCGAGACAAATTTTTCACCTTCCGGGAAGCATGTAAATTGTATTTTCGGCTTCGGCCTCGATCATCAGGGAGTGAAGAGCAGAGAGTGGGAATTGTTATCTCGCTCCTACAAGGGGACCCTCAATCCTGGGCCTTCTCCCTTCCTCCGGGATCCCCGGCTCTACAGTCAGTAGATCGATTTTTTACTGCCCTGGGTTTGGTATATGATGACCCAGATCGGGTCTCTCTTGCTGAGACAAAATTACGTAAGATACAGCAGGGAGATCGTCCGGCGGAGGAATTTGCTTCTGAGTTCCGTAGATGGGCCACAGATACTCAGTGGAATGACCCAGCTCTTAGGAGCCAGTTTTGTCATGGGCTTTCTGACAAATTAAAGACGTTTTGGCTCAGTATGATTCTCCTCCATCACTGTTATGGCCCTAGCTATCCGTACTGATAGACGGCTCCGGGAGAGGTGCGAGGTAACCCCGCTCCCTGTTGTTACTCCACCTACTACTAAAGTCCCTTATGTTGAGGTTCCCCTTGTCTGTTCGGAGGAGCCTATGCAGTTGGGAGGGACATCATTTCGTAGGAGGGGATTGGCGGTACGCCGCAGGACTAGAAGGTGTTTCTTCTGCGGGAAAGAGGGACATTTTGTTGGGGGATGTCCATCCCGTGCCTTGTTGAGCAAAAAGTCGCCGGAAAACTGTTAATCCCAGGTTGTGTGGTGGACGACAACCTGGGAGTATGTATTTCGTCCGCTAGTTCTTCTCAGTTCCTTGTACCAGTGGAGGTGGTGGTTGGTACGAGAGTGGAGAGATTTTCTGTTCTTCTTGATAGTGGGTCCGGGGCTAATCTGGTTGACGCTCAGTTTGCTCAGGCTCAAGGTATGCATCTGAGTGTATTGGTCAAACCGATCCCTATATTCTCCATTGACGCCAGCCTCTCGGCCAAGGTAGCTTTGTTCATGAGGTTCATAACATTGACCTTCGGGTAGGGGCAATACATAGGGAACTATTATCTTGTTATGTGTTGGAGGGTCTACCTACTCCTATTGTGTTGGACTGGATCCTTGGTTGGTTAAACATAACCCTGTGATTAATTGGCAGTCCAGAGATATAAGCCAATGGGGGAGTTTTGCAAAAGTAACTGCATGAACACAGTCATCAGTGCGGTCGTGCCTAGTACTTTGCCTCCTTTTTTGGAGGACTTTGGGGATGTGTTCTCTGAGGAGGGGTGTCAGGAGTTGCCTCCTCATCGCGTGTATGACTGCTCTATTAATTTACTTCCTGATGCTAAGTACCTAAAGCTAGGTTATATAACCTTTCTGGTCCTGAGAGGCAGGCTATGAAAGATTATATTTCGGAAAGTCTGGCCAAAGGGCATATTAGACCTTCATCTTCCCCAGTGGCCGCGGGGTTCTTCTTTGTGAAGAAAAAAGATGGAGGCCTACGCCCTTGCTTGGATTTCCGCGAACTTAATCGGATTACTGTTCGAGATCGTATCCACTCCCTCTGATTCCTGATCTCTTCAATCAAATTGTTGGCGCCAAATGGTTCTCTAAATTGGATCTCAGGGGGGCGTATAATCTGATTAGGATAAAAGAGGGGGATGAGTGGAAAACGGCGTTTAACACGCCGGAGGGACATTATGAGAACCTTGTCATGCCTTTTGGTCTGACTACTGCACCAGCAGTATTCCAACATTTTGTTAATGACATTTTTCGTCACCTGGTGGGGCTGTTTGTGGTTGTATATTTGGATGACATTTTAATTTACTCACCAGATCTTGTGTCTCACCAGGAGCATGTGAGACAGGTGTTGCAGATCTTGCGAGACAATAAACTATACGCCAAACTGGAAAGTGTGTATTCGCCGTACAGGAACTTCAGTTTTTGGGTTTCTTGGTGTCAGCCTCCGGTTTCCGTATGGACCCTGAAAAGGTGAGAGCAGTGCTTGAATGGGATCAGCCAGAGGATCTTAAGGCTCTGCAGCGTTTTCTGGGGTTTGCTAACTACTACCGGAAATTTATTTGTAATTTCTCATCTGTTGTCAAACCTCTCACTGACATGACAAGAAAAGGGACGGATTTTTCTAAATGGTCGGACAAAGCTTGCCAAGCTTTTTCCTCTTTGAAAAAATGTTTTGCTTCGGCACCCGTTCTCATCCAACCAGATGCATCCAGCCGTTCTTGTGGAGGTGGATCGCGTCTGACGTAGGGGTGGGTGCATATTGTCCCAGGGTCCGTCCCCTGGTAAATGGCATCCGTGCGCTTTCTTTTCTAAAAAATTGTCGTCCGCCGAAAGGAATTATGATATCGGCAATAGGGAACTTTTGGCCATTAAGTTAGCTTTTGAAGAATGGCGTCACTTTTTGAGGGGGCAGTCCACCCGGTCACCGTTATTACTGATCACAAGAACCTGCTGTATTTGGAATCTGCTAAGCGTCTGAATTCCAGACAAGCTCGATGGTCGTTGTTTTTTACCAGGTTTAATTTTGTCGTCACTTATCGCCCTGGATCTAAGAATGTAAAGGCGGATGCCTTGTCTCGCAGTTTCCCAGGGGCCGGGAAAATGGATGACCCGATTCCTATCCTTCAGGAGGGGGTGGTAGTGTCGGCTGTATGTTCTGAGCTTGAGGAGGAGGTGTTAGAGGCTCAGGGGGACGCCCCTGCAGGACCTCCAGGGAGACTGTTTGTCCCAAATCAGTTGAGACAAAAGGTTATTGAGGCACATCATAATTCTGCTTTAGCAGGACATCCAGGGAGTAAGGCTACTTTAGATCTCCTTTCTCGCCGGTTTTGGTGGCCTAACGTTAATAAAGATGTTTTAACTTTTGTCGCGTCCTGTGGGGTTTGTGCTCGCTCTAAGACCCCTCATACCCGTCCGTCTGGGTCCCTCTTACCCTTGAAACTTCCGGAGCGTCCATGGACTCATTTGTCTATGGACTTCATCACGGACCTTCCTCAGTCGTCAGGGAAGACTGTCATACTGGTGGTTGTTGACAGGTTCAGTAAGATGGCACATTTCATTGCTCTTCCTGCCCTCCCTAATGCTAAAACTCTGGCGCAGGTGTTCATTAGGGAGATCGTTAGACTTCATGGGTTGCCTTCTGATGTGGTGTCAGATAGGGGGTCTCAGTTTGTGTCCAAGTTTTGGAGGGCATTTTGTTTACGTCGGGGGATGCAATTGTCATTTTCCTCGGCTTTTCATCCGCAGACCAATGGTCAGACAGAGCGTCTGAATCAAAGCCTAAAGACTTATCTTCGGTGTTTTGTCTCAGAGAACCAGGAGGACTGGTCTTCTTTCTTGCCTCTGGCAGAGTTCGCTCTTAACAACAGGCGGAGCGAGTCCACTGGTAAATCCCCGTTTTTTGGGGCATATGGTTTTCATCCCCAGTTTTGTACTTTCAATGGGGGGGGCCCTTCTGGGGTTCCTGAGGAGGAGCGTTTCTCGTCGTCACTTGCTTCAGTGTGGAGAGGTGTATTGAATAATCTGAGTGCTATGGGGAACCGTTATCAAACGTATGGCTGATAGGAGGAGAGTTTCTGGTCCAGATCTGAATGTGAACGATCTGGTATGGTTGTCTACCAGTAATATAAAACTTAAAGTTCCCTCCTGGAAGCTGGGCCCCAGATTCATCGGGCCGTACAGGATCAGTTCCATAATTAATCCTGTGGCATTTCGTCTGGACCTCCCTCCTACGTTTAAAATTCATAATGTGTTCCACAAGTCATTACTTAAGAGGTACGTGGCACCAGTCATACCATCACCTCTACCTCCTCCTCCAGTGGTGGTCAATGGTAACTTGGAGTTTCAAGTGTCAAAGATCATTGACTCACGTCTGAATCGCCGGTCCCTTCAGTACTTGGTGCATTGGAAGGGGTATGGTCCAGAGGAGAGGACGTGGGTTCCTGCGTCTGACATTAACGCAGATCGTTTGGTGCGGACCTTCCACAGAACTCACCCGGCAAACCTGGCCTGAGGGTCCGGAGGCCCCTCGTAGAAGGGGGGTACTGTCATGTGTGCATCGCCACGAAGATCGTCGCGGTTGCACATTCTGACTTCTCACAGCTGAGTTGCTGTTTCTTTGTGTTTGGCAGTTAGGGAGTTAATTCTGTCTGTGCTCAGTTCTGGGACTGGGTGCAGTTTCTCCCGGCTGCAATTAATTATTTGTTGATTGGTTTCCTTTAAATCTCTGGTTGTCTGTGTTGGGAGTTGCCAGTGAAATTCTTCATGCAGACCACAGATAGGATTGTATCTGTATAGACTTAAGCTAAAGAGCTCCTTAGTTGTTTTAAGCTCACCTTGCTTAGAGTTTAATATCCCAGATCATTTATGTTCCTTCTGTGTTTGAGTGTGTATGCAAGTCTGTGTTTTCTCCAGTCTGTCTTATATGTCTAATCTGTGTATTTAGCAGAGATCAGCCCATATCCCTTTGGTGGTAATCAGAATCCTTCTTAGGACTGATTACAGGGTTCAGGGACTGATAGGAGACAGGGTTAGGCTGGAGACTTGGACCTCTGAACCATTATCAGTACCTCCAAGGTGAGGGATTAGTTAGGACCCCAGTTTAGGGTCAGGTTAGACCCCCGGTCCTCCTCTTTCCTGTGACAGTGTATCAAGTCCTCAAGATTAACCCTGAGTTCAACGGATATCGTGTCAGGTAAATCTATTCTATATTTACATGCTGATGTTGCTAATCTATATGTTGTATAGAGTGTTGTTCTTTTAAGAATAGTTTACTGACATCGTACACATATCATAAGACCGCGTGACACTTACTGAGGGAAGGAGGTTGTTGGCCAAAATCTCAGGATACATAATCCCATCCATCCTCCCTTCAATACGGTGCAGTCGTCCTGTCCCCTTTTCAGAAAAGAACCCCATAAGTATGATGTTTCCCCCACCATGCTTCACAGTTGGGAAGGTGTTCTTGGGGTTCTACTCATTCTTCTTCCTCCAAACACGGTGAGTGGAGATGATACCATAAAGTTCTATCTTTTGGTCTCCACTAACCACATGACCTTCTCCCATGCCTCCTCTGGATCATCCAGATGGTCATTGGTGAACTTCCACCGGGCCTGGACATGTGCTGGTGTGAGCAGGGACCTTGGGTGCCCTGCAGGATTTTAATCCATGACGGCATAGTGTGTTACTAACAGTAATGTTTGAGACTGTGGTCCCAGCTCTCTTCAGGTCATTGACCAGGTCCTCCTGTGTAGTTCTGGGCTGATCCCTGACCTTTCTCAGAATCATCCTTACCCCACAAGGCGAAATCTGGCATACAGCCCCAGACTGAGGAAGATTAACAGTCATTTTGTGTTTCTTCCACTTTCTAATAAATTTGCCAACAGTTCTCTTCTCACCAAGCTGCTGCCTATTGTCCTGCAGCCCATCTCAGCCTTGTGCAGGTCTACAATTTTGCCCCTGGTGTCCTTAGACAGCTCTTTGGTCTTGGCCATGGTGGAGAGGTTGGAGTGTGATTGAGTGTGTGGACAGGTGTCTTTTATACAGGTAACGAGTTTAAACAGGTGGAATTAATCCAGGTAATGAGTGCAGAGTAGGAGGCTTCTTACAGAAAAACTAACAGGTCTGTGAGAGCCAGAATTCTTCCTGGTTGGTCGTTGATCAAATACTTATATCATGCAATAAAATACTAATTTATTATTTAAAAATCATAGAATGTGATTTTCCATTTTTTATTTTTAGATTCTGTCTCTCACAGGTGAAGTGACCTACGATAAAAATTACAGATCTCTCCATTCTGTGTAGGGGAAAACAAAATCGTCAGTGTATCAAATATATTTTTCCCACTATCTATCTATCTATCTATCTATCTATCTATCTATCTATCTATCTATCTATCTAATCTATCTATCTATTATCTATGTATCTATTATATATCTTTCTATCTATCTATTATCTATGTGTCTATTATCTATCTATCTATCTATTGTCTATCTATTATTTATCTATCTATCTATCTATCATTTATCTATCTATTATCTATTTATCTATTATCTATCTATCTATTATCTATCATCTATTATCTATCTATCTATCTATCTATCTATATATTATCTATTGTTCTATTATCTATCTATTATCTATCATTTATCTATCTATTATCTATCATTTATCGATCATCTATCTATTATCTATTGTTCTATTATCTATCTATTATCTACCTATTATCTATCTATTATCTATTGTCTATTATCTATTATCTATCTATCTATTGTCTATCTATCATCTATCTATCTATCGTCTTATCTATCTATCTATTATCTATCTATCTATCTATTGTCTATCTATCTATCTATCTATCTATCTATCTATCTATCTATCTATTATCTATCTATCTATCTATTATCTATGTATCTATTATATATCTTTCTATCTATCTATTATCTATGTGTCTATTATCTATCTATCTATCTATTGTCTATCTATTATTTATCTATCTATCTATCATTTATCTATCTATTATCTATTTATCTATTATCTATCTATCTATTATCTATCATCTATTATCTATCTATCTATCTATCTATCTATATATTTTTCTATTGTTCTATTATCTATCATTTATCTATCTATTATCTATCATTTATCGATCATCTATCTATTATCTATTGTTCTATTATCTATCTATTATCTACCTATTATCTATCTATTATCTATTGTCTATTATCTATTATCTATCTATCTATTGTCTATCATCATCTATCTATCTATCTATCGTCTTATCTATCTATCTATTATCTATCTATCTATCTATCTATCTATCTATCTATTGTCTATCTATCTATCTATCTATCTATCTATCTATCTATCTATCTATCTATCTATCTATCTATCTATCTATAATCTATCTATTTATCTATCATCTATCTAATATGTATCTATCTATCTATTATCTATCTTTCTATGTATCTATCTATTTATCTATTATCTATCTATTATCTATCTATCTATTATCTACCTATCTAAGTATTTATCTATCTATTATTTATCTATCTATCATCTATCTATCTATCTATCTATCTATCTATCTATCTATCGATCTATCTATTATCTATCTTTCTATCTATCATCTATTGTCTATTATCTCTCTATCTATTTCTCATGTCCATTAATTTGCATAACCCTTTTATTATTGTTAATTATTATTTTTTGTATATAATTACAGGGGTGGGCGATGAAAGACCCCACTGCTGCTGAGAATGAAGGGGTGACAGCAGTAGGGGAGCGTTCACATACCGGATTTATCTTAATATTACAGATTAGGCCTCGTAATCCTTTGTAGTCGCTGCGTCTCTTCTCTCTCCACCTACAACATATAAAATGTGGAACCTTCATTGTTATTTCTTTATTTGTACTTTATTTTATACATATAATAATAATAATCTTTATTTTTATATAGCGCTAACATATTCCGCAGCGCTTTACAGTTTTATGTTTGTTTTATAAAATCTTCTGCTTTTATTTATTTTTTATACCAGTGTAGATTCTTTTTCATGTTTTCTCTATTTTTTTATGGTTCCTGCGGATGGATGGGAACGTCACCTACTGACCGTGCATTCGCCGACTGTAAAATATGCAGGGACACATTTCTTGATCGGTCGTACATTCCATGGATGCATAATCTCACGCTCTGGTTAATCGACCACGTAGGTCGGATGAGGAGCAGAAATGAAACTCTCTCTATCGCAGTAGGTTGGCTCCTACATTTGCATCAGAGACATTAGCCCATCAACCTGGGGGGCATTGATCCAGGAGAGAACGAGAAACCAGAGCTAATTCTCCAAAATAGGTGAAGTAAATAAACAGTGTTCAGCAAACTACCCCCTGAAAAAGCCGCCTGGGTCCTGTGAAAGCGTCTTTGCCGTTCCACCTTTCTGCTCTCTAATTGCTGCGCTCTCTGAGTCAAACCAGTAGAACAGGATACAGAGCAGACAAGGCCCTCAAGTGTGGCCATTAGTCTGCTCATTCCCAGAGCCGGGTCCATTATTCATGTACCAGCGCAGGTAAATATTCCCACCGGTAAGAGCAGAATCCCAAAAAATGAAGTGTCCGGTCAACAGGGAGATCACGCCAGATTATGGGGGACATTGCCGCTGCTCGGGACAGAGGGTGGAGAGTGGACAAGGTCTTTTTTCTTGAAGGCTACACTTAACTCTGGTCCTGCCCAAAGGAAGAAAAGCCTTTGTGCCTTGGGTTGGGTTCCATTAAGAAGCCTTGTAAAATAGGAGTGGTAACAATAAAGGAATCGATACAATGTAACAGAGGTAATGGACTTTACTCCTTGTATGGAAGAGCGACTGGAGCAAAAGTCTCAGCACAGAGCTTTAAAGTGAATCTGTCACCAGGCTTCACCATACAATCTGCATATTTTATTGGCCCCTTTATGCAAAAGGACATAAATGTATGTCCGCTTTGGGGTCTGCATCTCTGGAGGGGGCCCATGAGCTAATTGCGTTCCACATGTGATAGATGCCAGTTATATTTCCTAACTCACATCTGTTCCCAACATCAGCGGCCTGGAGATAAGCTCACATCGATGCTGTTAACCATTTAGATGCTGCTGTCATTCTCAGCGATTGTGGGGTACCCATGGTATGCCATGGTAGCCAGGGGTCTGCTGTCTTAGTCTCCTTAGGTCTGGCTTCATAGCAGACCTCCAAGTATTAAAAAGAAATACGAAAAAAACTAAAAATTCGAATCAGATTTTAATTCCACCATTAAAAGTAAAGAAATATAACATTTAAAAAAAGGAAGCGCCTCATCCAAGCTATCAAAACATCATATCAATGAGCCCATAGTGATAAAATAAATCAAAATACCAGACTACACCCCCTTAAAATACAATAAAAATTAAATAAAAGTTGAGCGCACCCCAAAATGTTCTCAACAAGATCATCAGCTCACAATCGCCAAAAGCAGCCACAAACAGCTCCTAGGCGGAGAAAAAGAAAAATGTCACAAGTTGTTAACACACAAAGCACAGATTTAAAAAAAATAACTTTTTTATCACTTAAAAACAATGTTTTTCACAGTAAGTATACCAGCATTCTCAGGTCTACGTGATGGATCCAATAATGCATGCAGTTTATATTGTGAAATCTGCCTACTGAGACTCTTTAGGAAATCAATAAATGTGAAGCTACGAGGCTCCAATGAAAACCAGTAAGAGTCTTTGTGGTTGAGGGGTCTTTGAGGCTTCTACCTTGGTGCCCCCTATGGCTCTGCGACTTGTCCCCAGGCTCGGGGAGGTATCGCACACGATGGGGCCTCATAGACAGAACTAAAGCAGTGAGCGCCTCTGGTAGTGTGAGTTCAGACCAACACTCCCCACTAGAGTTGAGCGATACTTTCCGATATCCAAAAGTATCGGAATCGGAATGGTATCGCCGATACCATTAAAATATTGGCGATACCCGATACCGATGCCGGAAGTCCCATGTAAGTCTATGGGAACAAAATATCGCAACTAAAAAAACCTCTTTCTTTCCTTGTAAACACTAAATATACACACATAGAATACATATATATATATATATATATATATACATGTCATTGTGACATATATATATACATATATGTATAGTTTATACACTTCTACATAGTAAAATATCCTCTGATTCAATTGCCGGGTAAAGCCGGCTTCTGTGAAAAGACAGAAGCACCCGACATGAAATGACACTTGGTGTACATAGGGTTAACCATGTCTTTTCATGTCGTTTGCTATCTGATTTGCACAAACAATTACATCAGTCTATGTGTGCAAAATTTCACACCTGTAGGGGTTAATTAAAGGTGTAAATTCGTTGTAAAAAAAACTGACTTTTTTGCTACGAATTTACACCTTTAATTAACCCCTACAGGTGTGAAATTTTGCACACTTACACTCATGTAATTGTTTGTGCAAATCAGATATCAAACTACATGAAAAGACATGGTTAACCCTATGTACACCAAGTGTCATTTCATGTCGGGTTCTGCATTTTCACAAAAGCCGTCAATTGAATTAGCGGCTATTATACTATGTAGAAGTGTATGAACTATAAATATAAATATATATATATATATGTGTCACAAATTCAATGACATGTATATATATATATATATGAGGTGTAAAATTGCTGAAAAAAAATGCGTGGGCTCCCGCCCTATTTTCGCAACCAGACAGACAAAGCAAGCGAGTGGGGGCAGATAATAATAGCCCAGAGAGGGACCATTTTTTTTGCCCCCCCCCGGCTACTTAACATCTGCCCCCAGACACCCCAGAAAGGGCAAATCTCTAATTAGATTTGCCCTTTCTGGCACTTTGCCCGTCTATTCCCATTGCCCTGTAGCGGTGGCGAATGGGTTAATAAGGGGTTAAAATGACCTTGCAATTGAAAGGTCACTTTAAGCCAGGTTAATAATTGAGAGCTGTCAATTAGACAACTATCAATTATTAATCCTATTGTATGAAAGAAAAATCAAACACACACACTTTAATAAAAAAGAAGTTTAATGAAATAATCACACAGTTTTTGACCATATTTTATTTTCCTGCTAAAACCATTTCCTGTAATAAAAATAAAATAATAAAGCAAAATTATTCTTACCTATCCCATGCACAGTCAGGTCCCACGGTGTAATCCTTCAGAAAGGGTTAATGTTTACTGCAGGGACCGCAGCTAATGCTGCAGCCTCACAGTAAACCCCAAATGAATGAGTTCCTCTCCTGGCTGACAGGAGAGGAAGTGGAAAGCTTAATTGATTGCTTTCCACTTTCACTTCAGGTCAGCGGACACAATCAGTGACGTCAGAGGGAACTGATTAACAAAAATAGGGGTTCCCTTCGAAAAAAAAATGGCGTGGGGTCCCCCCTATTTTTGTTAACCAGCCAGATGAAGCAGACCGCTGAGGCCTGGATTTTCAGGCTGTTAAGGAGCCAAGATCCATGGACCTTGCCAGCCTGATAATACCAGGCCACAACAGTCTGCATATCTTGGCTGATTAACAAAAATAGGGGATCCCCTCGAAAAAAAAACGGCGTAGGGGTCCCCCTATTTTTGTTAACCAGCCAAGTAAAATGCAGACTGCTGCGGCCTGGTATTAAAAGACTGTCAAGGCCCATGGATTTTGGCCCTCAACAGCCTGATAATACCAGACTGCAGCAGCCCCACATTTGGCGCATCAAAAGATGTGCCAATTGTGGCACTTTACCCGGCTCTTCCCACTTGCCCTGTAGCGGTGGCAAGTGGGGTAATAAGGGGTTAATGTCACCGTTGATTGCACGGTGACAATAAGCCCGGTTAATAATGGAGAGGTGTCAATAAGACACCGATCTATTATTAATCCCAAAGTTTTTAAATGTGTAAAAAAAAGACAGCAAGAAAAAAGTCTTTTAATGAAATAAAAGAGACAACACAGTTTTCATTTTTTTTATTACTCTCTCATTCCTGCGACGCCATCGATCTCCTGTAAAAAAAGAAAAAAAACAAACCAACAGTATACCACCTGTCCGACGCAGTCCATAGTAACGACTGTCCCACGGCGATCCAGCTCTGCTACATCGGAATGACAGGCAGAGCCTGACATCCCGGCGCAGCACAGCTGATTACCTGCTTCCCCGGCGGTGATGTCATCGGACTGACTGCTTTACGGCCGGGATTACCCAGCAGTCACTGCAGTTATCGCGAGAAACTGCATGTGACCGCCGGGGAGAAGAGGATGGCGGCCATTAAGCAGTCCGGGATGTGACCGCCGGAGATCTTCTGCCGGTAAGTGCCGCTGACTCCTGACAGACCCGACAGACGGACACTGACAGTGACAGTGACAATTCCGATTCCGGTATCCGATATGACGAAAATATCGGTACTCGGAATCGGAATTCCGATAGAGCTAATATCGGCCGATGCCCGATATTTGCAGTATCTGAATGCTCAACCCTACTCCCCACGATTCCAGAAAAGGGGTCCGGATTTTACTGTCCCCTTACCTTACGCCCAGTATTACCCCTTCTGCCCATTATTGGGGCCCGGAGCTGAGAACTTTTCCTCTTAGATAAATGAAGGGAGGTCGTATCAGTATGGGAGGGAATATTTCCACACTCACTGACTGTATATATGTATATACTCATGGAGTAGCTTAATATTTGCATGTGGCAAGGTAGGGCAAACTGGCTAAAAACGCCATGTCCCTATAAACTTTGATCTAGGGAAGCCCTGAGGGTTTCTGTGGTTAATACTAACCAGAGTCCAGATCCTTCGCCTGGAGGAAACTACTCTGCAATTAACACAATGGTGATTTAGGAGACTGAAGGGGGAGAAGGAAGAATTAGGTACCAAACAGAAATAAGCGAAACAATTGATGCAAACAAATTTGTGCTGAATATTTAAGAAATTATTGAACCTGGCAAATTACAACAGTTTGCTGCTCACTTTATGAGAATGGCCAAAAGTGACTGCTCCATGTTACACTTTGCAGAAAATTGCATCATCCAGAGTAGGATCACAAGACCTTAGGCATGACCTCCCCATAATGCCTTGCAGTTACTACATCACATGATATAGCACAGCCAGTTAGGAGGGAGTATCACAGCCTGAATAAAAGTCGAGGCAGGGAATGCAGCAGCCACTTAGTGGTGAATCTGGATATTGAGAGGACATCACGCTATGCCATAGATCTAGGGAGAGAAAGCTGTGAAACATTTAATAAACTGTACAGATAGTGTGTGACCGCACAGCCGTGAAGATTAGTGTGTAAGGAACAGAGAATAATACAGATTTAATCAACATGGAAAGAGCGATGGACGAGTCACTACGTCTGTGAGACCGGGCCAGGGAGGAACACATGACTGGAAGCTGCTGCAGTTCAATATCCCGTGTGCGTCATTTCCGGGCAAATATCGGCTGTTAGGGACTTTCAATTCATTGAAAATTGAATTTCCTGGCTAAATTGGGCAAAGCTGGCAAAGTCAAAATTCCAAAGCCTTGATCATCTATTTTGGCAATCAATATGCTTCACATGTCAGCCACCTGGCGGTTGTCCTCCAGAATCTCCAATCTTGTGAAAGTCCACTCAATATAATGCTACATCCCCGTCTTCCATATATTGGGAGGAGTTCAGTCACCTCCAAAGTATCAGCGGTCTTTTTGAGGGTCACCAAGTTCTTAGCTTGCCCCTATTACCAAGCATACAAATCATACATCTGTTAGGGTGTAGCCAAAAAGCCATCAAAATGGGTCCAGAAGTTCATATACAGATCGTATTGGGTCACATTGCATCTATAGATAAAGATCCATAGCAGCTGATACATGTTCTACTGTCCGGGATACAATGTATGTGGCCAGGACGCGTCTGGAGGGACACAAGCCACTGACTTGTAGGAGAACTTATTAGACTCTGTGGTTATCTGGAGCTTGTGACTTCTCTCGGTTTGGGCTTGTAGATGCCAGGGAAGAGGAGAACGTCTGATTAAAGTGTGCATTTCTGCAGAGGCAATTGAATGTTGCTATAGAGATTGAGATGAAATGAGCAAGTAGTGATGTAATTACATCTAACCCTTTTAGCAGTTCTGACAGTGAGTGCAGTGACAATGGAGAAATTATCCGAGCTATTAAAGAAAATCCTCGGCAGAACTTGCTGAAAATTTACTTCTTCTTCGCCTTATTTTTTAATACGTTGCTTGAGGTATGAATATCGAATATTCCTGGAATTATCGCAGGCGCTCAGGTGACCTTTTGTAGTTATTGCCTAAATCGTAATAGAAAATAGCATAAAAGGAAAGTAACATTTTTTTCAAAATAGCTACACTTTCCACCGTGCTACAATACATCTCTATCAATCACGTCTTACAATTCGGTTACCGGCAGAACTTGACGCCGTCTCCATAAAGTTGTTTATTTCACATTTTTTTCATATTTTGGGAGCAGGGAAAAGTTTAATAGAAAATGTTCAAAATTGGAAAATAATCTCCAAAAGAAGAGGCGAAGGGAAAATCTGGTGCTGAAAATCTGGTCTAAATGGGGGTGGTCTTCTCGGGGGTGGTCTTCTTAGATTTTTGTTCTTTTGGAGATTTCATATATACATGTCACAAATCATCGCCTTCTGCTTTCTTTAATAGTCGTTTGCCTCATAACACGTCTGGGTTGAGTAACACAAACTCTCCAGGAGCCTAAGATGTGGAACCCAAAATGTGCAACAACACCATATGGCTGTCAGAAGGACTACCATTTGTTTGGCCCCATAGCCTCCACTGATTTCATGTATTCTTAGTGGAATATATACGCCCTCTATCCTCTTTCCATTTTTGCTCATGTTGTTCCTTCTTCTCTTATCTTCTTTCATTCTCTCCCCTCCGTTGCGGACATTGGTGATATACTCTAGAAAAAGTGCAATCCTGTGTGACAGGCAGCATAGCCATCACCTGCATAAAGCTTATCAGCAGCACAGATACAGTATCCATTTGAATTAATTATTTAGAGGATTGAGCTCGCTCCTCATAGGTGTGGCCTCACTCCCTGGTCCCACCCCTGCTTACAAGCCCATTACTCACTGATACAATATGAAGTACTCAGCAATGGAGTATAACGGTAGGAAGACTTCATGACATGATGGCGCTTCTTGTCTCATCCTGGACAAAGGACATTATCAGCAGCACAAGCACAGCATGTATATTATGGAGCATTGGTCTCGCTTCTCATGGGTATCCCAGCCAGTTGCCAACTCTGCCTAACCACTGGTCGCACCCTTGGTCCCACCCTTGTTCCCACCCCTGGTCCCAGCCTTGTTCCCACCCCTGGTCCCACCCCTGCTTACATGTTTTTAACTTTGGGAGCAAGAGTCACAATGACATGTACTCAGCAATGCAGTATAATTGTAAGACGACTGTTACATAATGTTGCTTCTTGTCACTTACAGATATTATCAGCAGCACTGTATCCCACTGGATGTATAATATAGAGGGCTGTCTTCGCTCCTCATAGGTGCTGCCAATTCTGCCTACCCCCTGGTCCCACCCCTGCTGACATGTCCTTTGCTTGGAGTGCAAGAGTCACAATGTACATACTCAGCAATGTAGCCTAATTGATACATAATATCACTCCATGTCATTTACACATAGGATTGTCAGACGCACAGACACAGTGTCCAACTCGTTTTTCTCATTCTTCATAGCTGTCCTAGACCGCTGCCAACTCTGCCTAACCACTGCTTCCACCACCGCTTATATGTCCGTTACCAGCAGTGAGAAGGACACAAGGGGCCCCAACAAGCATCCCGTAGTGTATGTGGAAAGTGCTCCTCAAGGACTGTGGCCTCCACCCATCGTATCTCCAGCCTCCGACTCTCAGAGTAAGTTGTACATGTAGCTGTGGAGCTGCCAGTTTCCAGACTCGGACAGCAAAGACGAGGGGTTTTCTGGCAATGAAACTGCTACATGTTAGGTGGGATGAGTCAGAAAATTTGGGAAGTCACGTCACTTGCCAACATGCTGAAAGTTTTGTAATGTTTGTCATTTTCCCACCATTGATGTGCTTGTCAGCTCTCCGGTAAAGCTGGGGACAGCGGCTATGGAGGTGTAATAATTGCTGTGACTCTTACCCAGCTTTCCTGGAAGCAGAACTGTAGAATTAATCATCCACCAGGCTCTGGCGCTCGCACTTCATCATTTGGGTCAGATCCAGGATGGATTCTGTGACAATGGAAAGTTAAGAGTCCCTTTGTGACCCCGTGCTGTAATTTGTTAATGGGTCTACAAATGAAGGACAGATTCTCCCTCCAGCTCCCCAAGAGCTGGATGAGGTGTGAATTTTACAAGTTTTGGTGTGAATTGTCATTGAGCTGCTGGATTACAGCTGGGCTCTAACTGTAAGACCAGAAGTAATGGGTCTCGTGTAGAAAAGCTGGAGCGGACAAACGATAGGGGCCCCTGACAACTGATTGAATGTCTGTCACAGCCCTATAGGGAAAATATGACTGCACGTATAGATTGTACAATCATATGAAGCCGCCATACAGCAGTCGTAACAGCAGCCCCATAACGTGACATCAGCAGTGCTTCATAATGATGGCCGCCACAGTGCCACAGTATCAGTAGTAACACTGACCGTGCCCCCATAATGAGTCCCATTAGTTTCCATAGGACTTGTCACTCATCTTCCCCGGACTCCACATTCACAGATGTATCTAGTTTTACATCGTTGTATCACTGGCCCATTTTGCCATTCAGTAGCCCAGGAAAGCGAGGTGCGAGCTCCTCGGGAGCTGTATTCTTGGCACAGTCCTGTACTCCATATTCCAGGCTGTAATCTCTCGGTTTCTCTCCATTAGATGATTCACACTCCGTCTCCGTCGAGCCTGTACATAAATACAGCAGAGAGAGTGTAAAAAGCGTTCTCTAAGTATGGAGACGTTGAATGTCAGAGCTGACACCTAATGCGTCCTCTCTGGGTGGTCGCAGAATAACCCGCTGTGACTGCGAGGGGAAAAATATCCGTCCCACTCCTACTAATCTGTTGTATCGAGCAAGGATATTAGCGCGTCCTATAAAAAGCCGACGTGCGCAGACATGTAACGTTACTGGAGCTGGAATAATCCGGGCAGCGTTCTCGTCATCTTCGATGCGTCTGCAGTCAGATTGCAAAGTGATACAAATAGATGACAGGAGGATGAAGATGTTCTCATCAGCGAAGAATAATGGTGGGAAGACGGTGACATGGTGTCACTAACGTGATAAACGGATCCGTCGTTCCTGATGAGACCAATGCTGAAGACCGTCCTGGGTTATATCTAAAAGAGTCCAGGCGACAAACCCCAAATTACTAATATTAGAAAAGCCAAGCCTCGCGAAGGACGCACTGCAAAACTGCTGCGCAGGACACAATCCTGGAAGGGAGACGGCACAAGGCATTTCCCATCATTGCTAAATTAATATGGTAATTTCCAGTCATTTACTTTCCTTATTGTGTCATTTTCATGAGAAGAAAACCCACAATTTTCATACATTTCCATAAATTCCCATAAACCACCCGGCCACAAGTCACTGTCAGGCAGGAAGCTGGATACAAATGTGGACTGACTTCTGGAATATCTGCGCACAGCTGAGCATTATCCAGATGTAAGGAGACTTACGGGAGAAATTGTGAGAAAGCGCAAGCGGAGCCTCCCCAGCTGTTGGAGAACCGCATGACTCAGTACGTTGGGATGAAGGAGTTTAGGATTTACATGGATGGGTCTTGAGATTGTTGAACAGATCCTGCCCACCCATAAAAGAGGGTCCCTCTCTCCAGGGTCCCTGGTGAGCCACTTGGGCCGCTTTTATGGCACATACTCCCTTGCATGTGGTCACTGACCAATACTTTATGAAAAAGTTATGTCCATTTGTAACCGACTGGCAGGTTTGTCAACTGACCCAGATTTCTGGGAATTCCTGAGCCAAAAGTGAGTGTTTATGTAAACTATAATTGTGGCAAAAGCCCCGAACCGCTCATCCAAATATCACACAATGATCTACTGCGGCTGAGCAAAAGTTACCAAAATGAACGCAACGTTCTCAGATGACATTTTGGTCAGACCATATAAAGGCTCTTCCCCACCACAGAGAACATCTTACTGGATCCCTAACCGTGTGTGGCAGGAGTAGGCTCCACGACCACCACTTTGACACATTTACATGTCTTCATTCGTACAGTTATCATATATTGCATATTCTGTTTTGGTTTTTCTTGGTGTCAGAACTCCTCACGTTGGCTCCAGTCTCCTGCCTATTTTGCTCTCAAATTTTGGACGACATGAAAGGTGAAGATTTTTTAGTTCTGCTCACGTGAAGTTGGTGCTGTGTGGTGGCTTTTGTTGCTGGCCTGTGGGGTGGGTGGGGTGACCTGGGACATCTGGGCTACCCTGCTGCTCTCGATGTCACTGCAGTGGTGGTCGCCACATGGCGCCACATTCTACAGGTCAAAAACCCATTGACAGACTTGCCTTGATGTAGCAGTGGGCACAGATAATCTATTGTAATCAACCACCAACCATTGGCCTCCTGAAAGCTCTAAGAAGAGTTTATCAGGACTCCTAGTTCTTCTTAGGCTACGTCCTCATTACAGACATGCACCATGATGTGTTCGTTCAATGCAAAGAATCAAAGAGAGTCCAAAGGAAGGATGTTTGACCCATGTATGTTTGATCTTCTCTCTGGCAGGGCCGTCATTCTTGTGAGACACAATAGTCAACTATGTTATCGTGTTACGCAGAAAAGATGGGCACTGCTGGAGAGGGGATCAAACTGAGCCCAGTCGTCCATCCTTTCAACTCCATCTGCCTCATTGCAATGAATGGATGCATCACAACAATTTACCATAGATGTCTGTCCTGGCACAACGCCTTCATTACATCTTATAGGGGTCGACCAACAGCTGGATACATTTGTTTCTATTCATAAATGCATAAATAATAAACGCAGGCATTCACACTTTTCAGCCCCCACGATAGATCCATTAATATGCTGGTTCTGGAAACAATGATTGCTACCAGGACCACGGCAGCCTGGTAGCCGCGTCGATCAGGTGACTAGAGGAGCGCGTCATCGGACATTTCTCTGACGATGCGCTCTGGTAACTTCCGAATGGAATAGACATCGCTTCCCGGTGCCGATCCAGACCTCCAGGGCCAACTGTTCTGGATATGTGGGTGACCCGAAGGGTGAGGATACCGTAGTTTATTATTTTGAAACCAATAATGCCTAGAAAAAAATGGGCTCAAGTTACGGACAACCCCTTACATAGAAATGTAATGTGAACAAGTGGCCGATAGTAGAGACAGAAGTAGTCGATGAGCAGAAGAGTAAATAATTCATTGACAAATGGAGGTGCAGCACCGGCAAGAAGGTCTCTGATTGAAGATGACAGTGAAACATGAGGTGAGGGAGAGCGGCGGCATCAAGGTGCTAGAAGACACGGCGACATCGTATATCACGTAGCGCGGGCAGCTGTGACTTATAGATTTCTTACCATTTTATGGCAGATGTCACAGACCGTACAAGAAAGAAAGAGAAAAGCGGCAACAGCAAAAGTTCTGAGCTGCCGTAAGAGATGGCGGAGGGCGCTACGGGGGCAATCCCTCCGCTCACAAAGCCGCCTTCAGGGTAGACACATCTTATGAGGTTACTTTGAAGGTCTTTGGTTCAGTTTCTCAGAAATATGTGCAAACAGTCGGGGGATTAGATTTTTGTAAACATGGTCGGCTCAGGATCACACGAGACAAATGACAGGAAATTTGTTTCCAGAATTTCTTTTCTTTTTCAAGTTTGAAGGACATGTTCACACTAACAACAGGAATATCTGCCCAAATTATAGGGAAATAACAAAGCAAAATAGCAAAATTGTGTAATGGATAAAAAAAAATTAATTTGCTTTTGTTTGTTTTTTTCGTTTTGGAAGAAGGTAAAAGCCAATGTAATGCTCCACTGCTAGTGGTAGAACCATCACGCAGTGTCCTCACAAGACCGCCATAAAAGATCTACTAGACGGATCGATGCAGATTGTACAACACTATGTATAACCTGCACCTTACAAAGCTGGAAATATGTCCTCTGGGCGTGGCAGACCCATGACAATTTGGTAATCAAGTGCTATACTGGCCAAGAGGGTAAACGCAAAACACTCTATGACTCCGCCACCCAAACTGTCCACTGGCATCTACTGGAGGAGTTTCCCGACACTGATATTGATGACTCATCCCCAGGACAGGTCATCAATATATGCAGCAGTGGTGTGCCCACAGGCCCTGCAAACAGCACACCTGATATCACAGAGGTGCCCAGAGACATTGGATAAAAGTCCACTGATTAGTCAACCATCTCATGTGTATGGAGGCCTTCTAACTCTCCCCCGATGGATGATGCCAGGGAAGAAAAGAATTTGGCTGTTAGAATATCAACTGCTGATCTTTTTGGCCACTGCTAGAGAAGACTGAAGGAAGGTTTTAGAGGAGGACAGAAGTTTCTGGAGGAGCACAGAGAAGTCTGAAGGAGGACAGGGGAGTCTGTAGGAAGACAGAGAAGACTGAATTGGGGGACAGAGGAGTCTGGATGGAGTCAGAGAAGTCAGAAGGAGGGGGACAAAGAAGTCTGAAGGAGGTAGGAGAAGTTAGAAGTGGGACAGAGGAATCTAGAGGGGAAAGAGGAGTGTAGCAGAGAACAGAGGGATCATTTGGGGGGCATAGGAATTTGGAAGAGGAAGAGGACAGAGGAGTCTGGAAAGGACATAGGGGTCTGGAATGGACAGATGAGTCTGGAGGAGGACAAAAGAGTCTGGAGGAGGAGGACAGAGAAGTCAAAAGGAGGGGGACAAATGAATCTGGAGAAGGTGGAAAGAAGAATCTGGAGTAACAGATGACTTTGGAGGAAGACAAAGGAGTCTGGAGGGGCAGAGGAGTTTGGAGGAGAACAGAGGAGTCTGGAGGGGTAGAGGAGTTTGGAGGAGGACAGAGGAGTTTGGAGGAGAACAGAGGAGTCTGGAGGGATAAGTGGACGAGAACAGAGGAGTCTGAAGGGGTAGAGGAGTTTGGAGGAGGACAGAGGAGTCTGGAGGGGCAGAGGAGTTTGGAGGAGGACAGAGGAGTTTGGAGGAGAACAGAGGAGTCTGGAGGGGCAGAGGAGTTTGGAGGAGGACAGAGCAGTCTGCATGCGGCTCTCTTATAGAGAACACATTAGTGTTTGGCTGAGCTGATCATTCCGGTATATGGGAAATTCAGGAGAGATGTCTGACGCTGCTGTGCTCGGTATCACTCTCGAAGTGTAATCTGAAGTTTCTGGGCAGTGAAAAAAATTTACAACAAGACTCCTCCCAGACCATCATATATTATTTATAGTTCTGGTCTCTTCACATGAACTAGAGGGACCATTTGGGGCCTCCCTGACTTCAGAACCGGATGTAAGTGCAATTTATGTGTCCTCTAGAGTTACATTCCACAGTGCAGAGCGGCCACCAAACAGATACTTACAGCAAACACTAATTATATGTTGTATCTGTACATGGTGAGAAAGCCTCTTTACATGCTCAGAGTGTAGATTATGGCCCCACCATACACTGCAAATACAAGATATCCATCTGCCGAGGCTCATTCATTGTTTTCATCTTCTGCTCAACTAGTAGCCTGCAGCACAAACGTGAAACCCAAGAATCCAGCAGTCCTCATTGACCTACGTGGACCCATTATCTTCTAAATGAACTTCCTAACATGAATATTCACCTCTGATGTTAGGGCTACATTCATACATTCTAGGAAGGTGAGATATGATCTAAACTAGACCTGTAGCTCCTTTTGATAACATCAAAATGATAGAGCAGAAGTTATGTCCCCTCAGCTCTCTCGGGAAGGTTGCTTCTGGGCAAGAACATCTGTGCTTGTAACACATGGAGACATCTGATTGGACCTAAGGCACTACAACCCTCAACATGACAGGAGTCCTATGGACTAATGTAACCATGTTCCACGTCTCCATTTCCCTGGAATTGACCTATGAAGTCTCGAAACAATTCTAAAGACCTGGATTTAAAACAAAGGTCGGAGTTCCTGTCAAGAGGTCACACCACATATTTCTAAAAACTTTTGAATTATGCAAATTAGCTTTTCTCCAGAAGAAGAAAACTATCTTACTGTATATTGGCCAAACCACTTTTCTCACTTCTTGAGGAGAGCTCATTTTCATATTTTTTGGCTTGGTCTGAAAACATCAGTTGTATCCCTTCAATAAGAACTTGTACATCCAAGACCTTGGAAGGAAAGGTCCAGATTTTTCAGGAATTGCTTCAAAAAAAGAGTACTGTAGCCAGTTCCTACATTGTGGCCATCATCCACCCAGATTAGTATGGATGGTTAAAGGTATGATCGAAGATTAGCAAGACGGTAAAGCCGGGAGAGTACCATAGTGGCTAATTCTGAAGTGTTACTATTCTACAGTCATGAAACGTGATGATTGTTCCTGCGTTGTATTTCTACTCCCATGAAATAAGTTATTTTATGTTTCCCTTACTGGAATCTATTAACTTATTGAATCATGTGGGAACGTCACTTAATACAAAGTATAGCCAGGATCACCCCCAGAAAATCATAGGTTAGAGCTGGAGGATTGTCTATGCAGTCTTTACAGTCTGTCTTAACAAGTAGTTTTCTGACATTAGTTTTGATTGTGTAATCCCTTTTTTCTATAAAATTGGTTTCAGAAGTTTCAGCAGATTACCTACTTAGTTTAATAACATTTAAAAGCCCTATAATTATTAGATGAAAGCATCTGTGGGGTCGGCCGACCAGCTAATGCATATGGAGACCTCCTCCTGACTTTGCCCTGAATAATGATATCAGGAAAGATAAGAATCAGGCAGAGAATTCAACACAATTTCTCCACCAGAGATAAACCACCACCAGAGGCGTATGGAGGGGACGCAGGACTCTGCAGGGGACAAAAGAGTCTGGAGGGGATCGAGGAGTTTGGAGAGGACTGAGGTGTCTAGAAGGGACAAAGGAGTCTATAGAGAAGAGGTAAGTCTGGAGGTGACAGAGTTATCCTGATAAGGACAGAAGGGTCTGAAGGAGACAGAAAAGCCTTGAGGGGACAGAGGTGCCTGCGGAGGACAATGGGTTCTGAAGGAAGTCAAGGGGCCTGGAACAGACTGAGAAGTTTGGAGGAGAGAGGCGTCTGGAGGGAACCAAAGACTATGGAAAGGGGAAACAGGGGCCTGGAGGGAACATGATAAACTTGGAGGATACAGAGGGGTCTGGAGGAATGGACATAGAAGTCTGGAGGAAGGGCAAAGAGTTTGGAATGCACAGAGTGCTCTGAAAGAGAGGTCTAGAGGAGAGGGCGGAGGGGTTTGGATGTGACACAGATGTCTGTAAAGGGCAGAGTGGTCTGGAGGGGACAGAGGAGTCTGGAGGGGCAGAGGGGTCTAGAAGGGCAGAGGGGACTGGAGGTGACAGAGAAGTCTGGAGAGGCAGATGGGTCTGGAGGGAAAGAGTAGTCTGGAGGGCAGAGGGGTCTGGAGGGAAAAGGAGTCTGGAGGGGCAGAGAGGTCTGGAGGGAAAAAAGGAGTCTAGAGGGGACAGAGGAGTCTGGAGGGGAAAAGGGGTCTAGAAGAGCAGATGGGACTGGAGGGAACAGAGAAGTCTGGAGGGGCAGAGGAGTCTGGAGGGGCAGAGGGTTCTAGAAGGGCAGAGGGATCTGGAGGAAACAGAGGAGTCTGGAGGGGTAGAGAAATCTGGATGGATAGAAGGGTCTGAGGAACAGAGGGATCTGGAGGGGCAGAGGGGTCTGGAGGGGAAAAGGAGTCTGGAGGGGCAGAGAGGTCTGGAGGGGAAAAAGGAGTCTGGAAGGGACAGAGGAGTCTGGAGGGGAAAAGGGGTCTAGAAGAGCAGATGGGACTGGAGGGAACAGAGAAGTCTGGAGGGGCAGAGAAATCTGGATGGATAGAAGGGTCTGAGGGACAGAGGGGTCTGGAGGGGACAGATGAGTCTGGAGAGGACTGAGGAGTCTGAAGAGGACAGCTCTGGAGGGGAAAAGATTAGATTAGATAGGACAAGGGAAGCAAAGAGGTCTGAACAAGATAAAGGGGTCTGACTATGGGGATATGTAGGAGGGGACAGAGGAGTCTGGAGGACGGGGCAGATGTCCTGAAGTGGCTAAAGGGGTCTGGAGGGGATAGAGGTGTCTGGGGGATGGATAGTCTGCTGGGGACAGAGAGGTTTGGAGATAGAGGATGCTGGAGGAGAGGTCAAAGGTCTTCGGGAGACAGAGCTGTCTCTTCCATCAAAACAGTAGGCTCATCACAGGAAAAAACAGATCCTTAGTCAATGGGGTGTGCTGAGCATGAATTCTTATCTTTTTAGAGCCTCTATTGCTCTGGAACACTCCAGCCGTCTACCTATGGATGACCATTCATTTAAACACTGTGGCTATAGGGGGCAGAATGGCAGGCTGGCAGCAGCAGGGCGCTGATCAGCCGATTGCCACAGTGGCTCCATTCTCACACGACAACCCAGTAATGTGGTGGGAACACCGTCATCATCAGGTCAAAGCTATCATCCAATCTACAACAGTGACAAACATCATGAACACTCCTGTAGGCCTCTCTATAGAAGAGCAAAGCCAAAAGTGAGCTAATGAATAGGGCGTAATGAAATTTAGATTCCTTTCAAAATTTAGTGGAAGGAAACATCAGATTTCTGGTTATAAAATCCATAGTGCATTGTTAGATAGAGCGAAAATTTAATAAAAAAGGTAACGGCATGACTGATGGCCAAGTGAGCGCTGGCCGGCCGCCATCAGCTGCTCTGCATCCTTGTTATGTTCTCCGGGAGAGATGCCGTGTGTAGCATGGAGCGGATGGGCTATGCTCCGGCTGCTTTCTGCTGAACGCGAGGACTGGACTGTGACCGACAATTCTCCTGCAATACAAATTAAAAAATATATTGCTCCCAAATGTGCACATCTGGATGGAGAGAAAAATGCTTCCTGTGTGACAAATGTCTGTGTTCTAGATTTCTCCATCACATGCCACAACGTTCCCGGGAAACCATCGCACCAGAGGCTGAGGATCATGTAGCAGAGCAACTGACTGAGAAGAAATACATTGTGCAGACAGTATAGAGTCGTCAGGACTTAACCCCCACAGTGCTACCTGTGAGGAAGACGGAGCAAACCAAGCTAATGTCAAGTTTTCTAACAGCTGAGCCATGCGGCCTTACCTGGGACTGGCACCTGTGCGGAGAACGGCTCCATTCACTTCCATGGTACTTACAGATGTATCTTAGCCGCCATGTTCAGATGTTTCTCCAACTTACTTAGAAGTGAATATAGAGATCTGAGCACACGTGTGGTCCTCTGCATTCACTATATTCACTTCTATGGAAGTGAAGCTTTCTGTTTGTTATTCCACCTTAATGTGGTGGCGAAATTCCTCATCCCCACTGCCAGTTTAACCTTCTAGATGCCACCGCCAATACTGCAACTTAAGTCTTAGCTAGCAGTAGAGTTATCTGTATACCTCTCCATTGTGCCCATGCAGGTCCTGGAAGATACCGTCCTCCCAATAATAGTAGACTGTCCTGTTTAGCAAAGGCTGTCTTCTTTGTGGCCTCCAATGGCCTGAAAAAGAAAGATCGGAGTTCTTGAAAGTGGAGCCTCTAAGTCAAACATTGGGCAGTCATCGGGGCCAAGGGCATGAGCACAGAGTTCTATAAGGAGTCTTGAGAGCTTGCTTGCCTCCAAAAAAAGGCTGAAAATTTGCTAAAAATTGCCTGAAAATCTCTAATTTATTTCTATAGTAAAATCCCTTTACTGGTCACATATTCAGTCTTTGAGAGGTTTTTCCTGCTTCAGGGTTTTTTAAAACACTTGAGGGGAAAAAACAAAGTGCATGACAGTTCTGTGAATTGGCTCCTTATGGAATCTGCTCCAAACTAGGCAGTGTCCGAGAAAAAGGCTGCAAAAAAGACAACGCTTCAAGAAAAAAAAACTCCCTAAAAACTTTAGGAAGCGAAAACCTTTTCCAAAAACTCCCTAAAGAAAGAGCGTTTCCTACAGCGGTTTCCACTATAAAACCTACATTAAAAGGTATCAACCACTGAGGACTCTCAACTCTAAATATTTCACTATAAAACCTGACGCTTTTGATCATCTATGAAAACTCGTTGTGCACATGCCCCAAGACCCTAAAGAAAAAGCGCAATTCTGCCTGATCGCACGCATATTAATAATTAATCTTCTATATTCAGTGAAACGCTGGATAAACAAAGATGCAACTCGAAAAAAAAATCCACAGCTCACATTTTTGCATCCTAAGTACTTTTCTCCAAAAGGCCCATAATTCATTATATTCTCAGACAAGCCGATGATCTATTGTATTTAGCAGTTTGGATCCCTGCGGACACAAGAATATTAAACTGTTACCATTTACTCAGCTTCCCTGGATATTTACTGCACAATGGTAAATTCCATCTTTCTCCCAAATGGAAAGAAAATGCCATTTTGTTATTTCCATAGCCATGAATACAAAAGAGGAGGTGAAGAATGCGCTCAGTGTTTCTCCGCTAATGACCTCGGAAATCTGATAACTGGATGGTTTATTCAGCAATAATTGTAAAGACGGACTTCTGTTTTCAGATGCTTTCCATGCTGAAGCTGCAGCGAAGAATTCCAAAAATTGCCGTCACCACCGAATTAGCAGCGAGCTTGTGTGGTGTCGCACTAATGGCCTCCAGCTCTGACGTGTTGAAAGATAATAGTAAAATATCGAACAGACACAGGGTCCGCTCTCAAGTGTTTGCTTATTTAGGGACTGCACACAGAGAACAAACCCCCCAATGGTGGATATCCCCTTGTAGTCTGGACAGGGGCTCACTGAGAGGTACTACTATGTTACTCACAAAATAACAAGCAGGAGGCAGAAATCACTTTTGAAAGTGAAGGTAACAATTTTTTCCAAGATTTGATTCACTTAAAAAAGTTTTCAAAAGTTTCCAGTTGTCGCATAATTATCATTTTGATCAGGATATCACATGGGATGAAACTGAATGGGAGGAGACACAGATTAGATATTAGAAAAAACTTTTGACAGTTAGGGTGATCAGTGAGTGGAACAGGCTGCCACAAGAGGTGGTGAGTTCTCCTTCAATGGAAGTCTTCACACAGAGGCTGGACAGACATCTGTCTGGGATGATTTAGAGAATCCTGCTTTGAGCAGGGGGTTGGACCAGATGGCCCAGGAGGTCCCTTCCAATTCTACCATTCTATGATTCTATGATTCTAAGTTCTATTTTTTCCTGCTGATAAACTTTACAGTTCTGTCTACCAGATGTTAAGATAATTTTGTTACTACGACCACAAAAAAATAATTATTATGATGTCAATGTCATTGTTACAGACCCCTAGAAATAGATTTCACCAATCCATACATACAGAAAGGAATACATGGCGCGCACATCCACATGTCATACATTGAGCAAAACATAAAAAATCAACATCAGGTTTGTAACTAAAAGTTTGATCAAAGCCCAGTGTCACATCCCCCTCTGTAGTGGGTCCCTGCTCCTTGAAGTGTAGTACTGCCTGCATGGCGACCACCACACTGCAATACTGCACCAGCTGCCCAACAGCACCCATGCTGCTAGGAGAAGCCTCCATGCTTCCAGCCATTGTTGCTGTGGTGGGGCAGTGTGGCCCAGAGCTAAGGGGGCTTTGTCTGGGAGCATAGCTTTTGTAGGGCACATGGATCACCCCCCTGCTGATGCGATGTCACCAGGGTCTTTGTGCAGTGCTACCCTCTATAAAGCAGGCACTTAATACAGAGGTTCTCAGGGACTTTGCAGTGGGCTTATACACTTTGATCAAAATATTCACTAACAACCTCGTGGTCATTTCTGACACTTTTCTTACCCGTAGCAGATTAATGTATAATATTTGGATGTGGGGTCCATGTTTGTTCTAGAGATGATATTTTGGGACATATCTGAATCTAAGAATCCATATATGGTGGATAAATTTGCTTTTGGCCAATCTTAGGGTCTACAAAAGTCAACCCAAATTGTCCTTTTCTTATGAGTCTCTACCAAATGTGACTCTTGACGATGAGACACATCAAAGATTCATCGGGAAAAAGTAATATTGAAATGATTCCAGTGTGAAAGGGGCGTTACTAGAAGGGACATTTATGTCAAAATAGACGTCACGTCAGGTGGGTCACCTGCTGTCAGAGGAGAATAGTCACACCTTTGGTTTTTATATCTACTCCAAAGGTTTCCAAACACATTGACTTGACAATCTGTGGAATAACGCTAGGAATGAACGAAGAACGTCACTCATTGGTGTCCACATGTCCACTTATCACGATGTGGGTCCCAAGTACTGAGGTGGCATCTATCAGATATTTATGGCTTTTCTTGTCGACAAATCATAAATGTCCAGAATCTATGTCTTACATCCCAATAATCCTATGACTTTACTTCTACCACTAGGGCACAACAGCAATTACTGTAGACTAACCCACCTCTACTTTGAGAAAATGGATGCATGAGTCATTTCTCTGTCTTTCTTTCTTCTAAAGTTTGGGTTCTTGTGTTGGACACAATGATTTCCAAAACACGTCGAGACATGGAAGAACCAGGGGGCTTCACCAAGTACGGTATAGACCTGATTACATTCCTTCTCCATCAACTTTCCTGAGGCCACTCGTGCTTTATCAGCCGTTTGGGATAAATTAGGTAAAAATAGATCCAGCTCTGAAGATCTGTTCTGCTTCATGCTGACATGGTCACGTCAGACGTAGGATGGATGGAACAGAAGATAAGTGAGCAGACAGGTTAGCGCTGATCTGATGTCACCAATAAAACTATGGTCCACCAATCCGGAAGTGTCCGGTACTGAAATACTAATTGTTATTATGACTGTCAGTCACAATGTTTGCAGCAAATTGATCA
Source organism: Oophaga sylvatica (assembly GCA_033576555.1). Lineage (NCBI taxonomy): Eukaryota > Metazoa > Chordata > Amphibia > Anura > Dendrobatidae > Oophaga > Oophaga sylvatica. The sequence goes on from JARQOD010000009.1 coordinate 70,941,711, forward strand.
CTTCTCACCTGATCCATCGCGGCGTTTACACCAGAATTCAGATGGAAAACACCTTCAAGTCCAATTGAATCAGAGCTAAAAATTCTAAATTTAATAATAATAGGGAAAAGGTTTAAGATACATTTGGGATTCTTTGATGGTCGACTAGATATCTGTTGTGTCCAACAACCCAGAGCGAGTCTTTATTACATCAGCATTCACCTTACTATGGAATCTATATTTTGGGCCAATCTAATGATTGTGCTGAGATTCAGTAAGAGAAAGTGAATGTGTTGTCAGAAGGTAACCGATGATGTAAATCGTGGTTTTGTGTTATATACATCATCATATCATGGTTTTTATTAAAAAATAAATTTAATAATCTTGCAATTTTCACATTGGCCACTGGGGACATTTTAAACTCATACTCCTATTCTTTCAGGAAAATAATACAGTAGTCTCATTATCATCACAGGCAGAATTACAATGACAATGACACCTTTATATACAGTAGATAACACAGGATCCACCATTCACAATAGATGATGTCACAGCTCACCTCCTCCTCCTGTATAATGACTGATAACACCTCTATATACAGTAGATAACACAGGATCCACCAATCACAATAGATGATATCACAGCTCACCTCCTCCTCCTGTACAATGACTGATAACACCTCTATATACAGTAGATAACACAGGATCCACCAATCACAATAGGTGATGTCACAGCTCACCTCCTCATGTACAATGACTGATAACACCTCTATATACAGCTGATAACACAGGATCCACCATTCACAATAGGAGACATCACAGCTCACCTCCTCCTGTACAATGACTGATAATACCTCTATATACAGCAGATAACACAGGATCCACCATTCACAATATAAGATATCACAGCTCACCTCTTCTCCTGTACAATGACTGATAACACCTCCATATACAGTAGATAACACAGGATTCACCATTCACAATAGGTGATGTCACAGCTCACCTCCTCCTGTACAATGACTGATAACACCTCTATATACAGCTGATAACACAGGATCCACCATTCACAATAGGTGATGTCACAGCTCACCTCCTCCTCCTCCTGTACAATGACTGATAACACCTCTATATACAGTAGATAACACAGGATTCATCATTCACTATAGGTGATGTCACAGCTCACCTCCTCCTCCTGTACAATGACTGATAACACCTCTATATACAGTAGATAACACAGGATTCACCATTCACAATAGGTGATGTCACAGCTTACTCCTCCTCCTCCTGTACAATGACTGATAACACCTCTATATACAGTAGATAACACAGGATTCATCATTCACTATAGGTGATGTCACAGCTCACCTCCTCCTCCTGTACAATGACTGATAACACCTCTATATACAGTAGATAACACAGGATCCACCATTCACAATAGGTGATGTCACAGCTCACCTCCTCCCCTGTACAATGACTGATAACACCTCTATATACAGTAGATAACACAGGATCCACCATTCACAATAGGTGATGTCACAGCTCACCTCCTCCTTCTGTACAATGACTGATAACACCTCTATATACAGTAGATAACACAGGATTCATCATTCACTATAGGTGATGTCACAGCTCACCTCCTCCTCCTGTACAATGACTGATATCACCTCTATATACAGTAGATAACAGAGGATCCACCATTCACAATAGGTAATGTCACAGCTCACCTCCTCCCTGTACAATGACTGATAACACCTCTATATACAGTAGATAACACAGGATCCACCATTCACAATAGGTGATGTCACAGCTCACCTCCTCCTTCTGTACAATGACTGATAACACCTCTATATACAGTAGATAACAGAGGATCCACCATTCACAATAGGTAATGTCACAGCTCACCTCCTCCCTGTACAATGACTGATAACACCTCTATATACAGTAGATAACACAGGATCCACCATTCACAATAGGTGATGTCACAGCTCACCTCCTCCTACTGTATAATGACTGATAACACCTCTATATACAGTAGATAACACAGGATCCACCATTCACAATAGGTGATGTCACAGCTCACCTCCTCCTCCTCCTGTACAATGACTGATAACACCTCTATATACAGTAGATAACACAGGATCCACCATTCACAATAGGTGATGTCAAAGCTCACCTCCTCCTCCTGTACAATGACTGATAACACCTCTATATACAGTGGATAACACAGGATCCACCATCCACAATAGGTGATGTCACAGCTCACCTCCTCCTCCTATACAATGACTGATAACACCTCTATATACCGTAGATAACACAGGATCCACCATTCACAATAGGTGATGTCACAGCTCACCTCCTCCTCCTGTACAATGACTGATAACACCTCTATATACAGTAGATAACACAGGATCCACCATTCACAATAGGTGATATCACAGCTCACCTCCTCCTGTACAATGACTGATAACACCTCTATATACAGTAGATAACACAGGATCCACCATTCCAATAGGTGATCACAGCTCACCTCCTCCTCCTGTACAATGACTGATACACCTCTATATACAGTAGATAACACAGGATCCACCATTCACAATAGGTGATATCACAGCTCACTCTCCTCCTGTACAATGACTGATAACACCTCTATATACAGTAGATAACACAGGATCCACCATTCACAATAGGTGATGTCACAGCTCACCTCCTCCTGTACAATGACTGATAACACCTCTATATACAGTAGATAACACAGGATCCACCATTCACAATAGGTGATGTCACAGCTCACCTCCTCCTCCTGTACAATGACTGATTACACCTCTATATACAGTAGATAACACAGGATCCACCATTCACAATAGGTGATGTCACAGCTCACCTCCTCCTCCTGTACAATGACTGATACACCTCTATATACAGTGATAACACAGGATCCACCATTCACAATAGGTGATGTCACAGCTCACCTCCTCCTCCTGTACAATGACTGATAACACCTCTATATACAGTAGATAACACAGGATCCACCATTCACAATAGGTGATGTCACAGTTCACCTCCTCCTCCTGTACAATGACTGATAACACCTCTATATACAGTAGATAGCTCAGGATTCATCATTCACTATAGGTGATGTCACAGCTCACCTCCTCCTGTATAATGACTGATAACACCTCTATATACAGTAGATAGCACAGGATTCATCATTCATAATAGGTGATGTCACAGCTCCCTCCTCCTCCTGTACAATGACTGATAACACCTCTATATACAGTGATAACACAGGATTCATCATTCACAATAGGGATTTTCACAGCTCACCTCCTCCTCCTGTACAATGAGTGATAACACCTCTATATACAGTAGATAACACAGGATTCATCATTCACTATAGGTGATGTCACAGCTCACCTCCTCCTTCTGTACAATGACTGATAACACCTCTATATACAGTAGATAACACAGGATTCATCATTCACTATAGGTGATGTCACAGCTCACCTCCTCCTTCTGTACAATGACTGATAACACCTCTATATACAGTAGATAACAAGGATCCACCATTCACATAGGTGATGTCACAGCTCACCTCCTCCCTGTACAATGACTGATAACACCTCTATATACAGTAGATAACACAGGATCCACCATTCACAATAGGTGATGTCACAGCTCACCTCCTACTGTATAATGACTGATAACACCTCTATATACAGTAGATAACACAGGATCCACCATTCACAATAGGTGATGTCACAGCTCACCTCCTCCTCTCCTGTACAATGACTGATAACACCTCTATATACAGTAGATAACACAGGATCCACCATTCACAATAGGTGATGTCACAGCTCACCTCCTCCTCCTGTACAATGACTGATAACACCTCTATATACAGTGATAACACAGGATCCACCATCACAATAGGTGATGTCACAGCTCACCTCCTCCTCCTGTACAATGACTGATAACACCTCTATATACGTAGATAACACAGGATCCACCATTCACAATAGGTGATGTCACAGCTCACCTCCTCCTCCTGTACAATGACTGATAACACCTCTATATACAGTAGATAACACAGGATCCACCATTCACAATAGGTGATATCACAGCTCACCTCCTCCTGTACAATGACTGATAACACCTCTATATACAGTAGATAACACAGGATCCACCATTCACAATAGGTGATGTCACAGCTCACCTCCTCCTCCTGTACAATGACTGATACACCTCTATATACAGTAGATAACACAGGATCCACCATTCACAATAGGTGATATCACAGCTCACCTCCTCCTCCTGTACAATGACTGATAACACCTCTATATACAGTAGATAACACAGGATCCACCATTCACAATAGGTGATGTCACAGCTCACCTCCTCCTCCTGTACAATGACTGATAACACCTCTATATACAGTAGATAACACAGGATCCACCATTCACAATAGGTGATTCACAGCTCACCTCCTCCTGTACAATGACTGATAACACCTCTATATACAGTAGATAACACAGGATCCACCATTCACAATAGGTGATGTCACAGCTCACCTCCTCCTCCTGTACAATGACTGATTAACACCTCTATATACAGTAGATAACACAGGATCCACCATTCACAATAGGTGATGTCACAGCTCACCTCCTCCTCCTGTACAATGACTGATACACCTCTATATACAGTGATAACACAGGATCCACCATTACAATAGGTGATGTCACAGCTCACCTCCTCCTCCTGTACAATGACTGATAGCACCTCTATATACAGCTGATAACACAGGATCCACCATTCACAATAGGTGATGTCACAGCTCACCTCCTCCTCCTGTACAATGACTGATAACACCCTATATACAGTAGATAACACAGGATCCACCATTCACAATAGGTGATGTCACAGTTCACCTCCTCCTCCTGTACAATGACTGATAACACCTCTATATACAGTAGATAACACAGGATCCACCATTCACAATAGGTGATGTCACAGTTCACCTCCTCCTCCTGTACAATGACTGATAACACCTCTATATACAGTAGATAACACAGGATCCACCATTCACAATAGGTGATATCACAGCTCACCTCCTCCTCCTGTACAATGACTGATAACACCTCTATATACAGTAGATAACACAGGATCCACCATTCACAATAGGTGATGTCACAGCTCACCTCCTCCTCCTGTACAATGACTGATAACACCTCTATATACAGTAGATAACACAGGATCCACCATTCACAATAGGTGATGTCACAGCTCACCTCCTCCTGTATAATGACTGATAACACCTCTATATACAGTAGATAGCTCAGGATCCACCATTCACAATAGGTGATGTCACAGCTCACCTCCTCCTCCTGTACAATGAGTGATAACACCTCTATATACAGTAGATAACACAGGATTCATCATTCACTATAGGTGATGTCACAGCTCACCTCCTCCTCCTCCTGTAATGGGAGTGACAAAAGAAATATCTTTATAATTAGCCAACAACACATTTTCGACTATTTAAAGACCGTCGTAGACTTTATGGACTCTTTGGCTTTTTAGAGACATCCACCGTAGATGGAAAGATGTGGCGCTTTTTGCCTTGTATCACACACCATACATGGTCCCAGGAGGACCACCAACCCCCCATCAATGATAAAGTACATTAGTGCCTGGACCCGGGTGGGGTTGGATACTCTTCTTCCTGGGTTCCTCTCCCAGAATCGCAGACCGTTGGGCTCGGTGACCGGCACAGTCACACATTGGCTACATCGGGTAATGGGAAGGCTTCTTCTCCGCACGGTGCAGACCTTCGCTCTTCTTACCCGCAATCTTTACTAACCTTTCATTTCAGAAGACCATTGTCCGAATTCATTAGACCATGAAATAAAAAGTTGATATTTATAAAAGGCCGAATTTATAACAGGAAACAGACGTCTAATCTGTAAAGGTACTGCCACACTTAGCGATCTCGTTTAGTGTGGCATAACCTTAACTCGCTCCCTAGGAAGATGATTATCAGCCCCGACACCGAGCTGCACCAGCCAGTTATATTTCCATGCACATTTCATGGTCAAAGTCTGAATCACAACATTGGCGGAAAATGGAGATTGTTATTTAAGGTTGAATACGAGGAATATTCCATGGATTTGGCCACAGGGTGAGAATATTCTTACCTCTATTACAGTTTATGTGCTGGACGCCAGCAGCATGAAACATGGTACTTCTTCAAGAGCATCGCTCCTCTGCTCCCTCACAAAACCTCGGCAGCCTTCTGACACCACTGGGGAACCCTACGGGCATGGAAGATGGAAGGCCACCGAGCGGCAGTGATGGCAACTAGGTGGCGCAAGCTTTGTGTCCAGTGGGCATGGAGCACTGGAGACCCCCAGCATCCAGCCAGGGATGGTGGTATTCCTGATGGCAGAGTGGGTGACGTCTACAGCTCCTTTATTGTACTGACGAAATCTGGAAACTCATCTGAAATTAGTATACGCCTCATTGTACATCAATGGAGTTGTCAGGATCCATTTAAAAATGAAGCTAAATGGTTGTCAGGACTCTACTGTAAAGAGAAGCTACGACACAAGTGTGGAGAAAGGAAGATGTAGTAATTACTGTGCATAATACACTAAGGGTAAGGTCCGAATCTGCAGAAAATCAGCTACAAACGGGGGTAGAATCCATGGGATACAAGCGGATTCAGCTGCAGATTTAGCGCATTTTACCCAAAGCATTGCAAAATGTAAAATCCACTACGAAAACCCAGAACATAAAGATTTTTTCTTAAAGGGAATCTGCCAGCAGGTTTTTGCTATGTATTCTGAGGACAGCAGGCGATAGAGGCTGAAGCGCAGAATTCAGGGATGTGTCACTTGTCAAAGTGCTGCTGTAGTTTACTAACTGCAAAGGATTTATTACTAAGGGGTTAACATTGCAGGACTAGTCCGGCCACTAAGCGCCTCAGCGCCTCGCTGTCTATGGGCTTTGTACATGGAGAGCCTGGTGGGGAAGGATCAGCTGTGGTGGGGAAGGATCAGCTGTGGTGGGGAAGGATCAGCTATGGTGTGGGCGGGGTTAGCCATAGTGTGGGCAGGGTTATCTGTGGTGGGGGTGGGGTTAGCTTTCATAGCTCTGCTTCATTCTAAATCTAAAAGCTCTGATTGTGTGAGGACGGCTGCACCCAGTAATCTAAGTGATACATCGTTGGATTCAGCTTCATTTTGCTTACATTATGCTGCTCTCAAATGAGGTAACAAAAACCTACTGAAGGATTCCCTTTAAATCTCATCCGCACATAAATTTCTGCAGATCTGCTGGGCAGAATCAACTGAAATTTGGCTATGTCTGAATCTGACCGAATTATGAAGACTAACGTTTAATGTGCCGATCCTTGTGAACAGTAAGATTCACCAAATTCAAACCATTATTAATGAATTTGGCGCCTTTTTCAATTGTCATGTTCCAATGACAACGGTCTACTGCAGTCAGAGGCTACCGAACATCGCAGTCACCATTTATGAGACCTTTGTGGGGTAGAATATGATGAATTTGTAGTTCGTGCTCTTTATAAGTTGGTGGAGTTGGCTGGGACTGGCAAAAAGGCAAAATCTGGCAAATTTTCTATATATTCAAGTTGTTCATAAATTTTCTTACATTTCAAGCATTTTTATGAAAGAGACTGACAAAAACTCCTTGATGACTCGGGGCCTTAGTACTCATGTTTGTCCTGTATAAGAAGTATGTTCTAGTGATCTAGGGTAGAAAGCCGCCATAATCCTGCACATGACGGAGCGTGCCACCATCCAACAGAAAAACTCCTTCCTCTACATAAGGTTTTATCAAATCAGAGACACAGAAAGTTGTGAGTTTCCGCCATAGACTTCTATGGGCGCCATGGTTGTGAGGAGACGTTATACAGCCGTGAACATCAGCTCTTAGTCTCTTCCAATCTTTTATGACAGGCTACTGAAGACAATCTACATGTAATGTATGGTGTACAGTTCATATAGCGTCTTGTGCTTGGGTGCGAGGAAAACACATGAGACACAGGTTTGATATAGAAGGACTTGTATTACTTCATACAAGTGGCAAAAATGGTCACACAGTTTGCAGGTACAGAAGCAGGAGACACAGCAGGCCAGAGTAACTTAAGCTCAGCAATCACTCTCCACAACAGGTTCAGGATCTCTTCTCTGTTACCGTAATTCCATGCAAACGTGGATTTATCAAATAGCAAGGTTCCAAAGTCCACGAGTGTTCCAAAGTTCCTCAGTAGGAATAGCTGGAGTACAAAGTCCAAGGTTTCCAGGAGTCAGGTCACAGGTTCACTGCAGGCTTGATTCTGAAGCACTGATTGCTCAGCTGAGGCTGCTTAAGAAGCAAGAGGGAGAGAATCAGGGCGGGAACATGAAAGCTGGAAACTCCATATTGACTGAGGGCAAGATAGCTGCAGCAATACAGAAAGCAAAATGGCTGACGGAAAAACTGAGTTTCAAGAAACATGTACAAAGAACCTTACATTACTCCCCCCTTAGGGACAACCTCCGGATGACCTCAGACCAGGCTTGTCAGGGTACCTCTGATGAAACTGGCGGAGCAGGCGAGGAGCATTTACATTATTGACTGGTTCCCATGAGTTGTCCTCCACTGGGTAGCCCTGCCATTTAATCAAATATTGTAACTGATTTCTGTACAACCTGGAATCTAGAATCCTTTCCACCACAAATTCTTCCTGACCATCGACCAGCACTGGGTCAGGGCAAGGAGAAGAACGTCCAGGAAACGTATTGGGTGTTGCAGCCTTTAGTAGGGATACATGAAAGACAGGGTGGATTCTCATAGTTCTGGGCAGTTGAAGACGACAAGCAACGGCACTTATAATTTTACTGATTTTATAGGGTCCAATGTATTTATGTCCCAACTTAGACAATGGAATCCTTAACTTAAGATTTCTGGTTGACAGCCAGACCAAGTCTCCTACCTTGAAAGCTGGTGCAGGTTTACGAAATTTATCTGCTGCTTTCTTGTACCTTTCCTGAGCCAATTCCAGATTTTCCTTTAGAAGATCCATATTCTTTTGTAAAGACGTGATTCTTTCAGCCACTGCTGGCAAGGGCGTTTCTATGGGAAATCGAGGAAGAATGTTAGGATGATAACCTAGATTGGAGTAAAAAGGAGACTGCTTAGTGGAGGCACTCTGAGAGTTGTTATACGAGAACTCAGCTAATGGAAGTAGATCCACCCAATCATCTTGTAGGTGGCAGATAAAGCAGCGGAGATACTGCTCCAGGGTCTGATTGGTTCGTTCTGTCTGTCCATTAGTCTGGGGATGAAAAGCAGAAGAAAGGTTTACTTTAATGTCCAATGCGGCACAGAAATTTTGCCAAAACCTTGAAGTGAATTGCACCCCTCGATCCGAAATAACCTCATCCGGTACTCCATGTAAGCGAAACACATTCTTAATCATCAAGTCTGATGTCTGTTTTGCAGTGGGTAAGCCGACACAAGGGATAAAATGAGCTGCCTTTGTTAAATGATCAACCACCACTAGAATGGTGTTCTTCCCTTGAGAGGTTGGTAACTCCACAATGAAGTCCATAGAAATGGATCCCCACGGGCGGGACGGGGTGGGAAGAGGCTGTAACAGACCAGTTGGTGAGGAGCGAGGTGTTTTGCATCTTGCACAGACCTCACATGAAGTGACATAATTCAAAACATCCTTCCTGCAAGTGGGCCACCAAAAGAAACGAGAAAGAAATTCCTGTGTCTTTAGAATTCCTCTATGCCCGGCTATCTTGGAATCGTGAATGAGTTGCAATACTCTCAATCTGACTGTTTCAGGTATATACAGACGTTGTCCCTGAATCCACACACCATTCTTAAAGACAAGACTTACGTCCCTTGGGGGTTGTGCCAACAAGGAATCCGCATGGTATGCTTCCTTGATGTCCTTAAGTAGGTCTTGATTATGAATCACTCCCAGGAATCTAGAGTCAGGAAGAATAGTCTTAGGAGGAGTAAGTGGACGTGTCTCTGCTGAATGAATCCTAGAGAGTGCATCAGCCTTTCCATTGCGCGATCCTGGTCTATAAGAAATTACAAAATTAAATTGGTTTAGGAAAAGATTCCAGCGAGCCTGGCGAGGAGTCAGGCACTTAGCCGACCTGATAAATTCAAGGTTACGATGGTCTGTCAGGACGACTATTTGCTGTGCAGCTCCCTGAAGAAGGTGTCTCCATTCCTTGAAGGCGGCAATAATGGCCAACAACTCTCTATTGCCCACATCGTAGTTCCTCTCAGCCGAAGACAACTGCTGGGAAAAGAAGGCACAGGGATGCAAGACATTCTTCTCACCTGTTCTCTGAGAGAGTATAGCTCCAACGGCACAGTCTGAAGCATCCACCTCTATTATGAAGGCAAGTTCGGGGTTGGGATGTACTAAGATAGGTGCAGTGGTAAATTTATCCTTTAGACGGGAAAATGCTTCCTGGGCTTGGGGGGTCCAGGAGAACCTAGACTCTATCCGGGTAAGTTGGGTGATAGGTGACACTACCTCAGAGAAATTCCTAATGAAACGTCTATAGAAGTTGGCAAACCCGATGAAGCGCTGCACCTCCTTCACATTTCTAGGAATTGGCCAATCCTTGATGGCTTGGGTCTTGCTTCCATCCATACTAATCCCTTGCGTAGATAGTACATACCCCAGAAATTGAATTTCGGTCCTATGGAATTCACACTTTTCAAGTTTGATGTAAAGATGGTTTTGTCTTAGACGTTCTAAGACCATTCTCACATGTCCATGATGTTCCTCTGTGGAATTAGAAAAAATTAGAATATCATCCAAATAAATCACCACGAATGTATCTAGGAGATCCCTGAAGATGTCATTCACCAAGTGTTGGAAAGTGGCTGGGGCGGTACTCAGACCAAAAGGCATAACTAGATATTCAAAGTGTCCATAGCGTGACCTGAATGCAGTCTTCCATTCATCCCCAGGTCTAATCAGAGGGTTTGCCCACATCAAAGCCTTATTGGTAAGCAACATGATTATAGTAAGCACTTTAGATCGTTCAGTGGGAAATTGTGAAGCATGTGCAGAAAAAAAAAGATTGCATTGGTTAATAAATCCCCTGAATTTCTCACGTTCACCGCCAAAATGAAAAGGGGGTAACTTGGGAATCCCAGAACTCGGGGTTATGGCAGGCGCCTGGACTCGTTCCTCTAGAACCTCAATCCTGGCTCGTAAATCCTGGGTAGTTTGTCCAAACACTTGCAAATTGTGATTAGTGAGGTCCTGTAGGTTTGCAAAACGGGTCTTTATAGTCTGTATATCTGTAAGGATTGTATCAGTCACTCCGCAAAGCTCCTTTATGCGGGCCTCCATCTTCCAGATTTTTTTTAAGACAGGAGTACTGGAAGGAGAAGAGAAAAAAAAAAAAAAACAATAGTGTTTACCTGTGGTAACACTGCAGAGTAAATTAAGGGAATTGCTCACCTGGAATGGTTGTGAGAAGTCACAACCACTGTCATCACAGAAAGTATAAACGGACGTCTGATATCCACAGTCACAGCAGACACAGCCTTCCCAGACCCAGCAGACACTAACGTTTGGCTTCAGAATCTTGTAATGTATGGTGTACAGTTCATATAGCGTCTTGTGCTTGGGTGCGAGGAAAACACATGAGACACAGGTTTGATATAGAAGGACTTGTATTACTTCATACAAGTGGCAAAAATAGTCACACAGTTTGCAGGTACAGAAGCAGGAGACACAGCAGGCCAGAGTAACTTAAGCTCAGCAATAACTCTCCACAACGGGTTCAGGATCTCTTCTCTGTTACCGTAATTCCATGCAAACGTGGATTTATCAAATAGCAGGTTTCCAGAGTCCACAAGTGTTCCAAAGTTCCTCAGTAGGAAATAGCTGGAGTACAAAGTCCAAGGTTTTCCAGGAGTCAGGTCACAGGCTCACTGCAGGCTTGATTCTGAAGCACTGATTGCTCAGCTGAGGCTGCTTAAGAAGCAAGAGGGAGAGAATCAGGGCGGGAACATGAAAGCTGGAAACTCCATATTGACTGAGGGCAAGATAGCTGCAGCAAGACAGAAAGCAAAATGGCTGACGGAAAAACTGAGTTTCAAGAAACATGTACAAGAACCTTACACTACAGCTGTGATTTCTCCTGAATAGATCTCTTACTGTGAAATTAATCAACCCGGCCAAAACCCAGGTTTATAAATCAGCCCAACTGTGCCTTCAAACACCCGGCCAACGTGAAGTATTGTGAGTGTCTTAGCAAGGCGACACATATGTTCAGAGACGTTGAAGGTTCAGCATTAAGTCCGTCATTGAAAGAGCATCAAACGAGGACATCAAAACTTCTCCAATAGAAACGTAAAGGCAAAAAACACGATAGGAGAAGTCACATCCAATGTAAACCGCCTCTAATGATTGTTCCTTCAGAGCAACGGGATCCAAACGTCAACTCGGAAAAGAACTTGGCATCGCATAAATCGCAAACTACCTCCAGAAGTTACTTTGCTTTTCATGGATTTGCGAAGTCTTCGGGGAACAGAAGGTGATGCGGTCGTCTAATCCTATATCTAATCCTACATCTCTATGCACATGCAGGGATTTCACAATTACCCTACATGACAAGTTATTTGCACAAGTAGATATGATGTAAAGTGTCAGCGAGGGAGGAGATTCCTCCACAGTCCCAGAGACGGCCATTACAAATTCTGTGGTCCAAATCTACCATGTCATCATTGTGCTCATGTACGTGGACCATCTTGTGGATATGAGCATTGCGGATCTGCGAGGACATTGTTACTACAAGTAACGTACATGGCTGGACCAGACCAACTAATTATTAGCGCCCAGATTTCCATCCTACTTGCAATGTTCTACCCTTCAGTAGGGGCTCAACAGTAAACTGAGTAGATATCACTTGGTCACAATACAGGTAACCACAACTTATGTCTGGAGAGCCAAGACTAGGACACATGGAGGGTCTACGGTCACCCAAGGGCTAGCAACAATTAGAAGCCAGCTGAGCATTCTAGATAAAGCCGACCCTGATTGACAGCTATACACATCATGGCCGCCCTTCCTACAAGATTCGATACACGAGGTTCTTTCCACGAGCTGATTCTTATATTCTTTTAGAAAAAACATCAAATTTTATCATAAAAACCCCCAAAACCCGTCAGAGTAATATGCGATATTATTACTACGAAGAGAGACTAATTTTATGAGGCTGAAATAAAGCATTTTTATGGGTGTTTTAACACAATTTAATAGTATCCTAAAACAACTGCTCGCTAATTGTATTTTTTACGAGACATCATAATTTAAGGAGCCTGAATCATACAATTTGTTTTTAATTTTACTTTCCACATTAAGAAAAATAATGTTGTACTCGAGATACATGATGTCATAAGACGGATCCTTGACTTTCTCAGTTGTAAAGTCCATAAACTGTTTGCTGTAGTTTAACCTCGAGTGATAATTTAACACTTTGTTATCCTGCTCGCTTCCAGGTGTGGCCTGATGTGTGCCGGGGACATCCATCATAGATCAGGTCTCCACCAACTGTATCATAAAATCTTCTGATATCACTGAGCTTGTAAAACAATCAGAAAGTGATAAATCTCCGCAGCCAGTCGTCGCTTGGCCCAATGACCCCCCGTGGGTCCTATTAAACCACAAAACTTACTTTGTATAATTATTTTGGAGGAGTCATGTACTTAAAAATAATTGTAGAAGTGCTGATTATGTCCTTCATGTTGCTGTCACTTTCTGTGAAGTGTTTTATTGCATCCAAGAGCTGGATTCAAAGTTTCATTGCTCAGTACTGAGGTATTATGTCCTGCATGCTGCTGATGCTTTCTAGTAAGTGTTTTATTGCACCCTAGAGCTGGATTAACAGTTACACTGCTCTGCAATGCTAATGTTAGGAGTGCAAGAATCCCTCATGTCTCATGTGTGCTGTGTACGGGAGATAAGAAAAAAACAGAAATCAGAGTTATAGTCTGTAAGGTGAAAAACTGATAAAATATGCCGGATGTAAGTCACATAATTACCAGAAAGTGTTATTCCTCATGTACACACAAGTCTATCATCTGGAAAAGGAGGCTCCAAATAAATCTGCAGATAGACTGATAACAGACATGAGGGAACTGCAGGGACAATGAATATCCTGAATCCCTGCGTATAAGAACGGACTCTCGTAATAACATAACTTTGGGTAATTACTTTTTGAGCAGTTCCCTAATGTCTAGATTATCTCTTTAAAATGAGGTTACTAGCCCTTTAAGAAACATTAAAAAATGGATAAATATTTAGACTTGAGAGTCCTCAGTGGTTGATACCTTTTAATGGCTAACTGAAAAGATGGTAACAAATTGCAAGCTTTCGAGACTACGCAGGTCTCTTCCTCAGGCAAAGACTAAAACAAAAGCTGAAGAATCACATATTTATACACAAGAGGACACGGGAATAATGCAATAGGTAACACAAGTGACGTGAAGCAGAACTGTCATTATGGCAGAGGATTAACATAAATATGACTAGTTCATAGATAAGGAGTGAAAGTTTTATTACCCTCTGATTGGGGTCTGGTATTGTGTTGTGATGACCCTAAAAGGTCAGGGAAGCAGATTCCTTAATTGTTGTAGAAAGACATAAAACTCTGGGATATATTCATCCCAGCACTAAGAGTGTCAAAGGTCATCATAAGTTTATATTCCCAGACTTTTCTATCCTTCTCAGATTTGAAGTTAGATTTTAATACCAGTAATTCCATATCCGTCATGCTATGACCGGGCATACAAAAGTGTTTTGCCACAGGTAAATCCATTCTCCTTTCTCTTATTGTGTGGCAATGAGAATTCATCCTTGTTCTCAGTTTTTGCCCGGTCTCCCCCACATACAGACCCCCAGTTGGACATTTAGTACATATAATTAGGTACACCACATTAGATGTGATGCAGCTGAAAGTACCTGGTATCTTGTAGTCCTGATGGGAGTTGGGGATCTTTATCTTGTCCGTGGTCATTATAGATGTACAGGTTTTGCATTTCTTTTGTTTGCAAGGAAAGGTACCTGCAGCTGTTGGGGAGGACAGGGAGCTTCTGACAATGATGCTTCTTAGATTTGGGGGCTGCCTAAAACATAGTAGTGGGGGGTCTGGAAATATGGATTGTAATCGGGCATCTTTTTGTAGTAAAGGTTGTAGTTTCCGTGCAGCTCCCCTTAGCATCTCCAGACTTGGATTGTAGGTGACCACTAGAGGCACCCGGTTATTTTCTTCTTTAGCTTTGTAATGTAGCAGGTGATTCCTTGATATTCTGGTGGCTCTTGTAATTTGGTTTTCAATCGGGAATGATGCTGATTCTGTGGTGAAACTCACAAAATTCATCCTCACCCACAATTACTTCGAATTTGACAACAAGATCTATCTTCAGGAGACTGGCACAGCGATGGAAGTAAAATGGCTCCACAGTATGCAAATCTTTTCATGGCCAAGCTTGAAAGCGAATTTTTGTCCTCATGCCCCATCAGGCCTCGGGCCTACTACCGCTACATTGATGACATTTTAATCATCTGGACGGAGTCTGAACAACAGCTAAAGACGTTCCATGAACAGTTCAACCAATTTCATCCCACCATCAACTTAACACTTAACTACTCCAACACTGAAATTAACTTTTTAGACACCACCATTAAGCTAAAGAACAATGAAATAGAGACATCCCTGTATCAGAAGCCAATCGACCATCCAACATATCTTAAATGGGACAGTTTCCATCCAAAACACATAAAAAACTCTATTGTCTACAGCCAAGCCATCAGATACAACGTATATGTTCCAACCCCCTGGATAGAGATGAACACCTTGGTCGCCTCAGAAAGACTTTTTTGAACCAGGGCTACCATCCAAGAACAATTGAAAACCAAATTACAAGAGCCACTAGAATATCAAGGAATCACCTGCTACATTACAAAGCTAAAGAAGAAAATAACCGGGTGCCTCTAGTGGTCACCTACAATCCAAGTCTGGAGATGCTAAGGGGAGCTGCACGGAAACTACAACCTTTACTACAAAAAGATGCCCGATTACAATCCATATTTCCAGACCCCCCACTACTATGTTTTAGGCAGCCCCCAAATCTAAGAAGCATCATTGTCAGAAGCTCCCTGTCCTCCCCAACAGCTGCAGGTACCTTTCCTTGCAAACAAAAGAAATGCAAAACCTGTACATCTATAATGACCACGGACAAGATAAAGATCCCTAACTCCCATCAGGACTACAAGATACCAGGTACTTTCAGCTGCATCACATCTAATGTGGTGTACCTAATTATATGTACTAAATGTCCAACTGGGGTCTGTATGTGGGGGAGACCGGGCAAAAACTGAGAACAAGGATGAATTCTCATCGCCACACAATAAGAGAAAGGAGAATGGATTTACCTGTGGCAAAACACTTTTGTATGCCGGTCATAGCATGACGGATATGGAATTACTGGTATTAAAATCTAACTTCAAATCTGAGAAGGATAGAAAAGTCTGGGAATATAAACTTATGATGACCTTTGACACTCTTAGTGCTGGGATGAATATATCCCAGAGTTTTATGTCTTTCTACAACAATTAAGGAATCTGCTTCCCTGACCTTTTAGGGTCATCACAACACAATACCAGACCCCAATCAGAGGGTAATAAAACCTTCACTCCTTATCTATGAACTAGTCATATTTATGTTAATCCCTCTGCCATAATGACAGTTCTGCTTCACGTCACTTGTCTTACCTATTGCATTATTCCTGTGTCCTGTTGTGTATAAATATGTGATTCTTCAGCTTTTGTTTTAGTCTTTGCCTGAGGAAGAGACCTGCGTAGTCTCGAAAGCTTGCAATTTGTTACCATCTTTTCAGTTAGCCATTAAAAGGTATCAACCACTGAGGACTCTCAAGTCTAAATATTTTTCTATCTACTGGCTAACACGGTACGAAGATACACATCTTTCCTATAAAAAATGGATAAAACTCAGTCAGAAAGTTGAGCCCTGCAGTTAATAGCACCAGTGATATGATGTGTGCTCATTATAACAAGCCTAGTCTTTTACCAGCAGAATTGTTTGCAAGACGCAGGATTATAGGTCAGTAAACAACAAACACGTCGTCTTAGAAAACTGGCCGAGAATCCGCAGTGTCTGACTGTTCTCCACGCTGAAATCTTGGCTGCAAATTCCTGCTCAGTGGCTAAAACTTAGAGCAATTACTCGATGCGATTCTACATCTCTACGGGGATTTGTGGTGGCATAAAACTTTTTGGTTCATTTCACCAGAATAATATGCATTTTAATTAGCAAAACGCCATTGATGTGAAGTGTTTGTTGCTGTTCATTTTCCTGCTATTAGCTCTAAACAACGGTCATCGGGGGGAGGAAGAGGGAGAGAAAGAAAAAGAGAGAAAAAGAAGAAAAAGAAAGAAAGAAAGAAGAAAGAGAAGAAAGAAAGAAAGAAAAGAAAGAAAGAAGAAAAGAAGAAAGAAAAAGAAAAAAGAAGAAAGAAAGAAAGAAAGAAAGAAAGAAAGAAGAGAAAAAGAAAGAAAGAAGAAGAAAGAAAGAGAAAGAAAGAGAAAAAAGAAAGAGAAAGAAAGAAAGAAAGAGAGAAAGAGAGAGAGAAAGAAAGAGAAAAAAAGAAAGAGAGAAAGAAAAAGAGAGAAAGAAAGAAGAGAGAAAGAGAAAGAAAGAAAGAAAGAGAGAGAAAGAAAGAAAGAAAAAAAAAAGAAGAAATAAAGTTTGATGTAGATACAAGACAGACGAATAGTTGATAGATAGATAGATAGATAGATAGGTAATAGATAGATGATAGATAGATAGATAGATAGATAGATAGCTAGCTAGCTAGCTAGATAGATAGATAGACAGCAGCCTACAGTTAAATGGACCAGGGGTACCACATTAACCTGCTCAAACCATGTCAACACATGGAACCAGTGGAAGCGACATACCTAAGGGCCAATCTTGAAGCCAGCGTCGAAGATGTCATAGTGCTAGAGACTCTGTCACCGGCCCAGAAGCAATAGTCCGAGCAGGGCAGAACTATAGTGGAAGCAGGGGAAGCAGCTGCCACAGGGCCCGGGCTAGAAGGGGCCCGTCCCTGCTGCAGCTGCCCTGTGATTTAGGAGCAAAAAGGGGGGCCCGAGCACGCTGGCAAATGGATCCGCGCTCGGGCCCCCTCCCAACATTTGTTCAGGCTTCTGACTCTGAACGCTGATGCATAACAACACTGTGTTGTTTTAAAGAGACACTACAGTGTTGTAAATGCAGACAGCGAACAGAAATGAGCACTGTAGCTTTAAGCTGCGGCCCAGTGCATTATGGTCCGTCTGTCACAGCGTGTGTGCATGTGGGGGCGGACAGCAGACGGCCAGGCAGACCACATGAAGCAGCAGGCTGACTGGACAAGCAGGTGGAAGCCCGGGCGAGCAGGGTGAGTACCGTGAGTCTCTCAACAGTGAGAAGAGGCTTGGCTGCTCAATGGTGACTGAGAGGGCAGGTGCAGGCAGGATCTAACAGGGCCCACATTCAACAGGGCCCCAGGCTGCAGTGCAGGGGGCCCACATTCAACACAGGGCCCAGGTAGCAAGGGGCCCGCATTCCAACAGGGCCTCGGGCTCCTGGGCCCTGTTTGACGCAAGCCTCAAGTCACCACTAACCTCCCCCTGGGCCCTGTTGGGCACGGGACCTCAGTCACCAGTAGCATCCCCCTGGCCCAGTAACAGCCTCATGGTTGCTACAAGTGACGAGTGACACCCTGATCTCTGCTACATGTGACAAGTAACAACCTCAGCTCTGCTACATGTAACAAGTAGCAACCTCAGCTCTGCTACATGTGACAAGTAACAACCTCAACTCTGCTACTTGTGACAAGTAGCAACCTCAGCTCTGCTCATGTGACAAGTAACAACCTCAGCTCTGATATTTGTGACAAGTAACAACCTCAGCTCTGCTTATGTGACAAGTAACAACCTCAGCTCTGCTCATGTGACAAGTAGCAACTTCAGCTCTGCTACATGTGACAAGTAACCTCAGCTCTGCTACATGTGACAAGTAACAACCTCAGCTCTGCTACATTTGACAAGTAACAACCTCAGCTCTGCTACATGTGACAAGTAGCAACCTCGGCTCTACTACATGTGACAAGTAACAACCTCAGCTCTGCTACATGTGACAAGTAGCAACCTCAGCTCTGCTCATGTGACAAGTAACAACCTCACCTCTGCTCATGTGACAAGTAACAACCTCAGCTCTGCTCATGTGACAAGTAGCAACCTCAGCTCTGCTCATGTGACAAGTAGCAACCTCAGCTCTGCTCATGTGACAAGTAGCAACCTCAGCTCTGCTCATGTGACAAGTAGCAACCTCAGCTCTGCTCATGTGACAAGTAACAACCTCAGCTCTGCTCATGTGACAAGTAGCAACCTCAGCTCTGCTCATGTGACAAGTAACAACCTCAGCTCTGCTCATGTGACAAGTAACAACCTCAGCTCTGCTCATGTGACAAGTACCGTGTTTCCCCGATAGTAAGACAGTGTCTTACTTTCTTTTTATCCTCAAAAACCCCACTATGTCTTACTTTCGGGTATGTCTTATATTGAAAAAAAATTACCTGTATCTAACCCAGTGTGATACAGTACCACCTGCTGTATTTAATCCAGTGTGACACCTGCTGATACCCACTGGGTTACATACAGCAGATGATACCCCAGTATGCCAGTGTATATGTTTTACTGATGTATGATTACTGTGTATACGTCGCCGCGTCTGCCATCTACCACCAGAAAAACTCACCTGAGTATGGCGCTGCATTGAGTGACACATCACATAGTATGGCGCTGCATTGAGTGACACATCACATAGTATGGCGCTGCATTGTGTGACACATCACATAGTATGGTGCTGCATTGAGTGACACATCACATAGTATGGCGCTGCATTGAGTGACACATCACATAGTATGGCGCTGCATTGTGTGACACATCACATAGTATGGTGCTGCATTGTGTGACACATCACATAGTATGGTGCTGCATCGTGTGACATCACCTGTGTGCATCACCTGAGTTTTTCTGCAGCCGCCTTCCGCCACGGGCTCCGGCTCCCTGCAGCCGCTGGTCCCGCCGTCCTCCGTCGCTCCGTTCGCCCGCAGTCCCGGGCTGAAGTTCTCGCGCGCTCTATTTAAATTTCTTCTTCGGTCCCGAAACGTCATCACGTTGGTCACTCACGTGACCGGAGGCTGCAGTGATAGACAGTTCTCTCCGGCCTCCGGTCACGTGAGTGACCAACGTGATGACGTTTCGGGACCGAAGAAGAAATTTAAATAGAGCGCGCGAGAACTTCAGCCCGGGACTGCGGGCGAACGGAGCGACGGAGGACGGCGGGACCAGCGGCTGCAGGGAGCCGAGCCCGTGGCGGAAGGTGGCAGTGGTAGATGACAGACGCGGCGACGTATGGAGAGGGGACGGTGCGGACGTGGGCAGGAAGCGGCACGCAGCTAGATGAGAGAGAGGCGGCAATACCCCAGTGTTTCCCCGAAAGTAAGACATATGTCTTACTTTCGGGGTACGGCTTATATTAGCCGACCCCTCTGAAACTCCCGATACGTCTTACAATCGGGGTGTCTTACTATCGGGGAAACACGGTAGCAACCTCAGCTCTGCTACATGTGACAAGTAACCTCAGCTCTGCTACATGTGACAAGTAGCAACCTCAGCTCTGCTACATGTGACAAGTAGCAACCTCGGCTCTGGTACATGTGACAAGTAGCAACCTCAGCTCTGCTCATGTGACTAGTAGCAACCTCAGCTCTGCTACATGTGACAAGTAACCTCAGCTCTGCTACATGTGACAAGTAGCAACCTCAGCTCTGCTACATGTGACAAGTAGCAACCTCAGCTCTGCTACATGTGACAAGTAGCAACCTCAGCTCTGCTACATGTGACAAGTAACAACCTCAACTCTGCTACTTGTGACAAGTAGCAACCTCAGCTCTGCTATTTGTGACAAGTAACAACCTCAGCTCTGCTCATGTGACAAGTAACAACCTCAGCTCTGCTCATGTGACAAGTAGCAACCTCGGCTCTGCTACATGTGACAAGTAACCTCAGCTCTGCTACATGTGACAAGTAGCAACCTCAGCTCTGCTACATGTGACAAGTAACCTCAGCTCTGCTACATGTGACAAGTAACAACCTCAGCTCTGCTACATTTGACAAGTAACAACCTCAGCTCTGCTACATGTGACAAGTAGCAACCTCGGCTCTGTTACATGTGACAAGTAACAACCTCAGCTCTGCTACATGTGACAAGTAGCAACCTCAGCTCTGCTCATGTGACAAGTAACAACCTCAGCTCTGCTCATGTGACAAGTAACAACCTCAGCTCTGCTACATGTGACAAGTAGCAACCTCGGCTCTGCTACATTTGACAAGTAACAACCTCAGCTCTGCTACATGTGACAAGTAGCAACCTCGGCTCTGCTACATGTAACAACCTCAGCTCTGCTACATGTGACAAGTAGCAACCTCAGCTCTGCTCATGTGACAAGTAACAACCTCAGCTCTGCTCATGTGACAAGTAACAACCTCAGCTCTGCTACATGTGACAAGTAACAACCTCAGCTCTGCTACATGTGACAAGTAACAACCTCAGCTCTGCTACATGTGACAAGTAGCAACCTCAGCTCTGCTACATGCGAGGAGTGACAGCCTCATCTCTGCTACATGCGCGGAGTGACAGCCTCAGCTTTGCTATACAAGTAGCAGAGCTGAGGCTGTCACTCCTCACATGTTGCAGAGATGAGGCTGTCACTCCTTACATGTAGTAGAGCTGAGGCTGTCACTCCTCGAATGTAGCAGAGCTGAGGCTGTCCCTACTCACATGTAGCAGAGCTGAGGCTGTTCCTCCTCACATGTAGCAGAGCTGAGGCTGTCACTCCTCACATGTAGCAGAACTGAGTCTGTCACTCCTCACATGTAGCAGAGCTGAGGCTGTCACTCCTCACATGCAGCAGAGCTGAGGCTGTCAACTCCTCACATGTGTAATTGGTGAGGGCGTGGTGCAGAAGTACGGTATACAGAACAATCTTAGATTATTCTGTATACCGGACTGTTGTTCTACTGAATAAATCATCCGTTTTGAAAGAAATTTGCAGGCTGGATTACAAGTTTCTTCACATATTTACTCTGGAGAAAGCCTACCTTCGTCACTTCCTCAGTTGCTTCCTGGGAGTTGGTTCTTTTCTGTTATTTCACTATCATTACTCCAAAAACCTCTAATTTTGGATAATAAAGGTATCTTTCTTAACACAACTTGGGTAGACCGGGATTGGCAACGCGCGCGAGGGGGGGGCCCCATTGTGAAGTTTGCTGTGGGGCCCTGCCGTTCCTAGTTACGCCCCTGAGTCCGAGAGCTGCTTCAGTGGAATCAGGACCTATTTTCGGAGTTGTCAGAATGTACGCAGGTTGTGGAGCATGAAATCCTGACGGAACAACATGTGACAGTGAACCAAAAGATGTATTGGATACCCGAAGCCCGCCGTGAGGTAATCTACATGGAAAGTGGAGTCTGGGCATCATTGAAGAGTCAAAGAGTGGTTGGTCCATTGTCCTTGTGCCGAAGCCTGATGGAGAGTGGCGTTTCTGTAATTAGTACAGGAAGCTGAACGAGGTGTCCAAGTTCAACGCATATCTGATGCTGCAGGTCGATGAGCCCATTGGGAGGCCAGGGTAGGTATATCATCACCCTGGACCTAACAAAAGACTACTGGCAAATTCTCTTGTCCCCAAGTGCCAAGGTGAAGACCTCCTTCTCTACACCTGATGGCTGCTTTCAATACACCAGGATGCCGTTTGGCCTGCAGAGAGCCCCAGCTACCTTCCAGAGGGCCATGGACCGGATCCTAACCCCTCACAAAAAGTACGCTGCTGTTTATCTGGATGACATCATGATCTTCAGCCCAGATTGGGAAAGTCATCTACAGAAGGTCCAGGTGGAACTGGATGCACTGAGGAAGGCAGGGTTTATCGCAAACCCGAAAAAGTGCGCCGTGGGGAAAGAACAGGCAAAATAATTGGGCTACATAGTCGGAATGGGCAAAATCAGTCCGCAAGTAAATAAGGTAGAGGCAATCCAGAATTGGCCGCAAATGGTCTTCAAGAAACAAGTTCAGTCATTTCTGGGAATTGTTGGATACTATTGGCGATTTATCCCGAATTTCACAATGATAGCCGGCCCCCTGACTGATATCTTCTTAGGGGCAAAAAGACGTTGATGGCCAAATGGTCCTCTGAAGCAAAGATGATATTTCAGGAGTTGAAGCTCGCCCTGTGTAAGCAGCCGGTCTTGATCGCCCCTGACTTCAGTACTGAATTTATGGTCCACACAGATGCCTCAGAGATCAAGTAGGAGGCCGTGTTGTCCCAGGAAGTAAATGGGTAGGAACATCCCATCCTATACTTAAGCAGAAAACTATGCCTGTGAAAAAAAACTATGCGATCGTGGAAAAAGAGTGCTTGGCCAGCAAATGGGCAATTGACACGCTGAGGTATTACCTGTTAGGCCAGAAGTTCAGGTGTTAGACTATGCACCCCTGAGATGGATGAGGGAAAGGAAAAAGAAGAATGCCCGGGTGACTAGGTGGTTTCTGGTGCTCCAGGACTTCAGCTTCCACGTGGAGCATAGGCCAGGGAAAATAGATCATAATGCAGATGCCCCGTCCAGACTTCACTGATTAGTGAGTAAAGGTTCCAAAACAGAGGGTGGGATATGTGACAATGTGCTGGAGAGAAGATACATTTTCACTAAGGCTATTAGCTTCAGCGATTTTAAACCCAGAAGGTTGCTCCAGCACACTATGTCTTAGAGGAGTTAATCGGCCATTTTAAGGGATGGGTTTTGGTGGACAACCATGAGGCAGGTGGGAGGTTCTCCACCCTTATCTCCACCCCAGGGTGTGGTCTGGAGTTTAAATAGTCAGCCTCCTGAGGCATTCAATGTTCTGTATGTCTGGAGAGGGTAACTCCAGAGAAGAGTTCGTGTTTGTAATAACCTGAACCGTGTGTTTTGCTAACCCTGAGCAGGTGGATCCCAGTACCACAAGGACTGTGCTTTGTGTTACCACTTTGTTTTATTTTCCTGTTTCCTAGATAGATAGATAGATAGATAGATAGATAGATAGATAGATAGATAGATAGATAGATAGATAATAGATAGATAAAACTGATGATCCTCTGTATACAGAAGTTTTCTGTTTTGACATCTGTGAAGACCAGTATGATGAGGGCAGATGAGGGGACGATCAGGAGACTCTGAAAAGTAGATTTCTAGAGTGAAGGTCGGTGAAGGTCGTGTCACCTGGCGCTTGTGCCTGTGTATTGTTATACCTGGTGTGGACTCATTTTGTGGCTTTGACTCGCTGCCATTCACTCTGAATAGTAATATGTTATCTGCTCCGACAGAGAAATTGGGTAAAATCCATCCAGATTCAGATTAAAGTAAACTCGATTGAATGTGTACACTTGGAAAGCAGAATATAAGCCGAGTCTGAATCACAGAGTTTTACTAATAGAAGAATTTTATAGTCTGGCAATAAAAGTTTGGGTTTTCTTAAGTGAGTATTGGCAGAAAACATCCAGAAAGTTTTGTCTACTTTCCCAGTAAGCAAAACCCCTTCAGAAATGGCGATTTTACGGCCGCAGCAGAGGAATATCTTGTGAGGGCGACGTCTAGACATTACTCCATGTTTTTAATCTGCATGCATTGAGATCAGTGCACAGGGAATAACTGTAGCGGCTCCGGACTGAGTAATATCCACTCGGCAGCACATCCCGATACACACAGTGACGGATGAATCCACAGATCTCCAGGAGTGTGCAGCCGCCGAAAGAAAGGTCTGCTGGGGAATATTACAGCACACGGAACCGTACGGATCCATCTATATATTATCTATCATCTATCTATTATCTATCATCTATCTATACATCTATCTATTATCTATCATCTATCTATACATCTATCTATTATCTATCATCTATCTATACAGCTATCTATTATCTATCTATCTATACAGCTATCTATTATCTATCATCTATATATACAGCTATCTATTATCTATCCATCTATACAGCTATATATTATCTATCTATCTATACAGCTATCTATTATCTATCATCTATCTATACAGCTATCTATTATCTATCATCTATCTATACATCTATCTATTACCTATCATCTATATATACAGCTATCTATTATCTATCTATCTATACAGCTATCTATTATCTATCATCTATCTATACAGCTATCTATTATCTATCCATCTATCTATCTATTATCTATCATCTAGCTTCTATCTGTAAGTAAAGTTCCACTGTTGTCTTACAATGTATCAGATCTTATTGTTCTGTGTGCAGTATAATATTCCATGTATCTTTGTGTTGCTGTTTGTGCCGTGTCTCGGGACGCTGTTCCTGCACCTTGAGCATCTTTTATGCTGTGTAATCGGCGCCCGCACTGCTTTCTGCGCCTTGAACTGAGTCCAGTCTGTTATTCCGCCTCGATACAAAGAGAATCCAGGTTCGCTGTGGAGACCTCTCACCACTTATTCAAGAACCTGCTTACTAAGGGGTTCTTCGTGGCCCTCTGGGGTCTTTTCTGCATTTTTTGAATACTTTATTGGATTTTGGAGCATGAGAATTTCTCTTTCTTCCAGAATGTGATGTTGGTTTTGGTCATGGATGGTTTTTCAAGACTTTTGATGAATTTGAGGAGTTTGGCATCTTCACTGGAAAAACAAAGTCATTAGCAAATAAAGAGCTCACGAATCTGAATTGTTCTCGTCTTTACAGAAAAAAAATGGTTACAAAGTAATTCCCAAATCCATAAGAAGCCTCAGGAGAGGATGGGGAGGCTCAGTCTTCTGCGTCCTCTTCTATGATCACAAAATGATTCCCATAGTCTGAAGTCCGACCTCTCGGCACGGGTTTTGTACCGTTTGTAATCTTTAGCAGCATTTGATTGGACAAGATAATGAGAATTGCTTCATGTACAATTACCCAAATTTCTGCCAGGCGGAAAATCACTTCTGTTAGCAGCTGAAGGGATAAAGTAGAGCTCCCAAATCATCAGGTTCTGTCAAAATTCTGGCATAAAACTGTTTGAAAAGACTCAAAATCTTTGTCCAAATTGTAGATAGACAAACATTTTACGACTTTTGTTATTTTTATATTTTTATGCTGACCTGCAATACCAGACACAGCCTGTGAGCCAAAGAGGCGCTGTTGCTGCTGGAAACAAAAGCAGACTTTCTTATTCTAGACTTGATTTATCACAAGTGAATGACTTTATGTGATAGGCATATAATAGCGCCACACGTGTCATTATCTTATCATTTCCACACTGTTGCTTTTTTTGTTACTGTTGCTTATTTGTTTGCTTCCTGTAAATTTTCAGATTTCCCCAGGTTTTCTTCTCCGCCGTGTCATGCACAGTCATTGGGTCCTCGGTAAAAGCAGCACCAGCCACTTATATAAATGGCAGGCAGCAGACGAGAACTCGGTGCCATCACTGAAGGTGACTACGGGCAGCAGCCCGGTGCTGGCCTCTCAACGACACCATCAACAAATGTAGCATAATCTGATTTATCCACCCGCCTGGTATAGCTCAGATATATAGTCATTTCTTAATGCCCCACATTACTGTGTAATCCGCCCTCCTCAGTAAGACGTGCGCCACTGACTGCTGAAATACGGTCAGTTATACCGCAATATAGCGTCACTGCAAAACATTAGGACAGATGCATGATAAAATGCAGTGATCTATATACAGTGTCTCTCTATCTACATCGCTATTATCTATCTAGCTATCTAGAAGAAAGAGTTAGAGCGCAAGAAATAGAAAAAATAGGGTGCAAGGCCCCCCAGGCAATGACCAAGCCTTCATGTAAAAATCCAAAATATCAGAGGCAGCGCACCATTCTCAGTGAAAAAAGAGCTTCTGTTTATTAGTCCATCATGGCAACGTTTCAGTTCAGAAAAAGGTTCTCACAGATAAGTCACTTATCGCACAGATCCACTTATCTGGACCTGACCTCACCTCCTTACTGACCAAAATCCCACAGTGTCTGTCCGCTATCTCACCTTTCTTTTCCGCTCGCTTTCCAAAATTGAACATGGACAAAACAGAACTCATCATCTTTCCCCCACCTCACTCTACCCCTTCACCAGACCTATCCCTCAATTTCAACGGCTGCTCACTTTCTCCAGTCCCGCATGTTCGGTGCCTCGGGGTGATCCTCGACTCTGCCCTCTCTTTCAAGCCACATGTCCAAACCCTCGCCACCTCCTGCTGCCGACTCAAACTCAAAAATATTTCCCGGATCCGTGCATTCCTTGACCAAGAAACTGCAAAAACGCTCATGCACACCCTCATCATCTCCCGCCTCGACTACTGCAACCTCCTACTCTGGCCTCCCCTCTAGCACTCTGGCACCACTCCAATCCATCCTGCACTCTGCTGCCCGACTAATCCACCTGTCTCCCCGTTATTCCCCAGCCTCTCCTCTCTGCCAAGCCCTTCATTGGCTTCCTATCGTTCAGAGGCTCCAGTTCAAAACCCTAACCATGACCTACAAAGCCATCCACAATCAGTCTCCTCCATACATTTGTGACATGGTCTCCCACTACTTACCCTCGCGCAACCTTCGATCCTCTCAAGATCTCCTCCTCTACTCCACCCCTTTTATCTCCTCTACCCACAACCGCATACAAAGCTTCTCCCGTGCATCCCCCCTACTCTGGAACTCTCTACCCCAACATATTAGGCTCTCGCCTACCATGGAAACCTTCAAAAGGAACCTGAAGACCCACCTCTTCCGACAAGCCACCTGCAGTGATCCTCAGTCTACTGAACCGCCGCATGACCAGCTCTACCCTCTCCTAGTGTATCCTCACCCATCCCTGTAGACTGTGAGCCCTCGCGGGCAGGGTCCTCTCTCCTTCTGTACTTGTGTGTGCCTTGTATTGCTCATGTTTACTGTACTTGTCTATATTCGGCCCTTTTCACATGTAAAGCGCCATGGAATAAATGGCGCTATAAAAATGTATAATAATAATAATAAAGAATTCCCCTTCCTGTAGATCAATGACAGGTTCTGAATACACTGTAGACACTGTTGGTTGAAACCTCTTCCCACCTGCAGCGATTCCTCCAGACCCCCAATATATACGACCAGTCTGCTCAATCATGAGTCTTCTACAGGGAAGGGGAGAGGAGCCGCTGCCAGACACCCCTGATGGCTACACATATGCCTGGATAACAATGGATGGGCTATGTTGGATTTCAACCTGCCAAATCATTTATATAAAGAGAGATAGTCCATGCCAAATTCCAGCCTGCCCAATCCTTCTTTTTTTCTGACGTCTCCCTTTGTGGAGAATCAAATTGTTTCAAAAACGGCATAAATGAGCATTGCAAATTACAAGAAAATATTGCAAAATTAGCCCAAAAATTCTTTATGCCAACAGTGCCCAAGTCCAGGACCTGTCACTACAAAGGCCTATTATTACCCAATGATAATGGTGATGGTAACAAACATTACAATCTTACATAAACCTGCAGAGTCCAACATATAACCCGCAAAATGCACAAACGTGAGAGTCTATGGAGCAGGGCACAAAGGACGGGGCAGTCAGCGCCAAGGCTAAATACCTGGAGTATATTTCTAAGATTTAATGCACTCGTCACATCATTAAGAAAGTTTTGTGCTTCATTACCCGGCAGAACAGAGGTGCACAAAATTGCACTTAAATTTAATGATGTAATAAGACGCGACTTTATAAGAGACACGGGCAGAATATGTTCCATTTTAAGCAGGAAGCAGCATTTACCTTCCTCCGCAGATGCTCGCACTTCAACATCTTTTCTGAATGGGAAAATTGTAGTTTTATATTACCCGAAGGGGAGAGCGATGATTGAAACGACATGGAACAAAACACCTGCTATAAACAGTGCTGGCAATAAGTATGTGCCCCTCTCAGCTCAATGGGGTACTCAACTACTTAAACATTGATGGTCTATCCTTAGGAAAGAACAAAGGGCCCCGATGCTACACAGAGCAATGAGGATCATTTATTGTTTTCACAGACATGGTGGTTGCTCTACCAGAGTCCGTCCCTCCTGGTGCAGGTCAGTCCCATGCTCTTCATGCACTTGCATGAGTTATGTTGGGCATTTGTAAATGGCCTCTTCATTCTGCTTCTCTACTTTATACTTGGGGATCCAGCCACCACCATTCTCAGGATTGGTCAAAAAAGAATGAAAATAACTTTAACGTGACTGCCAGGTCTTCATATATTAAAAAAAATAATTGAAATTTGAAAAAAGGGTTAAAATGTCACCAGCCTATGTCCATCAGACAGACATCACCAACCTGTGCTCATTAATCAGTGATGTCACCAGCCTATGTCCATCAGACAGACATCACCAACCTGTGCTCACTAATCAGTGATGTCACCAGCCTATGTCCATCAGACAAAGACATCATCAACTTGTGGTCACTAATCAGTGATATCACCAGACTGTGTCCATCAGACAGTGACATCACCAATCTGTGCTCACTAATCAGTGATGTCACCAGCCTGTGTCAATCAGACAAAGACATCATCAACTTGTGGTCACTAATCAGTGATGTCACCAGACTGTGTCCATCAGACAGTGACATCACAATCTGTGCTCACTAATCAGTGATATCACCAGCCTGTGTCAATCAGACAGTGACATCACCAATCTGTGCTCACTAATCAGTGATGTCACCAGCCTATGTCGATCAGACAGTGACATCACAAACCTGTGCTCACTAATCAGTGATGTCACCAGTGTCAAACGGCCAGTGACATCATCAACCCATGCTTACTAATCAGTGATGTCACCAGTCTGTGTCAATCAGACAGTGACATCACCAACCTGTGCTCACTAATCAGTGATGTCACCAGCCTATGTCCATCAGACAGTGACATCACCAACCTGTGCTCACTAATCAGTGATGTCACCAGCCTATGTCGATCAGACAGTGACATCACAAACCTGTGCTCACTAATCAGTAATGTCACTAGTGTTCAACGGCCAGTGACATCATCAACTCATGCTTACTAATCAGTGATGTCACCAGCCTGTGTCAATCAGACAGTGACATCATCAACCTGTGCTCACTAATCAGAGATGTCACCAGCCTGTGTCATGAGACAGTGACATCACCAACCTGTGCTCACTAATCAGTGATGTCACCAGCCTATGTCCATCAGACAGTGACATCACCAACCTGTGCTCACTAATCAGTGATGTCACCAGCCTATGTCATCATACAGTGACATCACAAACCTGTGCTCACTAATCAGTGATGTCACCAGTGTCCAACAGCCAGTGACATCATCAACCTGTGCTCACTAATCAGTGATGTCACCAGCCTGTGTCATCAGACAGTGACATCACCAACCTGTGCTCACTAATCAGTGATGTCACCAGCCTGTGTCATCAGACAGTGACATCATCAACCTGTGCTCACTAATCAATGATGTCATCAGTCAGTGTCCATCGTGTTATCCAAGCATGCTCAGAGGCTATCTGAGTATCTCGGGCGCGCTTGAGTATTATGTTCGAACCCCCGCTGCTGCAGGCAATCCCCCATGTGTTGCTGGTAACAGCCGTGGGGACTAGGACATATCACTCGAGCTCGCCCCAGATACTTGGACATTGACAGAGCATGCTCTGATAACATGATATTTAAGCACGCTCGCTCATCACTAATATTAAATGCATTTGCCCCAACATTACTGTTGTCTAGAGTTGAACAAAAAGCTTCACGCTGCCCTGGCCTGGTGTCCAGACCGACCTCTGTGGCAGGGGCTAATGGCAGTCTTCACTGCTGCCGCTAGCATTCTCGGCATCATGGCGCCTCTTACTCTAACTAGGCTGTGTAAGGCCTGTTTCACACTTCAGTCGTTCGACGTCAGTCAAAATCCGTCAAAGCGTCAAAAAAACGGATCCGACCTTTTTTTTGGCGGATCTGTTTTTTACCATTGAGTTGCATTAGTGACAGATTTTGACGGATGGGCGTCCGTTCGATCCGTCAAATGACGGATCCGTCATAATTCTCTCTCTCAAAACGGATCCGCTGCATCAGTTTTTGCAAATTTACAACGGATCCGTTTTTTTCACACTGTTGACTGACGTCGAAAAACTGAAGTGTGAAAGAGGCCTAACTTGTAAAACATCAGTTGGGAAATAGTCCATGGCGTGCAAAGAGTAACATTGTTTCCATGTGCAATGATCCTGCTTGTACAAATAACTACAAAATAAACATGCACAGGACAGAAAGTATAGGGCCGAAGGTGATTTGTTTCCAACACAGAAGACACGTATTGTCTGAATTCTTCCAAAGAAAAAAACGAAAACTAGGGACAGTGATGGACAAGATGGATGATTGTCCCATTTCTTAAAGTGTTCCTGCTGCTGTAATTTGCAGACACTTTATCATGTGCACTAAAGTGGTGCCTCACCCGCCAGACAAATCAAGGAAAGCAGAAAGCAGCCGAGCGGAACGATCTGACTTTGAGAAGAGGGTAAGTCATTCTGTCTTTCCACACGTCCCAGTCAGGTGGATGGACTTGTACCTACTAATTACTGCTGGAACAATATGTGGTTGGTGAAAATTGAAAGCTAACCTTAATATAAACTGTTGATAAATGGGACACCTTACAGCTGTGTGTGACAGATAAGTACAAGGCAACGCGCCAGATAAGGCGGCCAAAAAACAATTTTCTCCCGTGATTATTTATTTCTTTTTTTAGCCATCAGAAACTGATTGTTTTATATATAATGATCCGAGACGTAGACAGAGACTTCTAAGCAAGAGCTAGGAAACTACTGAAAGCTGAAATAACATTAATCGCTGTGTATTAGCAGCAATCTGAGCCGTGGTTCCCAGGGACCGAAGAGAAGAAACACCAAATACTGCATCCAAAATCACCTGTATCTATAGAGAAGATGGACATGCAAACTCTGTACAAACAGATTCAACTGGCTACATTCAGAAGCAAAATGGACATTTTTGCAACCAATTGTTTTAGAAATATTTCCACCCTGATTTTGCTCAAACCTAATAGCGGCAGCCAACTTTAGGTGAGTTTTATGCAAACTAAACCAAACCGTGCTCCTGTTGGGATGGGACATTCTTGAATTTGGTTTCCAAATACTCAGGACAGTCTCGGCAAAATCAGTAGTATTGACAACTCCGCTCGACTCTGATGTAACTTGTGTAAACTGACTCTAAAAGGCAGAAGCTTACAGTTCTTCGTTGGACTTTACAGAGTTTTTGTTAATCAGAATAACTATGAAAATAAATGGTAAATTATTATTTTTCAGAAGTGTATTTCTAGGGGAGAATATCTCTGATATGCAACACCCCACGGAATATCATATGGCGGCACAAGGAATCCCCGCGGCTTCACAGTACAGATCTGCAGAGGATGCCTCCATATAACCCGCTGTCATGTGCAATAAGCCACTTAGATTGGCTTTTTAAATTTTGTTTACATTTTTTTTAAATTATTAAATTAACTTGTTAAAAATATATATATTAGGGATGAGCGAGCACTAAAATGCTTGGGTGCTCATTGCAGGAACTGAGCAATTCATAATACTCGCATGCTCATTTTCAGGAAAGAGTATAATGGGAGTCAAAGAGCATTTTTCCATTAGACCCTACAAGGAGGTCTGGGGGGCAGTGAAAATGTTGAAATGTATGGGAAATGTGCTGAATGGAAGGAGAACAGCAGGGGGAAGACCCCTGGAAGCATCTCTGACCCCCAGATCACTGCTGAGAACAATATTGACAGGTGTGTTGGAGCTGTTACTCAACCACTCATGTTGTGAATGGGTTTGAGATGAGTTCTGAGCAGACGCTCCCTCTGGTGGTTACAAGCGGTACTAGTGAAGATTGTGAGGACTGGGAATCAGGTGTTACTGACTGGTCTTATATAAGGGAGTCATTTTCCCATCAGGGTTGCCGGTGATCAATTGTTCTGGTCTGAATCCTTCTTTCCAGTTTCCCTTGTAGCCTGCTGTGTCGTGTCTGCATCTCCTGCTATCAGATAAGACATTTTCTTCTTTTGTGTTTGTGCTATATTTTTGCATTTTGTCCTGCACTTCTGTGGGGGCCTTCAGGGTCCCCTCCGGGGGCTTTTGCCCTCTCAGTTTAGTTCAGCCACTGAGTTTTGTACTTTTGCTTTTTCCAGTTTTTTCAGTGGCTGCTGTTTTGATTTTGTTACACCAGAGAACTAATTTAGGTGGTAGAGGTCGTGTGATCTCAGGTGATTTTGAAATTAGTAGAGTTGGTGTTTTTCAGGGTTTTCTGAGATTGCAGTAAGTACCCTTCCTGTCCTTTTCTATTTAGATAGTTTGGGCCCCAGCGTTTGCTCATACTATTTTCTTTCTGTGTCAGTATTTCCTCTTGTCTAACCGCCATTACATGTTTGGGGGCTTTCTATTATCTTTGGGGTTCTGCTCCGGGGCAGATAGCTTTCCTATTTCTATCTTTAGGTGTAGTTAGTTTCTCAGGCTGTGACGAGGCGTCTAGGACCAACGTAAGAACGCTCCACGGCTGCCTCTAGTTGCGGTGGTTAGTCAGGGTACTGCAATCTCATAGATTCCAACTGCTCTGGTGTATTTCCTTTTTTACCTGCACTCCTCAGCTACCGTAACATAACAGTATCACCGGCCCAAAAAATTGAAAATTGTATGGTACTCACAGAAGGGAAAAAATATTGCGAAAGAAGAAAGGTTGTCAGAGTTGTCAGAGATATTTTTCTGTTTGTTGCATTTTTTTTTTTTTTTCCCTCTGTATCTCTGGGTGCTGGGGAGGATCTTTTCTCCCAATGGAGTTTGCACAGTTGTCTGGCCGTGTGGATCAGCTTGCCACTGAGGTTCAGAGTATTGCTGCATATCTTGCTAGGTTGCCTGTTGTGGAACCTAGGATCCCCATGCCAGATTTGTTTTTAGGGGATCGAGCTAAGTTTCAGAATTTCAAAAATAATTGTAAATTGTTTTTTGCCTTAAAATCTAAGTCCTCAGGAAACGCAGCACAGCAGGTTCAAATTATCATCTCTCTCCTGCGCGGCGATCCTCAGGATTGGGCTTTTTCCCTGATACCTGGGGATCCTGTTTTGAGTGATGTTGATGCATTTTTTCAGGCTTTGGGGTTATTGTACGATGAGCCTAATGTCACTGATCAAGCTGAAAAAGCCTTGTTGGCATTAAATCAGGGGCTTGATGACGCTGAGTTATACTGTCAGAGATTCCGTAGGTGGGCAGTCCTGACCAAATGGAATGACGACGCTTTGGCGGCCCTTTTCCGGAAGGGTCTGTCGGATAATGTAAAGGATGTTATGGTGGGATTCCCTGTCCCCTCTGGTCTCAATGATTCTATGTCATTAGCGATTCAAATTGACAGACGTTTGCATGAGCGGAGAAGTATGCGTGGAGTGGTGTTGCCTTGTGAGCCAGCTTCTGAGCCCATGCAGTGTGATGGAGTGGTGTCTGGGGCACAGCGTCATGAGTTTCGAAAGCGCAATGGGTTATGTTTCTACTGTGGTGATGCCTCTCATGCTATTTCAGTCTGCCCTAAGCGGGGAAGACGTTTTGCACGCTCAGTTGTCTTGGGTAGTGTTCAGACTAAGTTTTTATTAACTGTCACTCTGATATGCTCTCTGTCCTCATTTTCTGCTCAGGCTTTCGTTGATTCTGGAGCAGCTATTAACCTGATGGATTATGATTTTGCTAAACGTTGTGGATTTCCCTTGATACCCCTACAGAAGTCTATTCCCCTACTGGGATCGATTCTACCCCTTTGGCTGAGAATAAACCCAGTTTTCTACTCAGGTGATAATGAGGGTTGAACCTGATCACCAGGAGTGCTGCAAATTTTTGGTTCTATATAATCTGCATGACATTATCGTGCTGGGTTTCCCTTGGTTACAGTCTCATAATCCTGTTTTGGATTGGAAATCTGTGTCTGTAACCAGTTGGGGCTGCCAATGTGTTAATACCAACACTCCTGTTTTTTCTGCCTCCCCCCAGGCTCAGGATGTTCCTGACTTTTTGTTTGATTTTTCTGATGTGTTTAGCGAAAGTAAATCTGCATCCTTACCTCCCCATAGGAGCTATGACTGCGCTATTGAATTAGTGCCGGGTAGTAAATTCCCTAAAGGTCGCCTTTTTAACTTGTCTGTACCTGAACATGACGCTATGCGGTCTTATATCAAGGAATCATTGGAGAAGGGTCATATCAGACCATCCTCTTCACCCTTAGGTGCCGGTTTTTTCTTTGTGGCCAAAAAAGATGGTTCATTAAGGCCGTGTATTGATTATCGTCTCTTGAACAATATTACTGTGAAATATCAATACCCGTTACCCTTGATTTCTGACCTGTTTTCCAGGGTGAAAAACGCTACTTGGTTTACCAAGCTTGACCTCAGGGGGGCGTATAACCTTATTCGCATTAAGCACGGGGATGAATGGAAGACGGCATTCAATACCCCTGAAGGGCATTTTGAGTACCTAGTGATGCCCTTTGGGCTCACTAATGCTCCTTCCGTCTTCCAGTCCTTCATGAATGACATTTTCAGGGATTTTGTGGACAAATTTCTGATTGTTTATTTGGATGATATCTTGATTTTTTCTAATGACTGGGACTCTCATGTGAAACATGTTCGAACTGTATTCCAGATTTTGAGAGAGAATGCTCTGTATGTGAAGGGATCAAAGTGTCTTTTGGCGTACAGAAGATCTCATTTCTGGGATTCATTTTGTCCCCATCTGTTATTGAAATGGACCCGGTCAAGGTTCAGGCCATCTGTGATTGGGTCCAACCTACTTCATTAAAGGCTCTTCAGAGATTTTTGGGTTTTGCCAATTTTTATCGTAAATTTATTGGTAATTTCTCGGTTATTGTTAAACCATTAACTGATTTGACCAGAAAGGGTTCTGATGTGGTGAATTGGCCTCCTGAGGCAGTCTCTGCATTTCAGGAACTTAAGCAGAGATTCACTTCTGCTCCTGTTCTACGGCAGCCTGATG
This sequence comes from Oophaga sylvatica, assembly GCA_033576555.1. NCBI lineage: Eukaryota > Metazoa > Chordata > Amphibia > Anura > Dendrobatidae > Oophaga > Oophaga sylvatica. Next base: position 70,977,907 of record JARQOD010000009.1, read on the forward strand.
TTTCTCTGCCATTTCAGGTGGAGGTTGATGCCTCTGAAATTGGGGCAGGTGCCGTTTTGTCCCAAAAAGATCCAGAGACCTCTAAAAGTAACCCTTGTGCCTTTTTCTCTCGAAAATTTTCTCCTACTGAACGTAATTATGACGTGGGTAATCGGGAGTTATTGGCCATGAAGTGGGCTTTTGAAGAGTGGAGACATTGGCTGGAGGGAGCCAAACATCAGGTGGTGGTCCTTACGGACCATAAGAATCTGGTCTATCTGGAATCTGCCAAGCGACTCAATCCTAGACAGGCCAGGTGGGCCTTGTTTTTCACACGTTTTAATTTTGTGGTTTCCTTTCTTCCTGGCACTAAGAATGTTAAGGCGGATGCCCTCTCGAGGAGTTTCCTTGCGGACTCTCCTGAGTTATCTGATCCTTCTGTTATTTTGAAAGAGGGTGTAGTTCTTTCCGCCATCTCGCCCAATTTGAGACTTGCTCTGGAGGGGTGTCAGGAGGATAGGCCAGAGCGCTGCCCTGTTGGAAAATTGTTTGTCCCGGACCAATGGAAAAAGAGTGTGATGTCTGAGATTCATTGTTCCGCATTGGCTGGGCATCCCGGAATTTTTGGTACCAGAGACTTGGTTAGTCGGTCCTTTTGGTGGCCTACCTTGTCTCGCGATGTCAGGGAATTTGTGCAGTCCTGCGGGACTTGCTCTCGCTCCAAGCCTTGCTCTCGCTCTAGTGGTTTGTTGATGCCATTGCCTGTGCCCAAGAGACCATGGACCCATATCTCTATGGATTTCATTTCCGATCTTCCTGTTTCTCAGAGAATGACCACCATCTGGGTAATTTGTGATAGGTTTTCCAAAATGATACATCTTGTGCCATTACCTAAGTTGCCTTCCTCCTCTGAATTGGTGCCGTTGTTCCTTCAGCATGTGGTTCGTTTACACGGCATTCCTGAGAACATTGTGTCTGACAGAGGAGTCCAGTTTGTTTCCAGATTTTGGAGGACTTTTTGTTCTAAACTGGGTGTTCAATTGTCTTTCTCCTCGGCATTTCATCCTCAGACCAATGGTCAAACTGAGAGAACAAACCAGACATTGGAGACTTATCTAAGATGCTTTGTGTCTGCTGATCAGGATGACTGGGTCTCTTTTTTGCCTTTGGCTGAGTTTGCTCTTAATAATAGGGCTAGCTCTGCCACTTTGATGTCTCCGTTTTTCTGTAATTCTGGGTTTCACCCTCGATTTTCTTCAGGACAGACGGAAGCTTCTGTCTGTCCAGGTGTTGACTCTGTTGTTGAGCGTATGCAACAGATTTGGGACCAGGTAGTGGAGAGGTTGTCCCTCTCTCAGGAGAAGGCCCAGCGGTTTGCTAACCGGCATAGGACTGATGGTCCTCGGTTTAAAGTGGGGGACTTGGTCTGGTTGTCCTCAAAGAATATTCCTATGAGAGTAGCATCTCCTAATTTAAGCCTAGGTTCATTGGATCTTATAAGATCATGGAGATTATTAATCCTGTTTCTTTTCGTTTGCTTCTTCCAGGGACATTTAAGATCCATAACGTGTTCCACAAGTCCTTGTTGAAGAGGTTTGTTGAGCCAGTGGTTCCTGCTGCTGTGCCTCCTGACCCGTTTTGGTTGAGGGCAATCTGGAGTATGTGGTTGAGAAAATATTGGATTCTCGTTTTTCTAGACGAAGACTCCAGTATTTGGTTAAATGGAGAAGTTATGGTCAGGAAGACAATTCTTGGGTGTTTGCTTCGGACATCCATGCTAGGAGACTTATCCGTGCGTATCATAGAACTCATCCTGACCGACCTGGTTGCTCAAATGAGGGTTCGGTGACCCCTCCTCAAGGGGGGGTACTGTTGTGAATGGGTTTGAGATGAGTTCTGAGCAGAGGCTCCCTCTGGTGGTTACAAGCGGTACTAGTGAAGATTGTGAGGACTGGGAATCAGGTGTTACTGACTGGTCTTATATAAGGGAGTCATTTTCCCATCAGGGTTGCCGGTGATCAATTGTTCTGGTCTGAATCCTTCTTTCCAGTTTCCCTTGTAGCCTGCTGTGTCGTGTCTGCATCTCCTGCTATCAGATAAGACATTTTCTTCTTTTGTGTTTGTGCTATATTTTTGCATTTTGTCCTGCACTTCTGTGGGGGCCTTCAGGGTCCCCTCCGGGGCTTTTGCCCTCTCAGTTTAGTTCAGCCACTGAGTTTTGTACTTTTGCTTTTTCCAGTTTTTTCAGTGGCTGCTGTTTTGATTTTGTTACACCAGAGAACTAATTTAGGTGGTAGAGGTCGTGTGATCTCAGGTGATTTTGAAATTAGTAGAGTTGGTGTTTTTCAGGGTTTTCTGAGATTGCATTAAGTTCCCTTCCTGTCCTTTTCTATTTAGATAGTTTGGGCCCCAGCGTTTGCTCATACTATTTTCTTTCTGTGTCAGTATTTCCTCTTGTCTAACCGCCATTACATGTTTGGGGGCTTTCTATTATCTTTGGGGTTCTGCTCCGGGGCAGATAGCTTTCCTATTTCTATCTTTAGGTGTAGTTAGTTTCTCAGGCTGTGACGAGGCGTCTAGGACCAACGTAAGAATGCTCCACGGCTGCCTCTAGTTGCGGTGGTTAGTCAGGGTACTGCAATCTCATAGATTCCAACTGCTCTGGTGTATTTCCTTTTTTACCTGCACTCCTCAGCTACCGTAACATAACACACTCATTTCTTCTGCTCACAAAGCCTTGCCAGCATTTGCAGTGTGGAGTTCCAGCGTGTGGTGATGTCACAAACCAGTCGGTGAGCTGGGACTTACATGCGCTGCTAGAGCGGCAGCAGCTGTAGCCGACTTGCAGAAATGGGCGCTGACGCAGCGTACCTCGACCAGAAGCTCTGGCAAATCTGGGTATGGTTCAGAAGTCGCTGAACTACCAAAGTTGAGCACATGTGCCAAGCATGGTCCATGGGTGATGTCATGAACACTCACTGAGCCAGTGCATGTGTTCTGAGTAAGACAGACTGTACTCAAAGATACCTGTGGAGCGGGGCAGCAACGGTGAAGATGCATGCTTCAGGACCTGAAGCACGTGACTGCCAAGGGGCGGAGCTGGCCACAGGTCTTTCAGAGGAAGCAGGAGCAGAGAGAGATTGTTTCAGGCCAGTCAGGACCTGAGGCACCTGACTGCTGGGGGCGTGGCCTAAGCACCGAAAGCTAGGAGCAGAAGGAAAACTCCTAGAAGGGTAACTACGGGACAAAGTTACCAAGGGGCATAGACAGAACGGATAGTCAGAACGTAGCCAAGAGTTCATACACAGAGAGGGCAGCGCAGTACAAGAGAAGCAGGCAGAGGGTAGTCAGGACGTAGCCAGAGATCAGAAAACCAGAACGGGAAAATACACAGTACCAAGTCAGTAGACAAACTCACAACGAAGAGACGGACCGGGTCAAAACCAAACAAGCAACAAGATATCAGGCACGCATGGGGTCAACTAACTCAGCCAAGGGCAGGAGTATAACTGACACCAGACCTAGGTCAATTGGCAACTAAATAGCCGCCCTCTGCCAGAGAGAGGCAGAAACAATTAACCCCTGTCTGACCAGGACGTGACAAAGACAAATCCCCGTCCTGGATCATGACAGGTGAGCTTGCCAAGCTTCACAGCTGCCACCAGGTTACGTCCATTATTACACAAGACCATGCCTGGTTGTAGGTTCAGCGGCAAAACACAGATCTGTCTGGTCTGTTATTCCTTTAAGCAACTGTGCCATGGTGTGTGGTTTGTCTCCTAGACAAATTAGCTTCAGGAGAGCCTGTTGCTACTTTGCTGAGGCAGTGCTGCAGAGCTTCCACTTTCCGGCTGATGTGGGTGACATGCTCTGAGATAGCACATCGGAGATGGAAGATGAGGAGTAGCAGGAGGGGTGCAGGAACTGCTGTGGAAGGTGGAGGAAACCCTGATACAAGTAGGGCCAGCAATCCTCAGCGTCGGGAACACATGCGCTGTGCCAGGGTGTGACTCGGCCCTGGCCTCCACAATGTTCACCCAGTGTGCCATCAGGGAAATGTAGCATCCCTGAACACAAGCACTTGTCCACGTGTCGGCCCTTAAGTGGACAATGCCAGTAAGTGTACTGGTAAGGGCACATGTGATGTTCCTTGACACGTGCTGGTACAAGGCGGGGATGCCAAACTGGGAGAAAATGATGCACCTGGGGACCGAGTACCGAGAGACAGCTGCCACCATGAGTCGGCGGAAATCTTCCATATCTAGCAGCCTAAATGGCAACATTTCCATGGCAAGCAGCCTGGAAATGTGCCCATTTAGTATTTGAGCCTGTGGGTGGGTGGCTGTTAAGTTTATTTTTGGTTCCAAGGCCTGAGGCTGAATGCTGGGCTAGGAAAAGGATTTAGAAGTCCCTGATGATAGTAAGTTAGAATGTGCAAGGATAGGTTCAGGGCAGGAGGCATCTGCACCAGTGGTTTGAACAGGGGATTGGGAAGCATCTAGCACAGGGGAAGAGGCAGTGGTGTCACCCGATGGCACCAATTGCGGACCCAGGCGTTCGGCCCACAGAATCGGGTGCTTAGATGACGTGCCTGATCATGCTGATAGTGGATAGATTCTTAGTGGTCAGGCCTCTGCTGATCTTTGTATGGCACAGGTTGCAAATTGTCATTTTGTTTGTCTCAAAATTGTCTTTAAAAAAGTCCAAGACTGGGGAACACCTAACTCTTTGAAGGAAAAATTTAGGAGTGTCGGTGCTTTGCATAACAGTTGCCTGCCTTCTCCCTCTGGTCACTCCGCTGCCTCTGACTGTCTCTTTCGGTGCTGCCGATCTCTCCCCCTCAGCGCTGCTGGCCTTGCTCTGCATGCCAGCTTCCCAGTTTGGGTTGGTGACTTCATCATCCATTGCATCCTAGTCCTCCTGACTTCATAACTTATCCACAACAAAGCTTAGTAGAAACTGTGTCTCATCATCATCATCTTCCTCCTTATCCCAAATTTGCTGCTCCCGACAGTCATGTTCTTGTGGCCGGGGCTGCTCTAAGGTTTGTGCATCACTACACAGCATGTCCTCCTGTTCCTCTTGGAGCATGCAGGTTGAGAGGCCACAATCAAGAAATTATACTGTAAAGAGCTCCTCGGAGCATCCTAGTGTTAGATTACTAGTCTCCTAGGACTCAACATGGTGGGAGGAAGGAGGATCAGGGTGAAGAATAAGTGATCCAGACTGTTGGCTGGTGAGACTGGACAGTGTGGAAGACTGGGTGGTGCTGCCAAGCCTGCTGGAAGCATTGTCTGCTAACCAACCGACCACTTGTTCACATTGCTCTGGCTTCAGAAGTGGAGTACTGTGTCTCTCTGCAAATTGGGACAGGAGCTTATGTTCCGGGGATGGGCGTATTTCTTGTGACCCAGCAACAGGCATAGTTACACCTGCCCCACATCCTAGGCATCATTAGAGATCACAGAAATTTACTCCACACTACAAAATAGTGTATGGCTGAGAAATGTAGCCCAGGAAAATGTTTCAACGATTTTTGGGTGTGCTATATAACACAAAAAAGGACCTCAAAGCATGTCATACTTGATGGATTAAAATATATTAAATTTTTTCAGCCCTCACAAAAAAAAACTGCAGCTATATATTTGCCAACAGACTGCACAGGTCTAATCCCTGTCTACAGACAGGATTCTGTCACTCTCCCTGCTCCTGCAAATTTCTCTCCGACTATAGACTAAATACAGATTGTACAAGTATATTGTCAAGCAGCTGTAATGCAGGGTAGTGTGTGCTCCACCTGTAGGTTACAGAGGGGAGAAGGGATTACACACTACCAGTAGTAGCACTGCAGCAGCCAAAACCACCACCAGGTGGCAGCAAAAACGTCCAAAACTGAGTCAGGAAGAATCACAGGTCTCAGCAAGTCCTCTACAGAGCAGAAACACAGGCGCCACCAAGTGGCGTGAGCGTGGTCAGGTAAGCCAAGTCAAAACCGTACGGAGGCAGCAAGACAAAAGGAATAAGCAATATGCGTGGTCAGGAGAAAGCCAGGAGGTCAGCAACGGTCAGAAGCAGATAAGACAAAGACAGAAAGCAGAAACGAGTCCGAATACAAGCCGAGTCAAAAACCAGAGAATCAAACAGACAAGCAGGGAAATGCAGGGAACAGGGCAGACAGAGGGAAACAACAGACACGGGACAAGTCAGGGATAACAGCAGGACAAATCAAGGGTTACCAGTCAGGTTCACAAGCCGAAGGTAGCAGTATAGCTCATACTGCTAGCAGGATGTGTGAGAGCTAAATAGCCAACCTGAACCCAGAATGAGGCAGAGCAAAGTTAACCCTTGACATGATCCGCCCGGACCAAGGGCAGACAGACTAAACCCAGGAATGGATCATGACATATATGAAACAAACAGCAAAGCGAACCATTAGTCCTTAGTAGGGTGAGTCGCACGTACCAGGGCTTTGGGGTACTCAGCACCGAGCCCGTTCACTTCAATGGGGGAGAGGTCACGGGTAGCGCGGCTCGGTCCGTTGTCCTGGGCGCTCATTCAAAGGGGGATATTTACAGGGGATTTAGAAATGTTCGTGACGCCACCTGTGGTTTCTGATCAGGGTGACCAGCGCTGCATGGTGAATCCTCTGAGGGGTTGTAACTGGGCAGCAAGGTGTTAAGTCTTCCACAGGTAAGACTGATCCCTCGAGGTATATGGCGGTGCAGGGGTGCAAGGCAATAAGGCAGACACACACAATGAGTCTCTTTCCGTACCTTTACTGGTGATATTTGCAGGCACGTCCCAGGAAGCTGCTCAGGGTGGAGGATGCACATCCAGTAATCACTGAGTAGGTGTAAGGCCTCCTTACTTCTTGATGTGTGTGAGTTTCTAACTTGCATGAAGCTAAGTTTAACTCTGTGTAGAACAGCTACGCCCGGCTGACATTGTGGTGGAGCCTTCTTTTGGACAGAACTAAGTCTCTATCTGCAGCGTCCTGCTAGACTCCTGTTCTTCCTGACCCCGGTTACGTATCAGCACTGTAGGGCCCCTCTGCGACCTGAAGTCCAGCAGGGTCTCCGGTTTCTCCCACTAGCCGTGAAGGTTCTAGCAAGCTCGGACCCGGTGTCTGGTTGTGCAGAGTGGAGGTAAGCTATCGTTGCTATTTCTCCTCAGTCACTCTCTCTCTCTTTGTCCACTCGCCTGTCGCCCTACTCACACCTTTAACATAAGCACAGGCAACAGTAGGTGTCAGCTTTCTTCTCTTCATCGCTCTCTAACAGTACCTCAGTTTGCTCGGTGTTACAAGTACTGCAGTTCCCCTTCCTTCACTTCTTTCTTAGGCTCTGTCCGAAGCAGCTATCAGGACCTTCCATCAGACTGATCTGTGCACACTCCGAGAGTCACTTTCCACTTCCCTAGGGAACTAACAGTCAGCACGTTCTGAGGTAACAGTTTGTTTCTCTGCTTCTGTCTCATCTGACAGGAATCTCCGTCTGTCTGAACTCTGCTCTGAGCTCTGCTCGGACAGGAATGACTAGCTCAGACTGGCTGAACTAGCACTGGCTACTGCTGCGTCTCTCCACACCCTTATATACTCTACAGGGCTCCCTCTGGTGGCACTATAGGGAAATGTGAAGTGTGAATGAATATCGGGTGAGTGTGAATTACCTTTCTGTGCATCCTCCTGGGTACATGTGGCACCAAGCGCAGCTGGGCTACACAAGGGCTGTTAGTATGATGGCTCAGCTTCAGCACCAGTATCGCCACTACAGGCCTCTGATCCGTTATACTGTGCACACATACAGCCTAGACAAGCACTCTCTCCCTCCAATACGAAGTGTCCCAGAGCTGTACAATGGCGTCAGTCTGCCGAGCCTGGCGGCGCCTGTCCTTTTATATTCCTTGATGATGTCAGACGGCCAGCCAATCACAGTACTGCCACAACCAAGATGGCTACGGAATTACAGTGACTCACAGGCAATCCTTGCATGCTTATTGGCTGCCTAACAGGCGCCAAATATGTGGGGCAGCGATTCGAGTTTTACATCACGCACCTCCCATTACTCGTCGAGTAACAAGCTCATCCGATCACCATGATACTCGAGTGATAACCAAGCACGTTCGCTCATCCCTATTATATATACATATTTTTAAAAAATCTCTATTATATATCTGAAAGTAACTTAATTTTTGAAGCATCGTTGCAGTTTTCCTTTTTTTCTAACAATACATGAACAATCTTGGAATATTGGAAAAGTTTCAATATAATATTTTTTTACTTAAACGAAAAAACTCATTTTAAGTATTCTAAATGATTACAGAAGTGTTTTTTTCATGACTTTTCTTTTTTAGTGGTATAAAAGTTGTGAAACTAACCCCTCTAATCATATCCATCAAGCTATTAAAATGAATAGTCATCAAGACAAGAATGAATCTAATCACAACTTTGTAAAAAATCATCAAAAATAGCAGAACTGCGACAAAAGCAAAAATTGTTCTAAAGGCCTTTTCCTTTGTGTTACGTGACCCCTGATGTGTATTAGTTAAGCTCGTCTCTTTCTATGTAAAGACAAAGGAGCATATAATTCAGGCGTCCGCTGCTGCTGAACACAGAATTAAAATCGAACCCCTGGGGATCTAATGTAATCTAACATGTCCAGGAGCATTTTTTAATAACCAAGGATTTTTTATTATTATTATTCTAAGGATATAACAAAAAAAAATCTATGACATTCCCTGTACTTTTGGTAGAAATTACTATATTTAATTCATCTACAGAATGTCTTATTTTCCCCACAGGTAACTTCGGTCTAAGGAGCTTTTGGTATTTTGCAGCACAAAGGAAAACACAACAATTAACGTCACCGTTTCGCACCTGATATAATTTAAGAGCCATAAAACCAATGTTTAGTCATGTAAATGTCACATATTATGGAATCAAAAATAATTAGAATAAGGCCGAGAATGCCATTTTTAATTTTTTTTTTTTCGAAAATAATTGATTTGAGCTGTAATTTGAATTAAATGTGCAAAAAAAAAGTTTTGTAAAAGTATAAATAATAAAATAAAAATGACATGCCGGGCTTTAAGGCTCAGAAACATCTGACATTTGTGATATGCTATAAAGGGGCTGTCAGTGCTTTATAAAGGTGGAGAACACCCACCGCTCAATACACAGACAGATAGTAACATGAAATCACTCACATTTATACAGCCAAGTAGTAAATTAATCTGTCTGAGAACAACTAAAGCCGTGATGACTTCATGAATACTTTAATTATTAGAGTACATGGTACCGAGAGCTGATCACAGAAAACTGAGTAAAGACAGGGAGACTCGGCAAAATGCACCCTGGAAGATTTATGCAAAAAAAAAAAAAACGTTCCTAACTCACAAATGTATTTCTTTCGTTTCCTAAAACTTTGAATTCTTGAAGGACCTCAATATTGGTGACCAATACTTAGGACAGGCAACCAATGTTCTGTCGGTGTCGGCCATCAGGATGCCCCATGAGATGCAGCATAGTGAGCACCACATTACATCCAGTGGAGAAGCTCTGAAGCCTGAAATACTGTGCTGACCAAGGACATCTGTACATGAACAATTGCAATTCTGTATTGGAAACGTTGGAACCAGTGTGCCGTGGTCCAAGGAGAGCCTGGAGGGGCGTGACTGGGTGGGCACCTGACATTTCACTAGAGCCCCTGATGGTGGGGCTTGGCTTGGCTCCTGATGAACACCATGTGCTGCTCCTAGACAGACCACGGACGCAGGGCAGCTGACCCTCAATGGACTGACAGCTGGAATGGCCCGGAGGGAAAGAACAGTCGATGCAGGCAGGCACTGGCAGGTGCGGACTAATATGGCTGATATTCAGACTGGCACGGCAAGTGCTGGCAGGTCCGGCTGAAGTACAGTCTGGCAGATGTAGACGGGACCAGTCTTAATACCGATTGACACAGCAAGTACAGGCAGGTCCAGTTGTTATACAAGTAGGCATGGCAGGTGTAGGTGGGTCAGGCTATTATACAGGTTGGCACGGCTGGTGAAGGCAGTTCCAGCTGTAATATAGATTGGCATGGTAAGTAAAGACCATTTCAGCTGTAATACAAATTGGCGCGGCAGTTGCAGGCGGACCCAGCTGTTATGCAGATTGGCACGGTAGGTGCAGGCGGGGCCGGCTGTAATACAGACTGACAAGGCAAGTACTAGCAAGGTGGTTAGGAATGGACAGATACTAGCGGAACTAGCGGACAGGGACCTGAGAACTAGCAAGCATGTTTAGGAACAGACAAACAAGGTTGTACAGTGCCTTAAATAATAAGTGTCTCCCAGCCAAAGAAGGAAGGAGCACACGCACGCCCTAAGCACAGTGCCGGGGGATCTGCGCACCACGGGCAGCAGCCAACGAGGAAGGAGGAGGAGGAGTGGAATGGGGTCCGCGGCTGTGTGTGAGTCTGTGTCCCTGCCAGAGGAGAGGGGCAGCATGCAGGGACGCCGGTGCTAGAATTTCAGGATAAATATGGTGTTAAATATGGAACTATATAGTTAGGGATCACCTGGTGAGGTGGATTAAATAAGCCGCAGGTCACTGTGAACTGACGGACCGAGGGTAATGGCACAGTGATCTGGATTTGTCAGATCGCATGCGTTGAACATTCCAGAAGTCACAGAGTCAGAAGTGCAGAGAAAAATAGAGGAGCAGATGAAGGTCTAAACAGCAATTCTGATCCAGATGTAGATGCAGGTTGTAGAAACCACAGGAGTTTGCAGACATGATTGTGTTGTGTCGACCCGCCACCACAATTGTGGGTTACCAGGGCAATGGGGTACTCAGAGCCGAGCCCGTAGAAGTCTATGGGGATTTTGTCACAGGTAGCTGTGGCTCGGTCTGTGGCCCGGGCGGTCTGGCGTATGTTGGGGATATATTTACAGGGATTGATTTATGTACAGTTCGTGACGCCACCTGTAGTGTTCTGGTAATTAGTACCAGCGCTGCTGTAGATCTCTGAGGGGATGGTGAGGCAGCTAGATGTCGGGTCCCCTACAGGTGGGACTCTTCCCTCAGGTCGGTAGTTAGGTAGGGATTGTGCAGGCATGCAATAATAACTCAGTCTCACACAGTCAACGTCTTTCCATACCTTTACTTGCAGGATGATAAGGCAGGTCCCAGGGAGGCTGATGGGGTTGATGGAGGATGAGCTTTGAGGCAACAGCTAAGCAAGTTAGGGGCCTCCTTTACTGTCCAATGAAGCTGAGTACGACCAGCCTGAAGCGTAATCCTCTCAGATCTCCAGCTTATCTTTAGCTGTACTTGCCCAGTCAGATTTGTGTTAGAAGCCTTCCTGCGAGGGAGCTGAATCCTTTTATTGTCGTGCACTAACTCAAAGTCTTCACACCCCCTGACTCCAGCTACGTTCTGACTATAAGGGGCTTGTCTGCCGCGACCTAGGGTCCGGTAGATTCCTGGTTTTCTCTTCACTATGCTGTACAATAGTGATCCTTCGGTCCCCAGTAACCGGTTGCAACGTGCAGGACTTTTCCAAGTCAAAAGCACTTTTTCAATTATCTTCCTTCCACTTTGCCCTTCGCCTTGCTTGTCTCTTAATAGATAGTTCAGTCTTTCTTCCAGTGGGGCACAGCTCTGACTAGACTAAGGTGTATACAGACACCTACACCAGACTCCACTTTCTGAACTGAGGATAGACTTAAACTGGACACGTCTACTCTGTCCAAGGACAGGAAACTGACTTCTCACTCTGAAGTCCGGACACAGACTGACTAAATCACTCCCTTCCACACCCCTTGCTGGGTGTGTCAGAAGTGTACATGATGTCATGAAGAGACCTTAACTGTTACCTCTCCACTCATCCTCCTGGTATTGTGTACCAGGGCTACACATTCCCCCATGGTAAATGACAGCACTCCCGGGCTGTAAAATACAAGAAGACAGAAAATTTTGTTTATGCATAACAACAAACATTAACTTCTTCCCATCCGGGAGGTGAGAACACCTTGAACGTTACGAACAATAACATTTTACATATAGAAATACAAAAGTATCAAATAGCATTTAATAAATATATATACAAGATACTTGTGAAGGACCCGCACCAAACCTTCAACGTGGGTCCTGGGTGGGCTGCAGGACATCCAAATGCAGACCTCACTCAGTGCCACACCACACGGGTTTTTGGTTCAGAGGTGAGTCAAGGTTTCATATGAAACCATTAAGAAGGCACTTTAGTGCAACTATTTACAGGATACAGTTTTTGGGCTGGCTCAGTCCTCAGCCTCTGAGTCCATTGTTAAACGAAGACATAATAGGGAAAAACACATTTATATATATAGACTTTTCACAATATATTTACATCAATTCGTTATAACTACTGCTGATATCTAATGGGTAATTTCCCTTTTGTGATTCTCTCTGATCTACGTGGTGTAGTTTCAGGTATAACAAGTTGCGATCTGTCTGCACTGCGTAACGGCAAACTATAGAACTGCCTTAACCTTTCTATGGATCTGGCAAGCGTACTGATGGCTGGGCGGTGTGAGTCAGCTTCACCAGGGGATCCCATAGTATGGGGCGCTGCTACAGATGATCCATCTTGAGGTTCTACAGGTTGAGGTGTTGCTGGAATGGGTAACTCCTGGACGGGTTCAACTGGCACCACAGGCAACAACTGGAGGTAGAACTTCCTCTTGTGGCTGATAAAACTGCAACACTGGAATTATCACAGCATCTCCCAGTCGGGGCCAATCCGCAGGAAAATCTCCCAGATCGGTGTGTAGGACCTCTCCCTTTCTTTCTCCTTGATTGAAGACAGGGCTCTTTTCACAACTCTTTAAGTGTTCTGGACACAACTTCAAATGATCTCTGGACACAGTGGTTGTTGTTCTTCCTCCGTCTTTACTGACGACACAAACTTTTCTGTTGTCGTATTTAGAATCTTGTATGACGTAGGGTTCTTGCTCCCACTGATTATCCAGTTTGTGCATCTTTCTTTTTCTTTTTAATACTACCTCTCCAGGCATCAGAGGCTTGGCAGGAGCATTTCGGTTGTAAACATCTTCCTGTTTCTCCCGTGCCTTATTAAGACTTTCCTCTACACAGATTTGTACTCTTCTGTATTGCTCTTGCCGATTGACGTCCCAGTTCTCCACGGCATCGTCTGCCTCCGTTCTACCACTCCAAGTTCTAAATCCATTGGTAGTTTTCCGGGCCTTGCTCTCATAAGATAGGCTGGAGTGCAGTTAGTTGAGCTTACAGGTATATGGTTGTACAAATCAACCAAATCAGGTAGTAAATCCGGCCATCGATTCCTGTCTTCCAACGGTATGGATCTCAACAAGTCAAGGACAATATGGTTCATCTTTTCACAAAGACCGTTGGTTTGAGGGTGATATGGTGTTGTTCTTATTTTCTTGCACCCGTACATATGACAGAATTCCTTGAATAAATCAGCTTCGAAAGCAGGTCCCTGATCGGTTAAGACTTGCTCGGGATACCCATGCGGTCTGCAGAAGCTTGCTTGAAAGGTCTTCGCGGCCGTCACTGCGGTCTGGTCTTTCACTGGAACGACTACCAGAAATCTGGAGTAATGGTCCACCATGGTCAAGGCGTATGAGTATCCAGATCTACTCGGCGACAGTTTGACGTGGTCCAGGGCCACAATCTCCAGAGGACGAGTCGTCCGGATAGGTTGCAGGGGGGCCTTTTGGCTACCGTAGTCCTTTCTTCTGAGACCACAGGGTCCACAGTTCCGACACCACCTCTCAACAGAGCTGCGCATCCCTACCCAGTAGAACCGGCATCTCAACAGGGTCTCCAGCTTCCTCCAGCCAAAGTGTCCTGCTTGATCGTGGTACGCTTCCAACACCATTGGGACGTCTGCCTTGGGGACCACGATTTGCCAGACCATTTCATGGGTTCTGGGGTTGACGTATCTTCTGCACAACTTCTCACGGTATAGGAACAACCTGCTTTTCTCGTTCCACAGGAGCTTGGCTGACATAGGTGCATCCTTTTCCAGAGAGGAGCCTTCCTGTCTTAACAACTCCTTTATGCGGCTGACCACTGGATCACTGTCCTGAGTCTCTTTCCAGCTGTGATGGGGTAAAGGATTTAATGTTGCACCATTCTGCTTTCTGTGGACTTGATGCTCGTGGACTACCCCATTTCGATGGAACGCGGGTAGCTCAATTTCTTCCAGGTCGTCCGATTCTTCTTCCGTGTCAGAGTCATGCGGCATTCGGGACAACGCATCAGCATTAGCATTCTTTCGACCTGCCCGGTATTTGATAGTAAACTGATAATTGGACAACCGAGCCATCCATCGCTGCTCCATGGCGCCCAGCTTGGCGGTTTCCAGGTGCGTTAACGGGTTGTTGTCTGTAAACGCAGTGAACTTATTGGAGGCCAGATAGTGCTTAAATCTTTCAGTGATGGCCCAGACCAGCGCCAGAAACTCCAGCTTGAAGCTGCTATAATTTTCCGGATTCCTTTCAGTTGGCCTGAGTTTTCTGCTAGCATATGCGATGACTTTTTCTTGTCCATTCTGCTTCTGACTGAGAACGGCTCCCAACCCTTCATTACTGGCGTCGGTGTACAACAGGAACGGTTGGCTGTAATCAGGATAGGTTAAGATCTCATCACCTGTCAGGATCTCTTTCATCTTTTGGAATGCTTCAGCCTGTTCTTTACCCCAATTAAAGGGAGGGTTTCTGCTCTTCAGGGATTGTCCTACTAGGAGGTCCTGTAAAGGAGCTGCCTTCTTCGTGTAATCTTTCACGAATCTCCTATAGTAACCCGTTAGTCCCAGGAACTGTCGCACTTCCTTAAGGTTCTTCGGCTCCGGCCACTTCTGGATGGCAGTGACTTTCTCTGGGTCCGGCGCTACTCCTTCCGAACTGACGATGTGCCCCAAGTATTGTACCTTCTGCTTGAGTAGATGGCATTTTGAGGGTTTCAACTTCATCCCGTACCTGGACAGGGACTCAAACACTTCTGCCAGGTGCTTCAGATGGTCCTCATATGTTTTGGAATACACGATAACGTCGTCTAGGTATAGCAGCACGGTTTCAAAATTGAGATGTCCCAGACAGTTTTCCATCACCCTCTGAAATGTTCCTGGGGCACTACTGAGCCCAAACGGCATTCTGTCG
This sequence comes from Oophaga sylvatica, assembly GCA_033576555.1. Taxonomy (NCBI): domain Eukaryota; kingdom Metazoa; phylum Chordata; class Amphibia; order Anura; family Dendrobatidae; genus Oophaga; species Oophaga sylvatica. The sequence continues at coordinate 70,993,054 of JARQOD010000009.1, forward strand.
AACTCACAGAGCCCCATTGGGGTGGTGAAAGCCGTTTTCTCACGATCCTCCTCAGCCACAGCCACTTGCCAGTAACCACTAGTCAGATCAAGGGTAGAAAAGTAGTTAGCCGTTTTCAGAGCAGCTAATGATTCCTCTATGCGTGGTAGCGGGTATGCATCCTTGTGTGTTATGCGGTTCACCTGCCTGTAATCCACACACATTCTCATACTACCATCTTTCTTTTTAACCAGAACTAGAGGGGCTGCCCAGGGACTACAACTATCCCTTATCACCCCAGCTTTCTTCATATCATTCAACATTTCTTTAGCCTTCTGATAATGAGCTGGAGGTATGGGCCTATACCGCTCTTTGATGGGAGGATGACTGCCTGTAGGGATATGATGTTGTACTCCCTTAATTGTCCCAAAATCAAGTGGATTTTTGCTAAACACTTGGGCGTACTCTTGCACCACCCGTAATACCCCTTGCTTCTGGTGAGCGGGAGTGGTGTCCGTCCCAACATGGAGTTGCTGACACCATTCCGCCACCTGAGTTGCTGGGTCATTGTCCTCCGCTATTTGACAGGAGTCTAAGGACTCAGCCGGGAGAATAGAATTATTATCAACAGCATGAAGTTTAGCAATGGTTGCATAACGGGGTAAATTTACCTCATCATCTCCCCAATTGAGAAGCCGTACCGGTACTCTTCCATTCACCACTTCTACTACTCCTCTAGCAGTCATAAGTGTAGGTCTATGTTCTGAATGGTGGGGTTCTACTACAGCTTGGTAATTCTGTCCTCTCAGACCTATGGCTGCCCTGCACCAAATGATCATTTCACTCATTGGGGGTATCACAATAGGAACTGAGTCAGTGACCCGTACATTACCAATTTCGCCGTCGGTAAGCTTCGCTTGCTGCTGACACACCAGGGCCCGGATCTCTCTTTGGATTACTCCTCTCTGCCTTGGTCGGGCAATCTCAGCGAGCTGTTGGAGTAAGAACACAACTTCTCCCAAACAATTACCGATAATGTTAGTACCCAAAATGATATTTAAACCGTTCTCCTCATTTACAGTCTTTACTACCAGAAGCCCTTGGTCTTTCAACTCCTCTCTGCCCACCTTTACATCTACACATTTGGTTCCGAGTACTTCTACAGGAAGACCATTCGAAGCATACACAGTAAAGTCAAGGCTCGGAGGTTTAAGACTGTCCATTGACCAGTACTTGGTATATAGAGCATCAGGTATGAGGGTCACCTGGGACCCAGTGTCTAACAATGCTGGAACAGCAATACCATCTAGAATAATAGACAGGTAGGGTCGCCCGCCCACATACCTGCGGTTCCAGTCTAGGGGGCCTGACGGGTATTCTCCTGGGTGTTGGCCCTTGGACCCAGGTTCTGCCCGTTTAAAGGACACTGTGTAGACAGATGACCTTTCCGGTTGCAGCGATAACAGATGAACTCTCGACGAGAAGGGTGTTGATCAGAGGTTGCTCCTGGGGGTGGCGTTGTCCTCCTCCGGGGGGGCGACGTCTTCTTTCTTCTCCGGTGCATCCACGGAACGTCCTCTGGGCAGTCAGCTAGCAAGATCTTCCCTTCCTCTTCTTTCCGCAGCTGTAGGGCACTCATCACAGCGGCCAGATTTTTAGTCAGCTGGCGCACCTCTGAGCGCAGACAGTCCAATTCACTAGGAGGTGTCACCTGCGTTTTGGTTTCTGCCACTAGCGGGAACAGGGGTTACTGCCGGTTCCAGAGTGACTTCACCCTGATGATGTTGGGTGGCCACCTCGGGTTTGCCCAGGGGCCGCAGCCCTTTTATTGCCATGTCCTTTAGGGCATCAAAGGTAGCATCCGGATGATCTAAGGACCACCAATTTACAGTTCTGCGTTCCTCTGGGGATCTCAATCCCTGTATAAATTGTTCTTTCAGCATTCTATTCTCGTCGATAGCATTTAAATTGTTAATTTGCTTGAGGGCTCTCAGGGCTCCCTGTAGTCGGCAAGCGTAGTCCCGGATGCTGTCACCTGGCTGTTGTGAACAGTGATAGAAGGCCATCCGGAGATCCGTTTCTGTGCGGTCTTCAAATATGGCATGAAGCTTCAAGAAGATCGCAGGCACCGACTCCTGATCAACGGTATCCCAAGTCTCCACTTCCCTCTCAGCAGCGCCAGTTAGCTGCCCTATTAGCACAGCAGCTTTTTGTCTCTCAGGCATGGAGTACATTTCTAAGATGCTGCATAACTTCCGTTTGAAGCCTGCTAATGTGCCTGGCCCACCGCTGTATTGGGGAAGCCATTTCGCCCCAGGCATATATGGGAGCGTTAGTGGCATGATCGGGACTACCGGACTGGGTGCAGGGCCTGCGCCTCCATCTGGCGCTATAATACCAGACGGTGCGGGATTGGGGCCTCCGGCCGGGGCCGCACTGTCAGCCGGTTGTTGTGACATCTTAGCGCCCCCTTGGTTAAACGGAGCCTACCGGTTTCAAATGCTGCTACTTCACAGGCACCGCAGTGGGAACAGGACCTTCGTCGCAGGCGCTCTGATGTCAGAGCGTTCACTTCCTGTTGCAGGACCTGCCGATGAGTCAGAGCCGGGGGCGTGTCCAAGACTTTGCGCGCTCTTTCAGGTACGCCCACCTTCTTCTCCAGCGCCTGAGGGCGCGAATATGGCGACAAAAATGGCGATTTTGGCGCCAAAAGTGCAAACAGTCCTTTTTCACAAAAACACTCCACAGGCACACAGGGCTCGCAATGCTGCAAGTTTCGTATCCTGTTCGTGACGCCAAATTGTTGTGTCGACCCGCCACCACAATTGTGGGTTACCAGGGCAATGGGGTACTCAGAGCCGAGCCCGTAGAAGTCTATGGGGATTTTGTCACAGGTAGCTGTGGCTCGGTCTGTGGCCCGGGCGGTCTGGCGTATGTTGGGGATATATTTACAGGGGATTGATTTATGTACAGTTCGTGACGCCACCTGTAGTGTTCTGGTAATTAGTACCAGCGCTGCTGTAGATCTCTGAGGGGATGGTGAGGCAGCTAGATGTCGGGTCCCCTACAGGTGGGACTCTTCCCTCAGGTCGGTAGTTAGGTAGGGATTGTGCAGGCATGCAATAATAACTCAGTCTCACACAGTCAACGTCTTTCCATACCTTTACTTGCAGGATGATAAGGCAGGTCCCAGGGAGGCTGATGGGGTTGATGGAGGATGAGCTTTGAGGCAACAGCTAAGCAAGTTAGGGGCCTCCTTTACTGTCCAATGAAGCTGAGTACGACCAGCCTGAAGCGTAATCCTCTCAGATCTCCAGCTTATCTTTAGCTGTACTTGCCCAGTCAGATTTGTGTTAGAAGCCTTCCTGCGAGGGAGCTGAATCCTTTTATTGTCGTGCACTAACTCAAAGTCTTCACACCCCTGACTCCAGCTACGTTCTGACTATAAGGGGCTTGTCTGCCGCGACCTAGGGTCCGGTAGATTCCTGGTTTTCTCTTCACTATGCTGTACAATAGTGATCCTTCGGTCCCCAGTAACCGGTTGCAACGTGCAGGACTTTTCCAAGTCAAAAGCACTTTTTCAATTACCTTCCTTCCACTTTGCCCTTCGCCTTGCTTGTCTCTTAATAGATAGTTCAGTCTTTCTTCCAGTGGGGCACAGCTCTGACTAGACTAAGGTGTATACAGACACCTACACCAGACTCCACTTTCTGAACTGAGGATAGACTTAAACTGGACACGTCTACTCTGTCCAAGGACAGGAAACTGACTTCTCACTCTGAAGTCCGGACACAGACTGACTAAATCACTCCCTTCCACACCCCTTGCTGGGTGTGTCAGAAGTGTACATGATGTCATGAAGAGACCTTAACTGTTACCTCTCCACTCATCCTCCTGGTATTGTGTACCAGGGCTACACAATTGCAGCTGAAGAAACTGAAATTAATGGCAACTGAACATAAAGCAGACTAACTACTCAGACTTCACATGAGTGTCTCAGTTGGCGTAAAAAAGATTTGGGCGATTATGTCAGCGAGATACACAGTGAAACTTGAAAAACCTGACGTAGAATACAACAAATAGCAGCAGCCGTAGGAGAAGAAAGCGGGGCCCAGTCCAGGAGGCAAGACAGATGCGCAACACATATTGAGCCCTGTACTGCAACCTGAGTAGTTCTGTACTGGGTTGCTGTGGGACAAGTACCAAACCTACCATTCTCCACTGAATCGCCATCCTCCTGCTCTACTCAATGAATGCACTCAATGATATCATTGAGGTGGCTGCAAAGTTTGATGACAACCGTGCCCTATTTTATCCTGTCACCATACTTAATCAGGCAAAATTCTCTGGACTACTACAGGGAGCCAGCATTGCACATCACAGTTCTGTTTCTGATCTAGCTTCATCCAGCCACTGTTTTTGGTAACTCTGCCTAAAGTCTGAACTTTTCAGAACTTGTTCCTAGTCCTAACTCGGCCTGCTCTTGGATTCTCACTTCTCCCATTCTCCTGGACCTAACTTGGCCTGCTCTTGAATTCTGGCTTCTTCTGTCCTCCTGGTTCTAACTCGGCCTGCTATTGGGTTCTGCCTTCTCCTGTCTTCTTGTCATGACTCGACTTGCTCCTGCATTCTGCCTTCTCCTGTCTTCTTATCATGACTTGGCCTACTCCTGGATATGGCCTTCTCCTGTCTTCATATCATGACTTGGCCTACTTCTGGATTCTGCCTGTTCCTGTCTTCTTTGTCACTAGGCCTGTTACTGAATTCTAGCTTTTCCCGTACTCCTCGTCCTATCTCGACCTGCTCCTGGATTCTGTCTTCTCCTATTTTCTTGGTTATGACTCGACCTGCTCCGGGATTCTGTCTTCTCCTATCTTCTTGGTCATGACTTGGCCTGCTCCTGGATTCTGCCTTCACCTGTCAGCATGGTCATGACTCGGCCTGCTCCTGCATTCTGGCTTCTCCATTTTCCTGGCTATGACTCGGCTGTTATGAATGTGCTAGAGATGGTTTCTGAGCAGAGGCTCCCTCTGGTGGTTACAGACAGTACTGAACCTTTCAGCGAAGAATGGCAATCTGGGTTCACTGACTGGTCTGATATAAGGGAGGTTCCCTCCCATGATGGTTGCCGGTGATCAATTGTTCTTGTCTCAATTGTGGTTCCTGGTTCATTTGGAAGTTTACTGGAGTCTTGCCTGCATCTCCTGCTTTCAGATAAGATATTTTTTGCTTTTCTTTTTTGTGCTTGCTTTTTGCATTGTTTTCTGCACTTTTGTGGAGGTCAGCCAGGTCCCCTCCTGGGGCCTGAGCTCCTCACAGTTTATCTGCAGCCACTGTTATTTGCTCATTTGCTTTTTCCTGTTTTTTCAGCGGCTGCAGCTTGGTTTTGTTCACACTGAGATCTGATTTAGCGGGTGGTGAGATCGTGTGATCTCAGTATTTTTGTAATCAGAATTGTTGGATTTTTGTAGGGTTTTCTGGGTTGCAGAAAGTAATCTCTCCTTTCCTATCCTATTTAGTCAGCTTGTGGCCCCAGCGTTTGCTCAGTCTATTTTCTGCCTATGTTTGTATTTTCATCTTGTCTAACCGCCATTATATGTTTGGGGGCTTCCTATTTTCTTTGAGGATCTGCTCCGGGGCAGATAGCTTTCATCTTTCTGCCTTTAGGTGTAGTTATCTCTCAGGCTGTGACGAGGCGTCTAGGATCAACGTAGGAACGCTCCACGGCTACCTCTAGTTGTGTCGTTAGTTTAGGAATCTGCAACCCATCAGTTACCAACATCTCAGGTGTTCGACTGCCCTGCTGTTGTTCCTGTCCTCCTCAGCTACCGAAACACAACACTCGGCATGCTCATGGATTCTGCCTTCTCCCGTCATCTTGGTCATGATTCAGCCTGCTCCTGGATTCTGGCTTCTCCCATCTTCCTGGTTATGATTCGGCCTGGTCCTGGATTCTGGCTTCTCCGGCCTTTTTGGTCATGACTCACCCTGCTCCTGGATTCTGCCTTCTCCTGTCATCTTAGTCCTGACTCGACCTGCTCCTGAATTTAGCCTTGTCCATTCCTTATTTTTCCTGACCTGCTCATGATTTTCCCCTGACCTGCTCCTGAATTCCATGTTATATAGTTTTCGAATTCCTGGTTCCAGCCCATGGACATGCTCCAAGTATTTTTTATGTTCAGGTCCTGACAATGCTCTTGATCACCATGTTCCTAGATCCAGTTGTTGGCCATGTTAATAGTCTTTATTTACCCATGAACACATCAGTCTGCTCAGCATACTTGTTATGTTTTATATCTGTACCCACGAGATTTCTCTCATATCGATACACTTGTGCTATTCCCTTTGGCACAGGACAAGATTTCACTGAAGCTTAACAACTACAGATTTTCCAAGAAGTTCAGACATGGGGTCAAGTTTGTTGTACAGAAAAGTAAAAAAAGACTTACAATAAATATTAAATTGTGCCCCCTCATTAATGGGACTCTGTGCAGTTGCCTATGCCGTCTGTTCCGTGTCCTGACCCTGCTATTAGAGCGGTTATCTTCTACTGGACCGGCCATTCTTCTTAACTCCTGGACTGACTGGAGCTATTAGGAAGGGTTGTTCCAGAAGTCGACAAACCCTTTAATAAACCAACACACGTCCACATAAAATAATAACTGAGAATGAACATTACAAAGTTTCCACATTCTGAAGGACTTTCTAAATCCAGGACGACTCTTTTAATATTCTCTTTCGGTACATAATGCCATTATATTGATATTATTCATTGGATTATTGCAGTGAAAAAACACTTTATACGAGGATCCACTTTTAATTAAATCAGAAACAAATGTAATGAAATCATTCAGCCATGTATTTTGCATTACACCGGTGATTCCTATAGACAGGAGTAGGGAGCGCGGGATAATAGGGGACGGTTCGATATATCAGAAGATACAATGTAATCCTCGCATCCAGTTTACATCTGGGTGAAACACGTTCTGTATCTTCGCATTTTCCATCTCAGCCGCAGATCAGCTTCTTCTTCTACATATATTTCCTTACTTAAGAGTTAAACGTTGCGTTGACTACACGCGGCCGCAGGCCAGGACAGACCTGCCTCTAGGCGGCATTTATGTATTCATCATTTTTTATTCTGATTTCAATCATTTCTTCTCTGTATTTTCTGACCCTGGAAATCCTAATGCGGCTAATAGATGTTCCAGAGGTCACAAAGGGAAAGCGCAAGAACAACGGGCTGCGGAGGCGGAAGCTGAAGCTCAGTGCAAAATGTGCAGCAACCCTCATGTAACATGTGCCGGATATTACACTGATGTCTGATGTGCTAGAGGGGCTTTTAGGCCACTTGGAACATCATGGCCAGGTGGGTCTGTGACCATCTTAACCTCCAACATCAAAGGCACTGATGGGCTGAAATAATTAAGTGAAAACACTATATGAATTGTTGTCATACTTCCCACCCTCGATGGCTTGATGTACACAGTGAACAGAGCCAAAACTCCAAAACCGCCAATGCTCCATACACTATAGTGGCCGTTCCCGGTACTGCAGTTTAGATCACATTGCTTTCAATAAGAGCTGAGCTGCAGTACTGAGAACGGCCACCACCCAGTGCATGGAGCTGTGCTGCTCTGGCTCAGTACGCTGTGCCTAATTTGTTTGGGTGCCGGATATCAGCGTTCCCTCCTGCACCCTCTCAATTTGATTTTGGTAGATAGGGTAACACTTAAATGGGTTTTCCAGGACTGTAATATTGATGGTCTGGCCTTGGGATGGGCCAATAATATATGTAGGAGAGAATACAAGAGGAGAGATGGATCTGGTGAGAACAGGCTTGTGAAACACAAGAATGGGATGATGTATCACAAGGCTGGTCCGAACAATGAAAGCCATTGTTACCATCCACCTTCCGTGTCTCCCCTTTTTTCTCATAGATTGTAAGCGGGCCCCTCATTCCTCTTGATATCTGTTTTGATCTATGTGTTTATTGTTATGCTGTAATGTCTTTTATTGTGTGTACAAGTCCACTCTATAGTGTAAAGCGCTGCGGAATATGTTGGCGCTATAGAACTAAAATTATTATATTATTATAAGGCAATCAACAATTAACATTGTGGCACCAAGTAGCTAAAGGAGATAAGAGGAGCAGTGAAGAGCAGTGGTCCATGGCATGTGCGGTGCGGGCCTCCTGACCTGTGCCCAATGCAGCCCCGGAGAAGATACCAAGCATTGGCCATAACACCTCCAAGACATCTGTATCCACAGATCAAGTGCAAAGTGGAAGCGTCACCTTAAGAAACATGCAAGGAAGAGCCTCAATATTCAGCAGGGACCTGGGGTACCGACGTCCAGATATAAGGGTAAGACTACTGAGTCGGGCCGGTCCTGATACCAGTAAGGACTGATGTATGGAGATTGCAATGATCTACTCTGTGGCGTCTGGTTACAGGTAGCTGAGATGCAATTTCACCTATTTTTCATCAGCGAGTAAATAGTAAAGCAATAGATCCACGTCAAGATGTTTCCAGTGTTTGCTGGTCGCCATCATTCATGGTATATTAGGACACCCCTCAGGTGACACAAGGGGCCATGGTGACCAGGTGAGCTGAATAGGACTTCACTGTTGTAAACTGCAGTACCAGCAACAGCCACAACATCATGAACGGCGCTGTGCCAGGTAAATAATGAAGCGCACCCGATTCCAGGTAATTGGTGCTGGCGACAGTCCTCACTGTTACCATATTACAAAGTCCTGTCCAGCATGTTCAGGACTGACAGTGCTGGAGGGTGGTATAGGCCATCCTCAGCGGAGGTCTTTATCTTAATGACGTAATAAACCGCAGTGAGTTGACCCCCGCTTTCTGAGAACAGCCGCATCATCGTGACTGCGTGCAGGCGTTCTCCAGCCTCCTTTATAAGAAGCACAATGTTACTACTTATAGTATTAGCCAGCACTGAATTACCAACGAAAGCATTTGGAAGATTAAATCCTAAAGGATAAATACTTTGTTTTTCCGTCCACTTTCTTCATGTCTGTGACTATCCCCAACCTCCCATCCACTGCCCTCTCTGCAGAATCAGCAAACACATGGTCTGCATTAACTTTATCCTCGGCAGCCAGAGAAATCCCAAATAACAACTCCTCGATATTAACCCAAGAAAAAGCTGGCTTTCTGCGGACGCTTTCCCGGACTCGTAAAGAACAAAGAGATTTTTTTGCAGAAATAAGCTGATTTCAGAAGGATGGATATAATTGAGTTTCAAGCTTCATCCAAATATCAAGGGAGAGGTGAATTCTGGGTCCCGGGCATAACTCTATAAACTACCGATGGATGAAATGTATCCCACACAAAGCAGTTTATGAAAATGCGCTTCTCTGTCGCTCGCAGGTAGCTGCCTCATTCAATTGCCTGAAATCCACTTTCAGAGACCTGGATGAAATGGTTTTTCCATAGAAAGTGAGTGCAGGGTTTTTTGTGTGTGTGAGAGTCGGATTTCTGGTTTCTACACGGGATGAATTTTGTAACATAGTGTAATATGCGTTGCAGTAATCAGGGAAGTTGAGCCGGTGCCAATTTCAGGCTCGGCAGCGATGCTCGAATGGAGGATTCTCATTTCATAATCATTTTTCAGTAAAAGGATCGCTAAGCCTAAAAACTAAGTTTCTGTAAATGAAAGTCTTACTCGCCGCTCTCACAAGCGCATACATATATATATGAATGCCAAAAATCATTTAAAGTTGCCCTCCAGCTACAAAAATTCATAGATTCTTCTGCTGCTTCTAAATTTCTACGACATGGTGAGATATATTTTAATAGGGGAAGAGCTTTATTCTGCATCCACTGCCATCCGGGGGCCCAATCCTCTCCATGGATAAGTAGCAGAACATCTGCAAAGTGCTGCCATCTGTAGGGGGACAGATACGAATCCCCAAAGACATAATCGAGGGGTTCTGAAGTCTCCCATGTGAATGGAATCATAGGGCTCACGTAAGACTACTGCTCCAGCAAAAATACGTTTATCACCTATCCTGTGGGTAAGTGTGTAGTATTTAGTGCAAAACATAGATGGACAGATAGACAGATAGATAGATAGATACTTAGAGAGAATACTAGAGGAGACAGAGAAAGGATTCAGAAGGATCTAGATAAGCTTGAACAACGGGCAGCGACTAATAGAATGGTATTTAACAGAGAGAAAAGCAAGATTCTAAATCTGGGCAAGAAAAAATAAAATGACATTTACAGAATGGGAGGAATAGAACTAAGCAACAGCACGTGTGAAAAAGACTTGGGTATACTAAAAGATCACAAACTGCACAGGAGTCAACAGTGTGATACAGCAGCAAAAAAGGCAAACAAAGTTCTAGGATGTATTAAGAGAATCCTAGAGTCTAGATCACATGAAGTCAATATCTCCCTCTACTCCTCCTTGGTCAGGCCGCATCTGGAATACTGTGTCCAGTTTTGGGCACGATATTGTAAAATAGACATTGAAAAACCCAGAGCAAGTTCATAGAAGAGCGACCAGGATGGTGAAAGGACTACAAAGTATGTCCTACGAGGAACAGATTACAAATTAGAAAACCTTTTTGACAGTGAGGGTGATCAATGAGTGAAACAGGCTGCCATGAGAAGTGGTGAGTTCTCCTTCAATGGAAGTCTTCACACAGAGGCTGTACAGACATCTGTCTGAGATGATTTTGTGACTTTTGCATTGAGCCTAGGGTTGGACACGATGACCCTGGAGGTCCCTTCCAACTCCAACATTCTTTGATTTTATGATTCTATAATTGATAGATAGATACAGTGGCGCACAAATGGCTGCTGCAGCAGAGGACACATATTCACCTGTAATGTATTGTGGTGCAAGGAACCGCCGGCTCCCTGTGCTGCAATACAAGTCGCCAGCTAATAAGAGACCAGCAGCTGATGTCAGCATGCCCATGACTGGGGCACATGGCAGTGACATCATGCTCCTTGAAGGGGACGCCGAATTCAGCTGCTGGCTCCTGTGTCGGCTGTAGAAGAGAACCCAGCGCATTCCCCGGAGCATGCGCAATGGTGAGTAGTATCATATGTTTTTAATTTATTACAAAACAGGGCACATTATACGAGGACGGGGAACATATATACAAGGATGGAACACATAAATACCTGGATAGGCACATTATACAAGAACAGGGGACATATATACCTGGAAAGAGCACATTATATCAGGATGGGGATCATATAGAACAGGTTGGGGCTCATTATACCAGGATAGGATACATTATACCAGGATAGGGAACATTATACTAGTATGGGTGACATTATCTCAGGATATATCTGGAAAGGGCACATTATATCAGGATGAAGGATACATAAACCAGGTTTGGGCACATTATACAAGGATGGGGTACATTATACCAGAAAGGGGATATTATGCCAGGAGAGGGGACATTTTACCAGTATAGGGCACATTATACCAGGATGGGGGACAAATGCAGTTGTGTGAAAAAGTGTTCATCACCTTCCTTATTTCTTATTCTTTTGCATATTTGTCTCACTTAAATGTTTCAGATCATCAGGCCTTTATTATTAAGGGGAAAATAAATCCAAATGTACAGAGCCCTGTGTGAAAAAGTGATTGCCCCCTAAAACTAATAACTTGTTGTGCCGCCTTTAGCAGCAACAACTGCAATCAAGTGTTTGTGATAACTGGCAATGAGTCTCTGACAATGCTGTGGAGGAATTTTGGCCCACTCATCTTTGCAGAATTGTTGTAATTCAGCCATGTTGGAGGGTTTCCGAGCGTGAACCTCATTTTAAAGGACATGCCAAAGCATCTCAATCGGATTAAGGTCAGGACTTTGACTAGGCCTCTCCAAAGTCTTAATTTTGTTTTTCTTAAGCCTTTCAGAGGTGGACTTGCTAGTGTGTTTTGGATCACTGTCCTGGTGCATAACCTAAGTGCGCTTCAACTTGAGGTCACAAACAGATGGCCGGACATTCTCATTCAGGATTTTTTGGTAGACAGCAGAATTCATGGTCCCATTTAACACAGCAAATCTTCCAGGTCCTGAAGCAGCCAAACAGACTCAGACCATCACACTACCACCACCATATTTCACTGTTGGTATGATGTTCTTTTTCTGAAATACTGTGTTACTTCTATGCCAGATGTGATGGGACATACACCTTCCAAAAAGTTCAATTTTTATCTTGTCAGTCCACAGACAATTCGCCCAAAAGCCTTGAGGATCATCAAGATGTTTTCTGGCAAAACTTAGACAAGCCATTATGTTTTTATTGCTCAGCAGTGGTTTTCCTCTTGGAACTCTGCCATGCAGGCCATTTTTGCCCAATCTCTTTCTTATGGTGGAGTCATGAACACTGATCTTAACAGAGGCAAGTGAGTCCTGCAGTTCTTTGGATTTTGTTTTTGGGTCTTTTGCTTTCTCTTGGATAAGTCATTGATGCACTCTTGGGGTAATTTTCATCTGCCAGTCACTCCTGGAAAGGTTCACCTCTGATGCATGTTTTCGCCATTTGTTGATAAAGGCTCTCATTGTGGTTTGCTGGAGTCCCAAAGCTTTAGAAATGGTCTATAACCTTTTCCAGGCTAATAGATCTCAATTACCTTGTTTCTCGTTTGTTCCAGAATTTCTTTGGATTGTGGCATGATGTCTAACTTTTGAGGAGCTATTGGTCTACTTCACTTTGTCAGGCAGATCCTATTTAAGTAATTTATTGATTAAGAACAGGTGTGGCAGTAATCAGGCCTGGTGTGACGAGGGAATGTGACCTCAGCTTCCTAAAGATGTGATAAACTACAGGTAATTTATGTTTTAAGTGGGGCAATCACTTTTTCACGCAGGGCCCTGTAGGTTTGGATTTCTTTTTCCCTTAATAATAAAGACCTTCATTTATAAACTGCATTTTGTGATTGCTTGTGTTATCTTTGTCTAATATTTACATTTGTTTGGTGATCGGAGACATTCGAGTGTGACAAACATGGAAACGAAGAGGAAATCAAGAAGGGGTAAACACTTTTTCACACAATTGTATACATGGAAAGGGCACATTATATCAGGATGGGGGACATTATACCTGGTGCCCCTTATTATGTATCATCCTCTCTAGCTATGTATGGGCTGATCCCTTATTATGTAGTTTTCTCTGTTATGTATAGCGCTGTCCATTATTTTATAGTATTATGTCTTGATATATATAGTATCATCCCTTACATAGCGTACGCCCGTTAATTTTGTTATTCACAGGGCTCTCTCTTTATGACATAGTCCCCTTTCTTGTTAGCTATAAAATGACTGCTGATGGGGCAGATAATAGAGAGATATAATAGATAGATAGATAGATAGATAGATAGATAGATAGATAGATAGATAGATAGATAGATAGATAGATAATAGATTCGATTAGATTTCGGGGTGTCGCACTGACTCGTTTTATCTTTGCTTTTATCATTATTATTATTATTTTGTTTAAACAATTCAATTTCTGATGAGACTGAAGGAAGCGACTAAAAAAGTGTTTTTTTTCTCTCCTCACGACGCAAGAATACAGATCTCAGAATGATATTTCCTGCTGCGAGATTTTATTATATCGTTTGTTTTCAACCCATATGGTTTCTTGCTTTAGATACTAGAAACTAATCCCGTCTGTGTCATGTTTCTCTGTGAATCTGTTCTTTAGAGAAGTCATACTTAGCATTAAGAGAAAAAAATATAAAGCTTCTTCTTGGATCCCAAACACACAGCAAGGATACGGATTATCCTGGGAATGCCGGGAAGTTATGGAAATTATATCAGGTTCTCTACTGATACAAGTGTCCTCACTGTATTAATCGACCTGATGGAGAGATAGATAGATCAATAGATAATAGATAGATAGATTTATAATAGATAGAAAATAGATATAAGATAGATAGATAGATAGATAGATAGATAAATATTAATATATCTAATATAATAGCTTGAGAAAGGCTCAGTTGATCCGAAACATCGCCACCCAATGTGGGTCTGAATAAAATCCACAATCACATGGAATACTAATGGACGGCTGCCTTCCTTTTTGTTTCTATGGAATTCTGGCAAGTAATGGATGTATTGCTGGGGAGGCCTGAGCACCCGATGTTCTAATATTGTGCTGTTACATTTTTTCTACATACAGTAGATAGATTATAGATAGATAGATAACAGATAGACAGATACAGTAGATAATAGATAGATAATAGTAGATTATATAAATGATATTACATAGAATAAATAGATGATAGATAATAGATAGATAATAATAGATATATATAGATAATAGATACATAATAGTATAGATATAATAGATAGATAATGTATAATAGATATGATAATAATAGAATATATAGATAGATAATAGATATAGATAGATAATAGATGGATAGATAGTAATAGATAGATAGATAATAGATAATAAAGTATAGATAGATAATAGATACATATAGTATAATAGTAATAGATAGATGAAGGATAGATAGTAATATACTAATAGATAGATGACATACTAGATAGAGATAGATACAATACATAAGACCTAAGGCTATGTGCACCTCCCTGCCGTGGGAAATACGCTTTTTATTGGTATGCGTATTGCCGCAAAAAACTAGCGTTTTCCAAGCGATCTGTAGCATCGCTTGGAAAACTGATTGACAGGTTGGTCACACGAGTCACACATAGTGTTTGACAAGTGTGAGAAACTTTTTACTATTGATGCCGCCTATGCCGCATCAATAGTAAAAAGATACAATGTTAAAAATAAAAATAATTTAAAAAAAATAAATCGTGATATTCTCACCTTCCGGCGGCCCCCGCAGCCTTCCTGGTCCTTGAGATGCTCCCGGCAACTCCCGTTCCCAGTGATGCCTAGCGACAATGACCCCAGATGATGCAGCATCATGCGAGACCGCTACGTCATCACAGGTCATTGTCACAAAGCATCACTGGGAACGGAGCATCGAGAGGACCGGGAAGGCTGCGGGGGCCGCCAGAAGGTGAGAATATGACGATTTTTTATTTTAATTATTGTTTTACCAGGGATATGGTACCCAGAGCAGAGTCTCCTCTCCTCCGGACCCTGGGTACCATCCGCACATGAACCGCTCACTTTGGCATGGTGGGCATAGCCACATGCGGAAAGTAAGTGGTTCAATGCATTCCTATGGCGGTGGAATCGCCGCGATTCCGGAAAAATAATGAACATGCTGCGTTTTTTTCTGCGATGCATTTTTCTTGCGGAAAAAAACGCAGCATGTGCACAAAAATTGCGGAATGCGTTCTATTCATAGGATGGTTAATGCATGCGTTTTTTAAGCGTTTTTGCAGTGGAAAACGCTAAAAAGAACGCAAAAAATCCTGAACGTGTGCACATAGCCTAAGACCTAGACATAGGACTCTGAGGGGCAATGGGGCCGGATGTTATACATCAGGGGCAATAGGTCTGAATGAAAACCGTAATGATAGGACTTGCTTCCCAATACTTTTCTGAAGTCGGTTGCCTGGCTTAGTACATTGTAAAATATGATACATTGCAATGTTATATTCTTAGGCCACCAATGTCCTGAGCTCCAAGACCTCGCAATGGAGCCCCTACATTGTGCTTATTGGTGAGATTTTCAGAAGTTTGATCCACACCAATCACTGATTGCCGATCCTAAAATGTAGAACATTCATTTTTATCTCCCCTACTTATTAGTGGGGGTCACAATAGAGAGCGGCTACAAAGAGCGTCTCTCACTGTGGAAGACCGGTAGTGTAACGCCTAATTCCTCCTATGACGCCACTGCAGGGAAATTAAACCTTTACTGCAGGGTTCATCAACAGTGGAGCCGATTACTGAATGTAACAGTGATCAGATCCTTCTCACAAAAAGTTTACACATTTTTACAAAGTTGTTTTGTAAATTTGGAGTAGGACGCTCTTTCAGTAGTTGTCTAATGTAACATTGACGTTTTATAAACTGTCCTCGACTCGTGCCAGTCCCAGCTAATAGCCAGCGTTCTGCAGGCAGGAGAGTTACAGTTGCTCATCTCAACTTTAGCTATGAAGCTGTTTGTCTTTTTGCTGGAGATAGCGAGCTTCTCGTAGTAAGGGAGATGCGAAACCCGTTGAGGTTTGTAAGTTCAGACCTTGTTTTTTTAATACCGCAATGCAGTCTCCATACGAGGGTTCCAGGCTGTCTCTTTAGGTTGTGAAAAATAAAAATAGATTTAGTTCTTCCATAAATACTTTTATATTCCGCAGCCTGACTTTCCCCTCTTTGTGCCTCAGTGACTTATTAAGTAAAAAATATAGTGGCTTAAACGAAAAAGCGGCGTAAATCAGCGTAACGACAGATTTTAACTTCTCTGTAATAACTGCGGCCCAAAACTGCTAAAATCTGCATTCGAGGCAAGACACCACCCGGCGGGGGGGACGCTGCGCTCCTCATTACCCGCTTATTTTCTCAAGAAAATAAAAAAGACTGTTCCTGAGAAGACCAAGTCCTTAACACAAAGTAATAAAGCCATTGATCACGGTTTATCGCCTCGAATTTCCACCTCTGAAATCCAAAAATAGTGAATATTTTGAAAATGACTTCCGAAAGCTTTTCAGGTCTCCCATTTGTTTCACATTACATTCCCTGCTAATGTGCTGGCATTGTCTAAGTCCAAAATTCCTCGGAAACGAACTTATCTCTTTTTTTTTTGCATTTTTTTGAAAGTAGTGAATGGGTCAAAATCCAGAATATATGATCTATTTCACTTCTGCTTGGAAGGAGAAACCTTGTCCAAAACTTTTCTACATGACCCAAATGGGAATTCCAACTTTAATCACGGCCGACAACAACTGCTTTTTCTGATTTTGTTTAAAATGTTTCAGCCCTTACAAAATCCAGATCAGGTTTTTTCGTAAACCTACAGCAAATTAGGACGTTTGGCTTCAGCTCAGCTCGAGCCGAATCATGGGTACTATGTAAATCATAGATTTAATGGCGTAGTAACCAAACACATCTGTTTCTGTTTTCTAGAAGTTAATAATATAACTAGCGTACTTAAACACTGCTATCGTTAACTGGCAAACCGAGGCAAAGAGAAGACGCCGTAAGTCACAAGGTGTTGTAGGCTTGAAGCGGCCATGCCGTTTGATGAACTGTTAGTCTCTCCAGTAAATGGACCTCCACAAGGCGACCTTCTCGCCGAGTCTCCCGCTTGACCCCAGGTTGCCTCTTTTTCTAACTTGCAAAGTTTGCCTTAAACAAACAGCGGGAGGATTACAATCCTGAGCTCACACCTGCATTTTTCACATTTTAATCTGGGGTTTTAGTACCTAATGCTTTAAAATCCGAGAGGAAGAAATGTTGGAGATCTCCGGGAATCAAAATTGAGTTCTTCCATCCGGGCCGTTCCCGTTTATTTATCTTAGTGCTAACGCTGTTGTAAAATGTTTAAATTTGACAAATATGGAAAGAGCAATATGGAGAAAATAATCAGTCACATATGGCCTTAATGATGTGCATAAATCTGACGTAACGTGAGGCACTGCAGAGTGGAGCCGTATTTCAGCGTCGTTACGCAGTGCCCCAGGCCCTGTGCCAGATATTCTGTGTGTTGTTTGCCTTAAGCTAATGCAGTTACAAGCTCCACACAATCCTCTCCGAAGAAGCATGTGTTAGTTAATTAGTCGAACATTCGGAGTCCCGTAGCTGTGCATTTAGAAAAGAAGAAGAGTTTGCTTTGTGCCACTTTACAAATTGGAAAATGAAAACGAAAAATGGCCTCCGGATAAACGAAATACACCCAAGGTAGCACGCCACCTTCCCTGGGATAAACGAAATACACCCAAGGTAGCACGGCCACCTTCCCTGGGATAAACGAAATACACCCAAGGTAGCACGACCACCTTCCCTGGGATAAACGAAATACACCCAAGGTAGCACGGCCACCTTCCCTGGGATAAACGAAATACACCCAAGGTAGCACGGCCACCTTCCCTGGGATAAATGAAATACACCCAAGGTAGCACGGCCACCTTCCCTGGGATAAACGAAATACACCCAAGGTAGCACGGCCACCTTCCCTGGGATAAAGAAATACACCCAAGGTAGCACGGCCACCTTCCCTGGGATAAATGAAATACACCCAAGGTAGCACGGCCACCTTCCCTGGGATAAACGAAATACATACCCCAAGGTAGCACGGCCACCTTCCCTGGGATAAACGAAATACACCCAAGGTAGCACGGCCACCTTCCCTGGGATAAACGAAATACACCCAAGGTAGCACGGCCACCTTCCCTGGGATAAACGAAATACACCCAAGGTAGCACGGCCACCTTCCCTGGGATAAACGAAATACACCCAAGGTAGCACGGCCACCTTCCCTGGGATAAACGAAATACACCCAAGGTAGCACGGCCACCTTCCCTGGGATAAACGAAATACACCCAAGGTAGCACGGCCACCTTCCCTGGGATAAACGAAATACACCCAAGGTAGCACGGCCACCCCTGATCACCATGGGGATAAACGAAATACACCCAAGGTAGCACGGCCACCTTCCCTGGGATAAACGAAATACACCCAAGGTAGCACGGCCACCTTCCCTGGGATAAACGAAATACACCCAAGGTAGCACGGCCACCTTCCCTGGGATAAACGAAATACACCCAAGGTAGCACGGCCACCTTCCGGGATAACAAATACCAGAGCAGCACTTCCCTGGGATAAACGAAATACACCCAAGGTAGCACGGCCACCTTCCCTGGATAACGAATACACCAAGTAGCACCACTTCCTGGATAAGAATACACCCAAGGTAGCACGGCCACCTTCCCTGGGATAAATGAAATACACCCAAGGTAGCACGGCCACCTTCCCTGGGATAAACAAAATACACCCAAGGTAGCACGGACACCTTCCCTGGGATAAACGAAATACACCCAAGGTAGCACGGCCACCTTCCTTATTGTCATACTGACTGCTCAGATGGTAGATATCATGGAGGCAGCGGGAGAGCAGTGTGTTGATTTCGAGAGAAAGTGACCTGTCCTGTAGGGCAGTTTACATCAGGCTTCTTCCAATCATATGTGTGATGACACCAGCAGAAGACGAGTGTACTGATCCTTCAGCCAGGATAAACGTGGGCGCTGGTGGACATCGAGAACAGAGATGTGGGCAGGGTAAGTTGGGTGCTGGGTGGTATTGGAAGCGAGTAGGGGATGAGAACATTATTCAATGTAGGAAAAATTTGTGTCAAATTTTTAGGAATTTGCTAAAGCCAATAAGTTCAAACGCTTCTTTATACACTTATGAGCCACTTCTCCTTTCCTGACTCCTGAACTCATTAATCACTCTGAAAAACTGCTAAAAATCCATCCTGCTCAAAATAAGACAGATTGCTAGCTCACTGAGGAATCAGATTGCTATGCTCAGTAAAATCCTCAATGATGCTGCTACCTAGTAAGTGTTTTATCTCACTTCAGGGCTGGATTCACTTCAATGTTGTATAATATCCAGCATCCTGCTGCTCTTTTCTATTAAGTGTTTATCTCACCATAAAAGCTAGATTTACAGCTACACTACTCAATACTGATGTATAATGTCATCCTTGCTGCTATTTTATAGTAAGTGTTTTACCTCACCCAAAAGTTTGATTTCCAGCAGTATTGAATAGTACTACTGAATAAGGTCCACCATGTTGCTTCCTTCAAGTAAGTGTTTTATCTCATCTCAGGGCTGCATCCACAGTTACACTGATCAGTACTTCTGTATAAAATACTCCATGCTGGTGCTTTTTATCAAGTGATTTATTGTTTTAAGAGCTGTACTGCTTACTAAATGAATAGAAGAAATCCAGCTTCCCATTCCTGGTGAAATTTCTTTATTGGACAAAATACCTAAAAACTAACTTCATCTCAGCATAATTTGACCACCAAAGGTGGGACAGAACAGACTGCTTCCTACTGCCAATTTAAAATCTTCCATGCTGCTGCATTCTGGTAAGTGTTTTCTCTCACTCTGGATTCACAGCTACACTGTTCAGTAGTTCTGCATAATGTCCTCCACACTGCTTTAGTGTTTTTTTTCACCAGAACTGGATTCACAGCTACAAAGCTCAGTACTCCTGTATATTCCTCCATGTTGTTGACCATAAAGACAGTGAGCAGGAGTCCCTCGTGTCTGTGGATGCTGTGTATGGGAAACATCATAGCAGCTCGCCTACTACACTAGGTCAGAGTCAACTAAACATTAGAAATTGAACCTGCAGAGAGAAAACTTGGTACAAATACAGGATGCAAAACTCATAATATCCAAAATAGTGTGAATACTCATGTGTGTGCAGGCTACTCTAAATTCTGAACAGTCACCTGCAATGACAGGTCCACTTTCAGTAGATCAGCAGATGACAGGATTTTAGATATTGATGGTATGTCCTAAAGATAAGCCATCAATCCGTCCAGGAACACTCCTTTAATTGAGCTTTTGCTTTGTCTCGCAAATGACTTTTATTCCAGTGCAAAAGTTGTGTTTCGGTGAAATAAGAAATGTTTCCAAAGAAATCTTTATGTAAGTTGCACATAAATGTTTTTGCAAATGGGGAACACAATGGGACGCAAGTCTTAAAGGAGAAGACGGGAGAGCAACTCCCAGAAAGGACAAAGTATACCGCTGGATACATTCATGAAATATGGATGCAAAACACCTTTTCCCGATTGCTACATGTCAATCTATCAACATACAAAAGGCCTCCGACTCTAAGCCATTCCTTGCCGTACATTTAATTTTTGGAAGCATTACTTCTGTGCATTATGTCCATTACTACGAAAGTCTTTTTATTCCTTTTCTCCTTCTATGTATTTAACCTTACTTTTCCTGTGATTCGCTCCGTAATGCATTAGTGGAATAGAATTTTTGAAATGTCAGTGTAATCACGTCAGATTTGAGAGCCACCTCCATTGTTCTTTACAGAAAATAACTTTTTTAATATAAATGACGCGCACCACACTGAGGTGGTACCAGGGCTATGGGGTACTCGGCACCGAGCCCATTGATTTCTATGGGAGATGTCACTGGCAGCGGGACTCGGTCCGTGGCCCTGGCGGTCATGCAATGGGGGATATTTACAGGGGAATTGTAGATTAGAATAGTTCGTGACGCCACCTGTGGTTTCTGATCAATTTGACCAGCGCTGCTATATGGATCTTCCTAGGGGATGTTATGAGGCAGCTGGATGGTAAGTCTCCCACAGGCGAGACTGGTCCCTGGAAGTCTATGGTGGTGCAGGGTGTAGTAAATGAAACAGTCTCACACAAGGCAATCTCTTTCCATACCTTTACTTGCAGATGTTTCAGGCAGGTCCCGGGAAGCTGGTCGGGGTGGAGAATGCACATTCAGGATAACCGCTGAGAAGGTTAAGGCCTCCTTTAACCTTGTATATGTGTGAGTACAAACTTGCATGAAGTCAAGTTAACTCTGTCAGTCTCCAGCTCGTTCAATAGCTGCAACGCCCGGCTGACATTGTGGTAGAGCCTTCTAATTGGTGAGAACAGAGTCCCTACTTTTGTAGCGTCCCACTCAAGGTCCTTGTTCTACCTGACTCCGTTTACGTATCAGCGCTTAGGGCTACCTTCTGCGACTTGTAGTCCAGAAAGCCTCCGGTTTTCTTATTACTAGGCGTGAAGCACTAGCAACGCTTCGGACCCCGGTGTCCGGTGAATTAGTGCGGGTACTCCGGTACCTGATGCACTTGTCTCTATCTTTCTCCACTGTGCCCCTCGTCCTGCTCTTGCTCTTAACATAAGCACAAGTAGCGATGATGTGAATATCAGCTTTCTTCAGAGCTCACTGAACAGTTCTCAGTACACTCAATGTCACAGCTCCTGTGATTACCTTCCTTCTTTCCTTTCTTTCTCAGACCCTGTCCAGAGCAGCGCACAGGAACTCTGTCAAACTGTACACGCTGTAGCTCCGAGAGTCACCTTCCACTTTCCAAGGAATACAGGTAGCTTGTGCTGAGGTACTGGCTTTGTAGTTCTGACTGGGCTAGAGTGACTCCTTACACTCAAACCAGACTCCACTTCATGAACTTGCTCTGCCAGAATCTAGTCTGCACTCCTCTTCCTCCAAGACTAGACTGAAGTGATACTGAACCAGTCTGCTCCTCTCCTCTCCTCGACTGAACTGTACTGTCCTAAGACAGGAAGCTGACTGACTGGGAATGACTCACTCCTGAGTCTCCCAAGGCTTGAATCACTGACTGCTACATGTCACTTCCTTTTATACCCCTAGTGGGTGTGTTGGGAAATGTGAGTGACGTGAATGAATATCAAGCTTCACGGTTACCTTCTTGTGCATTTTCCTGGAATATGTGTGCATGGCGCAGCTGGGCCACACATCCCCCTTGGTTAAACACAGCACTCCCAGGCTGTAAAAGAGAAAAGAAAAACATTTTGTTTTGCATATAACATCAAACAGTTTTTAACTCATCCCTTGCGGGAGGTAAGAATTCTTGAACGTTACACTGTATACATAAGAAAATATAAAAGTATCAAAAACACTTTCATAAATACAAGACAAGATTCTTGTGGAGGACCCGCACCAAAAACCTCCCACGTGGGTCCTGGGTGGGCTGCAGGACTTCTGACTGCAAACCTCACTCTAGGCCACACCATACGGTTTTTCTTCAGAGGTAGTTAGGTTTTATGTAAAACCAAAATGAGGCACCGAAGTGCGAACTATTTACATTTACAGTTTCTGGGCTGGCACAGTCCACAGCACAGCAGTCCTGTGCATGATAAAACATTTCACATATAACATTTCAAGAAATATTAACTTTTTAACTCTTTACCCGTCCGGGTATGCTACATAAATATGTAAACATTTTAATAAAGTGCAAATTTTGCAAAACTTTTTCAAACTTTATACATTTTCAGTTGCAGTAAACCCCTGTCTGGGTCATACTAAACTAGTTTACTAGGACTACTCTTGATATCGAATAGGTAACTTTCCTTTCGTTGTACGCTCTGACCTACGTGGAGTGGTGTCAGGTATAGTAGTCTCTAGCCTATCTGCTCTGTGTGCCGGCAAACTGTAAACACGACTCCACCTTTCTAGGGATCTGGCAAGCATGCTAGCGACTGGGCGATGCGGTACTGCTCCACCAGGGGTTTCCACTTCTTGTGGTGCTGCCTCTTGTGGTTCCGCTGCTTGGGATCCCAATGGTTGAGGGTCTGCCGGAACAGGTCCTTCTGGAACTAACTCCACTGGCACAATTGGTATGACTTGATGTAGAGGTTCTTCTTGCGGTTGATAAAACTGCAGCACAGGAATGATTACAGCTTCTCCCACTCTGGGCCAATCCGCAGGTAGATCTCCCAGATCCGTATGTATGACCGCTTCATCATTTTCTTCCTGATTGACAACAGGTTCTTCTTCGCGAAGCTTTAGTGGGCCCGGACACAACTTTAGATGATCTCTAGACACAGTTGCAGTCGTTTTTCCTCCATCCTTGCTGATGTACAGGTTTTTCTGTTATCAAATTTGGAATTTTGCACGACATATGGCTCCTGTTCCCACTGATCATCCAATTTGTGCATTCTTCTTTTTCTTTTTAGCACAATTTCTCCAGGCATAAAAGGCTTAGCGGGAGCATTTTTGTTGTAGTTCTTCTCTTGCCTTTCTCTTACTTTATTGAGACTGTCTTCCACGCAGGCTTGTACTCTCCTGTACTGTTCCTGTCGGTTTGTGTCCCAATCTTCAGCAGTGTCATCAGCCTCTGGTTCTACCACACCAAGTTCCAAATCCATTGGCAGTCTTCCTGGTCTTGCTCTCATAAGGTAGGCTGGAGTGCAGTTGGTGGAACTTACTGGTATGTGGTTGTACAAGTCGACCAGGTCAGGTAACAAGTCTGGCCACCGATTTCTTTCTTCCAGGGGTACAGATTTCAGTAAATCAATGACAATGTGATTCATCTTTTCACAAAGGCCATTGGTTTGAGGGTGGTACGGTGTTGTTCTGATCTTCTTACACCCATACAAGTGACAGAATTCCTTAAACAGTTCAGCTTCAAAGGCTGGACCTCGATCAGTCAGCACCTGCTCTGGATATCCGTGTGGTCTGCAGAAACTTGCTTGGAAGGTCTTTGCTGCTGTCTCTGCTGTCAGATCTTTGACAGGGGCGGCCACCAGAAATTTGGAATAGTGATCCACCATGGTCAGGGCATATGAGTATCCCGACCTGCTTGGTGACAACTTGACATGGTCCAATGCCACGATCTCCAAGGGACGAGTCGTCTGGATAGGCTGCAGGGGTGCCCTCTGACTACAGTAGTCTTTTCGTCTGAGGCCACAGGGTCCACAGTTCCGGCACCACTTCTCGATGGAGCTGCGCATCCCTACCCAGTAGAACCGACACCTCAACAGGGTCTCCAGCTTTTTCCAGCCAAAGTGTCCTGCTTGATCGTGGTAGGCTTCTAACACCATTTGGATGTCTGCTCTGGGAACCACTATCTGCCAAACCATCTCATGGGTCCTTGGGTCGACGTACCTCCTGCACAACTTCTCACGGTAGATAAACAACCGGCTTCTCTCGTTCCACAGGAGCTTTGCTGGTATAGGTGCATCCTTCTCCAAGGAGGAACCTTCCTGTCTTATCAACTCCTTGATACGGCTGACCACTGGATCGCTGTCTTGAGTCTCCTTCCAGCTGTGATGAGGTAAAGGGTTTAACGTCTTTCCACACCGCTTTCCGTGGACTCGTTGTTCATGGATCATCCCATTTCTGTGGAACGCAGGTAGCTCAATCTTTCCAGGTCATCCGATTCTTCCTCCGTGTCGGATTCATGCGGCATTCTGGACAAGGCGTCAGCGTTGGCATTTTTACGGCCTGCCCTGTACTTGATGGTAAATTGATAGTTTGACAGCCGAGCCATCCAACGTTGCTCCATGGCTCCCAGCTTGGCCGTTTCAAGATGCGTCAAGGGGTTATTGTCTGTGTACGCAGTGAACTTGCTGGAGGCAAGGTAATGCTTGAATCTTTCCGTAATGGCCCAGACCAGCGCCAGGAACTCCAACTTGAAGCTGCTATAGTTTTCTGGGTTTCTCTCAGTTGGCCGGAGCTTCCTGCTTGCATATGCGATGACTTTTTCTTGGCCATTCTGCTTCTGACTGAGGACAGCTCCCAATCCTTCGTTACTGGCATCGGTATACAGCAGGAACGGTTGGTTGTAATCAGGGTAGGCTAAGATTTCATCGCCTGTCAGGATCTCTTTCATCTCTTTGAATGCCTCAGCTTGTTCTTTACCCCAGTGGAATGGAGGATTTCTGCTCTTGAGGGGTTGTCCTACCAGGAGGTCCTGCAGAGGCGCTGCTTTCTTGGTGTAATCTTTTACAAACCTCCTGTAGTAACCTGTTAGTCCCAGGAACTGGCGCACCTCCTTGAGATTCTTCGGCTCCGGCCATTTCTGGATGACAGTGATCTTCTCAGGATCTGGCGCTACTCCTTCCGAGCTGACAATATGTCCCAGATACTGTACTTTTTGTTTGAGCAGATGGCACTTAGAAGGCTTAAGTTTCATCCCATACTTGGACAGTGATTCGAATACCTCTGCCAGGTGTTTCAGATGATCCTCATACGTCTTGGAGTACACAATTACGTCGTCCAGGTACAGCAACACGGTTTCAAAGTTGAGATGTCCCAGGCAGCTCTCCATCACTCTCTGGAATGTTCCCGGGGCACTGCTGAGTCCAAACGGCATTCTGTCAAACTCACAGAGTCCCATTGGGTGGTGAAAGCAGTCTTCTCCCGATCCTCCTCAGCCACAGCTACTTGCCAGTACCCACTAGTGAGGTCGAGGGTAGAAAAGTAGTTAGCCGTTTTCAAAGCAGCTAAGGATTCCTCTATGCGTGGTAATGGGTATGCATCTTTATGTGTTATGCGATTTACTTGTCTGTAATCTACACACATTCTCATGCTTCCATCCTTTTTCTTAACTAGGACTAGAGGTGCTGCCCAGGGACTACAACTATCCCTTATCACCCCGGCTTCCTTCATGTCACGCAACATTTCCTTAGCTTTCTGATAGTGTGCTGGAGGTATAGGCCTGTACCGCTCTTTGATGGGAGGATGACTGCCTGTAGGGATATGATGCTGTACTCCCTTAATTGTCCAAAGTCAAGTGGGTGCTTGCTAAATACCTGTGCGTACTCCTGTACCACCCGTAGTACTCCCTGTTTCTGGTGGGCGGAAGTGGTGTCTGTCCCGACATGGAGCTGCTGACACCAATCCGCTACCTGGGTTGTCGGGTCATTATCCTCTGCTGGTTGGCGGGAGGCTAAGGACTCGGTTGGGAGAATGGAATTGTTATCTACGGTATGTAATTTAGCAACAGTGGCATAACGTGGTAAATTTACTTCATCTTCTCCCCAGTTGAGAAGTCGTACTGGTACTCTCCCATTTATTACTTCCACTACCCCTCTAGCAGTCAAGAGTGTAGGTCTGTGCTCTGAACAATAGGGCTCTACTACTGCTTGGTAGTTCTGTCCTTTCAGACCTATTGCTGCTCTACACCATATTAGCATTTCACTCATTGGGGGTATTACAATGGGATTCGGGTCCGTTACCCGTACATTACCAATTTCACCATCTGTAAGCTTCGCTTGCTGCTGGCACATCAGGGCCCGGATCTCCCTCTGGATCACTCCCTTCTGCTTTGGCTTGGCAACCTCAGCGAGCTGTTGGAGCAAAAACACAACTTCTCCCAGACAGTTACTAATTATGTTAGTACCTAAAACCACATTTAAGCCATTTTCCTCGTTTACAGTCTTGACTACTAAGAGTCCCTGATCCTTCAGCTCCACTCTGCCCACCTTTACGTCCACGTTTTTGGCTCCGAGGACTTCAACAGGGAGACCATTAGAGGCGTACACTGTAAAGTCAGGGCTCGGGGGCTGGAGACTGTCCATGGACCAGAACTTATTATAAAGGACATCAGGTATGATGGTCACCTGAGATCCCGTGTCCAGCAGTGCAGGGATTGCGATCCCGTCCAGAATGATGGACAGGTAGGGTCTTCCTCCCACAAACCTGCGGTTCCAGTCTAAGGGGCCTGATGAGTCTACTCCTGGGTGTTGGCCCTCGGACCCAGGATCTGCTCATTTAAAGGACACTGCCGAGCCATATGACCTTTCCGGTTGCAGCGGTAGCAGATGATCTCTCGGCGAGGATGGTGCTGATCAGGGGTCGCTCCTGGGGGTGGCGTTGTCCTCCTCCGGTGAGGCGACGTCCTCCATTTCCTCCGGTTCATCCAAGGGACATCCTCTGGACAGTCGGCTAGAATGATCTTTCCTCCTTCCTCTTTCCGCAGTTGCAGGGCACTCATTACAGTGGCCAGGTTTTTAGTCAGCTGGCGCACTTCCGAGCGCAGACAGTCCAACTCAGTAGGGGGTGTCACCTGTGTTTTGGCTTCTGCCACTAGCGGAGAAAAGGTGGGTACTGCCGGCTTTAGAGTGGCTTCACCCGGGTGATACTAGGGTCGCCACTTCAGGCTTTTCCAGGGGTCGCAGTCCTTTTATAGCCATATCCTTTAAGGCATCAAAGGTAGCATCAGGATGATCCAAGGACCACCAGTTCACAGTCCTGCCCTCCGCTTGGGACCTCAGTCCCCGTACAAATTGTTCTTTCAACATTTTGCTTTCATCAACGGCATTTATAGGGTTAACCTGTTTGAGAGCTCGCAGGGCCCCCTGTAGTCGGCAGGCGTAGTCCCTAATACTGTCACCTGGTCTCTGGGAGCACTGATAAAATGCCATCCGGAGATCTGTTTCTGTGCGGTCCTCAAAGATAGCCTGTAGCTTTAAGAGAATTGCAGGTACCGACTC
Organism: Oophaga sylvatica; assembly: GCA_033576555.1. NCBI lineage: Eukaryota > Metazoa > Chordata > Amphibia > Anura > Dendrobatidae > Oophaga > Oophaga sylvatica. The sequence continues at coordinate 71,020,925 of JARQOD010000009.1, forward strand.
CTGGTCTGCAGTGGTCCAAGTCTCTACTTCTCTCTCAGCAGCACCAGCTAACTGTCCCTATTACCACTGCAGCTTTTTGTTTCTCTGTCATTGAGTACATGTCCAGGATACTGCATATTTTCCGTTTGAACCCTGACAGGGTGTCTGGCTCGCCGCTGTACTGAGGGAGCCACTTCGCTCCTGGCATGTATGGGAGCGTTAGGGGCATGAGCGGGACCACAGGACCGGGTGAGGGACCCACATTTCCATCCTGCGCTACAACGCCCAGCGGTAAGTCATTGGGCCACCGGCTGGGGCCGCGCTGTCTGCCGGTTGTTGCGACATGTTGGCGCCCCCCTGTTTGATCTGAGCCTACCTTTTCCAAAGGCTGCAGCTCTCCAGATACAGCGATGGAGACGGGACCTGAGTCGCTGTCGCTCTGATGTCAGAGCGTTCACTTCCGCTTTCCAAGGACCTGCCGCCGCGTCAGCGTTGGGGGCGTGGCTAGGAAACAGCGCGCTCTTTCAGGTACGCCCACAAATGCACGCCCACCTTCTTTACCAGCGCCTCAGGGCGCGAATATGGCGGTAAAAATGGCGGTAAATGGCGCCAAAAATGACAAAAAGCAAACAGTCTTTTCTGCACAAAACAGTCAATATAGGCAACACAGGACTCACAATTTGCAAGCTTCGTATCCTGTTGTGACGCCAGGAAAGATGACGCGCACCACACTGAGGTGGTACCAGGGCTATGGGGTACTCGGCACCGAGCCCATTGATTTCTATGGGAGATGTCACTGGCAGCGGGACTCGGTCCGTGGCCCTGGCGGTCATGCAATGGGGGATATTTACAGGGGAATTGTAGATTAGAATAGTTCGTGACGCCACCTGTGGTTTCTGATCAATTTGACCAGCGCTGCTATATGGATCTTCCAGGGGATGTTATGAGGCAGCTGGATGGTAGGTCTCCCACAGGCGAGACTGGTCCCTGGAAGTCTATGGTGGTGCAGGGTGTAGTAAATGAAACAGTCTCACACAAGGCAATCTCTTTCCATACCTTTACTTGCAGATGTTTCAGGCAGGTCCCGGGAAGCTGGTCGGGGTGGAGAATGCACATTCAGGATAACCGCTGAGCAGGTTAGAGGCCTCCTTTAACCTTGTATATGTGTGAGTACAAACTTGCATGAAGTCAAGTTAACTCTGTCAGTCTCCAGCTCGTTCAATAGCTGCAACGCCCGGCTGACATTGTGGTAGAGCCTTCTAGTTGGTGAGAACAGAGTCCCTACTTTTGTAGCGTCCCACTCAAGGTCCTTGTTCTACCTGACTCCGTTTACGTATCAGCGCTTAGGGCTACCTTCTGCGACTTGTAGTCCAGAAAGCCTCCGGTTTTCTTATTACTAGCACTAGCAACGCTTCGGACCCCGGTGTCCGGTGAATTAGTGCGGGTACTCCGGTACCTGATGCACTTGTCTCTATCTTTCTCCACTGTGCCCCTCGTCCTGCTCTTGCTCTTAACATAAGCACAAGTAGCGATGATGTGAATATCAGCTTTCTTCAGAGCTCACTGAACAGTTCTCAGTACACTCAATGTCGCAGCTCCTGTGATTACCTTCCTTCTTTCCTTTCTTTCTCAGACCCTGTCCAGAGCAGCGCACAGGAACTCTGTCAAACTGTGTACACGCTGTAGCTCCGAGAGTCACCTTCCACTTTCCAAGGAATACAGGTAGCTTGTGCTGAGGTACTGGCTTTGTAGTTCTGACTGGGCTAGAGTGACTCCTTACACTCAAACCAGACTCCACTTCATGAACTTGCTCTGCCAGAATCTAGTCTGCACTCCTCTTCCTCCAAGACTAGACTGAAGTGATACTGAACCAGTCTGCTCCTCTCCTCTCCTCGACTGAACTGTACTGTCCTAAGACAGGAAGCTGACTGACTGGGAATGACTCACTCCTGAGTCTCCCAAGGCTTGAATCACTGACTGCTACATGTCACTTCCTTTTATACCCCTAGTGGGTGTGTTGGGAAATGTGAGTGACGTGAATGAATATCAAGCTTCACGGTTACCTTCTTGTGCATTTTCCTGGAATATGTGTGCCTGGCGCAGCTAGGCCACACATAAAAATAAAAAAACATAATAACAATATGTTAAATGACGAATTCTTCTTTTTTTTTGAGGATCTAAATAGTAAATAAGAGATAAAGCATACGTACATATACAGTGGGAATGTAGGGTCAAGACTATAAAATAAAATCTTCAGTAGAAAAGTCATACACGGCCCCCGTTGTGGATGAGGTGTCTGAGTAGGGTTCCAATCTGTACGAGTAGTCGTGAAACTCGGCACTCAGGAGGACATGGTGCAAAATAAGATGATTAGCAATGAATTAGTCCGTAGATCCACAGCTCATCAACAGAACGTTCCGGTCCACATGGACCTTCATCTGGTAAATGCTGTATTGTTGTGGTGGAGAGTGTGAAATCGATACTCATTGGGGTTAAAATTTTATGGACTGGAGGCAGAAGAAGGTGCAGTTGAGGCATAGAACTGCTGTTCACAAGAAATTGGGGTGCCCAGGGATCCCACACTTATCACCTGTCCAGCTAATGGGGGATAAGTAGTTTGGAGCAAACAGACTAGTCCTTGGTGGCAACCGTACCACTGCAGTCTTTACTTGTGCAGACGCCATCCTCGGGCCGGTATCCTGGAAGTCATTCTCATTAAGAAACGTGACTTTGTGATATGCATTGAGCCACAAAGTCATGAAGTTGCGAGCTCTGATTAACAGAAGAGACCACCAGGATGCCAAGGTAAAGGATGTCGGCCAGAGAAATAAAGACTGCCCTGGTGTGGCTGCCACAATAAACTGGACTGGAGCCAGACTGCAACGGGCCGGGTGGTGGAACCACTGTGCGGGGCCCAAGGAAAGAACACCCAGAATACGGAGGAATGACCAAGTGACAGGGACAAGGAAAAAGAAGACCAATGCTACACAATATATGTAATAAACAAAAAATTAAGCCTTTATTGATCAAATGGCACAATACAAACAACAATGAGATGTATATTTTTAAAAAAATTTAAATATAATATATAAAATGAGGCGAATCAAAAAAAATATATAATGACAAGGCTACTGCAAAATATGAGCACCTACATGCATGTTAATATAGCCGTATACAAAAAAATCCAATAATCACCTGCAGAGGATTTCAATCATGGATAAAAATACATGTGGCAAAAATGAGATAGCTCAATATATTATTATAGAATCATAGAATGGTAGAGTTGGAAGGGACCTCCTGGGTCATCTGGTCCAACCCCTGCTCAAAGCAGGATTCTCTAAATCATCCCAGACAGATGTCTATCCAGCCTCTGTTTGAAGACTTTCATTGAAGGAGAACTCACCACCTCTCGTGGCCGCCTGTTCCACTCATTGATCACCCTAACTGTCAAAAAGTTTTTTCTAATATCTAATCTGTGTCTCCTCCCATTCAGTTTCATCCCATTGCTTCTAGTCTTTCCTTGTGCAATGAGAATAAAGATGATCCTTCTACAATGTGACAGCCCTTGAGATATTTGTAGACAGCTATTAAGTCTCCTCTCAGTCTTCTTTTTTGCAGCTAAACATTCCCAAATCCTGCAACCGTTCCTCATAGGACATGGTTTGCAGACCGGACACCATTCTGGTCGCTCTTTTCTGAACTTGCTCCAGTTTGTTGATGTCTTTTTTAAAATGTGGGGCCAAAAACTGGACACAGTATTCCAGATGAGGTCTGACCAAAGAGGAGTAGAGGGGAATAATGACCTCACGTGATCTAGACTGTATGCTTCTGTTGATACATCCTAGAATTGTATTTGCCTTTTTTGCTGCTGCATCACACAGCATATATATAGATATAACCAGGCAATGGTCCAAAATCCAAATAAAAATCAGGCTAACGAAATAAGCACAGTGTGTGTCCAACCTAGTAAAAAATAATTAAAGTGCCATGTGCAATAATTAGCTGAATAAAATACAGTGTAAAGATCAAAAAATGGCAGCACAGAACGTGCCCACACAAGAAAGTGCCTAGTGCTGTGAACGGTCATAAGAAATGTGCAAAAGTATGAAGTGTATACAAAAAAAGCACAAAGTGACCATGCCAATTGAACAATGGATATGGACAATTACCTGGTAGCCGATGTCAGCAATATGGTTGCCTCATAAAACGCGCCCCGACGCGCGTTTCGGAAATATGTTCCTGACGGCCTCCTGAATGTATAAAAGCAAGACTGCAAAAAATCAAAACAAAAGTACCTGAAGCATTGCTGCATCACTCCCATGGTGCCAGTAAGGCAAGCGCAGGTGAAAGCCGACCAGGTCCGGAGATGGACATTTCAGATCTGACTTCTGCACTTGCCAGACCAGCAACCACAGATGAAGGGTGAAACAGGCCCAGATACAGGTGTAAAATCAGGCAGAGCCCAGGCAGGGCAGGGCTGCTGTGTGTGCACAGCAGCCTAGGTCAATCACCAAAAAAACACAGATAGAACTGCGTGCATGACCCAGAGCGCACGGCAACATGTGGTGCTCAACCACGAACCAACATCAAGTAAAAAAAAGGGGAGAAGCCAGCACCACACATGGTCAGCATGCAATATATAAAGTGCATATGCACATATTGGATTCTAATCTGTATTAAAAATGAGACATGGTTATATCTATATATATTGAGCTATCTCATTTTTGCCACATGTATTTTTATCCATGCTTGAAATCCTCTGCAGGTGATTATTATTATTGGATTTTTTTGTATACGGCTATATTAACATGCATGTAGGTGTTCATATTTTGCAGTAGCCTTGTCATTATATATTTTTTTGATTTGCCTCCTTTTATATATTATATTTTAATTTTTTTAAAAATATACATTTGATCAATAAAGGCTTAATTTTTTGTTTATTACATATATTGTGTAGCATTGGTCTTCTTTTTCCTTGTCCCTGTCACTTGGTCATTCCTCCATATTCTGGGTGTTCTTTTAATTTTCCGGATGGTCTGCCATCCAAATTTCTGGTGGTATTGTCACATTTAGCATAAAAAAAAATTTAATTATTGATATTATCTTATTCATTATTATTATTTTTATTCTTTTGTGTGATATATACATTTTCTTATTAGGGCCAAAGGAAAGCCTGCATGCTGGAGGAGGTGCCTTAAATAGTAAGTGTCATCCAGTAATTGGCTGTGGACAGTTTTAGGAGAGTGGGAAGTGTGTGCACATACGCCCTAAGCACAGGGCCCGGGAACATGGCAGCTACAGACTCGGAAGGAGGAGGCAAAGCAGGACAGGGGCCGCGGTGCTGAGTGCGCTGTCGTCTCTGCAGAAGGGAGAGGGGCAGAGGGCAGAGACGCCGGCGCTACACAGACCATGGCAAAGAAAATCTTTTTGCTCAACTCTATCTGTAGGTTATGATTCTGGAAACACCCCATTAAATCACGATGTAACTCCGAAGTCTCCAGAGGAGAAGGCTTCTGTCTTCTGGTTGCGACATTGCAATGTCTCTTCTCCCTTGTCTTGGCTTTCACCATAAAAAGACAAGCTGAGGAAGGGGCCTTCATGTTCATTACCTGGAGAAGTGAGCAGGATCCAGTATAAAAGGGCAAGGTGGCTTCTTCCCAGGAACACATGCCGATTCAAAAGCTGCCAAGTCAGACTGTAATGTTGGCCTTCAGGTTGGTCTTCATCATGCACCTGTAGACGGAGAGCAGAGAAGCTTTTTGAGACCTGCTCCTCCTCGGCTCTTTTTTTTGTGCAGCTTCCAGAAGATGTTTCTGCTAAATCTTTAGAGCAGCAGGTGCATCATTGTAATCCATTCTACAAACTACTAAAGACTCAGATAAACAGCGAGAATGTAACACTGCAAACACCGAACACAACGACGCAGAGATTCATCTCTCAAAACATGTCACTCTGCTAACACAATCCATGAAAGTATGTATGTACACGTGATGCCAGCAGAATAGTGAGTGCACTCTGAGTATAATACAGGATGTAACTCAGGTCAGTAATGTAATGTATACACAGTGACTGCACCAGATAGTGAAGCAGCTCTGTATAACAGATTACAGTCAGTAATGTAATTATGTAACAGTGACGCACAGCGAATAGTGAGTGCGCTCTGGGTTAATACAGGAGTAATCAGATCATAATGTAAGATGTACACAGTGACTGCACGATAGGAGTGCCTCTGATATATACAGATGTAACTCAGGATCAGAATGTAAGTTGTATACAGTGACTGCACAGAATAGTGATGCAGTTGGATATAATACAGATGAACTCAGGATCGTAATGTATGTATGTACACAGTGACTGCACCGCAGAAAGTGAGTGCGCTTGGAGATATACAGGATGTATCAGTCAGTAATGTAATGTAGTACACAGTGACTGCACAGAATATGTGCAGCTGGATATAATACAGGATGAACCAGATCAGTAATGTAAGTATGTACAGTGACTGCACAGCAAGTGAGTGCAGCTCGAGTATAATACAGATGTAATCAGGATCAGTAATGTAATGTATGTATACAGTGATGCACAGCAGAATGTGAGTGCAGCTCTGGATATATAGATGTACTCAGATCAGTAATGTAATGTAGTAACAGTGATAACCAGCAGAATAGTGAGTGCACTTGGAGTATATACAGGATGTAACTCAGGATCGTAATGATGTACACAGTGACTCACAGCAGAATAGAGTGCAGCCTGGATATAATACAGATGTAATCAGGATCATATGTAATGTTGTACAAGTGACTGCACCAGCGATAGTGGTGCAGCTCTGAGATAATACAGTGTAATCAGGATCAGTAATGTAATGTATGTACACAGTGACTGCACCAGCAGATAGTGAGTGCAGCTGGAGGATAATAGATGTAATCAGATCGAATTAATGTATGTACAGGACTGTACCACGATATGATGCAGCTGATAATAGGATGACGACATAGTATGTACACATGACTGCACACAGAATAAGAGGCAGCTCTGGTAAATACAGGATGTAATCAGGATCATAGTAATGTAGTACACAGTGACTGCACCAGCAAAGAGTGACTCTGGTATAATACAGATGTAATCAGGATCAGTAATGTATGTACACAGTGCTGCCAGCAGAATGTGAGTGCAGCTCTGGGGTAACAGAGTAACTCAGATCAGTAATGTATGCACACGTGATGCACCAGCAGAATAGTGAGCGCTCTGGTATAATAAGATGTAACTCAGGATCAGTAATGTAATGTTATACACGTGACTGCACAGCAGAATAGTGAGTGCAGCTCTGATAATACAGGATGTAACTCAGGATTAGTAAGTAATGTACGACATGACTGCACACGAATAGTGAGCGCAGCTTGGTATATACAGGATTAACTCAGGATCAGTAATGTAGTAACAGTGACTGCACGCAGAATAGTGAGTGCAGCTTGAGTGTATACAGGATGTAATCAGGATCAGTAATGATGTACACAGTGACTGCACAGCAGATAGTGAGTGCAGATTGGTATAATACAGGATGTAACTCAGGATCATAGATGTATTACACAGTGATGCACACAGATAGTGAGTGCAGCTCTGGTAATACGATGTAACAGGATCAACAAGTATACACAGTGACTGCACAGCAGATAGAGTGCAGCTCTGGATAATACGGATTACTCAGATCATAATGTAATGATGTACACAGTGACTGCACAGCAGAATATGATACAGCTTGAGTATAATACAGTAACTCAGATCTAATGTAATGTATGTACACAGTGACTCCACACAGAATATGAGTGCAGCTTGGAGTATAATACAGGATGTAACTCAGGTCAGTAATTATGTAGTACACAGTGAGCACCACCAAATGAGTGCAGTCTGAGTGTAATACAATGTAACTCAGGATCATAATACGTATGTACACATGATGCACCAGCAGAATAGTGAGTGCAGCTCTGGTAAATAAGATGTATAGATCAGTAATGTAATGTATGTACACAGTGACTGCACCAGCAATTGAGAGCTTGGAGTACAATACAGGATGTAATCAGATCAGTAATGTAATGTATGTACCAGTGACTCACCAGCAGATATGTGCAGCTCTGGATAAACAGGATGTAACTCAGGATCTAATGTATGATGTACACAGTGACTGCCAGCAGAATATGAGTGCAGCTTGGAGTGTAATACAGGATGTAAGATCAGTAATGTATGTAACAGTGATGCACCGATAGTGAGCAGATTGAGTATAATATAGAGTAATCAGACAGTAATGTATGTATGTCACAGTGACTGCACACAGAATGTGAGTGCAGCTTGGGTATAATAGATGTATCAGGATAACATGCAGTATGGCACGTACTGCACCACGATATGAGGCAGCTTGGGTATAATACAGAGTAACTCAGGTCAGTAATGTAATGTATGTAAACATGACTGCACCAGCAGAATAGTGAGTGCAGCTCTGGGTATAATACAGGATGTAACTCAGGTCAGTAATGTAATGTATGTACACAGTGACTGCACCAGCAAATAGTGAGTGCAGCTCTGGAGTATAATACAGGATGTAACTCAGGATCAAAATGTAATGTATGTACACAGTACTTCACCAGCAGAATAGTGAGTGCAGCTCTGGGTATAATACAGGATGTAAATCAGGATCAGTAATGTAATGTATGTACACAGTGACTGCACCAGCAGAATAGTGAGTGCAGCTCTGGAGTATTTAATACAGGATGTAACTCAGCATCAGTAATGTAATGTATGTGCACAGTGACTGCACCAGCAGAATAGTGAGTGCAGCTCTGGGTATAATACAGGATGTAACTCAGGATCAGTAATGTAATGTATGTACACAGTGACTGCACCAGCAGAATAGTGAGTGCAACTCTGGGTATAATACAGGATGTAACTCAGGATCAGTAATGTAATGTATGTACACAGTGACTGCACCAGCAGAATAGTGAGTGCAGCTCTGGGTATAATACAGGATGTAACTCAGGATCAGTAATGTGTATGTACACAGTGACTGCACCAGCAGAATAGTGAGTGCAGCTCTGGAGTATAATACAGGATGTAACTCAGGATCAGTAATGTAATGTATGTACACAGTGACTGCACCAGCAGAATAGTGAGTGCAGCTCTGGGTATAATACAGGATGTAACTCAAGATTGGGTTATTATAGAACAATGGTTATATTTGATATTTTTAAGCCCACATAAAGCAATATCTACCATATGGTAATAAATCAAGCCAATTCTAGCAAAATATTAAAATTACTGAAATTATAATTCCATTCTAAAACATTTGCCGACTGATCTTAAAACCAAAAAAAAAATTAAAATTTCTATGACTCGCAAATTATTAGTTTAAGCATAACTACCAGTGAAATATTCTTTAGCAGCGACACATTAAATTGTATGAAAATCCTGCTGACTTCAAACAGAAGTTAATTCTATGTTCTCCGACTGTACAATTTCTTTGTTACTTAAAATCCCCTGAATTCACTAAATCCGCAGACATCCTGGGGGCCCTTTGTGGTCAGCGGACCTCTGAGCTTTCCTGTGACCCATCGCTCAGAGAGAATGAATAAAAATGAATCGTTGAGTATTTGAAGCTTACGGGGGAATGAAAAGTCTTTTTAAGTATTATATTCTGGGTTTGAGTCCTTCGAGTAGGTACGGGCCGCGCCGCCCTCCGGGACCTCCGGTATTTGTCTCTGCTTGCTAATGGTAATCCAAGCAGTGTTACTTATCAGCAAATGAAGTGGAAATGTTTGTTTTCCTGAGCACAACATCAACATTGCGGACAATTCATTCCAGGTATAATGTGTTTATGTGTTGGCATTGCCTAAGCCGAGATAAAGGCCGGGTATAACATGTAGGCAAATCTCAGCAGGTCTTTTCACTCTCAGTTTTCAACTCCTGATCTCCTGGATGAAAAAAGCCTTGTCATCTGTAACAATGACGGCATTTAAAAGGTAAAAGATATCCTTTATTATATACACCCTGTAATTGTTAATGGCGCACAAAGACATCCTATATCGACACCAAGAGAAAGTCAGAAAAAGTCTCAGGAAAAAGATGTCCTTATATCTAGGAAACCAGAAGTGGAAGGTGAATCCAGAGTCACGATGCATAGTAATATAGATACTTTATAACACAGAAAATAAACATATGCATCAAATTAGCGGCATAAAGATACTTTTTACAAATGGAGTCTCACAGTAAAGATTTGTTGGCCCAAAGTGCCACACAGGCTCACATGTGATGCATGGATATTAACTTTGGCCAGAGACCTATCATGGTATAATGGTTCATGGGACGATTGCGGCTACTAAATATTGATAGGTGGAAGAGTGTGAGAGGTGTTATGATTTGGTAGCTGAGGAGAGCAGGCAAAAAAGGAAATACACCAGAGAGGTTGGAATCTATGGATTGCAGTACCCTGACTAACCACCACAACTAGAGGCAGCCGTGGAGCGTTCCTACGTTGGTCCTAGACGCCTCGTCACAGCCTGAGAAGCTAACTACACCTAAAGACAGAAAGAGGAAAACTATCTGCCCCGGAGCAGATCCCCAAAGAACATAGAAAGCCCCCAAACATGTAATGGCGGTTAGACAAGACGAAAATACAGACACAGACAGAAAATAGTATGAGCAATCGTTGGGGCCCAAGCTTCCTAATTAGAAAAGGATAGGAAGGACACTTACTGCAATCCCAAAAAACCCTGAAAAGTACCAACTCTACTAATTACAAAAACACCTGAGATCACACGACCTCTACCACCTAAATTAGTTCTCTGGTGTAACAAAACTAAACAGCAGCCACTGAAAAAACTGGAAAAGGCAAATGAACTGTCACGCGGTCTTATGATATGTGTACAATGTCAGTAAACTATTCTTAAAAGAACAACACTCTATACAACATATAGATTAGCAACATCAGCATGTAAATATAGAATAGATTTACCTGACACGATATCCGTTGAACTCAGGGTTAATCTTGAGGACTTGATACACTGTCACAGGAAAGAGGAGGACCGGGGTCTATAACCTGACCCTAAACTGGGGTCCTAACTAATCCCTCACCTTGGAGGTACTGATAATGGTTCAGAGGTCCAAGTCTCCAGCCTAACCCTGTCTCCTATCAGTCCCTGAACCCTGTAATCAGTCCTAAGAAGGATTCTGATTACCACCAAAGGGATATGGGCTGATCTCTGCTAAATACACAGATTAGACATATAAGACAGACTGGAGAAAACACAGACTTGCATACACACTCAAACACAGAAGGAACATAAATGATCTGGGATATTAAACTCTAAGCAAGGTGAGCTTAAAACAACTAAGGAGCTCTTTAACTTAAGTCTATACAGATACAATCCTATCTGTGGTCTGCATGAAGAATTTCACTGGCAACTCCCAACACAGACAACCAGAGATTTAAAGGAAACCAATCAACAAATAATTAATTGCAGCCGGAAGAAACTGCACCCAGTCCCAGAACTGAGCACAGACAGAATTAACTCCCTAACTGCCAAACACAAAGAAACAGCAACTCAGCTGTGAGAAGTCAGAATGTGCAACCGCGACGATCTTCGTGGCGATGCACACATGACAGTACCCCCCTTCTACGAGGGGCCTCCGGACCCTCAGGGCCAGGTTTGCCCGGGTGAGTTCTGTGGAAGGTCCGCACCAAACGATCTGCGTTAATGTCAGACGCAGGAACCCACGTCCTCTCCTCTGGACCATACCCCTTCCAATGCACCAAGTACTGAAGGGACCGGCGATTCAGACGTGAGTCAATGATCTTTGACACTTGAAACTCCAAGTTACCATTGACCACCACTGGAGGAGGAGGTAGAGGTGATGGTATGACTGGTGCCACGTACCTCTTAAGTAATGACTTGTGGAACACATTATGAATTTTAAACGTAGGAGGGAGGTCCAGACGAAATGCCACAGGATTAATTATGGAACTGATCCTGTACGGCCCGATGAATCTGGGGCCCAGCTTCCAGGAGGGAACTTTAAGTTTTATATTCCTGGTAGACAACCATACCAGATCGTTCACATTAAGATCTGGACCAGAAACTCTCCTCCTATCAGCCATACGTTTATAACGGTTCCCCATAGCACTCAGATTATTCAATACACCTCTCCACACTGAAGCAAGTGACGACGAGAAACGCTCCTCCTCAGGAACCCCAGAAGGGCCCCCCCCATTGAATGTACAAAACTGGGGATGAAAACCATATGCCCCAAAAAACGGGGACTTACCAGTGGACTCGCTCCGCCTGTTGTTAAGAGCGAACTCTGCCAGAGGCAAGAAAGAAGACCAGTCCTCCTGGTTCTCTGAGACAAAACACCGAAGATAAGTCTCTAGGCTTTGATTCAGACGCTCTGTCTGACCATTGGTCTGCGGATGAAAAGCCGAGGAAAATGACAATTGCATCCCCCGACGTAAACAAAATGCCCTCCAAAACTTGGACACAAACTGAGACCCCCTATCTGACACCACATCAGAAGGCAACCCATGAAGTCTCACAATCTCCCCAATGAACACCTGCGCCAGAGTTTTAGCATTAGGGAGGGCAGGAAGAGCAATGAAATGTGCCATCTTACTGAACCTGTCAACAACCACCAGTATGACAGTCTTCCCTGACGACTGAGGAAGGTCCGTGATGAAGTCCATAGACAAATGAGTCCATGGACGCTCCGGAAGTTTCAAGGGTAAGAGGGTCCCAGACGGACGGGTATGAGGGGTCTTAGAGCGAGCACAAACCCCACAGGACGCGACAAAAGTTAAAACATCTTTATTAACGTTAGGCCACCAAAACCGGCGAGAAAGAAGATCTAAAGTAGCCTTACTCCCTGGATGTCCTGCTAAAGCAGAATTATGATGTGCCTCAATAACCTTTTGTCTCAACTGATTTGGGACAAACAGTCTCCCTGGAGGTCCTGCAGGGGCGTCCCCCTGAGCCTCTAACACCTCCTCCTCAAGCTCAGAACATACAGCCGACACTACCACCCCCTCCTGAAGGATAGGAATCGGGTCATCCATTTTCCCGGCCCCTGGGAAACTGCGAGACAAGGCATCTGCCTTAACATTCTTAGATCCAGGGCGATAAGTGACAACAAAATTAAACCTGGTAAAAAACAACGACCATCGAGCTTGTCTGGAATTCAGACGCTTAGCAGATTCCAAATACAGCAGGTTCTTGTGATCAGTAATGACGGTGACCGGGTGGACTGCCCCCTCCAAAAAGTGACGCCATTCTTCAAAAGCCAACTTAATGGCCAAAAGTTCCCTATTGCCGATATCATAATTCCTTTCGGCGGACGACAATTTTTAGAAAAGAAAGCGCACGGATGCCATTTACCAGGGGACGGACCCTGGGACAATATTGCACCCACCCCTACGTCAGACGCGTCCACCTCCACAACGAACGGCTGTGATGCATCTGGTTGGATGAGAACGGGTGCCGAAGCAAAACATTTTTTCAAAGAGGAAAAAGCTTGGCAAGCTTTGTCCGACCATTTAGAAAAATCCGTCCCTTTTCTTGTCATGTCAGTGAGAGGTTTGACAACAGATGAGAAATTACAAATAAATTTCCGGTAGTAGTTAGCAAACCCCAGAAAACGCTGCAGAGCCTTAAGATCCTCTGGCTGATCCCATTCAAGCACTGCTCTCACCTTTTCAGGGTCCATACGGAAACCGGAGGCTGACACCAAGAAACCCAAAAACTGAAGTTCCTGTACGGCGAATACACACTTTTCCAGTTTGGCGTATAGTTTATTGTCTCGCAAGATCTGCAACACCTGTCTCACATGCTCCTGGTGAGACACAAGATCTGGTGAGTAAATTAAAATGTCATCCAAATATACGACCACAAACAGCCCCACCAGATGACGAAAAATGTCATTAACAAAATGTTGGAATACTGCTGGTGCAGTAGTCAGACCAAAAGGCATGACAAGGTTCTCATAATGTCCCTCCGGCGTGTTAAACGCCGTTTTCCACTCATCCCCCTCTTTTATCCTAATCAGATTATACGCCCCCCTGAGATCCAATTTAGAGAACCATTTGGCGCCAACAATTTGATTGAAGAGATCAGGAATCAGAGGGAGTGGATACGGATCTCGAACAGTAATCCGATTAAGTTCGCGGAAATCCAAGCAATGGCGTAGGCCTCCATCTTTTTTCTTCACAAAGAAGAACCCCGCGGCCACTGGGGAAGATGAAGGTCTAATATGCCCTTTGGCCAGACTTTCCGAAATATAATCTTTCATAGCCTGCCTCTCAGGACCAGAAAGGTTATATAACCTAGCTTTAGGTAACTTAGCATCAGGAAGTAAATTAATAGAGCAGTCATACACGCGATGAGGAGGCAACTCCTGACACCCCTCCTCAGAGAACACATCCCAAAGTCCTCCAAAAAAGGAGGCAAAGTACTAGGCACGACCGCACTGATGACTGTGTTCATGCAGTTACTTTTGCAAAACTCCCCCCATTGGCTTATATCTCTGGACTGCCAATTAATCACAGGGTTATGTTTAACCAACCAAGGAAGTCCCAACACAATAGGAGTAGGTAGACCCTCCAACACATAACAAGATAATAGTTCCCTATGTATTGCCCCTACCCGAAGGTCAATGTTATGAACCTCATGAACAAAGCTACCTTGGCCGAGAGGCCTGGCGTCAATGGAGAATATAGGGATCGGTTTGACCAATACACTCAGATGCATACCTTGAGCCTGAGCAAACTGAGCGTCAACCAGATTAGCCCCGGACCCACTATCAAGAAGAACAGAAAATCTCTCCACTCTCGTACCAACCACCACCTCCACTGGTACAAGGAACTGAGAAGAACTAGCGGATGAAATACATACTCCCAGGTTGTCGTCCACCACACAACCTGGGATTAACAGTTTTCCGGCGACTTTTTGCTCAACAAGGCACGGGATGGACATCCCCCAACAAAATGTCCCTCTTTCCCGCAGAAGAAACACCTTCTAGCCCTGCGGCGTACCGCCAATCCCCTCCTACGAAAGGATGTCCCTCCCAACTGCATAGGCTCCTCCGAACAGACAAGGGGAACCTCAACATAAGGGACTTTAGTAGTAGGTGGAGTAACAACAGGGGGCGGAGTTACCTCGCACCTCTCCCGGAGCCGTCTATCAGTACGGATAGCTAGGGCCATAGCAGCCTCCAGTGATGGAGGAGAATCATACTGAGCCAAAACGTCCTTTAATTTGTCAGAAAGCCCATGACAAAACTGGCTCCTAAGAGCTGGGTCATTCCACTGAGTATCTGTGGCCCATCTACGGAACTCAGAAGCAAATTCCTCCGCCGGACGATCTCCCTGCTGTATCTTACGTAATTTTGTCTCAGCAAGAGAGACCCGATCTGGGTCATCATATACCAAACCCAGGGCAGTAAAAAATCGATCTACTGACTGTAGAGCCGGGGATCCCGGAGGAAGGGAGAAGGCCCAGGATTGAGGGTCCCCTTGTAGGAGCGAGATAACAATTCCCACTCTCTGCTCTTCACTCCCTGATGATCGAGGCCGAAGCCGAAAATACAATTTACATGCTTCCCTGAAGGTAAAAAATTTGTCTCGCCCACCAGTGAACCTGTCCGGGAGAGCTACTTTAGGTTCAAATCTGGTTTGCTCCGAGGGAGACAAAACTTTGGACTTAATGTCCGTCAGCTCCATGGATAATCCCTGCAACTGCAGAGCCAGCTGGGCTACTGGATCCATGGCAACTGGAATAATTTTATAGGCCAGTGAAAATGTCACGCGGTCTTATGATATGTGTACAATGTCAGTAAACTATTCTTAAAAGAACAACACTCTATACAACATATAGATTAGCAACATCAGCATGTAAATATAGAATAGATTTACCTGACACGATATCCGTTGAACTCAGGGTTAATCTTGAGGACTTGATACACTGTCACAGGAAAGAGGAGGACCGGGGGTCTAACCTGACACTAAACTGGGGTCCTAACTAATCCCTCACCTTGGAGGTACTGATAATGGTTCAGAGGTCCAAGTCTCCAGCCTAACCCTGTCTCCTATCAGTCCCTGAACCCTGTAATCAGTCCTAAGAAGGATTCTGATTACCACCAAAGGGATATGGGCTGATCTCTGCTAAATACACAGATTAGACATATAAGACAGACTGGAGAAAACACAGACTTGCATACACACTCAAACACAGAAGGAACATACATGATCTGGGATATTAAACTCTAAGCAAGGTGAGCTTAAAACAACTAAGGAGCTCTTTAACTTAAGTCTATACAGATACAATCCTATCTGTGGTCTGCATGAAGAATTTCACTGGCAACTCCCAACACAGACAACCAGAGATTTAAAGGAAACCAATCAACAAATAATTAATTGCAGCCGGAAGAAACTGCACCCAGTCCCAGAACTGAGCACAGACAGAATTAACTCCCTAACTGCCAAACACAAAGAAACAGCAACTCAGCTGTGAGAAGTCAGAATGTGCAACCGCGACGATCTTCGTGGCGATGCACACATGACATGAACAAACAACAGTGGCTGAACTAAACTGAGAGGAGCACAAGCCCCCGGAGGGGACCCGGCAGACCCCCACAGAAGTGCAGGACAAAATGCAAAAAGCAAGCACAAAAAACTAAAAGAAGAAAATGTCTTATCTGTTAGCAGAAGATGCAGGCACGAAACAGCAAGCTACAAAGTGAACAGGAATCAAAGATGAGACCAGAACAATTGATCACCGGCAACCCTGATGGGAGGGAACCTCCCTTATATAAGACCAGTCAGTAACACCTGATCGCCAATCTTCACAATCTTCATTGGATAGTTCAGTACTGTTTGTAACCACCAGAGGGAGCTTCTGCTCAGAATTCATTTCTAGCACATTCACAACAGTACCCCCCCCTTGAGGAGGGGTCACCGAACCCTCATTTGAGCAACCAGGTCGGTCAGGATGAGTTCTGTGATACGCACGGATGAGTCTCCTAGCATGGATGTCCGAAGCAAACACCCAAGAATTGTCCTCCTGACCATAACCTCTCCACTTAACCAAATACTGGAGTTTCCGTCTAGAAAAACGAGAATTCAATATTTTCTCAACCACATACTCCAGATTGCCTTCAACCAAAACAGGGTCAGGAGGCACAGCCATAGGAACCACTGGCTCGACAAACCTCTTCAATAAGGACTTGTGGAACACGTTATGGATCTTAAATGTCCCTGGAAGAAGTAAACGAAAGGAAACAGGATTAAGAATCTCCATGATCTTATAAGGTCCAATGAACCTAGGCTTAAACTTAGGAGATGCAACTCTCATAGGGATATTTCTTGAGGACAACCAGACCAAGTCCCCCACTTCAAACCGAGGACCATCAGTCCTATGCCGGTTGACAAACCGCTGGGCCCTCTCCTGAGAGAGGGACAACCTCTCCACTACCTGGTCCCAAATCTGCTGCATACGCTCCACAACAGAGTCAACACCTGGACAGACAGAAGCCTCCATCTGTCCTGAAGAAAATCGAGGGTGAAACCCAAAATTGCAGAAAAATGGAGACATCAAAGTGGCAGATCTAGCCCTATTATTAAGAGCAAACTCAGCCAAAGGCAAAAAAGAGACCCAGTCATCCTGATCAGCAGACACAAAGCATCTCAGATAAGTCTCCAATGTCTGGTTTGTTCTCTCAGTTTGTCCATTGGTCTGAGGATGAAAAGCCGAGGAGAAAGACAATTGAACACCAAGTTTAGAACAAAAAGTCCTCCAAAATCTGGAAACAAACTGGACTCCTCTGTCAGACACAATGTTCTCAGGGATGCCGTGTAACCGAACCACGTGCTGAAGGAACAAAGGCACCAATTCAGAGGAGGAAGGCAACTTAGGTAATGGCACAAGATGTATCATTTTGGAAAACCTATCACAAATCACCCAGATAATGGTCATTCTCTGAGAAACAGGGAGGTCGGAAATGAAATCCATAGAGATATGGGTCCATGGTCTCTTGGGCACAGGCAATGGCATCAACAAACCACTAGAGCGAGAGCAAGGCTTGGAGCGAGAGCAAGTCCCGCAGGACTGCACAAATTCCCTGACGTCACGAGACAAAGTAGGCCACCAAAAGGACTGACTAACCAAGTCTCTGGTACCAAAAATTCCGGGATGACCGGCCAACGCGGAACAATGAATCTCAGACATCACACTCTTTTTCCACCGGTCTGGGACAAACAATTTCCCAATAGGGCAGCGCTCGGGTTTATCCTCCTGACACCCTTCCAGAGCCAGTCTCAAATTGGGCGAGATGGCGGAAAGAACTACGCCCTCTTTCAAAATAACAGCAGGATCAGATAACTCAGGAGAGTCCGCAAGGAAACTCCTCGAGAGGGCATCCGCCTTAACATTCTTAGTGCCAGGAAGAAAGGAAACCACAAAATTAAAACGTGTGAAAAACAAGGCCCACCTGGCCTGTCTAGGATTAAGTCGCTTGGCTGATTCCAGATAAACCAGATTCTTATGGTCCGTGAGGACCACCACCTGATGTTTGGCTCCCTCCAGCCAATGTCTCCACTCTTCAAAAGCCCACTTCATGGCCAATAACTCCCGATTACCCACGTCATAATTACGTTCAGTTGGAGAAAATTTTCGAGAGAAAAAGGCACAAGGGTTACTTTTAGAGGTCTCTGGATCTCTTTGGGACAAAACAGCACCTGCCCCAATTTCAGAGGCATCAACCTCCACCTGAAATGGCAGAGAAACATCAGGCTGCCGTAGAACAGGAGCAGAAGTGAATCTCTGCTTAAGTTCCTGAAACGCAGAGACTGCCTCAGGAGGCCAATTCACCACATCAGAACCCTTTTTGGTCAAATCAGTCAATGGTTTAACAATAACCGAGAAATTACCAATAAATTTACGATAAAAATTGGCAAAACCCAAGAATCTTTGAAGAGCCTTTAATGAAGTAGGTTGGACCCAATCACAGATGGCCTGAACCTTGACCGGGTCCATTTCAATAACAGATGGGGACAAAATGAATCCCAGAAATGAGATCCTCTGTACACCAAAAAGACACTTTGATCCCTTCACATACAGAGCATTCTCTCTCAAAATCTGGAACACAGTCCGAACATGTTTCACATGAGAGTCCCAGTCATTGGAAAAAATCAAGATATCATCCAAATAAACAATCAGAAATTTATCCACAAAATCCCTGAAAATGTCATTCATGAAGGACTGGAAGACAGAAGGAGCATTAGTGAGCCCAAAGGGCATCACTAGGTACTCAAAATGCCCCTCTGGGGTATTAAATGCCGTCTTCCATTCATCCCCGTGCTTAATGCGAATAAGGTTATATGCCCCCCTGAGGTCAAGCTTGGTAAACCAAGTAGCACTTTTCACTCTGGAAAACAGGTCAGAAATCAAGGGTAACGGATATTGATATTTCACAGTGATATTGTTCAAGAGACGATAATCAATACACGGCCTTAATGAACCATCCTTTTTGGCCACAAAGAAAAAACCGGCACCCAAGGGTGAAGAGGATGGTCTGATATGACCCTTCTCCAATGACTCCTTGATATAAAACCGCATAGCGTCATGTTCAGGTACAGACAAGTTAAAAAGGCGACCTTTAGGGAATTTACTACCAGGCACTAATTCAATAGCGCAGTCATAGCTCCTATGGGGGGGCAAGGATGCAGATTTACTTTCGCTAAACACATCAGAAAAATCAGTCAAAAAGTCAGGAACATCCTGAGCCTGGGGGGAGGCAGAAAAAACAGGAGTGTTGGTATTAACACATTGGCAGCCCCAACTGGTTACAGACACAGATTTCCAATCCAAAACAGGATTATGAGACTGTAACCAAGGGAAACCCAGTACGATAATGTCATGCAGATTAAACAGCAACAAAAATTTGCAACTCTCCTGATGATCAGGTTCAACCCTCATTATCACCTGAGTAGAGAACTGAGGTTTATTCTCAGCCAAAGGGGTAGAATCGATCCCCAGTAGGGGAATAGACTTCCGTAGGGGTATCAGGGGAAACCCACAACGTTTAGCAAAATCAAAATCCATAAGGTTAATAGCTGCTCCCGAATCAACAAAAGCCTGAGCAGAAAATGTGGACAGGGAGCAAATCAGGGTAACAGTCAACAAAAATTTAGTCTGAACACTACCCAAGACAACTGAATGTGCAAAACGTCTTTCCCGCTTAGGGCAGACTGAAATAGCATGAGAGGCGTCACCACAGTAGAAACATAACCCATTGCGTTTACGAAACTCATGACGCTGTGCCCCAGAAGCCACTCTATCACACTGCATGGGTTCAGAAGCTGGTTTACAAGGCAACACTGTTCTACGCATACCTCTACGCTCACGCAAACGTCTGTCAATTTGAATCGCTAATGACATAGAATCATTGAGACCAGAGGGGACAGGGAATCCCACCATAACATCCTTTACATTCTCTGACAGACCCTTCCGAAAAAGGGCTGCCAAAGCATCGTCATTCCATTTGGTCAGGACTGCTCACCTTCGGAATCTCTGACAGTATAACTCAGCGTCCTCAAGCCCCTGATTTAATGCCAACAAGGCTTTTTCAGCTTGATCAGTGACATTAGGCTCATCGTACAATAACCCCAGAGCCTGAAAAAATGCATCAACATTACTCAAAACAGGATCCCCAGGTGTCAGGGAAAAAGCCCAATCCTGAGGATCGCCGCGCAGGAGAGAGATGACAATTTGAACCTGCTGTGCTGCGTTCCCTGAGGACTTAGATTTCAAGGCAAAAAACAACTTACAGTTATTTTTGAAATTCAGAAATTTAGCTCGATCCCCTAAAAACAAATCTGGCATGGGAATCCTAGGTTCCACAACAGGCAACCCTGCAAGATAGGTAGCAATACTCCGAACTTCAGTGGCAAGCTGATCCACACGGCCAGACAACTGTGCAAACTCCATTGAGAGAAAAAAAAAATCCTCCTCAGCATTCAGTGAAACAGAGGGAAAAAAAAAAAAATCTCTGACAACTCTGACAATCTTCTTTCTTTAACACTATTTTTCCCTTCTGTGAGTACCATACAAATATCAGTTTTTGGGCCGGTGATACTGTTATGATTTGGTAGCTGAGGAGAGCAGGCAAAAAAGGAAATACACCAGAGAGGTTGGAATCTATGGGATTGCAGTACCCTGACTAACCACCACAACTAAAGGCAGCCGTGGAGTGTACCTACGTTGGTCCTAGACGCCTCGTCACAGCCTGAGAAGCTAACTACACCTAAAGACAGAAAGAGGAAAACTATCTGCCCCGGAGCAGATCCCCAAAGAACATAGAAAGCCCCCAAACATGTAATGGCGGTTAGACAAGAGGAAAATACAGACACAGACAGAAAATAGTATGAGCAAACGTTGGGGCCCAAACTTCCTAATTAGAAAAGGATAGGAAGGACACTTACTGCAATCCCAAAAAACCCTGAAAAGTACCAACACTACTAATTACAAAAACACCTGAGATCACACGACCTCTACCACCTAAATTAGTTCTCTGGTGTAACAAAACTAAACAGCAGCCACTGAAAAAACTGGAAAAGGCAAATGAACAAACAACAGTGGCTGAACTAAACTGAGAGGAGCACAAGCCCCGGAGGGGACCCGGCAGACCCCCACAGAAGTGCATGACAAAATGCAAAAAGCAAGCACAAAAAACTAAAAGAAGAAAATGTCTTATCTGTTAGCAGAAGATGCAGGCACGAAACAGCAAGCTACAAAGTGAACAGGAATCAAAGATGAGACCAGAACAATTGATCACCGGCAACCCTGATGGGAGGGAACCTCCCTTATATAAGACCAGTCAGTAACACCTGATCGCCAATCTTCACAATCTTCATTGGATAGTTCAGTACTGTTTGTAACCACCAGAGGAAGCTTCTGCTCAGAATTCATTTCTAGCACATTCACAACAGAGAGGCCAATGATGGTGGAGCATAGCCTCATAGACTTGTAAAAGTAAAACTGGAGGCTTATGGTGGTCCCGCATAGACCTATAAACTTCTACGAGTCAAATTTGTAGAGGATAAATCATTAACTTCTATAAGAACACTGAGGGTCTACCATGGCAGAGTATAGTCGCTTTTATAACTCAAACTGGAGAACTGTGATGGTGACGTAAAGCCCTGTGGAGTTCACTTGGTAAATTTAGAGGCCTGCGATGGGCGAGTAGAGCCACCATAGCCTTCTAAAAGTAAAATTGGATGCTTACAGTGTAAAGCCCTATGGACTTTTATGAATAAAACTGAAGATCTACTATGGTAGAGTAAAGCCCTGGGAAACTGCAGATCTATGATGGTAGAGGATAGATCTATGGACTTCTAGAAGTGAAATTAGTAGAGCATAACTCATTGTCATTAGCTTTTATAAGTGAAACTGGAGGCCTGTGATAGCAGAGTAAAACCCTGTGTTTTTACATAGGTAATCTTAGAGACCTACGATGGGGAGTATAGCCCGATAGACTCCAATAAGTAAACTTGGAGGTTTATGATGGCAGACGATAGCCCATGCACTTCTGTAAGAAAAACTAAAGGCCTATGTTGACACAATATAGCCCCACAGACTCCTGAGAGTAATATTAAAGGCTTGGATATTAATATTAATGGTTGAGATTAGCCCCATGGAATTCTAACGAAATACGCAAGTCCTACAATGGTAGAGTTTAGTCACATGGATTTCTATAAGTAAAATTGTATGTATACATTGGTATTGTATAGGCCCATGGACCTATATGTCTAAAACTTGATAATGAGTCTTCATAATATAGCCCCATGGACATCAAATTGGTGTACAAATGGAGACCTACAATGGTGGAGTACAGTCCCAAACTAAAACTGAAGTTCTATGCCAGTAGAATAAATCCCTGTAGACCTAATAATAAGTAAAATTAGAGGCCTGTGATGATGTAGTACAGCCTTATAGACTTCTATAAGTACAATTGAAGCACTATGATAATAGTGATCGGCCCAAAAACATTTATAAGTAAACCTGGAGGCCTACAGTAGTAGAGTATAGCTCCATTGGGTTCGTTGAGTAAAATTAGAGGCCCCATAGACTTCTATAAGTAAAAGTGTACGTCAGCACTATAGACTTCTATGAGTAAAATCGAGGCTTACAATGGTAGTAAACTTTTACGAGTGAAACGGAGGCCTACAATGCTAGAATAGAACCCCATGAAATTGTAAGAGGAAAAATGGAGGCCTATGATGAAAGTACGCAGCTCAATTTACTTTTATGAGGGAATTTAGGACCTACAATTATAGAGTTTAGATTTTGGACCATGGATTTATATCAGTTAAACTGGAGGCCTGTGATGAAAGGGTATAGCACTATGGACTTCTATGAGAAAACCTAATGGACTGTATGGTAGAGTAAAGCCCTCTAGACTTCAATGAGTAAAGTTGGAGGCCTACAGTGGTAGAGTGTTGGACTTTAATGAGGAAACTGGAAGCCTACACTTGGAGAGGATAGCCCGATCAATTTTTAAGCTTGCGAATATTGCAGCAACAGATTCCAAAGAAATACAGGAAGAACATTCACAATCCATGAAGATGTTCTTGGTGGGATTTGAACCCAGGCCCACATCACTGGTAAGGAGCAGCGCTAACCACTAAGCCATCAGTTTGCCATGAATGGCTATGAATAAAACTTGAGCTCTATGATGGTAAAGTATAGCCCATAAACTTCTAGCAGAAAAGTTGGAGGCATGTAATGGTAAAGCATAACCCCATGAACTTCTATGAGTAAAGATTAAGACCAACAGTGGTAGAGTAAAGACTTTTGGCTTCAGTGAGTACATCTGTAGGCCTATAATGGTGAAATACAACCCCAAAGACTTCTATAAGTTAAACTGGTGGTTTATACAGGCTGAGGAAACTCCATGAAGATGTTGTTTTCTATTTTTGATAGGTAGTAGTGAAATTTGGGATCCATGATGGTATAGTCCATTGACCTAGAATTGTAAAACTGGAGAACGACGATGGTAGTGTGTAACTTAATTGACTTTTATGTGTAAAATTCGAGAGGCCTTCGATGGTAGAGTATCGCTTTCATGATCTTCTGTAAGTAAAACTTGAGTCTAACGATGGTAGACTAGGCCAAAGTAATTCTATAAGTATAATTAATGACCTATAATACTAAAATAAAACCTCATGGACTTTTATGAGTACAATTGGAGACCTTCAATGGTAGAGTGTAGTCACCATGGTCTTCTAAAAACTGAAGTCAGTGATGGTAGAGGCTCATGTACTTCTATGAGAAGTATTCAAGGTCTACGATGGTGGAGGTTCTGTGACTACCGTACAAGTCTTCATACAACCTGGAGCTTTTACAGTATATCAGTGTTATCACTTGAGGACCCACAATGTCTAGTCCATATGATTGCGGAACCAGAGCCCATGAAGGAGGCCGGATGAATGGTCTCCTACATGAGGCTCCATGCCCCGGTATTAACAGGTTAACCTGCAGTCATTTCAGAACGGTAAAACAAAAACATTTTAATATTTCAACTATATCTTAAAGTTGTAATAATCCGGTCGATGACCTTTATAAAGAATCGATGTGTTTCAGTGCAATTAATATTCAGTCTTCTAATTACCGTCTGTGTTTTCATAGAAAGATTACTGGTTTCAAATTGATGTACAAAAGGTTATTCTCTGATGTACAATGATTAAAATCTTCTACATCACTAATGAACATCAGACATATTTCTTTCTGAAATTATTTCTTTGTCCTGATTGTTCCCTTGTGCTTTATTGTATAAAATACACGTCCGGCTCAGCGTTCGGATGAAGCGGGGCAGATGACCTCAGATGTGACATCTATGTACCTCATTCTACAGAATGCAGCTGTGTTTCTGCATATTGTTACACTGGCACGTCCCTGACTTTCCTTTTCTTGCCTTCAGGCTCTTGGTACATTTTAAAAAATGTCCTGACTCTACACAAAAAATGTAACTATCTTGTGTAAAACGAGGAAAGAGAGAGAGAGGACGGAGAAACAACTGAAGATTAAGAGAGGGAGGAGGGAGACGCAGCTGCAGCTTGAGAACAGGCGAAGTATGCAACTCCGGCTTCAGAGAGGGAGGAGGGAGATATGGCTGCAGATTGAGAACTGTAAAAGGATACAACTCCAGCGAGGAAGGAGGGGGAAACTCAGAGAGGGAGGAGGGAGATATGGCTGCAGATTGAGAACTGTAAAAGGATACTTCTGCTTCAGAGAGGGAGGAGGGGGATATGGCTGCATATTGAGAATTATAGAAGGATGCAACTTCAGCTTCAGAGAAGGAGGAGGGGTATACAGCTGCAGCTCCAGAACAGGAGGATACTACATCAGCTTCAGAGAAGGAGTAGAGGTTTGTAGCTACAACTTGACAACAGGAGAAGGATACAACTATAACTTCAGAGGGGGGATACAGCTGCAGATTAACAGATTAAGAATGAGTATGAGAACAGGAGAGGGATACAAATCCAGCTTCAAAGAGGGAGGAGGGGGATGCAGGTGCAGAGTCTGTGTGTGTTTGTGCGTGTGTGTGAGTCTATGAAACTGCAAGTGCTGCACACATAAGTGCTAATCCAGATCCTTTTTAAAAGTATTTTATTTCAGAGGAGGTTTTGCACCATGGATATTTATGCCGCTCCGCAGGACAGGTGGTTAATGTCTGATGGTTGTGGAGCTTTAAATGCAGCGGCGGTTATCATGTGGCTGCAGCTCCATGCAATGTCAAGGGGACATAGCTCACTACTCCCCATTGGCCCTATAGGCTGTGAAGGGCCCGGCAGGGTACACACTTCACAACAGCTCCGAGTTCTGCTCACTACGATTATGGATCCAGTAGAGATCGGGAGCTGCGGATCCCATTGTAGCAGTGAAGTCCCCAGAGATCATTCATGCGCCACCGATCCTGATAAGTAATAAATGTCCATTGTGGGAAAGTCACTCTAATTTTCCATCTTTTTTTAAGATTTCAGTTTGCTTTTTAAGTGACTGAGATTATTATATCTTATATAAAAAAATATTAAAAGCAATTCACATCGGATTATTCATCAGATTTGAGGTTTCCTTAATTTTAGTTTTCAATATTCACAAATAAATGACCAAAATGATCCAACCCCGGGCCGATCAATATTTCTGTAGAGATTTGTCGCCAGTTGCACCAGGTATTCTGTCTACAAGCTGAAATCACTAGTTGCAGCACTTTTCTCTCATTTTCTGTGTCCAGCCAAGTTATGGGGGTAATTCCTTGGATTTCAATGCTGTTCCCATGGTTACAAATGCTTGTACAGACGGTCTGATGTTATCTGCCGCATGTCTGAGCCTTCCACTTACAATTTAGGGCATATTAAACTATCAGGAGCTCTTACAGGAAAGTGTGGTAGTCAAGGTCCAGTCCATAAACTTTAGGAGGAAATGTGTACAAAAAAGTTTTCAAAAAATCAGCAGAATGGAAAAAAGTTGGACTCAGACTGGATAATAAAACGTTCAGTTCATAACCCGATGCTCCAGAATTCCTACTGTCATTCAATAAAGCCGACAAAATGGTGGGAAATGGTCCAACATCTGCAACTTCTAGAACTTTTCCATGTGCCATAGATGACCCTCACATTATCCTTTACTGGGGGCTCAGTGGAGTTTATCTTGGTAAGTGCAAATTACGCCCAATGCTTTATAGAAAACTACCGTAAATAGTAAAAGAAGTGTAAAAATGTAGGAAAATAAAGAAGATGGATAGTACATGGTTAGAGAAAAAGAATAGAACTGATAGATAGTGCAGAATCCTGGATAGGAGGCGTTGAGAGGGTTAATAGGACCAATATATGGAGCCATGATTGTGAGGAATGATTAGATGAGGTGGGCAGAACTGGTCATTCTCATTCTCCAGGAGGTGCAGCTGGTTGTAAAGGGCAGCTGATCTCTTCATTCCTTGTCTGGGAGTGGAGGTGCAGACACCTCTGGTATTTGGATCTGTGGATGCGAGATGACGTACCTGGGTATGCAAGGTGGAGGACCTGTGGATGCGAGGTGGAGGACCTGTGGATGCGAGGTGGAGGACCTGTGGATGCGAGGTGAGGACATGTGGATGCGGGTGAAGGACCTGGGTATGCAAGGTGGAGGACATGTGGATGCGGGTGAAGGACCTGTGCATGTGTAAAGAGTTGGCCGAGGGGTGAACTTACTGGAAGCAGCTGCATTCTTCACCGTTACCTCTATCTTCCTGGGGTGTTCTTTCCCCGTGACAGAGTGTATAGAATAATCAGAGTCAGAGTCCAGAATCACGTCAAACAGTTCTGCTTTATTTTCTTCCAGACACAGCACATCCAAAACACCATTAGCACATCTTATACGGTACCAACAATACACTTTCCACAACTCCGCTTCTTCTCCTCCGCTACACCAGAAAGGACCACTAAGTATTGACGGGACGAGGAGCCCGGTGAAAACAGCACTTCGATCTCTTCCCCTGGAGACACATCAATCAGTATAGAAATATACATCTACTAGGTCATCCACCCCTCTCTGGTTATCCTGCCCGGTTACTTCTGATGGCCCACTCGCTACTACGCTCATGCACGACTTCTTCTGCTGAGCGTTCCCACAGTGAATTTTCCACTGGTCTCTGCTACGTCAGCTCACAGACTTTGGGCTCACGTTCCCACAGTGAATCCTTCACCGGCTACTGGTTGCTGGTACCTTCCACTCTACTTGTCACTGAACAGGGCCCAGGAACGTGGACGTCCTTACTCTCGTAAGGTCCACCCCCGACTGACTTCCGCTACGAATAAATCTTCCCGACAAACTTCCGCTACGAGGAACTCTTCCTGACAGACTCCCATTACGAGGGAATCCTTCCCTGTCAAAAAGTCCCTAACCAGTTGTCCCTACTAGACTGGATGTGCTCTATGCCGCCATCTAGTGTCTTACCCAAGTACTGCATTGGCATAATTTATAACTGCCTAATTGGATCTCTAACATGCCCCATTTGTGATCCCTCGCAAGCTATATCTAACACACATATATATATATTATATATATATACAGTGCCTACAAGTAGTATTCAACCCTCTGCAGGTTTAGCTGGTTGACACATGCGGAATTAACTTGGCATTGTGACATTTGTACTGTAGATCAGCCTGGAAGTGGGAAATGCACTGCAGCAAAAATTTGTTTTTAAATTATTATTTTTTTTTTTTCAAAACGTTAAAAGTTAATTCAGAGTGTCATTTATTATTCAACCCCTCAAACCACAAGACTTCTGTTTGGTCCCCCTAAAGTTTTAAGAAGTAGTTCAGGCACCAAGAATAATGAGCTTCACATGTGTGGATTAATGATCTCTTTTGCCAGCCTTTTCTGACTATTTAAGACCCTCCCCAAACTTGTGAACAGCACTCATACATGGTCAACATGGGAAAGACAAAGGAGCATTCCAAGGCCATCAGAGACAAGATCGTGGAGGGTCTCAAGGCTGGCAAGGGGTACAAAACCCTTTCCAAGGAGTTGGGCCTACCTGTCTCCACTGTTGGGAGCATCATCCGTAAGTGGAAGGCTTATGGAACTACTGTTAGCCTTCCACGGCCTGGACAGCCTTTGAAAGTTTCCTCCCGTGCCGAGGCCAGGCTTGTCCGAAGAGTCAAGGCTAACCCAAGGACAACAAGGAAGGAGCTCCGGGAAGATCTCATGGCAGTGGGGACATTGGTTTCAGTCAATACCATAAGTAACGTACTCCACCGCAATGGTCTCCGTTCCAGACGAGCCCGTAAGGTACCTTTACTTTCAAAGCGTCATGTCAAGGCTCGTCTACAGTTTGCTCATGATCACTTGGAGGACTCTGAGACAGACTGGTTCAAGGTTCTATGGTCTGTTGAGATCAAGATCGAGATCTTTGGTGCCAACCACACACGTGACGTTTGGAGACTGGATGGCACTGCATACGACCCCAAGAATACCATCCCTACAGTCAAACATGGTGGTGGCAGCATCATGCTGTGGGGCTGTTTCTCAGCCAAAGGGCCTGGCCATCTGGTCCGCATCCATGGGAGGATGGATAGCACGGCCTACCTGGAGATTTTGGCCAAGAACCTACGCTCCTCCATCAAGGATCTTAAGATGGGTCGTAATTTCATCTTCCAACAAGACAACGACCCAAAGCACACAGCCAAGAAAACCAAGGCCTGGTTCAAGAGGGAAAAAGTCAAGGTGTTGGAGTGGCCTAGTCAGTCTCCTGACCTTAACCCAATTGAAAACTTGTGGAAGGAGCTCAAGATTAAAGTCCACATGAGACACCCAAAGAACCTAGATAACTTGGAGAAGATCTGCATGGAGGAGTGGGCCAAGATAACTCCACAGACCTGTGCCGGCCTGATCAGGTCTTATAAAAGACGATTATTAGCTGTAATTGCAAACAAGGGTTATTCCACTAAATATTAAACATAGGGGTTGTATAATAATTGACCCACACTTTTATGTTTAAAATTTATTAAAATTCAACTGAGCAACATAACTTTTTGGTTTGTAAGATTTATGCTTCTGTTAATAAATCCTACTCTCGTTTGCAGTTTGAAGGCTCTAACTTATTTGCATCTTATCAAACCAGCTAAATCTGCAGGGGGTTGAATACTACTTGTAGGCACTGTATATATTGTAAGGTTTTACTCACTCGGCTGCTTCAGAGGTAATTCAAGAGACACTTTCTTATGCAAAAAGTCTTTAGGTTTATTGCATCATAAACCATATGGTAACATACAATAAACTTTTCAATGCTTCAGCTCCTGCCTGGAGCCTCGCTCTTCAGTCACAGAGACCTCTCTGTAATGTCCCGCCTTGGACACATGGAAGCCTGTCCACACTGGCAGACTCCCACACACTCTCTCACAGGTGCAAAACACACTCCATTACATAGGTGTAACTCCACCCACAGGTGAGGTCAGGAATCACATGGTTATGTCACATGGTCATGACCTCACCACAGGTCCTTCAGCTACACCATTACATGCAGGTTTTATCCCAGGTATTTTGACACAAGCCCCTTGGGTGGGTTTGTAGGTGACTGGACCCACCCAGCTCTCCTAGTCACCTGGAAGCCTCCCAATATATAGCACAACTCTCAGCAGTAGATCTGCTGAACAAAACATGCTCAGGCTTCCATCACAGGGCCACCCACCTCTGTGATACATAACGTCCATCCATCACATGCCTCCATGCATATCCCGAGGGCCATACACAGTGCCCCCTAGCTGCATCAGGGGCCACTACACCACATACCTCCCCCCTCTGTTCAAACTTGTGGGGTTGAACACTTTTTACCCGACCAGAGATCCTTCTCGGTCGTCTCTGCCAGTCAAACCGTCTCTCTAAGTCGGACCCTGCTACTAATCTCTTTGGTAGGCGTCTGTCCTCCGACTCTGTCACATCTGTTGCTGACAAGGCCCCCCTGTCAGACCACCCGCATCCCCAGCGGTCAGTACGGCATCGCAATTCACTTGCAACCGTACGTCCTGTCTGGTCTGAGTCCTTTTCATTTCGTCCACTACAGGTTCTCCTGCTTAGGTCACTCATCACTGAGCTAACTGAGGCATCACTATTTCTACCTCTTCCATCAGGCGACCTATTTCCTGTATTATCTCCAGCTTGAGGACTTCTCGTCTTAAGCGAACCTCTTCGCCTCTCAATACCACGGGTTGAAGGTGGCGACCATCTTCTTTCCATTTCCCGTAGGTTTCTGTTGACCTGCTCCCTCTCAAGTCGTAGCTGCTCTACTTCTCTCAAGTATGACACACGATACTCCAGGAGCATCCGGATATTCCCAAGGCTCTCCCTGGATCCGACAACGAGGAATGGGACCATCCCATCTTCACCCTTGACCTGGACTTCGTCATCAGCCGGAATCCTGACTCTCGTCACACCGGACTTATTTACCATCTCCTGCATCACTTTCCCGAGTCTTCCGATGACCTTCTTCACCAGACCTCTGGGCACTTGAACGATGTCTTCCATCAAGCCAAGCTGATTTTGAGTCTTTCTTACTTGCTCCAGACGTCGAGTGGCTTCGTGATTTCTCAACTGGATCATTTGCTTTGTGCGGAGACAATGTAGGTGCATGTCCCTCAGGCTAGCCACCCGCTTCATTGTGACTTCCCTAGTCGACAGTATGACTAACTGTTTCATCTCTGGCACCCAGTTCACACTGCATGCTTCTACCGCTTTTCTAAAGGCCTCATGCACATCCTCACTGGCACAAGCTTCTTACATGTCTTCGGGTACCTCTATTATACACTTGAAAACCGACCCGTCACCTTCTTGGACAGACTGTTGGACCTCCTCGTCCTGAGCGTTAGTACGGTTTTCCAAGACCTCGATCTCCTTTGTGTGACCATCTGCATGGCACTTCTCCTGCTGGATTTCTTCTCCCGTAGATTTCTGGAGCTGGGCACTAGTCTCTCCTCTATCTTGAGCTCTCGGAGAACTCTATCTCGCTCTTCTGCCAAGCAGCGACACTCCTGCTGATGTTTCTCTTGGGCCTCTCTGAGCACCTCCGTCTCTTTCCATAGAGCCTTGTTCATACTCCTACACGCTGACAGATGATTTCTGAGCTTAGAGACTTCCTTCTCCAGCTCCTCCACTTTGTGCTCAATCATTCGTCTCAGGACCCTTTCCTGCTCGACTGCCTCTTTCACTGTTTCTTTACACAGCTCTATCTCCTCATCAATTACAGTCACCTGACCGGTACCTGACCCTGACTCTTCCTCATCATTTTGCTTCTTAGAGGATGTAGCCTGTCCCGCCTTTCCACGGCCCCTGCGGCGAGAGGAAGATCGGCCATTTTTACTCGGCTCCACGTTACTGCACTCGCTTTCCCTTGCAGTCGAGTCACAGTCTGCATAGGAGTCACTCCCACTCCCCCTGTCATCCTGGAACTGCACGTCCCCACTTAGACAGGTCTCTGCCCCCTTTTCTGGAGCTGTACCGTTTCTCACGGTCACAAGTCTTGTCACGTCCAAGTCCCCGAGTTGGTCTGACCCACACTTTCTTCTGGTCACCTGGAACTCTAGACTATCGATATTAGGTGTTACCTTCTTTTCACACATCACACCATCAGGACCCACTACAGCAGCCTGCTGTGGTGAGACTCCCTTAGGGTCATTCTTGCTCCCTTCTGAGCAATCAAGCACTCCTCTTTCCTCCCACAAATCCCAAAACCGTTTAAAGTCCTGGCCAATTACTACAGGGTATGGTAAGTCCGGGACTACAGGGACATCATGGGTAGCAATAATAGTGGACGTCTCAATGATTACCCTGGACACCGGATAATCCCTAGAGACTCCATGTCCGCAGTGGACTTCCATCTTCCTTCCGGGAATCAGATAGACAGGGAGTGTGGCGCTCACCAGTGTCACCTGGCTCCCTGAGTCCAGAAGTCCAATCACACACTCTCCATTGACTTCTACAGAACAGCTCCCTGACACCTTGTCAGATGGAAAGTCAGTACAACATCCTGGACATGCGCTGTTCGGACCCTGAACCTGGCAACCGTCCTTCAGCTTAATCATCGCCACCTCTTTTCCTGCCGCCACCCCAATTTGGGATACCGCCCCCTTTTGGGTAACCATCCCTGTTTTGGGTTGCCGCCCCCCTTTTGGGACCCCTCCCCCTCTAGGGACACCACCCAACACTGGGGTACACATCACAGCTCTTACAGGCCCCAGTCCGCACAGACCCTTATGTCTCTCAGGGCTGGTACCGTCACTTTAAGAGGTCACCCACTCTGGACCTCTGATGTCCTTATGGTACCTCCCCAGCTCCTGCTGGTACTGTCACCTTCCGCCAGCACCTCCGGCTACCGCGCACAAGCCGCTGCTGCCACTGCAGATCTTGCTGCTGCAGAACCTCTTGCTGCAAGTCACTGTAGCTCCTGCTACCATAAGTCTCTGCACGCTGTGCTGTCTTGCCGCTTGTCACCTTCATGACTCCTCCGAGCCACAGCAAACACCTCACACGTGTTCCAGAAGGAAAAAAAACACCAAAAAAAAAATAGTTTCTCACTAACTCTTCTCACTGATCCCGACCAGCCTAGCACGGTTGTCAAGACCATCCCCTGTTGGCGTCAGCCACACAGGTTCCTGGAGACCTCAGCCTCAGAGGTACCCAGCAAACACAACAATACAGTCTTTCTCACTGACCCGTCAGCACGACACAGACTCCTGTCTGTCACTCTTGGCCACAGAGATTTCCGGACACCTCCTCTCTCAGAGAGGCATCCCACAAAGGAAAAAAACAGTCTCACTGACCCGTCAGTACACCACAGACTCCTGTCTGTTACCTGCTGGCCACGCAGGTTTCCGGACACCTCCTCTGAGGTATCTTCTCAGCATGCTTTTTGCTTACTTCTCAATGACCCCGGTCACATAACACAGACTCCTGTCTGTCACCACTGCTTAACAGTTTCTTCAGATACCTCTTATCTTCAGAGGCACCACATATAAACATCAATGCACAGTTTATTCGTGACCACCGGTCACACTCACGGTTTTCACAGACCGTCCGTTCCTCCTCTGGTTCCTGATTCTCAGTCCTGGAACATGTGCTCCTTGGGCCGCTGCCAGCATTCCATCCACCAATTGTAAGGTTTTACTCACTCGGCTGCTTCAGAGGTAATTCAAGAGACACTTTCTTATGCAAAAAGTCTTTAGGTTTATTGCATCATAAACCATATGGTAACATACAATACACTCTTCAATGCTTCAGCTCCTGCCTGGAGCCTCGCTTTTCAGTCACAGAGACCTCTCTGTAATGTCCCGCCTTGGACACATGGAAGCCTGTCCACACTGGCAGACTCCCACACACTCTCTCACAGGTGCAAAACACACTCCATTACATAGGTGTAACTCCACCCACAGGTGAGGTCAGGAATCACATGGTTATGTCACATGGTCATGACCTCACCACAGGTCCTTCAGCTACACCATTACATGCAGGTTTTATCCCAGGTATTTAGACACAAGCCCCTTGGGTGGGTTTGTAGGTGACTGGACCCACCCAGCTCTCCTAGTCACCTGGAAGCCTCCCAATATATAGCACAACTCTCAGCAGTAGATCTGCTGAACAAAACATGCTCAGGCTTCCATCACAGGGCCACCCACCTCTGTGATACATAACGTCCATCCATCACATGCCTCCATGCATATCCCGAGGGCCATACACAGTGCCCCCTAGCTGCATCAGGGGTCACTACACCACAATATATATATATATACTACACTACTAGTGCCCTCCTCTAGTGACCCAAGAAAGCACTGTCTAGCTACATCTATACACCCCACTAATCAGACATTACACGGAAAGATGACGTCATACAGTACATAAATGTCACATCGCCATTGGATTCAGTGGCTGGTGTTCCTGCCTCGGCCGCTGGGAGGCGCCGGACTCCTTCGGCTGGTGGTGCCGGTGATAGGAGTCCGGTATCCTCATATGGTTCCGCTCCTTTGACGCCGGCCTCTGTCGCTGCGCATCGCCATGTTTCTCCTGTGGGTAATGTTGGCGACAGAGAAGGGGTCCCTGCGCTGGCGTCTGGTGGGCGCAGGCTTCGCTCTTCTGTCAGAGGTGAAGTGGTTGGTGTCAGTCATGCATCACCATCTGGCCTGGTTCTGGGGGCGGTCCAGATGAGGTCATCAGACTGTGAGCCTGTGAGAGGTAGCCAAGCCTTCAAATGCCTTGGAGCCTGGCTTGCAGGCCGCCAGATATAGTCTTGGTTTAACCAGTGTGCTAGTTTGTTTTTGCTATTGTATCTCTGACCTTTGCCTGGATTCTGACTCTTCTACTGCCTGCTGATTTTGTACCTTTGCTGCCCGCCGGGTTTTGACTTTAACTTTAGCCTGGATTTCTGACCCTTCTACTGCCTGCCGATTTTGTACCTTTGCTGCCCTCCCGGTTATGACCTTTGGACTTCTGACTACACATTTGGTCTCGCTTTCCTTCCTAGCGTCCTTCCTACTCCGGTCAACTGCTCTCATAGGCAGCTACCCCCTGGGCTTCACTGTAATTCCAGATCCCTGTATAGGGGTAAAGGGTCTCGGGGTGCTGTCTTACCTGCAGTTCAGACCTGCAGTGGGTGGACGTCACAATAAATGGCATATATTAACACACCCAAAAGAATGCAAACATTTCAAGGGTTAATACCCTTGACCTCCTTACAGATGCAAGGTGGAGGACCTGTGGATGCAAGGTGGAGGACCTGTGGATGTGGGTGGAGAACCTGTGGATGCGAGGTGGAGGACCTGTGGATGCAAGGTGAAGGACTTGTGGATGTGGGTGGAGAACCTGTGGATGCGAGGTGGAGGACTTGTGGATGCAAGGTGGAGGACCTTTGGATGCGGGTGGAGAACCTGTGGATGCGAGGTGGAGGACCTGTGATTGTGAGGTGGAGGACCTGCGGATGCGAGATGGAGGACCTGTGGATACCAGGCAGAGGAGCTGTGTATGCCAGGCGGAGGACCTGTGTATGCAAGATGGAGGACCTGTGTATACAAGGTGGACGACCTGTGGACTCGTGGTGGAGGACCTGGGGATGCAAAGTGGAAGACCTGTGAATGCGAGGTGGAGGACCTGTGGATGCGAGGTGGAGGACCTGTGGATGCCAGGTGGAGGACCTGTGTATGCCAGGTGGAGGACCTGTGTATGCCAGGCGGAGGACCTGTGTAAGTTACCTAGAGTCTGCAAGGAGTCAACAACTGGACTTTGAATATTGGGCAGCTGAACGCTCTATTTTCTCATTTTGTTGTATGGACTCTTTGTTTTTACTTTCTGCTGGAAATTGATGGTGTTAATAAACCTTCCTGTTTGTACAAGAAACTGAGCACCTGTGTGAACGTTACCCCACCAGGGGCCTGAAAACAAGTAATAAGTAGATACAGTTGGTTGTGCTCAAAAGTTTACATACCCCAGGAGAATTTTTGCTTTCTTGGCCTTTTTTCAGAGAATATGAATGATAACACCAAAACTTTTTCTCCACTCATGATTAGTGGTTGGGTGAAGCCATTTATTGTCAAACTACTGTGTTTTCTCTTTTTAAATTATAATGACAACCCAAAAAATGGAGCTTGTGCATTGGGTTTAGTCATGGAGGACAGGTAAGGGTCTTCTCCAAACTGTTCCCACAAAACTGAAGCTACAATTGTCCACAATGTCTTATGCTGAAGATTAAGATTTCCCATCACTGGAGCTGAGGGTCCGAGGCCGCCCCTGATAACAGCACATAGCATTATCCTCCTCCACCATATGTACAGGGGGCACAATGCAGTCAGGGGGTAACGTCCTCCTGGAATCGCCAAACCCAGACTCCTCCATCAAACGCAGATAGAGAAGTGCGATCCGTCCCTGCACAGAACACGTTTCCTCCAGAGTCCAGTGGTGGCGGCTTTACACCACTCCATCCGACACTCGGCCTTGTGCTTGGTGATGTACGGCTGCATGCAGCTGCCCGGCCATGAAGCTCTTGGCTCCTCAGCACTCGGCCGCCCACTCTATATTGTTATGGGGCTGAGTTGCTGTAATTCCTTCCAGATAGATGAATAAAAGTAACAATAAAAGCAGAAGCAGCACTAGGATAAGATGAGTGCAGAGCCTTCCAGGCAAAAACAAATCATCTAAATAATAGATAGATACAGTAGATAGATATAGATAGATAATAGAGGATAGGTAGATAGAGTGTAGTATGGTTTCTGATCTGATTGGTTGAGGATTACTTTATAACTTTCTTCTCAGAATTAGTTTGCACGTGATGACATTATACAGTATTAATGAGCTTGTCACTTATGTTGTTTCTACAGTTGAGTTACTTTTTGCCTTTTCTCATTTTACGCCTTTTCCCTTTATCTCACTTCTGCATTAAACTCTATCACAATGACTCGAAGTTCAAATTTTCTGCCTAATTATCGTAAAGACTTCCATGATACAAACTTGCGTTAAGTCTATGATCTTCTATAAAATGTAGCTTCATCTCAGATTTAAACAATTGGTTTCCAGATTACGAGACCTACTTTGGTCACATAAAGCATTTTATGTTAATCCATTTTTTAATGTTTCATTTCATTACGTTACTTTGCAATTTTCGGAAGAAAGTTTTTACGCTGCAGATCAATTTTACAGACCTATTTATCCAAATTATAATGGTAAAATGTTATTCTGTTGTGAGGGAATGACATCTGCTTGGAAAATTTGTATTCATTGTGCTTTTATAACCAGATAATAACGGGAAGATTCAGAATCTTTTCTTGACAATAACGTCTAGAGCTCCACTTTCCGCTGCCAACTGCAACACGACAGATCAATAATCACAATGTTGTCTGCTTGGAAGATTAATATTTTGTACAGATGCCTGGCTGTAGAAGGGCGCAGGTTATAACCCTATGTAGGATTAGAGGCTAAATAACAAGCCAGCTATAGCTGGAAGGTTGGGGATCACCGGTCAGTGTCAAATGCATGAGTGGAACCGATTGCACCTAGTGAATACATCACTTGTACTCTTGGAACAGTGTTAAAACATTTGTTTTACCTCAAAATACTTTGCCTAAAATATCTCGCAAAATTTAGAAATACTAACACATTTTACCTATGATATAAAAGAAACAGCAACGCGTTTCGAACGCACCGACTGCGTTCTGTGTCAGAGCATAAAACTTGGAATTTTATGAAGTTGGATTTTTCTAATTTTTCCTCCCTTGGATTCCGAGCTTCTGACGCCTGGAGCCTGGGTGGAGATGTTTTTTCTTGCTTTTTCAATTCATTCTACACCCATTCCCAATAACTGACTCAAGTTATTCGATGCAAAAGAGTCTTCACTTGACAAACTAAGGTGAAGCCAAATGATTTGCAGGAACCTGGTCCAGGGGCCACATTAAAAGTCTGTGACTGCCGGACCACAGTCCTGTGAACATCCTCCAACATGATGGCAAACCCCGATGTGTAAGGTTCTGTGTACATGTTCCTGAAACTCAGTTTGTTCGTCAGCCATTTTACTTTCTGTTTTGCTGCAGCTATCTTGCCCTCAGTCAAAATGGAGTTTCCAGCTTGCATGTTCCCGCCCTGATTCTCTCCTTTTGCTTCTTAAGCAGCCACAGCTGAGCAATCAGTGCTTCAGAATCTAGCCTGCAGTGAACCTGTGACCTGACTCCTAAAGCCTTGGACCTTGTACTCCAGCTATTCCTACTGAGGAACTCTGAAGCACTTGTGGACTCTGAACCCTGCTCTTTGAAAGACCCACGTTTGCATGGACTTACGGTAACAGAGAAGAAGATCCTGAACCTGTTGTGGAGAGTGATTGCTGAGCTTAGATTACTCTGGCCTGCTGTGTCTCCTGCTTCTGTGTCTGCAAACTGTGT
Organism: Oophaga sylvatica; assembly: GCA_033576555.1. Classification (NCBI taxonomy): domain Eukaryota; kingdom Metazoa; phylum Chordata; class Amphibia; order Anura; family Dendrobatidae; genus Oophaga; species Oophaga sylvatica. Next base: position 71,059,371 of record JARQOD010000009.1, read on the forward strand.
GACTATTTTTGCCAACTTGTATGAAGTAATACAAGACTTTCTATATCAAACCTGTGTCTCATGTATTTTCATCGCACCCAAGCACAAGACGCTATATGAACTGTACTACATACATTACAAGATTCTGAAGCCAAAACGTTAGTGTCTGCTGGGTCTGGAAAGGCTGTGTCTGCTGTAACTGTGGATATCGGATGTCCGGTTGTACTTTCTGTGATGACAGTGGTTGTGACTTCTCACAACCATTCCAGGTGAGCAATTCCCTTAAGTGTTTTTTTTTCTGCAGTGTTACCACAGGTAAACACTATTGTTTTTTTTTTCTCTTTTCTCTTTTTTGTCTGCTGTAACTGTGGATATCAGATGTCCGGGTGAACTTTCTGTGATGATAGTGGTTGTGACTTCTCACAACCATTCCAGGTGAGCAGTTCCCTTAATTTTTTTTCTCTCTGCAGTGTTACCACAGGTAAACACTATTGTTTTTTTTTTTCTCCTCTCCTCTTCTTCCAGTACTCCTGTCTTAAAAGATCTGGAAAATGGAGGCCCGCATAAAGGAACTTTGCGGAGTGACTGATAATATCCTTGCAGATTTGCAGAATATAAAGACCCGTTTTTCAAGCCTACAGGACCTCACTAATCACAATTTGCAAGTGTTTGGACAGACTGCCCAGGATTTGCGAGCCAGGATTGAGGTTCTAGAAGAGCGACTCCAGGCTCCTGCCGTAGCCCCGAGTTCTGGGATTCCCAAGTTGCCCCCTTTTCGTTTTGGCGGTGAACGTGAGAAATTCAGGGGATTTATTAATCAATGCAATCTTTTTTTTTCTGCACATGCTTCACAATTTCCCACTGAACGATCTAAGGTGCTTACTATAATTATGTTGCTTACCAACAGGGCTTTGATGTGGGCAAACCCTCTGATTGAGACTGAGGATGATTGTTTGAATCACCTTGATGCTTTTGTTTCAGCCATGGGGCAGGTGTTTGATGACCCCAATCGAGGTGCAACAGCTGAAGCAGCCATGTTAGCTTTGCGCCAAGGTAAGCACTCGGTAGCTGAATATGCCTTGGATTTCAGGAGATGGGCCCTTGATACCACCTGGGACAGTTCCGCCAAAAAATCTATTTTTCGAAAGGGGTTATCTCCACTGATTAAGGATGAACTTGCTCGTGCCGACCCTCCCACTGCGTTAGGTGACTTTATTAACTACTGCATCCGTATTGATACTCGTCTGACTGAACGCAGGCAAGAGAGATGGTTCGAAAGCAATCGCACTAACCTTTTCCTACCTTCCTCTCCAGCTAAGGAACCTTTGAGTAGGATTACACGGGAACCTGAACCTGAACCCATGCAGGTAGACTCTTTACAAAGACGGGTTAGTGATGCACGCAAGGAACATCGTTTTAAGGAAAATCTATGTTTCTATTGTGGTAAGTCAGGGCACTTCATTATAAACTGCCCCAGCCGTTCTCGTAAGACTACTGCAGCACTCATTCATTGTGAGTGTTGCGAGAGGGGATCTGTCAGGTCCGAGCCTCAGGCTCCAGAGAGATCTGCAGCAACAGATCTTGATTTCTCGGACTTAAACTCCGTTACCTCTGAGGACGTTGACTGTGTAAACGCTGCCATTTTTCAAGTTTCCTCAGCGGTGTCCCAGCTGAGTTGTAAGAAAAACAATTCTCATTGCTTTCTTTCCATCAAACTCTGGGTTGACTCAGCTTGGGTGTCTAGCTCTGCTATGATCGACTCAGGGCAAGTGGAAATTTTATGGATGTCTCCTTTGCTCTGAAACAGGGGATACGTTCAGTGAAGAAGGCTACTCCAGTACAGATGGAAACTGTGGATGGCTCCCTGCTGACCTCTGGACCAGTGGATCAGGAAACAGAGCCTTTGAGGGTTCTTATGGGTAAAGATCATCAAGAGAAACTGTCCTTTATGCTTATCTCTTCTCCCCACTTTCCCATTATTCTAGGGCTACCATGGCTGCAGGCTCAGAATCCTACCATTAACTGGGAGACCAAGGAATTACACTTTCCAGAGAAACAGATGAGTCCAAAAGTTTCAGCTTGCTCTGTTCCTAAAGGAACCATGTCAGTCCCTGAACTACCAGCTGTATACCAGGACTATGTGGATTTATGTGACAAGAAGAACGCTGACCAGCTTCCTCCTCACCGTCCATATGATTGTCCAATTGAATTATTGCCTGGAGCAGAGATACCTTTTGGTAAGATCTACCCCCTGGCGGGGCCCGAGCTAAAGGCTTTAAAGGATTACATAGACGAAAATCTAGCCAAGGGCTTCATACGCCCCTCTTCATCTCCTGCAGGTGCACCCATCTTCTTTGTAAAGAAGAAAGATGGATCTCTGAGACCATGCGTAGACTATAGGGAACTCAATAAGGTTACTATTAGAAACCGTTATCCATTGCCTTTAATCCCTGAGTTATTGGGGAGAGTGCGACATGCCAAAATTTTCTCTAAACTAGATCTTCTTGGGGCCTATAACTTAGTCCGTATTAGACCTGGGGATGAATGGAAGACTGCATTCAGGTCACGCTATGGACACTTTGAATATCTAGTTATGCCTTTTGGTCTGAGTACCGCCCCAGCCACTTTCCAACACTTGGTGAATGACATCTTCAGGGATCTCCTAGATACATTCGTGGTAATTTATTTGGATGATATTCTAATTTTTTCTAACTCCACAGAGGAACATCATGGACATGTGAGAATGGTCTTGGAACGTCTAAGACAAAATCATCTTTACATCAAACTTGAAAAGTGTGAATTCCATAGGACCGAAATTCAATTTCTGGGGTATGTACTGTCTACACAAGGAATTAGTATGGATGGAAGCAAAACCCAAGCCATCAAGGATTGGCCAAGTCCTAGAAATGTGAAGGAGGTACAGCGCTTCATCGGGTTTGCCAACTTCTATAGACGTTTCATTAGAAATTTCTCTGAGGTAGTGTCACCTATCACCCAACTTACCCGGAAAGAGTCTAGGTTCTCCTGGACTCCCCAAGCCCAGGAAGCATTTTCCCGTCTAAAAGATAAATTTACCACTGCACCTATCCTAGTACATCCCAACCCCGAGCTTGCCTTCATAATAGAGGTGGATGCTTCAGACTGTGCCGTTGGAGCTATACTCTCTCAGAGAACAGGTGAGAAGAATGTCTTGCATCCCTGTGCCTTCTTTTCCCAGCAGTTGTCTTCGGCTGAGAGGAACTACGATGTGGGCAATAGAGAGTTGTTGGCCATTATTGCCGCCTTCAAAGAATGGAGACACCTTCTTCAGGGAGCTGCACAGCAAATAGTCGTCCTGACAGATCATCGTAACCTTGAGTTTATCAGGTCGGCTAAGTGCCTGACTCCTCGCCAGGCTCGCTGGAATCTTTTCTTAAACCAATTTAATTTTATCATTTCTTATAGACCAGGATCGCGCAATGGAAAGGCTGATGCACTCTCTAGGATTTACTCAGCAGAGACACGTCCAATTACTCCTCCTAAGACTATTCTTCCTGACTCTAGATTCCTGGGAGTGATTCATAATCAAGACCTACTTAAGGACATCAAGGAAGCATACCATGCGGATTCCTTTTTGGCACAACCCCCAAGGGACGTAAGTCTTGTCTTTAAGAATGGTGTGTGGAATCAGGGACAACGCCTGTATATTCCTGAAACAGTCAGATTGAGAGTATTGCAACTCATTCACGATTCCAAGATAGCTGGGCATAGAGGAATTCTAAAGACACAGGAATTTCTCTCTCGTTTCTTTTGGTGGCCCACTTGCAGGAAGGATGTTTTAAACTATGTCACTTCATGTGAAGTCTGTGCAAGATGCAAAACACCTCGCTCCTCACCAACTGGTCTGTTACAGCCTCTTCCCACCCCGTCCCGCCCGTGGGGATCCATTTCTATGGACTTCATTGTGGAGTTACCAACCTCTCAAGGGAAGAACACCATTCTAGTGGTGGTTGACCGTCTAACAAAGGCAGCTCATTTTATCCCTTGTGTCGGCTTACCCACTGCAAAACAGACATCAGATTTGATGATTAAAGATGTGTTTCGCTTACATGGAGTACCGGATGAGGTTATTTCGGATCGAGGGGTGCAATTCACTTCTAGGTTTTGGCAAAATTTCTGTGCAGCATTGGACATTAAAGTAAACCTTTCTTCTGCTTTTCATCCCCAGACTAATGGACAGACCGAACGAACCAATCAAACCCTGGAGCAGTATCTCTGCTGCTTTATCTGCCACCTACAGGATGATTGGGTGGATCTACTTCCATTAGCTGAGTTCTCGTATAACAACTCTCAGAGTGCCTCCACTAAGCAGTCTCCTTTTTACTCTAATCTAGGTTATCATCCTAACATTCTACCACGATTTCCCATAGAAACGCCTTTACCAGCAGTGGCTGAAAGAATCACGTCTTTACAGAAGAATATGGATCTTCTAAAGGAAAATCTGGAATCGGCTCAAGAAAGGTACAAGAAAGCAGCAGATAAATTTCGTAAACCTGCACCAGCTTTCAAGGTAGGAGACTTGGTCTGGCTGTCAACCAGAAATCTTAAGTTAAGGATTCCATCGTCTAAGTTGGGACATAAGTACATTGGACCCTATAAAATCAGTAAAATTATAAGTGCCGTTGCTTGTCGTCTTCAACTGCCCAGAACTATGAGAATTCACCCTGTCTTTCATGTATCCCTACTAAAGGCTGCGACACCCAATATGTTTCCTGGACGTTCTTCTCCTTGCCCTGACCCAGTGCTAGTCGATGGTCAGGAAGAATTTGTGGTGGAAAGGATTTTAGATTCCAGGTTGTATAGAAATCAGTTACAATATCTGATTAAATGGCAGGGCTACCCAGTGGAGGACAACTCATGGGAACCAGTCAATAACGTTAATGCTCCTCGCTTGCTCCGTCAGTTTCATCAGAGGTACCCACACAAGCCTGGCCTGAGGTCATCCGGAGGTTGTCCCTAAGGGGGGAGTAATGTAAGGTTCTGTGTACATGTTCCTGAAACTCAGTTTGTCAGCCATTTTACTTTCTGTCTTGCTGCAGCTATCTTGCCCTCAGTCAAAATGGAGTTTCCAGCTTGCATGTTCCCGCCCTGATTCTCTCCTTTTGCTTCTTAAGCAGCCACAGCTGAGCAATCAGTGCTTCAGAATCTAGCCTGCAGTGAACCTGTGACCTGACTCCTAAAGCCTTGGACCTTGTACTCCAGCTATTCCTACTGAGGAACTCTGAAGCACTTGTGGACTCTGAACCCTGCTCTTTGAAAGACCCACGTTTGCATGGACTTACGGTAACAGAGAAGAAGATCCTGAACCTGTTGTGGAGAGTGATTGCTGAGCTTAGATTACTCTGGCCTGCTGTGTCTCCTGCTTCTGTGTCTGCAAACTGTGTGACTATTTTTGCCAACTTGTATGAAGTAATACAAGACCTTCTATATCAAACCTGTGTCTCATGTATTTTCATCGCACCCAAGCACAAGACGCTATATGAACTGTACTACATACATTACACGATGTCTCTCCTGCTCAGTAGGCCCAGGCCGACAGCATGTATACATGACACTACACGGTGACTTCATGCCAGAAGCACTTAGCAAAAGACGATCCAGGGATGGTGACAAATAGGAGGAGGCTCACAGGGCTCTGGTCTAGCAGCCTCGTACTTCTGACATGGCACGTGAATCTTGATTCTGAAAATATTTTTGCTCGATTCTAATAGCAACCAATTCAGACAACTGATTTTCCCAATACTACTACTGTGATGTAACTCAACACCTCCATGAACATTGCATCATCAAGCAGTAGGTTCATCTGCTCAGGGGGCTCTCTAATCCAAAGCTCATGATGCTTAGCACTGACCAGAGGTAAAGAAGTAGTGGAAGTGGGCAGCTGATGGATCTATGAGCAGCAGAACAGTAAGGTTTTACATAATGGCACATAGGCAAGTAGAACTACAGTAAGAAGCAGCTGGAAAAGCAGTTATATGCAGGAACTTGCAGCAGGAAGACAGTTAACTGCATGAATATGTAATCAGGAACTTGCAGCAAGGAGCTGGTTAACCACAGGACTAGTAGAGCGGTATATGGGTATATGCAATCAGGTACCTTGTTAGCAAAATAAAACTTTCAACTTTTAGCCAGATTCAGCAGTGTTGAAAGATCAATAGCAACAGGATTCACTAGGCTAAGCTAGAGGTAGAAGTGGTGTGCTGGAATATATGACGGAGGTGCCTGATCCGGCATTAAAAAGACTTGGGTGATGATGATAACAGAGATGTTTGCCAGGTTGCAGAGTACTGAAGGAGCCTGCCATAGGAAAGAGAAAGGCTCGGAGCTGTATCTGGGACAGGTAAATAACAGCAATTGTATTAGGACATTTAAAAAGCAGTTAGGTGTGAGTCCTGCTTCATGAAGGCATCTCATGCAGCTGTTCTAGGTCTTTTGGTGGCAGAGAATCCTGCTTTTGTTGGTCTGAGATATATAAATATGCAATGTACTTGTATCCTTTTAGCACTATTACACTGTTCACTCATTCCCTGTAACCAGTTTAGGAGCAAAAAATGCAAAGAAAAGCATGATGTCCAAATCGCTACATCACATGACCACAGCAACCAATTATGACAACCAAATGTCTCCACTTCCTGTTCTGAGATAATGTAACAATTCCATGGACATTGTGTGGTCAGGGGACCTCTTAAGGAATGGGTTGGAAAAAGTGTTTGGGTTTAAGAAATTCATCCTCTTTATTTAATCCACTTTTGTCAGGTATAGAGTAGACACAATATTACCAAACAGAAAGGTGAGGAATCGGACCCATCGGTAACACAAAGGCCATGGAGGGGGAAAAACACAAACCCCTCTGTCCTGAGTGCCAAAACTTGGCTCCATTGTGGGAGAGCCCAGTGTGATCATCATTACTGGCCTTAGTGAGGACCTCTGATCAGAGGAGGTATAGTGTCCGACTACATTCTCGATAACTCGGCCCCATTATATTCCCAGCGGTCATTGTCACAGCTCGGAACTGACATGCCCATTTGGCAGAGTTGGGTACGAGGATGGGTACGATGGCTGTAACATCTACGACAGTCATCTACAGTTTGATGCCGGTAGCGGCACAAGATCTTATGTGTAACTGGTGACCATTACACACGAGTGGACGCCGTAACTAGTGAACGGGAGAAAAAGCGGCGTAGGCCACAGACTATTTATAGTATCATTCAATCTGCACTTTTGTTGTGCCAGTTGGTATTCCAGCTACTCGGTGTGCTTGAAATATTTTAGATCTCAGCTGCATTTACATTTTTATAGACTTCAGAGCTGGAATCTCTGAACTATAATTCTCTCTACTTGTTCAGTATCTGCAAACAGCTTGTTCCCTTCCATTGAGGTTGTCATCCAATCTGCACATTTCGTGGTCCACGCTGGGCCAAATGCTTGAAGGGGTTATAGACCAGAGCTGCATTTATAATTCTGCAGGCTTCAGGCCCGAGATTTCCGAACATTCTCTACATGACCAGTGCCACAAAGAGCTTGTTCCCTTCCATTGAGGTTGTCATCCAATCTGCACATTTCGTGGTCCACGCTGGGCCAAATGCTTGAAGGGTTATAGACCAGAGCTGCATTTATAATTCTGCAGGCTTCAGGCCCGAGATTTCCGAACATTCTCTACATGACCAGTGCCACAAAGAGCTTGTTCCCTTCAATTGAGGTTGTCATCCAATCTGCACATTTCGTGGTCCACGCTGGGCCAAATGCTTGAAGGGTTATAGACCAGAGCTGCATTTATAATTCTGCAGGCTTCAGGCCCGAGATTTCCGAACATTCTCTACATGACCAGTGCCACAAAGAGCTTGTTCCTTCAATTGAGGTTGTCATCCAATCTGCACATTTCGTGGTCCACGCTGGGCCAAATGCTTGAAGGGTTATAGACCAGAGCTGCATTTATAATTCTACAGGCTTCAGGCCTGAGATTTCGAACATTCTCTACATGACCAGTGCCACAAAGAGCTTGTTCCCTTCCATTGAGGTTGTCATCCATTCTGCACATTTGGGGGCTATTTGGCATAATAGATAGGCAGAGTGCTTGAAGGGTTATAGACCAGAGCTGCATTTATACATCTACAGGCTTCAGAGCTGAAATCTCAGAAGCATTCCCAACTTGTCCAGTGTCCACAACTTGTTCCACTCCATTGAGGCATTAATACTGGGACAGGCTCTTTATAGTAGTTTGATTCTGGGAAAAAAATGAAACTGCTCGGATGCATTGTAAGACAAGGCAATGTATCTGGGTAAGGAGACCCTGACCCCTTACTGACGGTATATAAGTGTACGCAGGTGACGAGCCAGGCCGTACATGTCTGTGGGTGCATGCATTTCTCCTTCCGTATACTTGTGAACGGGCGTTCTTGCATCTGCCTGCGCGCCGCCATCCTGGCAACCAGACCATTGTGTGAGACAGATGGATTTTTGCTCATCTCATCTGTAACAACAGTCTTGTTAGATAGGCGTAACTGCTGCTTCGAGTCAGACAATGGAATATCTGTCAAACTCATTGTGGTCTGTCAGAAAGACATTCAGCGGCAGCGAGAAGATGGTGGAATATGTGTGATCTATGTGCAGCACTTTATCATTTTAATCCCAGCGCACTTCAGATGATCCCAATGTATAGACGAGGCCGCTCGCTCGCCAGATAGATTGCCAGGCTGATGTAAGTGGGCTGATAGCATCGTCAATAACATGGCGGGGCAGTGATACACTGCTAAACATAAGCTGTCACCCCAACAATAACTTACAAGGACGACCCCGCTGATAGGTGCAGACAGTAATGTCGCCTGCATGCCTTCACTACAGCAAAGTGCCAACAACTGGTGTTTAAGTGACGATGATGCATTCGTGGACTGGCAGGAACCAGCAGACAACGTGCCACGATGTAACTCCTGCCATCACAAATCTGTTAATTAAAAATAAAAGTAATATTGTATAAAAAATATAATATTGGGGTTGTGAATATTTTTGCACTCAATTTGTTATTGATCCCAGTGCATCCAAATTAAAAATGAAATTGCAAATATTCGTGATTAAAAATCTGCAACCATTTTGTGCATACAGCTTCTGTGAAAAACTATGTGTTTCCATGGTTACAAACTAAAAACAGGTCCTGTGTTTAGTCTTGTTGTCCCCTCTTCCATAGTCTGCACATTAGCATAAAAAGGAGGAAGAGAAGATTGACGCATGGCTACAGGATCAGACTACATCCAGTCTGTAGTCTGTCACCATGGAGACACATAGGTCTGCATAGGAGAAGAAGCGCTTAACAATGTTTGACTGTTCAGTGATGAATACAAAGGAGAGAGGGTCACTATTATAGGATGCCAGTGATCGCCATCGGATGAGCTCATGCAGCTGTACGCCAGTCCTTATCCCCCTGATATACACGTACCGGTGCTAGAGGCCGATCTGCTCTACAAAGGATCAAGCATGTGGATAACCAATATGCCTGATCTTTCTTTCATTGAGTTGGGACAACTTTTGCCCAGTATGACGGAAACAATTTGGAAGATTCGGCTGGCAACCTCTAATGCGTATGACCACCTTAATGGGATTGTCCTTTTTTCATAAATCACTCAGCATGTTCAAAAATGAAGAAAAAAAACATATACATATATATAGAGAGTGTCTTGTACCTCACTAGATGAAGAACCCCATTTCTGGCTGGTGTAAGCTTTTCAGGGGATATAGCTCTGGGATCGCCGTCCGGGTAGACGGAGTGGCACGGAAACAGTTCATTCACAGACAGCAGTTCTGGTAAAAACTGGCCGCAACCAGTTTTATTAAAGTCCACAGCAAACAGAACATAATCAAAACCAAATCATAAACATAAGACCTGGGCTTGTCCAGCCACTTACTACACTTAGATAGATTTCCCTCTCTATCCGGGTCCAGACTCTAACAGCCTGGCCCCAAAACAACACATATGTTCAGTAGTTACCAACATGGAGGTTCGCAGAGTCTCCTCCTTGTGTCTGAAGGCATATCCAACGTCCAGACTTGAGAGAGCTCCCCTCCTATTCAGCAGCTATCCGCATGGATTCTCACAGAGACTACTCCTGTGTCCGGGGTACATCGAGCACCCAGACTGAGACAGCTCATACTCCTGGAGACTCCTTCTTGTGCCTGGACTCCTTGTCCAGACTAAGTGAGCTCCCTGACTGTGTTCGCAGACACCTACTTCTGGTCTCCTAATTAACAGCTGAGTGGTTTCAGGCCTGAGCTGCAAGTGTGTACTGAATGTAAGGTGTAGTGACCTTTCTCTACCACTAGGTTTACAAAGCCATACATTTCCCTTATACCAGTCAGCAAAGTATCTAGGTGAAATGTACACCCCATTCAACACACATACTCTCACTGTCTCACATATCCCCCCCCTCTTCTCCAGACCGGAGGGCTGGTCATCCAGACCGGAGGGCTGGTCAACAATCCAAAAGAGACAGTGAACTCTGGACCAGTCATGGCCCTCATCAGCTTCATCTTCACTACTGTCATCTGTATCTTCACCTGAGCCATAGCCAATATCAGCTTTCTCTTCATCTGAAGCATCCGCACTACCCTGTACCCTCCCAGGCCTATGCTCTCTGCGGGCCTCGGGTATCCTGCACGGTTTCATCTTGACCTTAGGGCCGGGCTCAGTTTCGATATAGTGCCTGGCCAGAGAAGTACGACCCGGCACATCAGAACACTTCTGCTGACTCTTCCTCAGAAACTCACGTACCTCCTGTCCTTGGTGCACTGACCATGTGTCACCAACTATCACAGAAGGTATAGGGGGTTTTTTATTTTTCTCTAGTTCCCCTTGAACCCTCTTTAGCACATCTATTTTCTTGAATATCGGTTGACTCATAAAGTCTATTTCACAGACCTTAAGCTCCTCTGCCATGGTCTCTGACCATTTTAAGCTACTCTGTTCAAATGATTGGGACTGTAGAAGGAGCAGATCGTTTTTCTTTTGCAGTACACATAATTCATCCGCTAAGTCTCCAGCTGAATTGTAATGTTCTACCGTGACAACAGCATTCTTATATAGAGCCTTAGACTTATTGAGCAGCATTTGCTCTTGTAACGAAGAGATTCCCTGTATTCTTCCTTTTACTTCATTGACTTTCTCACGAAGATGCTCATGGCTTTCATCACACTCCATCACAGTTTGGAGTTTTTTCTGAGAAGTAATCAATTCATCTGGTACCTGTTGGACGTCCTTTATGTCTTCGGCCCCTTCTTCAGGCTCTTCTGGTAGAACATGCTCAGAAGCCCTACCGTCAGTCTTACATTCTACCTCTTCAGTCACATCATTATGGTCTCCAATATCTCCATTTATTCCAGCTCTCAAGTTCTCCTTGATAGCTGCATCTGTATACTCAGAACCCGCCGGATTCTTCTCTTCCACCACGTTCTGCATCCCATCTGAGCTCCCGTGTGTCTGCAGCGGCAACGGAGTGACACACCGCTTTTCCATTTGTTGGGACGTGGCTCCGATGTAGACTCCATGAAAGTGCGCTTGAGCTCACCAATGCCAGCCTGATGTCTCAAAATCTCATCTTGTGATTTATCCAGATCCTTGGTATCACTCGGGAACACTGCTGGGGCTCCGGGCGCCGAACTTCCAGCCTGAGCTTCACGAGTTGCAGCTACTGATCCGGACCGTAACCCGTCCACGCCGCTGTCTTCGGCAGAAACAGATTCCTGGACAGAGTCAGTCCCCATATCTTCAGTCTTGTTCCTCACAGCTTCACTTGAGACCTCAGCTTCTGATGAGGCATCTGGCTTGGTGACCACCACTTCCATGGCTTTTTCCACCTCTGCAGCATTACCTTCAGAGTCCTGGGCATGATGCAGCTCCATACCATACATTGATAACTTCTCATCTTCAACAGCATCCACTTGTGCTGTGTTCAGTTTCAGAGTCCTGCCTTTAAAGCTCAGCTCTCCTCCTTTCACCCTAGTCTTCGCCAGGGAACCGGCCAACTGTAAAACATCTTCAGATGCCATCTTCTGTCCGGCTGCAAGGTCAGCATCAGCCTTCCTCTCAGGACTCTCAACTTCCTCTGCTACCATGCCTTCCTCATTTGCACTGGTTGCTTGATTGTCAACAGATGATTCACTATCACTACCACTATCCCTGTCTGACCCCTTTTTCTCAGCCACATCCGGCTCACTTTCAGGGTTATACAATTCATTCTCATTCTCATCCTGCTCACTTTCAGGGGTATACAATTCATTCTCATTCACATCCTGATCTGGAACCTTAGTTAACATGTCATCCACAACATTAACTTCACCATCTGGTCCCTCAAGTATGTGACTATGTGACAACCCCAGCACTATACTTCTATATAGCTCAGGTATTAGGAGCTGGCTCACGACCTCTCCCTGGACTTCAGTGTCCCTATACAACAGGTGAGTGTTTATGGCAACATGAGGAAACCTCTCCTCAGAGCCAGGCTCTTGGGAAACCTCATTTAGAACAATTATATTTTCCTGTGCCGTTTTAAGAGTGGGGTCTCGCCATTGTTCACTCTCAAAATTGTCACAGGACACAGGTAAGTCAGGGACACTCGGTTCCCGAGAACCACCATCCTCGTCTCCCACCATCACCTGCAAAGGAATTTCATCTCTATCACAGTCATCATCATTATCATTATCAGCATCATTATCATGGTCATCATCATTATCATGATCATCATCATCATTATCATTATCACATAAGTTTAACGGCCCACTAGCATTGTGTTCCGCCCCTCGGGACTGCGCACCCTCAGTAGGAGCTTCATCACACTGTCCATCAGAAACATTTTTCCCCCAGAGATCCTTAGACCGGGGAAAGTCATTACCCAATATGACGGGGTGCACCAGGTTCTTCACTACCCCCACTTCACATGAAACCTCCCCGCGTTTGGGGATCAAGTCCACGGCAGTCTCTGGGTAGACTTTGGTGTCTCCATGGACGCACACCACACTCAGGTTTTTATCAGGGATAAAGTCCCTATCAATCAGGCTGTCCCATACGGAAGTCACTGGACTCTCTGAGTCCAAGAGGGCCTGTGCTGGGCAGTCATTTACAACCACCGGGGACCCCTGTGGTCCAGTCTCTTCGGCTGAGGTGGACACACACACAGGCTCTGCGCAGGGAGAGAGGGATCCGCCAACATCACAACACATAGGCTCCCCCTCTATTGGACAGTTGGCTGCAATTTCACGACATCTCCAACACTGTCCATCACACTCTCCCACCACACGACCCCAACAGCTGGAACGCTCTTACCGGGAGAGTTTGGCGTCCAGGAACTCTGAAGTGACGACCTCTCAGACGGCTGGTCACGGAGGCAGTCTTTGGTGGCGAAGGCCCTCTCCATCAGGCTGACCAGACGATTGGCGTCCTGGTGGTCTCCTTGTCCGACCTCTGGCTGTACCTCAGGAGGACGTGCTCGGGATTAGCGGTCCACTATCACCTTTTCAACTCCATAATCAGATTTGCTGACTGCAGACTCCCAACTGCATCTCCAGTCATGAACTCCCCTGGCACGGGCTGTCACCGTAACACCCAGCCGGGTAAGAATCTCCGCTTTCAGCTTGGCATAGTCTTGGCTGTCCTGCTCGCTCAGGTCAGCATAGGCCCTTTGGGGTTCTCCAATCAGATAGGGTGCGACCATCATGGCCCATTCAGATAGGGGCAGATTCTCCTTCTCTGCCAGTCCTCAAAACCTAGTGAGATATACCTCCACATCATCACGAGGTGTCATCTTTTTCAGGGACCGTCTTACCGCCTTCTTTACAGCGGACAATGCAGGTGACTTTGCAACATTACTTTGGGACGATGCGCTGCAAGTCTTTTGTAGTGCTGCAACCTGCTCAAAAAACAACCGGTTATTCTCCTGCTGCTGCTGCAGGAATTGCTGCTGGGCCTGCTGCATGCGCTGCTGGTGCTGCAGGCGCTGCTGCTCCATGCTCTGCTGCATGCTCCGCTGGGCCTGGACCAGGTACTCAATGAGCTCCTCCATACTGCCGGACTTATCTGTCTCAACCACGGCAGTCTTATGTTGCACATTAACTTGCGCCATTTGTTCAAACAGCGCCTCCATGCTGTCATCCATGCTGTCAGACTTCTCTGTCTCAACAACGGCAGTCTTCACTCAAGACATACACATTCCACAGTCTTTTCCACAGAAAATTCAGCCTTGCTGTGCAGACACTTTTTTTTTTTTTTTTTCTCTGCAAACTCTATTAGGGCCACTGTCTCTTTAAGACTGCTCCAACAGACGTTTCTCCTTTATTGACACACTTTTTTTTTTTTTTTCTTTGCAAAGTCTATTAGGGGCCACTGTCTCTTTAAGACTGCTCCAATCAGACGTTTTTGCTGACACACTTTTTTTTTCTCTGCTGCTGCTTCAACAGACTTCTCTCCTTTATTGCTGTCTCTAAGCCACTGTGCTGCACGCACATTCCAGCACCAATTGTAAGCTTTTCAGGGGATATAGCTCTGGGATCGCCGTCCGGGTAGACGGAGTGGCACGGAACAGTTCATTCACAGACAGCAGTTCTGGTAAAAACTGGCCGCAACCAGTTTTATTAAAGTCCACAGCAAACAGAACATAATCAAAACCAAATCATAAACATAAGCCCTGGGCTTGTCCAGCCACTTACTACACTTAGATAGATTTCCTCTCTATCCGGGTCCAGACTCTAACAGCCTGGCCCCAAAACAACACATATGTTCAGTAGTTACCAGCATGGAGGTTCGCAGAGGCTCCTCTTTGTGTCTGAAGGCACATCCAACGTCCAGACTTGAGAGAGCTCCCCTCCTATTCAGCAGCTATCCGCATGGATTCTCACAGAGACTACTCCTGTGTCCGGGGTACATCGAGCACCCAGACTGAGACAGCTCATACTCCTGGAGACTCCTTCTTGTGCCTGGACTCCTTGTCCAGACTAAGCGAGCTCCCTGACTGTGTTCGCAGACACCTACTTCTGGTCTCCTAATTAACAGCTGAGTGGTTTCAGGCCTGAGCTGCAAGTGTGTACTGAATGTAAGGTGTAGTGACCTTTCTCTACCACTAGGTTTACAAAGCCATACATTTCCCTTATACCAGTCAGCAAAGTATCTAGGTGAAATGTACACCCCATTCAACACACATACTCTCACTGTCTCACACTGGATAGAATAGTTATGCACAGTGACTGGTGGGATCACTCACAACCTGGTCAGCCAGAAGAGTAACAATAAGGCTGTGTCTGAACAGGAGCGTATGGAGCCCCATAAGGTGAATATACTACACAAAGTAAAGTTATTTGATTGGTTGAGGTTTGAAAACCATTTCTGGATGACTCCTAAGTAATTTTCAAGGAATAAAAACCTAAAAGCCAGGAGTTGTCCCACTGAGAGGCTCAAATCGCTTCCGATGCAGATGTGAAATGTTTCACTGGAGTCCTGACCCAACATAGGCTGAAGATGAAGAGTCTCATCACCGGTCAGGACACTGTCAGCGACTGTCCCCAAATACGTCGTGACTCCACGGGCAGTGTACACCCCGGCATACGTCTCCTGGTTACATCCTCCAGCCTTACCCCTCTGGTAGGAGACTCACACGTGATGTCCGCAGTCTACGTTTCGTGAACATCTCCCCAGAATGTTTTATGGCTGCACAGGTGGAGAATGGAGAATGCATTGCGCTCGTGTGATAATTACACTTTTCAGGTGGCTTTACTTTTGCAATATTTAATCGACGTGATGCTTCCTCCCGGGCGATGGCTTCTTGGCAGACATATGAAAGGAATTGGGAATCTTCTACCAGTGAATGTGGAGACTGAACGTATTCTTGTTCTTTGAAGTGCAGGTAACATATGCAGATATTTGATGTCTGTAGAAGACTTTCAGTTACTTCCGCGGGCGATAGCATTGTAATATTGGGCACACCCTGTTTATTCTTATGTAAAGGTCATATATCGAAGCAATCACGAAACGTGCAAGCCAACAAACCAAACGGGAGGGCACCACTGATCGTAATAGAAAAAGGGTTCACCAGTGGCATAGGATAAATTAGTGGAAAAAACAGGAAGAAGAAAAAGTATGCCACAAAAATGGGAACAACCATATATGAAAAAATATGTAATTTTATTAACAATGGCAAAATGAAAAAACAAGACACAAAACAATTAAAAACATTTAAAAACAATCAAGATTTTCCCCGATATGCCATGAAATACTGACAATGTCACCCCGCACTTAATCCCACACAGCAAAAAAGCTATAATGATAGTAACAATATCCTAGGCAAAACACAAGTGATATATTGATACAAGATCAAATAATATATATCTACCATTCACAGACCATTGCATGACCCTAATAGGGGTTGTGCAAGGATCTGCCACGTCACAGCCCAGACACGCAAATTCACTTCTAAAATATCAGACTAATTTTCTGATATGTCCTACAAAAATACTAAACGTATATTATTGGAGGTCACATAAAGTTTCCAAAGGACCCCAACGATTCCACGAAGAGGGCTCCGGAGCCACCAATTCTCCCTTATACCCTACTTTATGAGGAGGAAGCGGACACGAGACACGCGGCTGCAGGATCAGACCACACAAGGTGCTCTTCTAAAATGGAGCAAGTGAATATTAGGTTTCTACAGGAGGTGAACGCGCAGAATCGTCAAGCAGTTTTGGCACTAAGATTATTTTTTGTAAATTGTTTTTATTTTCAATGAATGTGAAGCAAGAGAAGGTGGACATGCCCTTTACGCAGCACCGGAGCGATGGACATGCATAATGTAACGGATCTGCACCCGGCTTCTTACATCCACAGTAATGTGTCTTACATGGTTGTATTAGTTTTACAGAGCGACAGATCGGCTTCCCCGCGGCTAATAGAATGGGTCACGTATGTGGCGCACCATCTCTGATGTCCATGGCCATGAAGCCAAACCTCCATCTCCACGCACTGCTGGTGATTTCTTTAGAAAGTCCCATGCCTCAATATTTGACACTTTTTGATGGAAATGATGAGAAATATAAAACCATTTTCATTTCTATGTGAACGTCTGAATGTAAATCAATATATTTGTATTAATTATTGTATTATCGTTTGTTATGACTTGTATATGAACTGTGGAATTGTAAAACACTGCAGAATATGTTGTCGCTGTATAAATAAAGATTATTATTATTATTAAACATGTGAATGTATCCGAACCTGCAGAAGACGGCGCTGGGCGCTGTACGGCAGAACGGCACCTTTATTAATCTCATATTATAGCAGTGTGTGAAGCCGTCGTCTGCTGGTTCAGATATCAGATGAGACGTGATAGTGACGGACACAGGCGACTGCGGGGATAACAGCGGACAATCCCATGACAAGGGCAGGTCACTCTGTGTAAAGCTGTTGACCTCCCGGCAGCTCCCGCCATCGCACATCTGCCATCTGCCACAAGCAAGGACTGGATCAATCACCCCACACTCAGTGATCACCTCTGTATTCCAGCAGAGGGACACGGAAGATCCTTTGTGATCAGACCCAGGAGCAAAAAAACTTTTAACAGGGAATCAATCATGCAGCGCTTGTAACATGGACAGAAGGG
>JARQOD010000009.1:71077112-71119613 GCA_033576555.1 Oophaga sylvatica
AGAGCCTTAGGTGTATTATGAGGTTCTGCAGCAGCTGAGGTGCATTTTGAGGCTCTGTAAAGCCTGAGGTGTATTGAGGGTCTGCAGTAGCTAAGGTGTGTATAATGAGGTTCTGCAGCAGCTGAGGGGTGTATAATGAGGTTCTGCAGCAGCTGAGGTGCATTCTGAGGTTCTGCAGAGGCTGAGGTGTATTCTGAGAGTCTCCAGCAGCTGAGGTGTTTTATAAGGTTCTGCAGCAGCTGAGTTGTATTATGAGGTTCTGCAGAGGCTGAGGTGTATTCTGAGGTTCTCCAGCAGCTGAGGTGTATTTTGAGGTTCTGCAGAGGCTGTGGTTTGTATTATGGGGTTCTGCAGCAGCTGAGGTGTATTATGAGGTTCTGCAGAGGCTGAGGTTTGTATTATGATGTTCTGCAGCAGCTGAGGTGTATTATGAGGTTCTGCAGAGACTGAGGTGTATTCTGAGATTCTCCAGCAGCTGAGGTGTTTTTTGAGGTTCTGCAGCAGCTGACGTGTATTATGATGTTCTGCAGCAGCTGAGGTGTATTATGAGGTTCTGCAGAGGCTGAGGTTTGTATTATGAGGTTCTGCAGAGGCTGGTGTGTAAAGTCTGAGGTTCTGCAGCAGCTTGGCCACAGTACTGTGTAATACACCTCCAACCGTTATTTTATCACCGTACCATCAGTGTCCGGTCACTTGTCAGTTTTTACTGCTGGTGATTTCTCAGTGATTTTCCTTGCTCAATAAATAAGTTACAGTTTTCTTCTCTCCGCTACAATGTTACTGGCGGACAGACACGGACAGGAGGACGGCAGATTACACACTGATGCCGGCCACACGCTGTCCGGGATTTTCATGGACCCAGAGACTTGTATGGCTGATTTTGATCAGTGCCTCATGGACAAGTCTCCAAGAATATTTTTGGTAGACTCGATCTACAAAAAAAACACATACATGTGAACAGCTCCATAGATTATAATAGAGACGTGAACTATCCATGAAAATCACAGAAGAACACGCACGCGACTCACCTGCGTCTGAATGACGCTTTACAGCTTTGTAGTAATTGCTACAGAAAAAGCAGCTTATTGCGGGGGGACAAATCATTGGTGCGAGCACTAAGGGGCCACAACCACCTCCAAAGCAGGGGGAATTGTGCTCTATAATGAGGTACTGGACGGTGCAGGGCCCATATATATACTGTCCTTGCACAGAGGCCTCTTCTGTCTCTCTCTACCAGTGCCTTATTGCAATAATGAACCTCAAGAAGAGATAATCAGCTCCTGTGTAACGCTGCTCCTCGCTGCATACCCATCCAGCACTGACAGCAGAACACGTCCTGCAAAAGACTCTGCATACACGATCCTCGTGGCTTCCATAATGATCAGGATGAAGGGTTTGGATGTCATATTTATCCGTTATTGATTTGCATTGTGCGGATCTGAGCCATGGAAGGTTTTGTTCTTTTCTTCATTATCTGTTTCCTCTCATTAATTACGTAAATGTCAGGATGTCCATAAGAATATAATTTCCATACATTGATGGCCAGAGGTGAGTGCACAGCACCTCTTATATTCTCCATTGATTTCGTGTTAAAGCAGCATTCTAACATTTATTTCTTTTTTGGTGACTAACCGGTAATAATCTTACTCTGTGATTTTTTTTCACACCAGCTCAGTTACATCCATACATTTTCCATCCTTTATCATCAACAGATGTCATAGGAGAGAAGAGACAACAGACATCATAGAAAAGAAGAGACAACGGCCGTCGTAAAAAAGAAGAGTCAACGGACGTCATAGAAAAGAAGAGACAACAGATGCAGTAAAAAAGAAGAGACAATGGACGTCATAGAAAAGGAGAGACAACGGACGTAATAAAAAAAGACAATGGACGTCATAGAAAAGAAGAGACAACGGACGTCATAGAAAAGAAGAGACAATGGACGTTGTAGAAAAGAAGAGACAATGAACGTAATAGAACAGAAGAGACATTGGACATGATAGAAAAGAAGAGACAACAGATGTCGGAAAAAAGAAGAGACAATGGACGTCGTAGAAAAGAAGAGACAACGGACGTCATAGAACAGAAGAGACAACGGACGTCATAGACAAGAAGAGACATAGAACATTATTGAAAAGAAGAGACAACGAACGTCATACAAAAGAAGAGACAAAGAACTTTATAGAAGAGACAACAGAAGTCAGAAAAAAGAAGAGACAATGAACGTCATAGAACAGAAGAGACAATGGACATCATAGAACAGAAGAGACAACAGACATCATAGAACAGAAGAGACAACGGACGTGATAGAAAAGAAGAGACAACGAACGTCATTGGACAGAAGAGACAATGGACGTCATAGAACAAAAGAGACAACAGATGTCATAAAAAAGAAGAGACAACGAACGGCATAAAAAAAAGACAAAGGATGTCATGGAAAAGAAGAGAAATTGGACATCATAGAAAAGAGGAGCCAATGGACATCATAGAAAAGAGGAGACAATGGCCATCATAGAAAAAAGAGACAACGGACGTCATACAAAAGAAGAGACATAGAACATCATAGAAAAGAAGGGACAACGGAAGTTATAGAAAAGAAGAGACAAGAGATATGATAGCAAAGAGGAGACAATGGATGTCATAGAAAAGAGGATACAATGAATGTCATAGAAAAGAAGAGACAACAGGCGTCATAGAACAGAAGAGACAACGGATGTCAGAAAAGAAGAGGAATCGGAAGTCGTAGAAAAGAATAGACAACGGAAGTCATAGAACAAAAGAGACAATAGATGTCATAAAAAGAAGAGAACGGATGTCATAGAACAGACGAGACAAAGAACATCATAGAAAACAAGAGACAAAGGACGTCATAGAAATAAAGAGACAATGGATGTCATAGAAAAGAAAAGACAACGGTCGCCAAAGAAAAGAAGAGACAACGGACATCATAGAAAAGTAGAGACAACGGACGTCATAGAAATAAAGAGACAATGGACGTCATAGAAAAGAAAAGACAACAGACGTCATAGAAAAGAAGAGACTACGGACATCATAAAAAAGACAATGGACATCATAGAAAAGAAGAGACAATGGACGTCGGAAAAAAGAAGAGACAATGGACGTCATAGAAAAGAAGAGACAACGGACGTCATAGAACAGAAGAGACAACGGACGTCATAGACAACAAGAGACATAGAACATTATTGAAAAGAAGAGACAACGAACGTCATACAAAAGAAGAGACAAAGAACTTCATAGAAGAGACAACGGAAGTCAGAAAAAAGAAGAGACAATGAACGTCATAGAACAGAAGAGACAATGGACATCATAGAACAGAAGAGACAACAGACATCATAGAACAGAAGAGACAAGGACGTGATAGAAAAGAAGAGACAACCGAACGTCATTGGACAGAAGAGACAATGGACGTCATAGAACAAAAGAGACAACAGATGTCATAAAAAAGAAGAGACAACGAACGGCATAAAAAAAAGACAAAGGATGTCATGGAAAAGAAGAGAAATTGGACATCATAGAAAAGAGGAGCCAATGGACATCATAGAAAAGAGGAGACAATGGACATCATAGAAAAAAGAGACAACGGACGTCATACAAAAGAAAAGACAAAGAACATCATAGAAAAGAAGGGACAACGGAAGTTATAGAAACGAAGAGACAAGAGATATGATTGCAAAGAGGAGACAATGGATGTCATAGAAAAGAGGATACAATGAATGTCATAGAAAAGAAGAGACAACAGGCGTCATAGAACAGAAGAGACAACGGATGTCAGAAAAGAAGAGGAATCGGAAGTCGTAGAAAAGAATAGACAACGGAAGTCATAGAACAAAAGAGACAATAGATGTCATAAAAAGAAGAGAACGCATGTCATAGAACAGACGAGACAAAGAACATCATAGAAAACAAGAGACAAAGGGCGTCATAGAAATAAAGAGACAATGGATGTCATAGAAAAGAAAAGACAACGGTCGCCAAAGAAAAGAAGAGACAACGGACATCATAGAAAAGTAGAGACAACGGACGTCATAGAAATAAAGAGACAATGGACGTCATAGAAAAGAAAAGACAACAGACGTCATAGAAAAGAAGAGACTACGGACATCATAAAAAAGACAATGGACATCATAGAAAAGAAGAGACAATGGACGTCGGAAAAAAGAAGAGACAATGGACGTCATAGAAAAGAAGAGACAACGGACGTCATAGAACAGAAGAGACAACGGACGTCATAGACAACAAGAGACATAGAACATTATTGAAAAGAAGAGACAACGAACGTCATACAAAAGAAGAGACAAAGAACTTCATAGAAGAGACAACGGAAGTCAGAAAAAGAAGAGACAATGAACGTCATAGAACAGAAGAGACAATGGACATCATAGAACAGAAGAGACAACAGACATCATAGAACAGAAGAGACAATGGACGTGATAGAAAAGAAGAGACAACGAACGTCATTGGACAGAAGAGACAATGGACGTCATAGAACAAAAGAGACAACAGATGTCATAAAAAAGAAGAGACAACGAACGGCATAAAAAAAAGACAAAGGATGTCATGGAAAAGAAGAGAAATTGGACATCATAGAAAAGAGGAGCCAATGGACATCATAGAAAAGAGGAGACAATGGACATCATAGAAAAAAGAGACAACGGACGTCATACAAAAGAAAAGACAAAGAACATCATAGAAAAGAAGGGACAACGGAAGTTATAGAAACGAAGAGACAAGAGATATGATTGCAAAGAGGAGACAATGGATGTCATAGAAAAGAGGATACAATGAATGTCATAGAAAAGAAGAGACAACAGGCGTCATAGAACAGAAGAGACAACGGATGTCAGAAAAGAAGAGGAATCGGAAGTCGTAGAAAAGAATAGACAACGGAAGTCATAGAACAAAAGAGACAATAGATGTCATAAAAAGAAGAGAACGCATGTCATAGAACAGACGAGACAAAGAACATCATAGAAAACAAGAGACAAAGGGCGTCATAGAAATAAAGAGACAATGGATGTCATAGAAAAGAAAAGACAACGGTCGCCAAAGAAAAGAAGAGACAACGGACATCATAGAAAAGTAGAGACAACGGACGTCATAGAAATAAAGAGACAATGGACGTCATAGAAAAGAAAAGACAACAGACGTCATAGAAAAGAAGAGACTACGACATCATAAAAAAGAGACAATGGACATCATAGAAAAGAAGAGACAATGGACGTCGGAAAAAAGAAGAGACAATGGACGTCATAGAAAAGAAGAGACAACGGACGTCATAGAACAGAAGAGACAACGGACGTCATAGACAAGAAGAGACATAGAACATTATTGAAAAGAAGAGACAACGAACGTCATACAAAAGAAGAGACAAAGAACTTCATAGAAGAGACAACGGAAGTCAGAAAAAAGAAGAGACAATGAACGTCATAGAACAGAAGAGACAATGGACATCATAGAACAGAAGAGACAACAGACATCATAGAACAGAAGAGACAACGGACGTGATAGAAAAGAAGAGACAACGAACGTCATTGGACAGAAGAGACAATGGACGTCATAGAACAAAAGAGACAACAGATGTCATAAAAAAGAAGAGACAACGAACGGCATAAAAAAAGACAAAGGATGTCATGGAAAAGAAGAGAAATTGGACATCATAAAAAGAGGAGCCAATGGACATCATAGAAAAGAGGAGACAATGGACATCATAGAAAAAAGAGACAACGGACATCATACAAAAGAAAAGACAAAGAACATCATAGAAAAGAAGGGACAACGGAAGTTATAGAAAAGAAGAGACAAGAGATATGATTGCAAAGAGGAGACAATGGATGTCATAGAAAAGAGGATACAATGAATGTCATAGAAAAGAAGAGACAACAGGCGTCATAGAACAGAAGAGACAACGGATGTCAGAAAAGAAGAGGAATCGGAAGTCGTAGAAAAGAATAGACAACGGAAGTCATAGAACAAAAGAGACAACAGATGTCATAAAAAGAAGAGAACGCATGTCATAGAACAGACGAGACAAAGAACATCATAGAAAACAAGAGACAAAGGACGTCATAGAAGTAAAGAGACAATGGATGTCATAGAAAAGAAAAGACAACGGTCGCCAAAGAAAAGAAGAGACAACGGACATCATAGAAAAGTAGAGACAACGGATGTCATAGAAATAAAGAGACAATGGACGTCATAGAAAAGAAAAGACAACAGACGTCATAGAAAAGAAGAGACTACGGACATCATAAAAAAGAGACAATGGACATCATAGAAAAGAAGAGACAATGGACGTCATGAAAAAGAAGAGACAAAGAACATCATAGAAAAGAAGACACAATGGACGTCATAGAAAAAAAGAGATAACAGGCGTCATAAAAAAGAAGAGACAAAGAACATCATAAAAAAGAAGAAACAAAGGACATCATAGAAATAAAGAGACAATGGACATCATAGAAAAGAAAAGACAACAGACGTCATAAAAAAGAAGAGACAACAGACGTCATAGAAAAGAAGAGACTACGGACATCATAAAAAAGAGACAATGGACATCATAGAAAAGAAGAGACAATGGACGTCATGAAAAAGAAGAGACAAAGAACATCATAGAAAAGAAGACACAATGGACGTCATAGAAAAAAAGAGATAACAGGCGTCATAAAAAAGAAGAGACAAAGAACATCACAAAAAAGAAGAAACAAAGGACATCATAGAAATAAAGAGACAATGGACATCATGAAAAGAAAAGACAACAGACGTCATAAAAAAGAAGAGACAACAGACGTCATAAAAAAGAGACAATGGACATCATATAAAAGAAGAGACAAAAAAATTATAGAAAAGAAGATGCAATGGACATCATAGAAAAGAAGACACGATGGACGTCATAGAAAAGACGAGACAACGGACGTCATAACGAAGAAGAAACAAAGGATGTCATAGAAAAGAAGAGACAACGGACGTAATAAAAAAGAGACAATGGACATCATAGAAAAGAAGAGACATTGGACGCCAAAAAAAGAAGAAACATGAATATCATTGAAAAGAAGTTACAATGGATGTCATAGACAAGAAGCGTCAGACATGATGGACTTTTGCATGACTAATCCTTTTGTTGTTGATGGATAAGCCACTGTCAGGGGTGTCTCTAGGGACAGAAGAGACAGGAGGGTACTGAAAAGTGTGGAGGGGGACAGATAATTCTGAGAGGAGCAATGGCATCTGGACCAGGTGAAGGGGTCTGGATAAGAAAGAGGAGTCTGGAAGAAACATAGGATTTTGGTGGGGACAGAGGTGGTAAAGTAATGTTCAGCAGAGGATCAAGGCATCCTGAGAGGTAATAGGAATCTGGATGAGAACAGAGGAGTCTGGAGGAGGGTACAGAGGAGTCTAGAAGGAAAGCAATGGTTTGGAGAGAACAGAGGATCCTGAAGAGGACACAGGATTTTGGAGGGAATAACAAATTCTGGAGAAGACAAAGGAATCTGACAGAATGTCAGGAATCGAACCCAGTGTCTCTTGTCCACCGGCCAGCAGCTCTACCATCTGAGCTATCCTGCTGGCTGCAAAGTTCCTTGCTGAACCCAGATACCATTGACTGTTCTTCCTGATCGGCTCCACCCAGTGCTCTCTTGATTGGTCCTCTGATTGCCAATTACACACCCTATATAAGCCTGGCCCTGTGGGTGTGTCATTGCGAGATTATTGTGCTCCTAGCCTCTAGTCAAGCTCTTCCTGCTGTTCCTGATCCATTGCTACCAATACCGCTCTCCTGTGAACTGACCTCGGCCTGCCCTCCTGACTACGCTCTCCGCCTGATCCATTGCTACCAATACCGCTCTCCTGTGAACTGACCTCGGCCTGCCCTTCTGACTACGCTCTCTGCCTGATCCAGTGCTACTAATAACGCCTTTCCAGTGTACCGACCCGGCTATCCTCTGACCACGTTACCTGCCTCTGCTTCCCCTAGTGTTTGCAGTAACATCGGCTCCAACACTGATGGGATCCTGACAGAATAATCTCGTGCCAAAATGGAGTCCGCTGTAAACACCCTGAGGCGGGAAGTTACGGAACTTCAAAATTTTTGTACTAACTATCAAGGAAAATATTCCAAGTTACAAACTGAGTTCACGGGTCTACAACAGGAAGTAATTGAGCTACAAAAACAACTTTGGACGTGCGCAATTCAGGGTCCGAATCAAACGCGCGGCTGCCGCTGCCTGCAAAGTTCAGTGGGGATCGCCAGCAGTACCGAGGATTCCTCAATCAATGCCGCATATACTTCCAGATGCAACCTGCTCCCTTTACCAGTGAGAGGAAGAAAGTTTTTTTCATGATAAATCTCTTGACGGATGAAGCTCTTGCTTGGGCTTCACCTTATGTAGAAAAGGACTATGACCTCCTTAATGACCTGGAAGCTTTCACCGCAGCTATGAATCAAATTTTTGATGACCCAAACCGCTGTGCCACAGCAGAAACCAAATTACATAATTTGCGCCAAGGGCGTCGCTCTGTTGCGGAATATACATCGGAGTTCCGTCGCTGGGTGGCCGACACCACCTGGAATTCAGCGGCCCAGAGAAGTCAATTTCGACGAGGGTTATCAGAACCAGTGAAAGACGAGCTTGCCAGGATTGAGACCCCTGACCAGTTGGAGGACTTTATTCAACTGTGTATCCGGATAGACCAGAGACTTACTGAAAGGAGAAAGGAGAGACTGCGAGCACTTGGGAATAGCCATGGCTTCTCATTTTCAGCATCAGACCACCAAGAAAAGACGCAAGGCGTGTCTGAACCGATGCAGATCGACGTCATCCGAAGACCACTCTCTGCACAGGAGAAGGAGAGGCGACGTGCAGAACATCTCTGCCTCTATTGTGAGTACCCTGGACACTATGCCATCAACTGTCCTAACAAAAGGACTATAGCCTTTACCAACAACAGGTCTGCCAGCAATATGGACCTTTCTCAGCAGTCGGATTCCATCATGCAGACTATCTCATCAGTAACACCAGAAACAGACAAAATACATACTACATCATCTCATTTTGTAATCCCCATTCAGGTCGTAATGGGCACCCAAAAAATACAATGCTCTGCCCTGTTGGATTCGGGAGCAGGAGGAAATTTTATGGACTTAAAATTTACACGTGACAACAATATTTCCAGTAGGACCAAATTCACACCAATTGAAATGGAAACTGTGGATGGATCACCCTTGTCTTCTGGACCTGTCACGCATGAGACAATCGAACTGGAGATTTGTATCGACCCGGATCATCATGAAGCTGTCAGTTTCCACCTTATTTCATCTCCGAAATTTCCGGTTATTCTAGGGATCCCCTGGTTTTCAGTCCATAACCCTTCTATCAACTGGGCATCAAGGACCATCACCTTTCCATCTGACTACTGCAAGAATAATTGTCATAAGGAACCCCCTGTTCTCCAACAAGTCCAAATCTCTGAGATTTCGCATGAGAAGGAAGAGAAACTACCACCTCAATATCAGCAGTTCTCTGATGTCTGCAGTAAGAAGAAAGCAGATCAATTACCTCCTCACCGTCCTTACGACTGTCCCATTGAATTGCTGCCAGGAACAACCATTCCATTTGGGCGGATTTACTATCTTTCCGAACCTGAATTGAAGGTATTAAGAGAGTTCCTGGATGAAAATTTAGAGAAAGGCTTTATTCGACCTTCCACATCTCCAGCTGGGGCACCCCTGTTCTTTGTTGAAAAGAAAGACTCCACTCTGCGGCCATGTATTGACTACAGAGAGATTAATAATATCACCGTCAATAATCACTACCCGCTACCCTTGATTCCTGAACTATTCGAGAGACTCCGTTCTGTGAAAATCTTTACGAAGCTGGATCTTAGAGGGGCTTACAACCTCATACGGATTCGCCCAGGAGATGAGTGGAAGACCGCCTTCAGAACGAGATATGGACATTTTGAATCTCTGGTTATGCCCTTTGGCCTTAGCAATGCCCCAGCCACCTTTCAACATTTTATTAATGATGTATTTCGAGATTTCTTGGATCAATTCGTTGTGGCTTATCTCAATGACATTCTTATATTTTCAGACACCTTGGAAGAACATCGCAGGCACGTCCAGTTAGTCTTGGAACGACTACAGGAGAACCATCTTTACATTAAACTTGAAAAATGTGAGTTTGAACAAACCAGTATCCAATTTCTGGGATATATCATCTCCCCAGAAGGTCTGAGCATGGATCCCATCAAAATCAATGCTGTAGTGGACTGGCCTGTTCCAAGAAATTTAAAAGACGTCCAGCGTTTCATAGGATTTGCAAATTTTTACCGAAAATTTATAAAGAACTATTCACGGATCATACTACCAATTACTACACTAACAAAAAAGACCAAAGTATTTTTCTGGTCTCCGGAGGCACAGGAGGCTTTTGACAAGTTGAAAACTCTTTTTACGTCTGCTCCATTGTTAGTACACCCAAATCCTGAATTGTCATTTACTGTCGAAGTGGACGCCTCGGACTCTGCAGTGGGAGCCATTCTGTCTCAGCGAGTTGGGGACAAAATGCAACTTCACCCATGTGCGTTTCTTTCCCACACCATGTCATCTGCAGAAAAAAACTACGACATCGGTAATAAAGAACTGTTGGCCATTAAAGTTGCCTTCTCCGAGTGGAGACATCTTCTGGAAGGTGCCAATCACCCTGTGACTGTCCTCACGGACCACAAGAATCTTGAATTCCTCCGTACAGCAAAAAGATTGTCTGCAAGACAAGCACGATGGGCCTTATTTTTCTCAAGATTCAATTTTATAATTTCTTACCGGCCTGGTTCAAGAAATGGCAAGGCTGACGCCCTGTCCAGGATGTGTTCGGAACCTCAGGAGAGGTCTAGTAATGACGATACAATTCTAGGCCCTAAAAATTTTTTGGGAATATTGCACTCTAAAGGACTATGTAATAGAATTAAAGATGGATACCAAGAGGACTCTTTCCTTAACCATCCTTCGGAAGACGTCGATCTTTCATTCAAAGAGGGGTTTTGGATGCAGAAACACAAAATATATGTACCTGAATCTTCTCGCCTTGAAGTCCTCAAAAGTGTCCATGATTCTAAACTGGCAGGACATCCTGGAGTTGCAAAAACACAAGACTTACTACTTCGTTTCTTTTGGTGGCCGAATTGTAGGAAGGACGTGAGGAAATATGTTTCAACCTGTTTAACATGCGCACGAAACAAGACCCCACGATCGTCTCCTCTAGGACTCCTGCAACCACTCCCAGTTCCATCCAGGCCTTGGGGATCTATTTCCATGGATTTTATTGTGGAACTACCCCCTTCCAAACAGATGACCGTCATCCTTGTCACAGTGGACCGACTCACAAAAATGGCCCACTTTATCCCAACTGAAGGAATTCCTACTGCTGAAAAAACTGCAGAACTGATAATCAAAGAGGTATTCAGGTTACATGGAATTCCTGACAGCGTGGTGTCTGACAGAGGCGTTCAGTTTACGTCAAAATTTTGGAAGAGTTTCTGTACAGCCTTGGGAGTCACTGTGAATCTTTCGACCGCTTTCCATCCTCAGTCCAATGGCCAGACGGAGAGAACGAACCAGACTTTGGAGCAATACCTCCGTTGCTTCATTTCCTATCTTCAGGATGACTGGGTGGACTATTTACCAACATCAGAGTTTGCCTACAACAACTCCATACATAGCGCTACATCTCAAACCCCATTTTTTGCTAACTATGGATTACATCCAGTATTTATCCCTAATCTGCCAGTGAACACTCCCATTCCTGCTGTTAATGACAGGCTTGCAAAATTACAGGAATCCCAGAAGGAACTATCAGAGATGTTACTTAAGACCCAGGAAGAATATAAGGAAGCAGCAGATAAACATCGGAGAGTGCCCCGTGCTCTTCAGGTTGGAGACAAAGTTTGGCTGTCCACTAAAAATCTAAAGACACAGGTGCCATCCTCCAAATTGGGTCAAAAATTCATTGAACCTTTTCAAATTTCTGCAAAATTAACCAGGTTGCTTTTCGTTTAAAACTTCCCAACAATCTAAAGATTCATCCAGTGTTTCACATATCCTTGCTCAAACCCTTTTGTGAAAACCCGTTTCCAGGAAGAACTCAGCCACCTCCTCCACCAGAAAGGATCCGTGGTGAAGAAGAATACATTGTGGATAAGATTCTGGACTCCCGAAAATTCAGAGGTAAACTGCAGTATCTGGTGCAGTGGGAAGGTTACGGACCAGAGGAAAATTCATGGGAACCAAAGGACAACGTCCATGCTCCTGGACTTACAAGAGCCTTTCATCAGAGGTACCCAGATAAGCCAGCTCCTGAGATGTCCAGAGGCCATCCTGGAAGGAGGGGAGTACTGTCAGGAATTGAACCCAGTACCTCTTGTCCACCGGCCAGCAGCTCTACCATCTGAGCTATTCTGCTGGCTGCAAGGTTCCTTGCTGAACCCAGATACCATTGACTGTTCTTCCTGATCGGCTCCACCCAGTGCTCTCTTGATTGGTCCTCTGATTGCCAATTACACACCCTATATAAGCCTGGCCCTGTGGGTGTGTCATTGCGAGATTATTGAGCTCCAAGCCTTTAGTCAAGCTCTTCCTGCTGTTCCTGATCCATTGCTACCAATACCGCTCTCCTGTGAACTGACCTCGGCCTGCCCTCCTGACTACGCTCTCCGCCTGATCCATTGCTACCAATACCGCTCTCCTGTGAACTGACCTCGGCCTGCCTTCTGACTACGCTCTCCGCCTGATCCAGTGCTACTAATACCGCTCTCCTGTGAACTGACCTCGGCCTGCCATTCTGACTACGCTCTCCGCCTGTTCCAGTGCTACTAATAACACCTTTCCAGTGTACCGACCCGGCTATCCTCTGACCACGTTACCTGCCTCTGCTTCCCCTAGTGTTTGCAGTAACATCGGCTCCAACCCTGACGGGATCCTGACACAGAAACAAAGAAGTTTGGAAGTGAATGGAGGGGACATAGGAATCTGGAGAGGACAGAGAGGTCTGGAGGAGACAGAGCAATCTGCAATGGACAGGAAAGTCTGCAGGAGACAGGAGTCTGGAAAGGATAGGAAAGTCTGGAGCGGACAGACAAGTTTAGAAAGGACAGATGAGTCTGGAGAAGACAAAGGAGTCTGGAGAAGACAAAGGAGTCTGGAAAAGACAGAAGAGTTTTGAAAGGACAGAGGAGTTTGGAGAGGACAGTGGAGTCTGGAGGGGACAAAGGCGTTTTGAAAGGTCAGAGAAGTCTGGAGAGCAGAGAGGAGTTGGCAGAGGACAGAGGAGTTTTGAGACGACAGAGGAGTCTGGATAGGACAGTGGAGTTTGGAGGGGGCAGAGGGGTATAAAGAGCACAAAGAGTACCGGTAGGAGACAAACGGGTGTGGAGAGGAGAGAAGAGTCTGGAGATCTCAGAGCAATCTATAAGTGACTTAATATCCTCTTCATCTTGTGAACATATACAAGTTTGGCCAAGGATGCAAGTGTCTGATGGATCAAATTGAAGTTGTTGTACAAGATAAGAAAAGCATGAATGAATGTTTCCAAAACCAGTGTCTCAACCGACCTCAGGTAGTTCCTGCTATTGCATCTAAACCCATTCATTTCAATGGAGCAGATCTGCAATACCAAATACAACCTATGTCCCGCTGTGGCTCTGTTTTCCGAGAAAGTGTCTGCCATGTTTTTCTAATCTGATTAACCCCGGCACACAAATCATCACATGCCACTTCTACTGTTTACAATCGCATTGAAGGGAATGGCTGAGCTTTTAAAGTATATTTTCTCTGAAGCTTTCCCGCATTTCAGAGATGAATGTGCGTGGCTGCGATCGTGCATCGAGGATCTTATTCATACTGCCTCCGGTTTGTGCAGCATGAATCGGGCTCTTTTTAAAGTGAATTCACCTGTCCATGATCTTTCCTCAGTTATTTTTGTAATAATCTTATTGTTGTATCTTCTTCCAAAAATGTCCGATTTGAGACGACTGAATGTGCTGAATATGAATTGTCAACACCAAAAAATACAAGCAAAGTAACGTATAAACCCGACCACAACAGCAGCCATAACAGAGAAATAAAACCAGTTCATGCGTTTTAAAACCTGCGCCACTTAAGCAACAGAACTTTAATTTCCGCCATTAATATTGACTTTTTGCTTGGAAATTAACGTGCTGGGAAAACTTAATGACGGAGAAGGAATAATCTCACCGAATAATGAGTTTATTACCATTGCAACTTTGTAACAAATTCGCAGTTTGTGCTTTAAAGACACATAAAACACATCTCAGCGGTTTTGCAAAGCAGAGCGCCATACAAGAGCGCCGGCAGGCATGCTTCCATTGTGCCCCGCGTGTATGACAGAAAGTGTTAGTCCCAACGTACTCCTAAGGAAGTCGAAGGATTTGATCAATCAGCATTTTAGCATTTGCATGCGAGCGTTGATGCTCAGTAATTATATGCAGTTCTGGTACTTACATTAATTAAAGCTGATTTCTCTGTGGCTGTAAAATGGTCATCCCCAAAGTGAGCGTCCTATGAAGTCATCACCCTATATTCAAAGTGACATTTTATTTTCCCAAGCATTTTAAGCTACACTAATATATGGCTTCTGTAAATGAAAGAATATTCGAGCGCACGGCACAAGGCGACTGATTGCCTCTCTTTCCTTTTGTCCCCGCTGCAGTTTGGTTTAAGAAGCGGTCATTTGCATGGTGGCTGCTTTGTAATTATCCCAAACAACAATGAAAACAAATTAGATCCTATTGTCAAATGGAAGTTACCCGCTCTTGATTAGAGGTCACGGGAAGACGAAAACTTTGGGGAAAAACATAGTTTATTTGTGCTAACACACAATTAACATTTGGTAATTGCCAGGAAAGACTCGCTTAACGGGTTGGAGATGGTTTTGGAGGAATTGCTTCGAGCTCATTGTAAAACATATTAAAGAAAATGTATCAGCAGAAAAGGAGCTTTTGTCAAAATCAGGTGTTTGTGTTACTTGTGTTACTTGTGTTTTTTAAACATGTCTTTTCTCAAGTCAAGACATTTATTAAAAAGAAAAAATTAGTATTCGTGCAGTTTCCACATTGGCCACTGGGAATATTTTAGACTTCCTGTCCTTTCAGGAGAGTTTTCAGCAGACTCCTTATCATCACACGCAGACATACAATGCATCCGCACACTGTGATTAATGGATACATGAACGCCAATATTGCTGTAAACATAGAAGTGTAAGATATTTAGTGCACAAAAGCCTCCAACCTCGTCAAGGTGACCTAAATATGGATGATCACTAGAAGGCCTCATCTAAGTGGGGAAGTGACAGGAGACCCGGCCTGGATGGGGAAGTAGGACATTACTGATGGGAGAGTAATATTTTGCCCAATAGCCAGTGTGAAAATTGCTATTTTTTTATATTCATATGGAAAATGATAAAGAAATGATAATATATATTTTGTATATATTATTATACAAATGAAAAACAACATTTAACAGAAAGATCAGAATGAAGCATGATGGCATTTTTACAGATAGGACAGGTGAAGGCAGAGTACATCCCGGATTACACGCCAGGCCGCTCACTCCTGGGCGGCAGTAGGAGGGACTGAGCTATATATGATTGTGTCCATAAAGAAAATATAAAGAAACAAGGTTTATATGATTTTTTACATTTCCCAGCTTAGTGTGATGCTACAGTATGTGTGAGTCCACGTGTGGTGGCTGATGGTCGTATAACACGTCAACTTTATGGCGATGATATATTAGTGAAATACGGCAGATCAATAAATCATCATGACCTTAGTCTCTACCTGTTCATCATTATACAGAAGTGTTGGACCAGTAAACTGTAGGTTAAGTTTTTCTGACCCCCGTGGTCACATCTCCACTCCAAAGTCCCAATAAACAGTTAATTATTGGAACGTTCCAGTATAAATCATTTGATGGATCTGCACAGAAATAAGGAACTGAGATTTCATTCCACTTCCAAGCTTTCCTGATAATGACAGTGACCACCGCCTGCAACAGATAGGTGGTTCCTTAAAGGGGTTGTCTGGTTGAGGTATCCCAGTTTCAATTATTCGATGACAACATTCTCATTAATAGAGGTGATTCCCTCAGGCAAGACCTTCATGTACCTACACAAGAAGGCATAGCTCTGTGCGGAGGACCAGTCATGGTCCATTGATTGTTATGGACATCATGTAATATGTAAGGTTCCGGTGACGGCGGAGCACCGACCAATTGACCCCTGCTTGTCTCAGATGATCATTGGGGTCTCGACAGCTTCAGTTTATTATAAAGGTTATCAGGATCATTCATTGTTATCATCTGTCCAAACTTGTGGGTTGGTTTGGAGCTGAGTGATGTGAACCCTACTGATCCCAAGAGTAGGCCTGCAAAATACCCAGCTGGAATGATGGAATATTCATTCTCAATGGAGCAGGTGGGAAAAGGAAAGCGCTGTGCTCATCTATGTCAGGCAGTCTTGTGGACTGGAGCGATGGTCATGCAAGCTCGAGAACAAAGGTGATAACTGGCTAATTCAAGGGGGTCCGATGATGGAACCCCCATTGGTCCTAAGAACCCTTCGGATACAATATGTGGCTGCGTATGCGTGCCTCGGCTTCTCCATTCATTCTCGATAGGACTGACCAAACAGAATGAGCTGTTGGATAACTTGGTGATTATTGGGGGTCTGTCCACTGGTACCTGCACGGATCCCATGAATGGGGCACCCAAGTATGCCATTACCATGCATAGCCTCTGCTACATTCACTCTCTTTGGGATTGCCAGTAAAAGCTGGGCCCTATGCTTATGGGGGAGCTTGGGAGCAAACAATGTGGTAAACCGAATTATTTAGTGTATCCTGGACCCTTTTAATCAGTTCATTAGCAGCACAGAAAAGTCCACTTTTTTTCCTTCATTGAGCCCTAATGCTTAGTCCCTTAAGTTGGCATCCTCTAGAACAGTGATGGCGAACCTTGGCACTCCAGCTGTTGGAGAACTACAACTCCCAGCATGCCTCAACTGCTGCAGGTTGCAAGGGCATGCTGGGAGTTGTAGTTTTACAACAGCTGGAGTGCCAAGGTTAGCCATCACTGCTCTAGAATGTCTCTGGGAGCAGAGGCAGATCCCCCTTTTACAGTTCACTGCTCTATAGGCCATCATCCACAGGTCAGGGGAAGGTGGGATGAGATCATCTCTCATTGTTTGAATATTCAATCAATTTCCATAGTTTATCCTTCAATGTTTGCAGGACAACAAACTGCATGTTCTGGTACAGTGGGTAATTAACACATTAGCAAACATCAGTTGTTCAATTACGCAGCGTCCTTGTCCTCCAAGGATAGCAACACAATAATCAACTCCAGAGTGAACGTTTAGGCTCATATGAACAATGGCCTATGTCTCTTGCCCCCCCAGAAGAAAAACACATCAATTCAAGAGTCAATGTTTCAGCTCACATGAACCTTGGCCTATGTCTCTTGACCCACTGAAGAAAAACACATCTGGTCTAATGAAGAACAAATGTTGTGTCGTCACCCATAATGTTCATGAAGACCTGGCCCATGCCAGGAGCGAAGGCAAAGAATGAAGAGGAGACTGAGACTGGAGCAGGATGGAGGCCTTAGGAAACCAATAGAGGACCGTGCTGGGCTATGATGGCAGGGACATGTGAGGGGCGAGGGGAGTATGGTAGAATTTATTGTACTTTTAACTCCTTTTGGACCCTTCAGGTAATTATCGTCAGTGGTCAGGAGACTTTCTTTTTTCACAGTGATTGGGGTACTTTTGACTCACCCCTTTATCTACAGGAACCTAATATATTTTTGTAAAATAAAAAAACTTTCTAAAGTTGTCCAGGATTTGTAAGCTGGACGGTTTATCTCCAGAGTGATCAATATTAACATTTTTGATAAAAGTAGGATAGGTTTGCTAAGACCACACTCTGACAAATCACCTGTCACACGCGGCTATTTCCCACAACGGCCATTTCCCCGATGGTCGCTTTGCTTCATGTGAAGACGGCTTCAGTCAAAACAGAAATGTCAGCAGTTGCTCGCAGCGTCACATTAAGAAACCTTGTTCTGAAGGCAGAATGCTTCACAATCAAGGCTGTTAATTATAATTATATTTATACAAACGAGGCTGGCAAGACGGAGAGCCCCCCAGGGATCTGCATTCCAAGATCCATATCTACCACGTAATCCCCCGACCTGGACACGTGTCACCACGGGAAGTGGAGTCATAACTTGTACTTGATCATTCTTAGCAGCTGGTGAAATAATGATTTTCAGAATGCAGAATCCACTTGAATAGGATTTGTTACACGTCTCCCCAAGAAACAATTAAAATGGATACAAAAATGTTTACTTCCCCCACCGCGAACTGGGAAACTTCTAACAATTTACTGTAGATGTTCAACTTCTCTCTACTTTATAGGTTTAGAAAGGTCCAAAGTATAAATAATCTTAAGAATACATTTTTCTGGGTGTCGAAGCTCCGAATGTTCTGCTTAAAGCTTAACAATAACATCTGCATGTGACTGCTGGCATCGGGACTTCCATTGTACTTAGAGGGGGATCCAATCTTTCAAAAAATGTAAAAGATTTAGAAAAAGTATTAAAAATAAAAACTGAAAAACCTTTAATGTCCTTATATTTCCCCAGAGATCTGGAGCAGAAGTACTGGAGATCCTGGCGGTCTTTGTTTACAAATGGCTGGTGTATGACCGCTGCAGACAATCCTGTATAACTGGCATTAGCGCTTCCATTACTGAATGCAAATGATAGTTGTATGACATGTGACCACTAAGACCAATGATTGGCTGCAGTGGTCATATGAGAGCTACTTGTCAACAAAGACCATGAATGACGTCATTGTTGGATGTTTGGCGGGGTGAAGAAACGAGTATAGTCTTGTCTATTATTTCATCACATCTTCATGTTTTTACTTTTTTTCCCCAAAAATTTAGAAAAGCCCCTTATTGATAAACATGTATGCATCAAGCTCTTGATCTCCCCTAGAGGTGGCTGCAGGCTACTACATTTTGAGGACTTATTGCCCTGACTGTGCAGCAAGGACTTTCGCGCTCTGTGTCAGATGCCTGTACAGAGATACTAATAAATCTGTCACCATTTAATGCTAGACCTAAAACTGAAAACTTCCTTTAAAATTTAAAAGAAAAATATATGCATGAAAGATGCAGATGGAAGAAACCAGGAGTCTAATATTATCTTATAGGACTTGTCCAGACCAGGAAAATAAAGCTACATTCTTCCAAAAATAGTCCCAGACCTGTCAGTGGGTTATGTCTGGTACTGCATCTCCCCTGAGGTAAGTGAGGCTGAGCTGCACTACAGACAGAGCATTGGGAGAGGCTCCTGCTGCAGTGAGGAGCATTGGGGAGAGGCTCCTGCTGCAGCCAGAAGCATTGGGGAGAGGCCCTTGCTGCAGCCAGAAGCATTGGGGAGAGGCTCCTGCTGCAGTGAGGAGCATTGTGGAGAGGCTCCTGCTCCAGTGAGGAGCATTGGGGAGAGGCTCCTGCTGCAGCCAGAAGCATTGGGGAGAAGCTTCTGCTGCAGCGAGGAGCATTGGGGAGAGGCTCCTGCTGCAGCAAGAAGCATTGGGGAGAGGCTTCTGCTGCATCAAGTTGTCTTAGAGACAGACATAGGACAGAGAGGAGGCAAAGCTCCGTTCATGACTGATCTTCTGTGACACCGAGGAGATAAATTTATAAATCTCTGATCCAGATTTCAGATTTTCACCATAATATGAGATGTTAGAATCCAAGAAGAGGATGATATTAGTGCAGGGTCCACATTTCTTTAGTAAAATTGCAAATTGGGAAAGGTGAATGGCTGCCAAACTGAGGAGGCCCTTCCAAATGTACTAAGTATCAGTATCTGACTGCTATGTATCGATACAACTTCCATATAAAAGGGTCCGTTATAAAGATGGCGGCCAGTGTATCCGAGCAGATGGCATCAAGAACTACAGAAGCCGGTTGCAGAATTCTCCAGGCCCCAATATTCCACTATATTGGACGACATTTTGTTAATCACTTCCACATTCATTTTCGACTGATTTAACACAGAAAACTGATAAATCAGCATCTTCTCCAAGTTTCTCTTAGCCGATGACACAATGGAAATTTTCACAAAAAATGAGCATTCGCTTTTCCCAACACTTGAAGATGATATAACGTCGAGCGCCTCTCAATAGCTGGTGACACGTGATGCACATGAGAAATCTCAGGGCTAAAATATTACATTCAGGAGGTAGAAATGACGGCTCCTGGCTGCTTAATGCCAAATCCATCACCTAATTAAATGATACTCACTGCTCCATAATAGAACATAACATAATGTGATTGCTAGCATGCACCACCACACTGTATAGACGTTTCTCGTTATAGGAAATATATTTTTAGCCCACGAACAAGAAATTCTATTCTCTAATGCCTAAGCAGCAGAAAAAATATAGAAAAAATATAAAAAATTCCAGTAAATATTTTTTTTATATTTTTCTTGTTGAATTACTAGAATATTGAAATGAAATATTTATCATTTGTTTTTTTCACTGCTGGAGTTATTTATTCACATCATATAATATAAATGACTGTAATAGGTTGAGAAACATGTTTTTAAATATATACAGTATAAATACACACACGTATATATGTTCACATGTATATACACACACATATATATACACACACAGTCTCACATACACACATCAATATATACACACACATACCACACATATATATATATATATATACACATACATACACATGTTCCTTGTCCTGCCGTGAGCGCCTGGTCTAAAGCTGCTTCCATGGCTGCAGCGTCTCCAGACTTGTCTCCATCGGGCACATCAAGGACATTATTGGTTGGTGTTTACACAGGAGCTGCCGGCAGCGTCTCTGAACTTGTCTCCATTCAGCACATTTTGGATATTATTGGTAGGTGTTTACACAGGAGCTGTCTGGACTTGTCTCCATCCAGCACATCAGGGACATCATCAGTCAGTGATTACACAGGAGCTTTAGGCAGCATCTCCAGACTTGTCTCCATTGAGCACATTGGGGACGTCATTGGGTGGTGATTACACAGGAGCTGCCGGCAGCGTCTCTGTACTTGTATCCATCAGCACATCAAGGACGTCATTAGTCAGTGATTACACAGGAGCTTTAGGCAGCATCTCCAGACTTGTCTCCATCGAACACATCAGGGACATTATTGGTTGGTGTTTACACAGGAGCTGCCGGCAGCGTCTCTGAACTTGTCTCCATTCAGCACATTTTGGATATTATTGGTAGGTGTTTACACAGGAGCTGTCTGGACTTGTCTCTATCCAGCACATCAGGGACATCATCAGTCAGTGATTACACAGGAGCTTTAGGCAGCATCTCCAGACTTGTCTCCATTGAGCACATTGGGGACGTCATTGGGTGGTGATTACACAGGAGCTGCCGGCAGCGTCTCTGTACTTGTATCCATCGAGCACATCAAGGACGTCATTAGTCAGTGATTACACAGGAGCTTTAGGCAGCATCTCCAGACTTGTCTCCATTGAGCACATCAGGGACGTCATCAGTCGGTGATTACAGTGGAGCTGTCGGCAGCATCTCTGGACTTGTCTCCATTGAGCACATCAGCGACGTCATTGGTTGGTGATTACACAGGAGCTGTCGGCAGCGTCTCTGGACTTGTCTCCATTGAGCACATCAGGGACGTCATCAGTCAGAGATTACACAGGAGCTTTAGGCTGCATC
Source organism: Oophaga sylvatica (assembly GCA_033576555.1). Lineage (NCBI taxonomy): Eukaryota > Metazoa > Chordata > Amphibia > Anura > Dendrobatidae > Oophaga > Oophaga sylvatica. The sequence continues at coordinate 71,098,950 of JARQOD010000009.1, forward strand.
TCCAGACTTGTCTCCATTGAGCACATCAGGGACGTCATCAGTCAGAGATTACACAGGAGCTGCCGGAAGCATCTCCGGACTTGTCTCCATCGGGCACATCAGGGACGTCATCAGTCGGTGATTACACTGGAGCTGTCGGCAGTGTCTCCAGACTTGTCTCCATTGAGCACATCAGGGACGTCATCAGTCATGTGATTACACAGGAGCTGCCGGCAGTGTCTCCAGACTTGTCTCCATTGAGCACATCAGGGACGTCATCAGTCGGTGATTACACAGGAGCTGCCGGCAGTGTCTCCAGACTTGTCCCCATTAGGGACGTCATCAGTCGATGATTACATAGGAGCTTTAGGCAGCATCTCCAGACTTGTCTCCATTGAGCACATTGGGGACGTCATCAGTCAGAGATTACACAGGAGCTGCTGGCAGCATCTCTGAACTTGTCTCCATTCAGCACATTTTGGATATTATTGGTAGGTGTTTACACAGGAGCTGTCTGGACTTGTCTCCATCCAGCACATCAGGGACATCATCAGTCAGTGATTACACAGGAGCTTTAGACAGCATCTCCAGACTTGTCTCCATTGAGCAAAATTGGGGACGTCATTGGGTGGTGATTACACAGGAGCTGCCGGCAGCGTCTCTGTACTTGCATCCATCGAGCACATCAAGGACGTCATTAGTCAGTGATTACACAGGAGCTTTAGGCAGCATCTCCAGACTTGTCTCCATTGAGCACATCAGGGACGTCATCAGTCGGTGATTACAGTGGAGCTGTCGGCAGCATCTCTGGACTTGTCTCCATTGAGCACATCAGCGACGTCATTGGTTGGTGATTACACAGGAGCTGCTGGCAGTGTCTCCAGACTTGTCTCCATTGAGCACATCAGGGACGTCATCAGTCGGTGATTACAGTGGAGCTGTCGGCAGCATCTCTGGACTTGTCTCCATTGAGCACATCAGCGACGTCATTGGTTGGTGATTACACAGGAGCTGTCGGCAGCGTCTCTGGACTTGTCTCCATTGAGCACATCAGGACGTCATCAGTCAGAGATTACACAGGAGCTTTAGGCAGCATCTCCAGACTTGTCTCCATTGAGCACATCAGGGACGTCATCAGTCTGTGATTACACAGGAGCTGCCGGCAGTGTCTCCAGACTTGTCTCCATTGAGCACATCAGGGACGTCATCAGTCTGTGATTACACAGGAGCTGCCGGCAGTGTCTCCAGACTTGTCTCCATTGAGCACATCAGGGACGTCATCAGTCGGTGATTACACAGGAGCTGCCGGCAGTGTCTCCAGACTTGTCCCCATCAGGCACATCAGGGACGTCATCAGTCGATGATTACATAGGAGCTTTAGGCAGCATCTCCAGACTTGTCTCCATTGAGCACATCAGGGACGTCATCAGTCAGAGATTACACAGGAGCTGCCGGAAGCATCTCCGGACTTGTCTCCATCGGGCACATCAGGGACGTCATCAGTCGGTGATTACACTGGAGCTGTCGGCAGTGTCTCCAGACTTGTCTCCATTGAGCACATCAGGGACGTCATCAGTCTGTGATTACACAGGAGCTGCCGGCAGTGTCTCCAGACTTGTCTCCATTGAGCACATCAGGGACATCATCAGTCGGTGATTACACAGGAGCTGCCGGCAGTGTCTCCAGACTTGTCCCCATCAGGCACATCAGGGACGTCATCAGTCGATGATTACATAGGAGCTTTAGGCAGCATCTCCAGACTTGTCTCCATTGAGCACATTGGGGACGTCATCAGTCAGAGATTACACAGGAGCTGCTGGAAGCATCCCCGGACTTGTCCCCATCGGGCACATCACGGACGTCATCAGTCGGTGATTACACAGGAGCTGCTGGCAGCAGATCCTGATGACTGATGATTTGTACATTCAGACTTCATCCGAAGCTGGATGTCTATATATAAATATACATAATTATATAACAATGAATATTTATATATTATATAATATATATTATTATTTCATAGTTTCCTCACTGTATTAATTCACGCTGGTTCAGAAAATATACCTCATTTTTTTCCCTAAAATTATATACTTATGCATTCTAGCTTGCAAAATGTAATTTATTTTCAGAATCAGCGATCTGCTCTCCCTTGCTGACATTATGCATCGCCAGTGCTCAGCCGCTCATTTCTCAGTACGTGGCTTCAGTGAGGTTTAAAATTTGATCATGCAAAGGAGTCACCGATTGGGTTTCAGACCATTGACTTGTCCTTTACTCCACACCAGCGAAGCTATTTCACCAAGCTATTCCTGATCCTGCGCTGATACATAAACCGTGCGGCAGTGTAAACCTCTGATTGGTGACATCTACTTTTAGCATCATGTATTTTACCTTTTATCGCTTAACATGTATCTTATCTTGTAGTTACACTGCATCGGTTTCCTGGATGATAGCACAAAGGTAAGAAGGAAAAAAAGGCTAAAAGATACTGAAGCAGCAGTTTTATATGCAACCTAATACATTTCAGTTATGTAAAAATGTTCAAAAACCTCGAACATAATATATTTAATGCAAATAGTAATAAAAATGGATAGAAATAAAGGAATAATGTATAAAATGAAAAACACTTTTTTAGTAGTTTTAAAAATGTTTATGTTATTTAAATTTCAGTTTTTATTTATTAGAACATCTGTAAAAGTTATAAAACTATCTTGCAACTGAGTTTTTCGGAGTAAGTCTGTGCCAAAAAGACACCTGAAAGATCACTTAAAAAAGCGCTTGATGCTCATTTCTATTGTACAACCACTTTGCTGTTATTGTATTCGGTGTTTTGAGTATTTTTTTCCCACTGCAGGTTGTAAAAATACTTGATGGGGAAAAAAAACTGCAAAAAAAGTTTCAGGAAAAAAACTGTTCCAAAACACATCAGGACATGGTTCAGAAAATTAAAAACTCCACGACAAATGAGTGTTTCCACTAGAATACTTGACATTTTTCACAGCATCAAAAGACTTTATCTCCCCGATTCATCAAAGCTTTTATGCCAGAAAAGTCACAAAATGAAGGCGCAATTCAGAGTTGTGCCAAAGTGTTGGGATTTCTGACATTTATATGCCAGTCTTCATAAATCGGGCCCCAAGTGCACATAATCTTAGGGTATGTTCACATTGAGTTTTTTTCTGGAGTTTTTGGAGCAGGAACTCCCCAAAAGCCACAAGTTCAAAACACAACAAGTTTTGAATGAGGATTTGGAAAGTTTTTGCTCCAAAACCTCCTGAGAGAACTCGGTATGCACATATTGGAAAGTTATATGATAAGTCTTTTTGCTGAGTTTTCAGGACAAGACAACAAGCAGATCCTCCAAGCTTTTGAGGAGTTTTGAGTTTTGAGGAGGATTTGGAGAGTTTCAGCTCAGTATTCGATCAGTTTATGCTCCAGAAACTCCTTGAAAGTTTCCATGTGCTCTTAGCCTTTGACTTCTTCACTTAGATAATTGTGACTATTCATCTAAAGGTTTCGCCATCATATGTTGAATATTAACTTTTATTTTTCATCAGGGGGCACCATAAACTACAATATGTCTCCGGAGGTGGAACCCGGTCCCTGAGCTCCAATGTAAAAACTCTCAGAGGCTCCCACCGTCCATGTGCCAATTAGAACCTCCATGTTTTGTTAAGTTGCAGATGACCTCCTTATATATTGGGCCTCACTAGACACCAGAGTCCAGGGACGATCACCACTTTTGCATAAAATTTGGCATCTTTTTCATTTTGAAAGTTTGTTAAATTGTTAATGACAATTATAATATTAATGAACATTATGGCTTTAAGCGGCTCAGAGCCATTATACTCCCCTTTATATATATATATATATATATATATATATATACTGTTCAATTTAATTAAAAGGGATAAGGACTTTTTTTCCTGCTGGATCTTATATGAATGAAGCAGAAAATAAAGTTATGGCACCACTCGATGGCGGATTATTATGTATCCTTCCCTTATAGTGTTGAGCAAGTGTATTATACAATCCTCTCTTTATATGCTTTGCTAAAGTGCTAGTATTGGGGTCTCCTGCTGTTCCTCCTGACAGACAGTCCAGGGGGCTTCATAAGTATACTGCACTCTATTGACATATCCTACCAAAAAACACAACAACAAAAAAGCTGTCAAAAACTATCATCTATTCACTCATTAGCAGAGAAAATCACAATATAAAAACATGAATATAAAGAAGCTTGAGAAGTAAATATGTTTTGATAGAAAAATAAACAATAAAATAAATATAAAGATATTACTACATAAATGTATGATAATAAATAATATCAATTATGATAATAAATATTAATAATACTGAAAAATAATAATTAATACTTGTGTTACAGAAATAGGTTTCAATAGTAAAACAAAAATAATAAAACAAAAATTATAAATATATTTATATATACATCTTCACGTTAATAAATAACATAAAGATAATAAGTATTAATAATACTGAAAATAAAATTTAAAATATCAATAAAAATAGAGATGATAATAATAGTAATTGGGCTATAAAATATGTTTAAAAAGTAACATAAAAAATAATATAAAAAATAAATACAAATATCTAAATGTGTTAATAAATAATATCAATGATTATGATAAATATTAATAATATTGAAAATAAAACAGAAAAAAATAGAGAAGATACTAGTAATACTCTTGTTACCATAAGAATAATGTCTCAAAGATTTATATATTCAAAAACAATGATTGTATCCATTCTGCCCTGGTGGAACTGTTTCTGTTACATTGTATCTTTCTATGTTCTAGATATAAACCAGGAATAAGGAATCCAATGCAGGTATAAAAAAAAATTAACCAAACATTTTAGCAGCTGATAAAATACAGCACGCCTTAAATATTTATCTCCTCTCATGGTTCCCGGCCTTAGGGTCCTCTAGTACTTTCTTTAGAATCTCGAAATATAAAATATGTATTCCCTTTTTTTTCTTCATTGTTTGCCTGAGTGATCCACAGAAGCTGCCTGTCTGTGGTTATTCGGGACCCTGGAGGAATACTGGGGGGCTTCGGAAAGGCGGATAATCTTCTACATTAAGTGATGTCTGTCTTAAAGAATTCAGTAGACATCGGGCTGCTTATGTCAAAAGGAATCTATGCATTTCCCGCACTGGAACAGTCACCCGATCACCGGATTGTCTGAATGTGAGAGAGAACATTTTGGGTTTTAACATGTGAAATGAATGCCAGACCTGCACTTAAAATCCCACTTTCCATTAGTCCTTTAAGAGAGACATATAAAACATTGGATGTTTTTGATGTGGGTTTAAGGCCACGGAGCTCAAAATCCACAAAATTTCACATTACACTTAAACAAATGGAACACACATTTTGGGAAAGATCCCTAGATTTATAGCGAGCAAATAACAAAATCCGATTGACACAATGTTTGATTTTACGTGAAGCCTCGGTTAAATAGCGCAATGCTTTATTATGGATTAGTCAGATGAAGGGGGATTTTTGGGAGATTATGACTGGTTATTTTAATATATATGTACCCTTGTGCCAAAGACATTGGCTTATAATTACTATGGAAAAGCCTTGTGCAACTTTGGTTAACCTATACTTAGATATTATGGTATTAAATGCACAGAGCAAAGCATTATATATATATAATATACCTTCTGTCTACTGATGGGTTGATTGGAGAGGCAGGGGATATAAAGTGTCCTATGGCTTCCTTGTTACATTTGCACTTATGAAATTGTGTTTTCAGAGTGACATTTGCTAACTCTCGTACCCAGCAAAGACATACATTACTTTTTCTGTACATACCATTATCTAATATGTCCAGAAACTGTCAAAATTTAAATACTTTGTAACTTTTTTCATTGGGTGGTTCCTTTTCATTAACATCCTACCAGCACTATAGATGCTGACACTTTCATTCAGTCACTCCCCAGCATGCATTGCTCCTGTCCTTAACTGAGAACTTCCCTGTGTGCAGTACAACAGACAGGAGAGCAAGAGCAAGGAGACAAGGACCACTAAGACCCACCCCCACTCCCTGTAGGGAGACTAAGACCCACCCCCACTCCCTGTAGGGAGACTAAGACCCACCCTCACTCCCTGTAGGGAGACTAAGACCCACCCTCACTCTCTGTAGGGAGACTAAGACCCACCCCCACTCCCTGTAGGGAGACTAAGACCCACCCCCACTCCCTGTAGGGAGACTAAGACCCACCCTCACTCCCTGTAGGGAGACTAAGACACACCCCCACTCCCTGTAGGGAGACTAAGACCCACCCTCACTCCATGTAGGGAGACTAAGACCCACCCCCACTCCCTGTAGGGAGACTAAGACCCACCCCCACTCCCTGTAGGGAGACTAAGACCCAGCCCCACACCCTAGAGAGACAGTGACCATCCTCCCTTCATGTAATTCTTCTCTTCTCCTCTTCTAGCGTTGGATCACACTTGACAACAGGCAGTGGACAGCAGGTTCCTGAAGAGCAGATTGGTTATGGTTGCAATACACGGGCAGTATACAGTACATTCCTAGACTACCCTAGAAGCAAATTCATCTTTTATCTATCCAGGAATTTAGAATCAGAAAAATGAATCTCCAAAATAAAATATATAAATAACAAGAACATCCCGGATTGCTGGAAGCTCAGTAGTGATAGCTTGCTATAAAGTGGAGATTCCCTTTAACTTCTCGTATCTATTGGTTGTCATAACTGAGTATTAGGGCAGATTTTGTATTATGAGATGTATAATAAACTCTTTACAATCTTGGGTCTTATTTTCGGGCACAACAGCTCTTTCTGGGCATTTTGGGTTGTTAGCATTTGTATAGATGACCCTGAATCCGGTTACTTTTCCCACTTTTGTGCATTATTTTCCTGCCCTTATTCACGTCGGGATCCGGCACACGGACCGCACAGTCAGATATATTCTTGGATTAGTCAGTGGGTCTAAACATAAAGTTCCCAACGCCAGTTATTATCTGTAAACTTTCCTGCATTGTCTACGGCCGCCCGGTGCAAAATACGAAACCATGGCAAATGGTCCCGAAGAGCGCTGCAATCTGTAGACGGACGCTCGCCCGGTGGTGAGAATTAAGGCTTTCAGTCTACGTTTCTGGCATGCACACAATGCCATTTTTTTTAGAGAAAAAAATGGACAAAGTAAATGCTGTCTCCCAAAATGCAAAGTAAACTATCACCTCCATTACCATGTGGCCGCTGTCTGCATACTCCTCAGGATAACATCAACATCTTCTGGAAAGCATCAGTTTGTTAATGGAGTCAGTGCCGTTGGCTTTATTTTAAGTGGTTTGTGATGAATGACTTCTGAAAATGCCTCATAGTTAAGTGGGGAAGGAAGATACTGAAAGGTGCATGGAGACTAATCAATGAGCAGGGGAGGAAAATGGAGGAACATTTAGGTGAAGAAGATCAGAGGAGATTACAAGTGGAGGATTCATTCCAGATCCCTTACTCAGACTCTTCAAATGCACTTTCATTTTTTTTAAATTTTTCCACAAATTTGCAGCATTTTTCAATTAATTCTTTACAAATATTTTTGAAGATACATTACATTTCTAATATGCATTTTTTTGCCATATTTTCAAGTTCTATAGAAAAGGTCTTTGGGGAAAAAACATCATATCTAACACCAAAAATGCAAAAATCTTCTGTTTAATAATTCAACCAAAGTGGAGATGATATAATGAAAGCTCCAGGCTGCTGTGCGTTTAAAGATGCTGTTTAGATGTGCGCTTTTTAGGTCCTATCTTTTTTTTGTTATTAGGTATCTACTGGGCCCATAAAAAAAGCTTGTAAAAAACTCAGTTGCATTTTTAAGTCCAGAAACCCAGCATTTTTCTACTAAAATACCTATAAAAAAAAAGCTGCTTCGAACCTGCACGAAAAATATCAAGAAAGGCTGGGATGTCTTCCTGGAGCAAAACAATATGGTATCTTACAGTTATTAGGTTCTTTAGAAGGACGTAGATCTGGGGATTTATTCTGACGGAGTATAGGCTGAACTGGATGGACAAATGGCTTTTTTAGGCCTTGATAACCATGTTACTATGTTACTATGTATATATCACAATGGAAAAACACATAGAAATGCATTTCTCAGAGCAAATTGCTGTTGCGTATTTTGGTGCAAAAAATCTGCAACAGAAAAAAAATCAGTACCCATTCATGATGGAATATAGATAATCCCACTGTGCAGAACAAACCAGGCCAAAATCTGCAAGACATCCGAAAGTTTCCGCACATGAGATTCATCCATACTCCAAATAAACCTGGCTACATGATTATTAGTGGATACATCACTTTAGGAGACGGCAAGCTCATTATGTGCAGATCACATTTCTCACCATAAGTTTGGGAAACCTTTCCAGGCGAGAGTTTGTTGCGTGTGCCGTCTCATGGCTGCTATACAAGAACAGCGGCATTTTACCCAGAGAAGAAGCTGTTGCCTCCTTGTGAGAAAAAACGAAAAGTGTTTTTTACATTCTAGCGGTGATATAAAACGCTAGGTAAGAAAGAACCACAAATAAGAATCAGAACAAATAAGAAGTGCAAAGTGTAAAGAAATTCCGCAAATTTCAGGCTATATTTAGTCACACCCTTCATCCTTGAAGGGAACCTACAAGTAACGTTACACCTGCGCCAGCAGAGGTAGTGCAGGAGAGCGCAGTGTAACAGGTAGCCAATGATATCTATTGTGGCGCCGGTCACTGCACTTTTGCACCAAAATTTGAATTTTATTGACTTGCAAATTGGGTGCACAGGTGCCGTGGTGGCGGATCAGTGAAGTTGCAGTCTATTGTTTTGCTTCTCTTCCCTCAGCCTCCCCTCCCAATTATCTACTCCCAACATCTCCCAACATACTTGACAAAATGCAACAAATCCTGTCTCTCTTGTCAATCACAAAGTCGAGGCAGCACTGGTGGAGAGCAGCAAAGAGAAGCCATAGACTGCAAGTGCACTTATCCACCACACCAGTGCACTTATCCACCACACCAGTGCACTTATCCACCACACCAGTGCACTTATCCACCACACCTGTGAACTTATCCACCACACCAGTGCACTTACCCACCACACCACTGAACTTATCCACCACACCAGTGCACTTACCCACCACACCACTGAACTTATCCACCACACCAGTGCACTTATCCACCACACCAGTGCACTTACCCACCACACCAGTGCACTTATCCACCACACCAGTGCACTTATCCACCACACCAGTGCACTTATCCACTACACCAGTGCACTTATCCACCACACCAGTGCACTTATCCACCACACCTGTGAACTTATCCACCACACCAGTGCACTTACCCACAACACCACTGAACTTATCCACCACACCAGTGCACTTACCCACCACACCACTGAACTTATCCACCACACCAGTGCACTTATCCACCACACCAGTGCACTTACCCACCACACCAGTGCACTTATCCACCACACCAGTGCACTTATCCACCACACCAGTGGACTTCCCCACCACACCAGTGCACTTATCCACCACACCAGTGCACTTACCCACCACACCACTGAACTTATCCACCACACCAGTGCACTTACCCACCACACCACTGAACTTATCCACCACACCAGTGCACTTATCCACCACACCAGTGCACTTACCCACCACACCAGTGCACTTATCCACCACACCAGTGCACTTATCCACCACACCAGTGCACTTACCCACCACACCAGTGCACTTATCCACCACACCAGTGCACTTACCCACCACACCAGTGCACTTATCCACCACACCTGTGAACTTATCCACCACACCAGTGCACTTACCCACCACACCACTGAACTTATCCACCACACCAGTGCACTTACCCACCACACCACTGAACTTATCCACCACACCAGTGCACTTACCAACCACACCAGTGCATTTATCCACCACACCAGTGCACTTACCCACCACACCAGTCTACTTACCCACCACACCCGTGCACTTACCCACCACACCCGTGCACTTATCCACCACACCAATGCACTTACCCACCACACCAGTGCACTTATCCACACACCAGTGCACTTACCCACCACACCAGTGCACTTACCCACCACACCCGTGCACTTACCCACCACACCAGTGCACTTACCCACTACATCCGTGCACTTATCCACCACACCAGTGCACTTACCCACTACACCAGTGCACTTACCCACTACACCAGTGCACTTGCACACCTAATTTACATGTTAAAAAATCTGAATTTCAGTTCAGCGGGGCAGCAGATTGTGGCATAATAGGGATCTTTCCTAATGTTTAACACTACCCTATCAGCGTGCAAAGATATAGTGTTACTGACAGGTGCCCTTTAACCCCTGAATGACATGGTATGAAAAGCCCTTAATGACCGTTCATTTTTTCCTTTTTTTTCCTCTCCACAAAGCTTTTTTATTTATTAACTCCTGCATCTGTATGAAGCCTTGTTTTATGGGAGATAATTTGCATTTTTTACCAGTGTTTACAAGTATTTATAAATGATTAAATTATATATATTAATATTTACAGAAAACATACTCGTGTTTCACTCCACATAACCTGTTGAACTATTTTTTTCAGGCTACTAGAAAGTAGTGTTTGTTTTTTTGTCATTTCATGTAGAATAAAGTATGTGGAATAAAATGTTTTTTTAATATCATTTTTTTAATTTTTCAAGGTACTTTTTATTTTAGTTCTAAATTATTATTTTTTTTGTTACATTTTAGATTGATTTATATATTTTACATCTTATGTCCCTCAGGAGGTCATAAGCGCCTAAGAGCCCGGGTCACAGGTAAAACAGCTCCCAACATGGCGCAGCTCACTGGTAGAGCCGATGGTCTTCGTAGATCCTGCAGCTTAGCTGTGCCTGGAGGACGACCGGTGAGGATATGGTCCTCGGTATTAGTAGAAATGCCGGTATTTCTCAGTGAGCGCTATGTAACCTGGAAAAGAGAAGACACAATCGGGGTAAATCATTTGTATCATGAGATGCGCTGAGTGTGAGTACACCTCTGGACATCTTGCTTCATGTGTCCTCCATCTCATGACCGCTGGGGGGTCTGCGAGCTTTATGGCGGGTAAATCTCTATTCCTACTTCCCTTACCACTTCCCCATTAATAACACAAAGAGACCCGTCCTTCCCATCTATATTAGTACGGTTGTATTCTATCCTTTTTTCAGATTTGGTAACATTTGGCCACCTGCTCGGCAAGATGATACATTGTAACAATTTGGCCGTGAATTCAAAGTTCTAATATGGAAGAAAACATCAACCGTTCAGCTAAAAAAAAATCTTCAAAAAAAGCAAAAAATGAAGAGTTAGCGAAGTCTACCAGACTCTTTTGATCCTCCTTATCCCTAGAAAAGACATCAGAAGTGGCTCTATAATGGCCTCACCACAAATCGATCATCATTGAAGATGATGATGATGAACATTCCATGAATGTCTTCTATTCCTTGTGATATCAGCAATACACCTTCAAGGGAATTCTTTCTCACAGACATGACTTAATGTGGAAAGCTCCCCCTCCCCGCGCCTCCCGACAGGCTCTCTGGTATTCCTTCACGGTTTCACATAACCACAGATTGGCAGCTATTGTGGATCACTCAAGCAAACAAGAAGATGAAGTAAGGAACCGAAGTGAATACATATTTTATATTTTGAATTTCTAAAGAAAGTACGAAGGGACCCTCAGGCTTGGAATCATGAAAAGGAGATAAATATTTAAGGGAAACTGTATTTTTATCTCTGTATAGAGGAAAAAAATATTGGGTGGCATTGTGATGTTGTGTTTTTTAAGATTTGCATGTGAAAACAGGAAGTTTTTGACCTTTAGAGAAACATCAATGGTTCTTCTAAATATAATAACATGTACATCCCAAATGCAGGGCCAGACTGTGAACTTGGCCGCTCGAGCGGGAAGAGCCGATATTACTGCAGCTGCAATTCCCGCCACCACAGTTGTCATAGCGATTTCAGAGAAATGGAGAAAGCTGGTGACGTGACTGGAAGTTGTTGGATTTCAATGCAAAATCGTCAACGCCTCCAACTGTCACAGGTCTTTGGGCCACGGGGACCTTTTAGACTCTTCTAGGAATCAGGACCCGTGCTTCCTCCATAGATACGTCTCTGAATATTGCAGACACTCGCCACCACCTCAGTTGTAATGCTTTGTGCAGTCAAATGGACCATAAAGTGGGAATATTTTGTGGACTTTTTCAAACAGAGAGCTTACAACTTACAAGTGTTTTTCTTTTTCAAATGTAATATCCGCCACTGCCACCAATTTATAAAGCGGGAAACTTTTTTGAAACACCAAAATTGCATTTAATAGTGGTCTGCTAAGGGCGTTGTCTTCCCAAACAAGATGGTCAGTATCCATATGTTACATACGATATGATCCGGATAAGGGGCTGTTCCTGAAAGCCTAGTGTGAGAGGTGGAGCAGCAAGCCCTCTTGCCTTCACCAAGGATGAGAAACGTAATCTTGCCCACAAGAGTTTCGAGCAGTGTTTCTAATTCCTTGTAAGAAACCAATGTACGGTCCTTGCAAGAGTCAAGCCCAACATACGGTCCATGTAAAAGTCAACACCAATGTACGGTCCGTGTAAAAGTCAACGCCAACATACGGTCCGTGTAAAAGTCAACGCCAACATACGGTCCGTGTAAAAGTCAACGCCAACGTACGGTCCATGTAAAAGTCAACGCCAACGTACAGTCCTTGTAAAAGTCAACGCCAACATATGGTCCACGTAAAAGTCAACGCCAACATACAGTCCTTGTAAAAGTCAACGCCAACATATGGTCCATGTAAAAGTCAACGCCAACATACGGTCCATGTAAAAGACAACGCTAACGTACGGTCCGTGTAAAAGTCAACGCCAACATACGGTCCGTGTAAAAGTTAACGCCAACATATGGTCCGTGTAAAAGTCAACTCCAATGTACGGTCCGTGTAAAAGTCAACGCCAACATACAGTCCTTGTAAAAGTCAATGCCAACATATGGTCCATGTAAAAGTCAATGCCAACGTACAGTCCTTGTAAAAGTCAACGCCAAAGTACGGTCCGTGTAAAAGTCAACGCCAACGTGCGGTCCGTGTAAAAGTCAACGCCAACATAGGTCCGTGTAAAAGTCAACGCCAACGTTCAGTCCATGTAAAAGTCAAGGCCAACGTACCGTCCTTGTAAAAGTCAACGCCAACATACGGTCCTTATAAAATTCAACGTCAACGTACGATCCTTGTAAAATTCAACGCCAACGTACGGTCCGTGTAAAAGTCAATGCCAACATACGGTCCGTGGAAAAGTCAACACCAACGTACGGTTCGTGTAAAAGTCAACGCCAACATATGGTCCATGTAAAAGTCAACGCCAACGTACGGTACATGTAAAAGTCAATGCCAACATACGGTCTGTGTAAAAGTCAACGCCAACATACGGTCCGTGGAAAAGTCAACACCAACGTACGGTTCGTGTAAAAGTCAACACCAACATATGGTCCATGTAAAAGTCAACGCCAACGTACGGTACGTGTAAAAGTCAACGCCAACGTACGGTCCTTGTAAAATTCAACGCCATCGTACGATATTTGAAAAATTTAACGCCAACGTACGGTCCTTGTAAAAGTCAACGGAAGCTCTTATCCAGGTGGAGGAACTTCTCCCTGATATACACACTTACCCAATGTCTTAAGAGGCGCACGAAAAAACAGGAGACCTCATAGACTTTGAGAACAGTTTAAAATCTCCTAGATGGTTCAGAACCACTGCAAAGGCAGCACTTACTGCTGTGCATGGAGCCGTAGGGCCTGACCACCAAACTGAGCCCTAATGTCCTGACGCACATAAAGCTTTGTTCGCACCATGAGCTTGTGGTGAGTTTTTCATGCTGCAGATTTTCTACAGCTATTAGCTTATTTGCATTTTCTATTTTTATTTTCTTTAACAGTTTTTGTCCTTTTTTTTGCTTTGTCATGTTTATTTAAAGCTGCTTTGTTTTTGAGATTTTCTTTTACTTTTTATTTCTTAGACAAAATATATTGATCCCGTCATGTGAGGGCTGCATGCATTTTTACTGGTGGATTATGTGCATCTAATACAATTCTATGGGGAAATTCTGAACGTAAAACTCAGCAAATGAACAAGAGAAACTGACATTTGAAACGCACCACAGGCCAGTGTACGCTGTGTAAGACAAATCATGTTGGGCTGAGATTTCTAGAAATCCCATCCACTCTGCTGTAAGAGAGCGTGCAAAACTTTAGTAAAAAACTCACCTCACCAAAAACTCATCATGGGGGAACGTAACCCTTAGGCTATGTTCACACGTTCCATTCTTTTTTCTGCAGGCAAACCTACTCTCTTGGCATTAAAGAAGCTACTTACAAAAGCAGGTTTTAGCGTGTTTTAGCTGCTTCATTTTGTGCATTTTTGCTGCGTTTCTGCTGTGTTTTTTGCTGCTTTTTTGGTGCAGATTACATGTGCTATTTCTCTACCGTCCATGTTTAATAAAGTTAGTTTTATTTAATAAAAGCGCAGGAAAAAACGCAACAAAAACACAATGTGTGAATGTATCCTAAGGGAGCCGAAAAGGAAGAATGGGAAAATTGAACTGGAATATCATGTGGTTATGAGATAAACTGTCTCTGGATGAATTGTCCTGCAGTAACATTTCCAAATGTCGACACGTATAATACTGTGCAGTAACGAACCGGATCCACAGAACTTGTTTCAGCTTCATACAATAGATCTGTATTCTGTAGATTGTTCCGGGGCTTCAGCCTCAGCATCCCGTCACTTGGGAGGAAGCAATTCTTTCCAGACCTTTTGCTTTCTCCAAGGATCATGGGTGAGGTGATAAGTAATGGTAAGTGCACAATTTTCTGTTACATTTTTCCTTTCACTTTTTTTTTTATTATTTCTCATTTTTGAGTTACTCTTATGTTCACAGTTCACAAACCAAAATGAGAGAGAAAAAAAAAAGCTCCGGGTCCGTTACTGTGAATATTTTTTATATCCTTAATGCAAGACACCGAGACACTGATAAACCTGAAATATAGAAGATTGTTCTGAAATAAGGACAAAATAAAGTGAAATCAGTGGAAGATGAGATTCTACATAAATGACCTGGACGTGAAAGCGATGTTTCTGTTGTGTCTTGTGTCCGGGTATTTGGATGTGTCACTTCTGAGGATTGTGAAAAAGGCTTGTAGGAACAAATAATCACCTAAATTAAGGGCTAGAAGACAAGTAACTTGGGTTTTTCAGTTAGACCATTGTCTTTTTCTGTCAATGTGTCAAAAAAAGGATTTATTTACGAGAGGAAACTTTAAAAAATGTATAAACAGGAAATAATAATAATATCAACAATAACAATACATAAAAGAGGCTGTCCATCCAAAGACATTTCAGAGTTACTGTATCTCGCGATAAGTTCCTGTTCTTCAAGGCCCTACAGTCCATGGAGACGGAACAAGATCTGTGAGGGCAGACAGGGGCCCCAGTGCTCATTGGTTTATTACTTTTTGCATTGGCATAGGTATCTTGGAATGGACAGGAAGAGTGTAAGTAGCGAAGGTAATCAGCGCCATCCGAAGCCCAGGTAACCTGCGCCGTTCATAGCGAAGGTAATCAGCGTAGTTCGTAGCACAGGTAACCAGCACCGTCCATAGCGCAGGTAACCAGCGTAGTTCGTAGCACAGGTAACCAGCACTGTCCGTAGTGCAGGTAACTAGTGCCGTCCTTAGTGCAGGTAAACAGTGCCGTCTATTGTTCAGGTAACCAGTACCGTCCCTTGCCCAGGTAACCAGCTCCATCCGTAGCGCAGGTAAGCAGTTCCGTCCATAGTGCAGGCAACCAGCGTCATCCATAGTGCAGGTAACCAGCGTCATCCATAGTGCAGGTAAACAGCGCCATCCGTAGTGCAGGTAACCAGCGCCGTCCATAGTGCAGGTAAGCAGCGCCGTCCATAGTGTAGGTAATCAGCTTTGTCCATTGCACAGATAACCAGCGTCGTCCATAGTGCAGGTAACAGCTCCATCCATAGTGCAGGTAAACAGCGCCATCCATAGTGCAGGTAAACAGCGCCATCCGTAGTGCAGGTAACCAGCGCCGTCCGTAGCGCAGCTAAGCAGTGCCGTCTGCAGCGAAGGTAACCAGCACGTCCATTGCGCAGGTAACCAGCACCGTCCGTAGTGCAGGTAACCAGCGCCGTTTGTAACGCAGGTAACCAGCGCTGTTCGTATCACAGGTAACCAGCGCTGTTCATAACGCAGGTAACCAGCGCCGTTTGTAACGCAGGTAACCAGCACCGTCCATTGCGCAGGTAACCAGCGCCGTTCGTAACGCAGGTAACCAGTGCCATTCGTATCACAGGTAATCAGCGCCGTTTGTAACGCAGGTAACCAGCACCGTCCGTAACGCAGGTAATCAGCGCCGTCCGTAATGCAGGTAACCAGCACCGTCCATTGCACAGGTAACCAGCGCCGTTCGTAACGCAGGTAACCAGCGCCATTCGTAACGCAGGTAACCAGTGCCGTTCGTATCACAGGTAATCAGTGCCGTTTGTAACGCAGGTAACCAGCACCGTCCGTAACGCAGGTAATCAGCACCGTCCGTAACGCAGGTAATCAGCGCTGTCCGTAACGCAGGTAATCAGTGCCGTTTGTATCACAGGTAATCAGTGCCGTTTGTAACGCAGGTAACCAGCACCGCCGTAACGCAGGTAATCAGCGCTGTCTGTAACGCAGGTAATCAGTGCCGTTTGTAACGCAGGTAACCAGCACCGTCCGTAACGCAGGTAACCAGCACCGTCCGTAACGCAGGTAACCAGCGCTGTTCGTAACGCAGGTAACCAGCACCGTCCGTATCACAGGTAATCAGTGCCGTTTGTAACGCAGGTAACCAGCACCGTCCGTAACGCAGGTAATCAGCGCTGTCCGTAACGCAGGTAATCAGTGCCGTTTGTATCACAGGTAATCAGTGCCGTTTGTAACGCAGGTAACCAGCACCGTCCGTAACGCAGGTAACCAGCACCGTCCGTAACGCAGGTAACCAGCGCTGTTCGTAACGCAGGTAACCAGCGCCGTCCGTATCACAGGTAATCAGTGCCGTTTGTAACGCAGGTAACCAGCGCCGTCCGTAACGCAGGTAACCAGCACCGTCCGTAACGCAGGTAATCAGCGCTGTCCGTAACGCAGGTAATCAGTGCCGTTTGTATCACAGGTAATCAGTGCCGTTTGTAACGCAGGTAACCAGCACCGTCCGTAACGCAGGTAACCAGCACCGTCCGTAATGCAGGTAACCAGCGCTGTTCGTAACGCAGGTAACCAGCGCCGTCCGTATCACAGGTAATCAGTGCCATTTGTAACGCAGGTAACCAGCGCCGTCCGTAACGCAGGTAATCAGCACCGTTCGTAACGCAAGTAATCAGCACCGTCCGTAACGCAGGTAATCAGCACCGTCCGTAACGCAGGTAATCAGCGCTGTCCGTAACGCAGGTAATCAGTGCCGTTTGTATCACAGGTAATCAGTGCCGTTTGTAACGCAGGTAACCAGCACCGTCCGTAACGCAGGTAACCAGCGCTGTTCGTAACGCAGGTAACCAGCGCCGTCCGTATCACAGGTAATCAGTGCCGTTTGTAACGCAGGTAACCAGCGCCGTCCGTAACGCAGGTAATCAGCACCGTTCGTAACGCAGGTAATCAGCACCGTCCGTAACGCAGGTAATCAGCACCGTCCGTAACGCAGGTAATCAGCGCTGTCCGTAACGCAGGTAATCAGTGCCGTTTGTATCACAGGTAATCAGTGCCGTTTGTAACGCAGGTAACCAGCACCGTCCGTAACGCAGGTAATCAGCACCGTCCGTAACGCAGGTAACCAGCACCGTCCGTAACGCAGGTAACCAGCGCTGTTCGTAACGCAGGTAACCAGCGCCGTCCGTATCACAGGTAATCAGCGCCGTTCGTATCACAGGTAATCAGCGCCGTTCGTATCACAGGTAATCAGCGCCGTTCGTAACGCAGGTAACCAGCGCCGTTCGTAACGCAGGTAACCAGCGCCGTCCGTATCACAGGTAATCAGCGCCGTTCGTATCACAGGTAATCAGCGCCGTTCGTAACGCAGGTAACCAGCGCCGTTCGTAACGCAGGTAACCAGCACCGTCTGTAACGCAGGTAATCAGCGCCGTCCGTAACGCAGGTAACCAGCACCGTCCATTGCGCAGGTAACCAGCGCCGTTCATAACGCAGGTAACCAGTGCCGTTCGTATCACAGGTAATCAGTGCCGTTTGTAACGCAGGTAACCAGCACCGTCCGTAACGCAGGTAATCAGCACCGTCCGTAACGCAGGTAATCAGCGCCGTCCGTAACGCAGGTAACCAGTGCCGTTTGTATCACAGGTAACCAGCGCCGTTCATAACGCAGGTAACCAGTGCCGTTCGTATCACAGGTAATCAGTGCCGTTTGTAACGCAGGTAACCAGCACCGTCCGTAACGCAGGTAATCAGCACCGTCCGTAACGCAGGTAATCAGCGCCGTCCGTAACGCAGGTAACCAGTGCCGTTTGTATCACAGGTAACCAGCGCTGTTCGTAACGCAGGTAACCAGCGCCGTCCGTATCACAGGTAACCAGCGCCGTTCGTAACGCAGGTAACCAGCACCGTTCGTAACGCAGGTAACCAGCGCCGTTCGTAACGCAGGTAACCAGCACCGTCTGTAACGCAGGTAACCAGTGCGTACCACAGGTGATCAGCGCCGTCAACCAGTTTGTTGGATTCACCCAAAGTGAACTGTAAAACATTCAGATTCTGCTGTATTCAAGGTGAATTTGCTTCACCATAACCTTACAATCCCTTCTTAAAGGAGCACTAGATCTTAAGTGTAAACCTTCTTGAAGTGGCTGATGGCGAGAGCTGCTGATAACAGGAATATAAATATGTCTGGAGCTCTGGACATCGAGCTATCAGGGGATTGGTGAATTCACCTCCCATCAGTCATCCCGCTGAGCGCCATCTCTCCAAGCAGCTTGTAGACTGGATTACCTTGAGGTTTAGCATCGAGTGAAAAGTTAAAATACAATATTATATAGATGGCTCAGTGGTTAGGAGTGTTGCTCTGCAGCGTTGGCGTCCTGAGTTCAAATCCCACCAAGGACAACATCTGCAAGGAGTTTGTATGTTCTTCTCGTGACTGGATGCGTTTCCTCCAGGGACATCCTTATGGAGAATGAAGATTGTGGGGACGGTGATGACGATGTCTATAATAAATAATAATAAATAAATATAGTAGGAAACTCCGATGCCATAAAAATATGAAAAAAAGAGACTTTAAAAAACCTAAAATGTCTTTGAAAGTAGAATAAAGTTTGACTTGACTTTTCATTTCCAAGACCCCGATTCCTGCAAGTTTGATCCCACGGCCTCGGTTCCCCATTACCGCACGGTGGCTCAATGGCTCTAGGCTAAGGGACTTGTTTGCTGTAAACAGCAGGCGAGGGGCCCCCCTCCATCGCAGATACATCATGCTGATTAAGCCACTCGGGGGACACGTCTCTTTTCTCTCCCGTATCCAGGTAAAATTGGATATTTAAATTTTCATATTTTTACACTTGTGTTATTAATGTAATAATCGTGCGGCGGCGGCGGTGTTGATTGTCGTCTTTTACATTTCTACCTTGCTGATTGGTGTAGTTAAAAATGACATGTTTCCACCCATACCCCATGTTGGTGAACTGGGAGCCAGAGGGGTAAAGGGGTTTTCCCCAAAAATGAAGGTTATTTTTATTGTTTTATCGGATTGCTGGTGACACCAGGATGCGAGGGGCGGGGTTGTGAAATTTCCCATCAAAAGGGCTCGCAGGAGCACCAACACTGCACCACCACTGAAGGACAGCACTCGGCGCTCTTCACAATCCCACAGACAATGAAAATGGGGCCTACGACCACCACCCCGACAAACCACTCCTTCCAAAGGACATTCCAGAGCTCATTGACCAGAAAGACTCCCCCTGAGGACATTGAAACTGGGAAGGGAATAAACCCTTAACTGAACTTTTGGGGCCCCAATCAATACTGTACCGGTCCCCCCTTTATGAAGCACCAACTAAGTGCAACCTGCAATCTCGCACCCTTAAACTTCTTGCAAACTTTTATGGATTCCCCTTTTGGGAAGGGGGAAGAAAACTGATCCAAATATTTTCCCCCCCCGTTTTAGGTCACGCTCGCTCATTCCCCTTTTCCCTGAAATTTTTTTTACTTTAAAACAGAATTTAGCTCATTTTTCTTTTTACTTAGGGTTTTTTCTGTTAAATGTCGTGGGGTTTTTTGTGCCTTACACATTGCACTTATATCAACTCATGTCCCGCTCATTTCCCCCGGTTTTTCGTATTTCTTACACTTTTACAAACAGGGGGATGGCTCCCCCAAAGGGAAAGGGCCGTTTTGGGGTTAAAATTTACTCAAATGAAAATTACTGCCCTTGAACGGGAGGAACAATTTCAAGGGCACGACAGGGAACTATACATACCCCCTACACCTTTAACTTTAAAGTCCCCCATGGGACACCTGTCGCATAAAATCATAGGGGCCCTCCTAATTGGGGACCCCTTTTTCGCAGGACAGGA
>JARQOD010000009.1:71119713-71144091 GCA_033576555.1 Oophaga sylvatica
GAAAAATTCAGCCCCGCCGTAACGCAGGAACCAGTCCCGTTTGTATCACAGGAAAACCAGCGCTTTTCGAATGCGGAAACCCGCGCCGTCCGATCCGGTAACAGCGCCGTTCGTAACGCAGGTAACCAGCACCGTTCGAAAAGCAGGTAACCGCGCCGTTGTAAGCAGGGAAACCCGCCCGTCTGAAAAGGGGAAAACCAGTGGTACCACAGGTGTCAGCGCCGTCAAAGTTTGTTGGTTTTCCCCAAAGTGAATGTAAAACATTCAGTTTGCTGTATTCAAGGTGAATTTGTTCACCATAACCTTACAATCCCTTCTTAAAGGAGCATAGATTTTAAAGGTAACCTTTTGAGTGGCTGATGGCGAGAGTGCTGTAAAGGAATAAAAAATTGTCTGGAGCTTGGACATCGAGCTTTCGGGGATCGGTGAATTCACCTCCCATCGTTCCCGCGAGCGCCATTCCCCCAGCAGCTTGTAGACTGGATTACCTTTAGGGTTTTTCTCGAGTGAAAAAATTAAAATACAATATTTATAGATGGTCAGTGGTTAGGGTGTTGCTCTGAGGTTGGGTCCCGAGTTAAAACCCCCCAAAGGGGCAAATCTGAAGGGGTTTTTATGTTTTTGTGATGGATGGTTTCTCCCCGGGAAATCCTTATGGAGAATGAGATTGTGGGCGGTTGCGAGTCTATAATAAAAAATAATAATAAATATAGTTTGAACTCCCAGCCATAAAAAAATGAAAAAAAGAGACTTTAAAAAAAATAAAATGTCTTGAAAGTAAAATAAAGTTTGACTTGACTTTTTTTTTTAAAAAGACCCGATTCCTGCAATTTTGATCCCAGGCCTCGGTTCCCCTTTAAAATCGCAGCGGCTAAATGGCTCTTGGTAGGGTTTTGCTTCTGAAAAACAGCAGCGCGGAGGGGTCCCCATCTCATCGAGATATATCATGCTGTTTAAAGACCTCGGAGGACGGTTCATTTTCCCCCGTATCCATGGTGATATTGCGATACTTTTTTCATTTTTTTCACTTGTGTTTTTAAAGTAAATAACTGTGGCGGGGCGGGTGTGTTGTTGTCCCTTTTTACATTTTCCTTGTGTTTGGGTGTAGTTAAAGTGAATTTTCCCACCATACCACAGTTTTGGTGGAGCTGGGAGCCAGAGGGGTAAAGGGTTAGTCCCAACAATGAAGGTTACTTTGTGATCAGTTGGATACGGATTGCTGGTGACACCATGGATGCGAGGACGGGGTTGTGAAATTTCCCATCAGAAAGGACTCGCAGGAGCACCACCACTGTAAGGACAGCACTCGGCGCTCTTCAGCAATCCCACAGACAATGAATAAAGTGGTGCCTACGACCACCACTCCATGAACAACCACTCCATTCCAAAGGAGCATTCCAGAGCTCATTGACCAGAAAGTTATCTCCTCTGCTGAGGACATGTGATAACTGGTAAGTGGGAATAACCATTTAACTGGAAGCTTTTGGACCCCAATGCAATATCTGTACCAGGTCCCCCATTTATGAAGCACCATCTATAGTGCAACTCTGCAATCTCTGCACCCTTATAACTTACTTGCAAACTTTTATGGATTCCCTTCTGGAAGGATGGAAGAATACTGATCCAAATATTATCCCCTCCGTTTTCAGGTCACGCTCGCTCATGTCTCTTCCATGAAATTTATTTACTTAATACAGAATTTATGCTCATTTTGCTTTTGACTTAGGTTTTGTCTGTTAAATGGTCGTGGTGTTAATGTGCTCTTACACATTGCACTTATATCAACTCATGTTCCAGCTCATTTCTTTGGTTTTGCTGTAGTTTCTTACACTTTGTACAAACAGGGGCATGGCTCCCAAGAGGAAGGTCTCGTTTTGGGTTAATTCACTCAAGGTGATAAGATTACTGCCCTTGTAACGGCAGGATCAATTGCAAGGGGCACGACAGGGAATCTAGTACATACCCCCTACACCTTAAGCTTAAGATGTCCCGATTGGGCACACCTTGTCGCAGTAAGATCATAGGGCCATCCTAATTGGGTACACCTTGTCGCAGTGACAGGATAGGGATGTCCCGATTGGGTACATCTTCTTGCAGTGACGGGATAGGACTCTGCCGATTGGGGTACACCTTGTCACAGTGACAGGATAGAGATGTCCTGATTTGGGTACATCTTCTTGCAGTGACAGGATAGGACTGTCCCGATTTGGGGTACACCTTGTGGCAGTGACAGAATAGGGCCATCCCGATTGGGACACATTGTCACGGTGACAGGACAGGGCCATTCCCATTGGGGTACACCTTGTCACGGCTACAGGATAGGGCCATCTTGATTGGGGTACACCTTGTCGCAGTGACAGGATAGGACCGTCCCAATTGGGGCACACCTTGCCGCAGTGATGTTGATGTTTATGAATGTGTTTGTACATCGGTTCTCCATCACCAGATGTCCAAGAAAATTCTGGAGACTTAAGCGGTGCCTGGCAGATGTCCTGGGTGCTCCTGGAAAATGGGGAGGGTTTGTACGTCTCTCAGGTATGGTCAAAAGTAAATGATGGAGGTCCAAGCTGCTTAGTGTATTCCCATGACTTAACAAAGCACTAATTCCGAGCATAGACTAAGGGATCATTCACACGTCAGTCCAGTGCACTGGCCGCCAGTCCTCGGTTTTCTCCATTAGGTTAAGTTCACATTTGATCCCTTTACTTGGATTTGCAAAGGTGAATGGGATCTCAAAATATCTCATCTATACAATACATAAAAATTCTGTGCAGCTTTTGACAATCAGTGTGAATTGTGTCATAAGAAAGCAGAAGATTCATCGTTGGAAGCCAAGTCATATTAAGGGGTCAGAGATGGCCCCTGAATTAAGGGGATTATAAAGGATAGGAAAAACATGTCTGCTTTTGCTTTGCAGGATTAGCGCCATCCGCTGTCCACAGGTTGTAAGGGGAATTGCAAGAGTTCAGCTGCAATATCAGACAAAACCATGGACAGGGGAGGCGCTGCTCCTGGAAGAAAGCAGCAGCTATAATGGTGGCCATGAGGCAAGACATGGTGGTCTTCCTGGTAGTCACCCATCTCTAGGTGCCACTGAAAGGCTTCTGCACCATCTACAAGGAAGGACGACTCCAGAACCCTCCGTATATTTCCTCTATATATATAGCCGGCTGTGTAGCGGCATCCGGATCTGATCTCCCCTGCGACTAATGAGCTCTTCAGCGTATTCTGATATATGGGGGCTGGGGGGACGCGGGCTCTAATACAAGCTCATTTGCAGGATAACTATGTTTGCAGATTCCCTTCTTCACATTAATACTGTGTAATTGGCAATGGGAATTAGAGCAAGGTAGAGTCCCCGGGCGCGCGCCGCACAATGCTGACATTTTGTTTTACTTTCCTCCATATGCCTAGAAATCCCGGTAAATATAGAAATAATCGGTGACTGTCACTAATTGTGTTATTACAAAATGCACATAAACCCCCCAAAACAGCACCCCAAACTGAGGCCCAATAAATCAGCGTGAGGCCGAGTGCGCAGGCAGCAAGGTCTGAAATCAAAGCCGGTCACAGCCAAGTTCCCACCGCAATCTCCTCTCCTGATATTTCCTCTGTGCAGGGTGATGGAGACCTTCCTCTTCTCGATCTCCCTGTTCACACATCTCCCGAGAGTAGACCCCCGCCGGGTCTTTATTCCCGGATTTGTAATTCTTCAAGATCTCTTCACTAAACCTGGCTGTTCTTTTCGTGTCATTCCCGTCTCTTTAGACTTCACTCTTTCTTCGTGTTCCTCTGTAGATGGTGATGTCTGACGGCCACAATTACAGGTGCACTGGACACTACGAGACCGCAGATCGCAGCTCCGAAGCCTTCCCCATTAAAGGGATGGTCCAGGCGTAATAGTATTCTTAGGGCAGGTCTTTAGTACCCGATCGGTGGGAGTCTGACACCCAGCACCCCCGATGATTAATTGACAGCAGGTCTCACGATGGTTAGATGTGCCTTTGTACAGAGATCTGCGCGCTATGCACTGGTCAGTCCAGGGTATTGTAGCTCAGCTCTTATAGACGTGAATGGGAGCTGAGCTGCAGTATCCAAGAACATCCCTGATGCGGTATACAGAGCTGTGCTGTTTGGCCCTACACACTATGTCTATCCAACAGCTGATCGGTGGGCGAGCCAGATGTGGGACCACCCCATATCTGATATTGATAACCAATCCTCATGATAAGTAATCAATAACTAGTTATTGGACAATGAGCCGATATTCCCCAGTCAGTCAAGTTCTGTGAAGTTTTGTGAAATCCCATACAGATATTTTCACTGGTATTGCATCTCTGCGTTTGCTGGGCAGAACCATTATGACCAGTGAAAGCTGCCAACCAGTTTACCCGGCTCTGAGAGTTGATGGAATCTAGTGAACTGATTTGCTCAATTCAAAGAGTGGAGATAAGATTCAATTGTCATCGAATAAATTTGGAGCAAATCAAATCTGCCAGGAAGGTGAAAATGATGACCTCTTATGCTCACCAGTCTTATGCTTCCTTGTATCGGTCTCACTGGTGCCGCTCCTCTTACTTCTTCTACAGTCCGGTCTTCCTTCTCTCCGAGGTTCCAGTGGACGCCGCCTCCGCTGACTAGGCCACAGCCGTGACGTAAGGTGTGACGCACATCAATGACATTGGGGCTTGGCTAGTTGTGTCGGAGTCCATCGGAAACCAGAAGCGAAAGAAGGCCAGACTGGAGATAATAAAGAGGAGTGATGGCAGTAGCACAGATATAAGGAGGGCCAAACTGAGGTGAACATGAGTTCCTCTTTATCTTTCATCCCTTCTCTAGATTTGCACAAATTGATACCAAAAAATTATGATTAGAATTCAAATTTGAGGGAAAATTAAATCCAATTTGATTTGCTTAGAACTGATTCACTCATCTCTACAGGTTCTTTGGCAAAACTTCATGTCCAGCAAAAGGCTTTTAAAAAACCCTCAAAAAGAAAAAATGTCCTTGTATGATACAAAAGAGAAAAGTTTTGAGGAAACAAATGCTCGACTTTTACAAAGTTGGTTTACAGCTGGTTGTACACATTAGATAGTTCACCGATTGCTCATTTGCCCCATAAATGTGCACGCTCCTCTAAATATTATAATCACAAAATAGTCCTAGATAGTCAAATGATCCCTTCTCTCACTGGGATATTGCATTCCTGATACAAAATCATTAATCACATAAAAAAATTCACCAAAATAACGGTAAACAAAACGGAATGCTATAAACAAGTAATTTTTATTGATGCACAAAAAAGATAAAAAGTCACAAAAAGAAGCAAGTCAGAACCACAGAAAACCAGGGACACATGCCATAGACAACCAACGATAAACAATGCAGTGATATAAATAGCTAATAAGAAGGTATATAGCCATGATCATAATAGCACAGATAGTTAGGGTCTATATGAAAGCAATAAGTGCAGCCTGTGGATGACCCACTATGATTGCACATTGCCCAAAAAGCCACTAAACCTCACCAATGACCAGTATATATAGAAAAAATTCCAAATAGGAGAAACAACATAGCTACCTGCAAATAACACGTGGATGTCCTGGCGTCCCCGCTACCCCGACGCGCGTTTCGCAATCCTTCTTCGGGAGGCGTGTCAGGGTAGGGGAAACACCAGGATTAAATACCCATTACCAGTGATTTGATTGGATACATGTTGTCATGCCTGAAAGTGATTGGTCCAACCATCCCGTCGCTATGGTCTCCAAAAAAGTAATAAGAAGACGTCACGCCGCTAATCCACCATCTGTGCTGCGGCGGCAAACATAGACCTAAAATCAAGACCGAGCGGCCTATGGAGAGGAGGAGACAAGCACTACATCACGGAGTTTGTCGGCGCATGCGCAGGTATCCCAGCGTGTTCAGCCAATGGGGAGATAAGAGGTGCGGTCATGGAGGGAGTGGTGTTAACGTCACCAGGAACGTACACCCACCTCCACCAAAAGACCGCAAATCAGACTCCAGTCACGCTAGCAACCCGAAGATGCGCACCGCTCCATATGACATGAAAACATAAGGTAAAAGTGTCCAATCATTACAAGTTCGAATACCTGGAGACTAAATCTTGAGCATTTTTTGGAAAGCAACACTATTTTGGCATCAATTGGAATCTGATCACACATATAAAGAGCATGAACTTATTAAACAACAAGATACAATGATTAAACGTCAAATATTCAATCACAACGGCGATTCTTCGTTCCTCAGAAAACGTATGATTTCTTGTAAATTCCTCAATATATGGAGATGTTTCACAGTTCATATCAAGATGATAGTTCATATATTGATGGTACTCCAGTTCTATAGATAAGGACCATGGAATACTCTTATGTATGCCCTTCCAAAATCCGCACATAATAGATAAACACTAAAAAGATATGAAAAAAATGAATAAACATTTCTGTACATAAGACAACAATTAAAATATGAAATAAAAGAATCCCTACCCCTACCACTACTAATGTCTATGAAAATTTAGATATTAATAGATTATTATAATCTAAAGTTGCACTCAAAATTTATAGAAATGCTCCAAGCCAAAATTTTCATTTAACCCTTGTGGAACCAATGTTCCCAACCGGTAGATCCACTGGCATTCTTTTTTTGCTAACCTCCTTTTAATATCGCCACCTCTTATACCCAGGTCAATCAGATCAATCCCTCGGACTGATAGCAATCTAGAACTGCAAGAATGAAATATTTTAAAGTGCCTTGGTAACGTTTTCAACAAAGAAAGATCTTGAACCGTCTTAGCCTTATCAATGTCTATGCAATGCTCACGAACCCTAATTTTGAGTTCACGACTGGTGAGACCAACATAAATCTTTTTGCACGGACACGTAGCATAGTAAATAACTCCTTTGCTTGAGCATGTAATATGTCCCCTAATCTGAAAAGATCTACTATCATCAAAATTGTTGAAAGAAAAGCTCTTCTTCATGTTGGCACAACCCTTGCACAGCCCACAGGGGAAAAAACCATCTCTCCCTTTAACCCCTTGTTGATTTTTATTCCTCATAGGATCATACATACTATGAGTGAGTATATCTTTAAGGTTCGGAGAACGTTTAGCCACCATAAAGGGCTGTTCAGGTAGAACCTTTTTGAGGGAATGGTCTGTGAAAAGAATCCGCCAATGCTTTTGGACAATATTTTTAAGATCAAACCAATCATTAGAAAAATTGGTAATAAATCTTACCTGATTCTCACCACTCACTACATCACTGTCCGGAGGCTTGTCCTGTAACAATTGGGTCCTTGGCGTATTTCTGGCTCTAGAGTATCCTTGACGAATCACTTTACGACTGTACCCCCGTTGTTGGAATCTCTCTTTCAAATCTCTAGATTGTTCTTCAAATTGTTGATCCTCAGAACAGATTCTTTTAATCCGTAAGAACTGACCTACAGGTATACCCCTGATGGTGGCCTTGGGGTGTGATGATGATGCATGTAGCAATGCATTAGTAGCAGTTGGTTTTCTATATAAAGTGGTATTAATGGAACCATCTTGGGAGGCTGAAATTAACAGATCAAGAAACTCAATGCTTCTCCCATACTTATAGGTCAGACGAATATTGAGCTCATTATCATTGAGTCTTCCCATAAATTTCTGTAAATCCTCAATAGGTCCTTCCCAAATGAACATGATGTCATCTATAAATCTGACCAATTCTGCACATGTTCAATACCCGAAATCTCATTCTCCTGAAAGATGCTCCACTCCCATGCCCCATGAAAAGATTGGCATATGAGGGGGCACATGCTGCCCCCATTGCCGTTCCCTGTATTTGGAGGTATACTTTGTTGTTAAAGGAAAAGGCATTGTGGGTCAACACAAATTCAAGCAAAGTGAGTATCAATTCAGACATCCCCCTCAATATTACTAGAAGAAAGATATCTAGAAACTGCCCGAAGTCCATCTGCATGTCTGATGGATGAATACAGGGCCTCCACATCTGCAGTGACAAATATCATATCACTGGACAGATGCAGACCCTCTAAGTGTCTCAGCACTGCTGTGGTATCTTTGATAAAGGCTGGAAGTTGTATCACAAGGGGGTGGAGATAGTATTCAATAACTTTACAAATGACCTCACAGAGACCCTCATTGGCTGCCACAATTGGCCTACCTGGGGGTCCAAGGGGTCCTTATGAATTTTAGGTATGAGATAGAATGTTGCCAATCTAGGACACATTTTTTGATGAATTTCCAAAAGTTTTTTCGGGATGATACCATTCTCAAAAGCGGCCGACAAAATACTCAATAATTCCATATGGAATTTAGTAAGCGGATTAAAGGTGAGAGCCTTATATTCCGTCTTATTTTGCAATAATTTATAGGCCTGGGTCTCATACA
The DNA here is from genome assembly GCA_033576555.1 of Oophaga sylvatica. Taxonomy (NCBI): domain Eukaryota; kingdom Metazoa; phylum Chordata; class Amphibia; order Anura; family Dendrobatidae; genus Oophaga; species Oophaga sylvatica. The sequence goes on from JARQOD010000009.1 coordinate 71,128,130, forward strand.
TCAGATTTGGCCAGACCACAATATTACCTCCTTTGTCGGCCATCTTAAAAACCACATCATCCCAATCTGACATTTCCTTCAAGGCCTTCTTTTCCTGCAATGATAGATTATTATATTGCCGACCAGACCGATTCTTAGAAAGATTTTCTATATCCATAGAAACCATCTTAGTAAAGGTGTCCACTGCTGGAACCAATGACAAAGGAGGGAATTTACTAGATTTACTAATCAGGTCAGTGGGGAACTTACTTATTGGAGGTGAATTTTCTTCCAATAGAGATTCCAAGATTTCCACGGCCTCTCTTTCCTCTCTACTGAGACTGATTTCTTCCAGATTCTCTTTAAAGTGTAACTTCTTCAAAACCAGTTTCCTTGCAAAAAGGTGCAGATCTTTTATTGTCGTGAACGTGTCTAAATGGGACGAGGGTGAAAAGTGAGCCCTTTCTGTAGCACATTCACCTGGGATACAGTGAGAACATGGTAGATAAATTAATTACCTTTACTGAATCCAATCTTCGGCCACCATCATGAGAATATGTACCTCCAGGATTTCTCTTTTTATAATGTTGACGTGTCCTAGGACCCTGTTTGTCCTCTTGATATGACTCACCACCTTCACTCATAGAGGAAAGTGAGATAGATGACATACTTCTAGAAGTCCTCTGTGTAGTAGTTTTACGAATTTGCCAGCGGAAAATTTTATTTGATTGAAAGTCATTGAGATCACGCTCATATTTTTTCTTTTTGTCCTGACTAATAGTATTTTCCCATCTCTCCAGGTCCTTATCCAAATTTTTGACCATTTCTTGGAAATTATCAGCTTTTAATTCTTGAAGAAGTTGTTTCTGCAAAAGATCAATTTCGCTCTCCACTTTTTTCAATGTCATGGAATTTTTTTGAATGATAATATTAATAAATTCCAAAGAACAATTATTGGCCGCTTTAATCCACTTATTGGTGAGATCCTCATCTTCTAGGTCAAATGTGGGAAAAGTATTTATCCTTAGCCCCCTAGGGACAATATTCTGAGCTAAATAATTTTCAAGGGTGACTTTAGTCCACCAGATCTTCATTTTTCTATGGGAAGCATTTCTATATTTTTTGATAACCTCATGATGAGCACTAGTAGTGGATGTGAACGTAGGATCTGACCCCTTCTTAAAAATATCTGAAGCCTTGGCTTGCCAAGAGTTTTCTTTAGCTTTGAAATCCATATAAGCGGACTCTGTTAAACAACAGCAATACAATATTATAATCACAAAATAGTCCTAGATAGTCAAATGATCCCTTCTCTCACTGGGATATTGCATTCCTGATACAAAATCATTAATCACATAAAAAAATTCACCAAAATAACGGTAAACAAAACGGAATGCTATAAACAAGTAATTTTTATTGATGCACAAAAAGATAAAAAGTCACAAAAAGAAGCAAGTCAGAACCACAGAAAACCAGGGACACATGCCATAGACAACCAACGATAAACAATGCAGTGATATAAATAGCTAATAAGAAGGTATATAGCCATGATCATAATAGCACAGATAGTTAGGGTCTATATGAAAGCAATAAGTGCAGCCTGTGGATGACCCACTATGATTGCACATTGCCCAAAAAGCCACTAAACCTCACCAATGACAGTATATATAGAAAAAATTCCAAATAGGAGAAACAACATAGCTACCTGCAAATAACACGTGGATGTCCTGGCGTCCCCGCTACCCCGACGCGCGTTTCGCAATCCTTCTTCGGGAGGCGTGTCAGGGTAGGGGAAACACCAGGATTAAATACCCATTACCAGTGATTTGATTGGATACATGTTGTCATGCCTGAAAGTGATTGGTCCAACCATCCCCGTCGCTATGGTCTCCAAAAAAGTAATAAGAAGACGTCACGCCGCTAATCCACCATCTGTGCTGCGGCGGCAAACATAGACCTAAAATCAAGACCGAGCGGCCTATGGAGAGGAGGAGACAAGCACTACATCACGGAGTTTGTCGGCGCATGCGCAGGTATCCCAGCGTGTTCAGCCAATGGGGAGATAAGAGGTGCGGTCATGGAGGGAGTGGTGTTAACGTCACCAGGAACGTACACCCACCTCCACCAAAAGACCGCAAATCAGACTCCAGTCACGCTAGCAACCCGAAGATGCGCACCGCTCCATATGACATGAAAACATAAGGTAAAAGTGTCCAATCATTACAAGTTCGAATACCTGGAGACTAAATCTTGAGCATTTTTTGGAAAGCAACACTATTTTGGCATCAATTGGAATCTGATCACACATATAAAGAGCATGAACTTATTAAACAACAAGATACAATGATTAAACGTCAAATATTCAATCACAACGGCGATTCTTCGTTCCTCAGAAAACGTATGATTTCTTGTAAATTCCTCAATATATGGAGATGTTTCACAGTTCATATCAAGATGATAGTTCATATATTGATGGTACTCCAGTTCTATAGATAAGGACCATGGAATACTCTTATGTATGCCCTTCCAAAATCCGCACATAATAGATAAACACTAAAAAGATATGAAAAAAATGAATAAACATTTCTGTACATAAGACAACAATTAAAATAAATCTTATAGACGTGAATGGGAGCTGAGCTGCAGTATCCAAGAACATCCCTGATGCGGTATACAGAGCTGTGCTGTTTGGCCCTACACACTATGTCTATCCAACAGCTGATCGGTGGGCGAGCCAGATGTGGGACCACCCCATATCTGATATTGATAACCAATCCTCATGATAAGTAATCAATAACTAGTTATTGGACAATGAGCCGATATTCCCCAGTCAGTCAAGTTCTGTGAAGTTTTGTGAAATCCCATACAGATATTTTCACTGGTATTGCATCTCTGCGTTTGCTGGGCAGAACCATTATGACCAGTGAAAGCTGCCAACCAGTTTACCCGGCTCTGAGAGTTGATGGAATCTAGTGAACTGATTTGCTCAATTCAAAGAGTGGAGATAAGATTCAATTGTCATCGAATAAATTTGGAGCAAATCAAATCTGCCAGGAAGGTGAAAATGATGACCTCTTATGCTCACCAGTCTTATGCTTCCTTGTATCGGTCTCACTGGTGCCGCTCCTCTTACTTCTTCTACAGTCCGGTCTTCCTTCTCTCGAGGTTCCAGTGGACGCCGCCTCCGCTGACTAGGCCACAGCCGTGACGTAAGGTGTGACGCACATCAATGACATTGGGGCTTGGCTAGTTGTGTCGGAGTCCATCGGAAACCAGAAGCGAAAGAAGGCCAGACTGGAGATAATAAAGAGGAGTGATGGCAGTAGCACAGATATAAGGAGGGCCAAACTGAGGTGAACATGAGTTCCTCTTTATCTTTCATCCCTTCTCTAGATTTGCACAAATTGATACCAAAAAATTATGATTAGAATTCAAATTTGAGGGAAAATTAAATCCAATTTGATTTGCTTAGAACTGATTCACTCATCTCTACAGGTTCTTTGGCAAAACTTCATGTCCAGCAAAAGGCTTTTAAAAAACCCTCAAAAAGAAAAAATGTCCTTGTATGATACAAAAGAGAAAAGTTTTGAGGAAACAAATGCTCGACTTTTACAAAGTTGGTTTACAGCTGGTTGTACACATTAGATAGTTCACCGATTGCTCATTTGCCCCATAAATGTGCACGCTCCTCTAAATATGCATGTGTCCAGAATGAGGTGAGGGCAGGCCGGTGCCAGGCTCTTCAGGTGGAGGCTTAGCCTCCCTGAGGACAACAGGATTGGGCACAATAAAATGCAATATCTGACCCTTCTTTCTTGGGAGAAGCTTGTGACAACCTCATACACAATGGAAGGTCAAGCTGGTCCCACCGAAATTGGCATTTTTTATCAATAAGAAACCTGTTCGTAAGCTTTGATGAATCCTAATGCTTGTCCACAGACCCCATTGACTTGTGACGGGGTCTGTTGCGCTCAGTTAAGCTCTCCATCAATTTCATGGCAAGAATAGAGGTGGATGTATTTCTATTCGTGCAGCACAGTGCCGAAATTGCTAAAAGAGGAATCAAAAGAAATACTAGACGTAGAAGTGACACAGTCAAGACTTTAACAAGAAGTTAAAGATTACCTTGACCCAGGATCACTCCTCTCCTTGGTCTTCAAACCTTGTTAATGTGATTGGCTGGAAAGAAAAGATGGGGATTTGTCACTGAAGAAGGATTTTCACAGACTTCATAAAAGTCAAATTCCAAATTTCACTTTTGAATATTTAATCCACCCATTATGTGCCCTAAAAATCAAAAAAAAAAGAACCTAGAAAAACACTTGTACGTAATCTCTGCCCCTTTGGTTTGCACACCGGCATCTTCTAACTATAAATTCTTCACCTTTAATGAATGACTGAAGATTGGAATGTTGATGATCCCTGTGATGCATTTCGAGGTTCCTCAGTCTTTTTAGGCACCTTCTTGACTGACCGTCTTCTGGTGGAAACCTTGTAAGGTCTGAGTTCCTTCTTGCTTGTTGTAGAGCCTATAAAGAGAGACAGCCCTTCATCTGCTGAAGAGAACCTGAGAGCGGTCGTGCACCCTCTAGGACACCCGCAGAAGCCACAGGAGCGGCTTTTATGGATTTTACTCATGCATTTAGAAAAAAAATATTAAGTCTGTAACTCTGTACACACAGACATAAAAAAACTGTTCTCACTTCTCAGAGGAGCTCCTCGGTTCCCACAGCCGTGCCCCCATCAGACTGCCAGCATCAACATATGATGGGTGACGTGACGAGACAGCTGAAGCCAATCAATGGCCACTGGGCATCTCCATTTTTATCAAGAATATTTACTCAGAATGAGAAGGCAACAGCCGGTCTGTGGCCACTGTTTAGCTGCAGCTTTCACATGAACCCCCAAATATTGATGGTAGAAGTCGATTGGGTGGCACAGTTGCAAGAGCATAGGAGTAGTGCTCCTCAGGGAGGGGAGTGCAGGTTTTTTATTCTATTTCATTGCACTACTCTGGGCCAAATTATCTTTAGTTAGATGTAATATTGATGAGGTGGCATTAGGATAGCTTACTTGCAGCAGATTGGCGGTGTTCTGAGTGTTGGCACCCCCTCTGATCAGCTGGTAGTTCTGAGTATTGGCACCCCCACTGATCAGCTGGTAGTTCTGAGTGTTTGCACCCCCACTGATCAGCTGGTAGTTCTGAGTATTGGCACCCCCACTGATCAGCTGGTAGTTCTGAGTGTTGGCACCCCCACTGATCAGCTGGTAGTTCTGAGTGTTTGCACCCCCACTGATCAGCTGGTAGTTCTGAGTATTGGCACCCCCACTGATCAGCTGGTAGTTCTGAGTGTTTGCACCCCCACTGATCAGCTGGTAGTTCTGAGTGTTTGCACCCCCACTGATCAGCTGGTAGTTCTGAGTGTTGGCACCCCACTGATCAGCTGGTAGTTCTGAGTATTGGCACCCCCACTGATCAGCTGGTAGTTCTGAGTGTTGGCACCCCCACTGATCAGTTGGTAGTTCTGAGTGTTGGCACCCCACTGATCAGCTGGTAGCTCTGAGTGTTGGCACCCCCACTGATCAGTTGGTAGTTCTGAGTGTTGGCACCCCCACTGATCAGCTGGTAGTTCTGAGTGTTTGCACCCCCACTGATCAGCTGGTAGTTCTGAGTGTTTGCACCCCCACTGATCAGCTGGTAGTTCTGAGTGTTTGCACCCCCACTGATCAGCTGGTAGTTCTGAGTGTTTGCACCCCCACTGATCAGCTGGTAGTTCTGAGTATTGGCACCCCCACTGATCAGCTGGTAGTTCTGAGTGTTTGCACCCCCACTGATCAGCTGGTAGTTCTGAGTGTTTGCACCCCCACTGATCAGCTGGTAGTTCTGAGTGTTTGCACCCCCACTGATCAGCTGGTAGTTCTGAGTGTTTGCACCCCCACTGATCAGCTGGTAGTTCTGAGTGTTGGCACCCCCCACTGATCAGCTGGTAGTTCTGAGTGTTGGCACCCCCACTGATCAGCTGGTAGTTCTGAGTGTTGGCACCCCCACTGATCAGCTGGTAGTTCTGAGTGTTGGCACCCCACTGATCAGCTGGTAGTTCTGAGTGTTGGCACCCCCACTGATCAGTTGGTAGTTCTGAGTGTTGGCACCCCCACTGATCAGCTGGTAGTTCTGAGTGTTGGCACCCCCACTGATCAGCTGGTAGTTCTGAGTGTTGGCACCCCACTGATCAGCTGGTAGTTCTGAGTATTGGCACCCCCACTGATCAGCTGGTAGTTCTGAGTGTTTGCACCCCCACTGATCAGCTGGTAGTTCTGAGTGTTTGCACCCCCACTGATCAGCTGGTAGTTCTGAGTGTTGGCACCCCCACTGATCAGCTGGTAGTTCTGAGTGTTTGCACCCCCACTAATCAGCTGGTTGTTCTGAGTATTGGCACCCCCACTGATCAGCTGGTAGTTCTGAGTGTTTGCACCCCCACTGATCAGCTGGTAGTTCTGAGTGTTTGCACCCCCACTGATCAGCTGGTAGTTCTGAGTGTTTGCACCCCCACTGATCAGCTGGTAGTTCTGAGTGTTGGCACCCCCACTGATCAGCTGGTAGTTCTGAGTGTTGGCACCCCCACTGATCAGCTGGTAGTTCTGAGTGTTTGCACCCCCACTGATCAGCTGGTAGTTCTGAGTGTTTGCACCCCCACTGATCAGCTGGTAGTTCTGAGTGTTTGCACCCCCACTGATCAGCTGGTAGTTCTGAGTGTTGGCACCCCCACTGATCAGCTGGTAGTTCTGAGTGTTGGCACCCCACTGATCAGCTGGTAGTTCTGAGTGTTGGCACCCCACTGATCAGCTGGTAGTTCTGAGTGTTGGCACCCCCACTGATCAGCTGGTAGTTCTGAGTGTTGGCACCCCCACTGATCAGCTGGTAGTTCTGAGTGTTGGCACCCCCACTGATCAGCTGGTAGTTCTGAGTGTTGGCACCCCCCACTGATCAGCTGGTAGTTCTGAGTGTTGGCACCCCCACTGATCAGCTGGTAGTTCTGAGTGTTGGCACCCCCACTGATCAGCTGGTAGTTCTGAGTGTTGGCACCCCACTGATCAGCTGGTAGCTCTGAGTGTTGGCACCCCCACTGATCAGCTGGTTGTTCTGAGTGTTGGCACCCCCACTGATCAGCTGGTGGAAGGGTGACCACTGCGACCGCTTATAGTTTACTGAGCACAGCGCCATTCATTTTTTAGTGGTTCTACCTTGCATCTCTTCACAGCTTCATCCCATTCAAGTAATCAATGATGCGACCGCAGCCCCCACCGGAGCATGATGGGTGGCGGGTGACAGGAGTTGGACCACCACTTAAGATTAATTAGGTTAACAACATTAATGTCACTGAAGACAACTTTAACCACAAAACGGTTAAATAGTTGAGCACAATTACACTGATGCAACCAAGAACTTTTTTTTATACATGAACATAACTGTGTCTAATAAAATACAATCACATTTATAAATCGCATCATGACTGAGCGCTAATTACTCACCGAGGTATATTTATGGGGAACAGCGCTTTCTAAAGAGAAGCTACCAACGTCTCCAATTATACCTGAAAATATGAGGAGTCTGGGAATTGCCAGTAACGGTGAGATGAAGATTCTGGAGATACCGAAGGACACTGTATAAAGATTCACTTGGAAGGAAAGAAATATTTATTTATACATTTCCCTATATATAATTATAACTCATATATATATATATAAATCTATATATATATATATATATATATATATATATATATATATATATATATGGCGGATTGATAGAACAGGAGATATGGCTGCTCGGCCCCTTGGACAATGGGGACTCAGCCGTTTTTAATCCTATCTATTATCTATCTAGTTTAGATCTATCTTCCCATAAATCAAAATTAGCACTAAATAAAAAGGCCAATATTTTTGCACTCATATGATGGATTAAAGAAAAATATCAAAATACTTTCTTCTTTTTCCTTCTCTGGCTCTCCTCTCGTCATTTCTCTCTTCTCCTTCTCTCCATTATCTCCTCCATTCTTCTTCTCCTTCTTTTACCTACTTCAACTTCTCATTCTTTGGCTTCTCCTCCTTCTCATCCTTTGTCTCCCCCTTCTTATTTTTCTTCTCCTCCTTCTCATTCTCCGCCTTCTCCTTCTCCTCTTTCTCCTTCTCATCCTTCGTCTGCCCCTTCTTATTTTTCTTCATCTCCTCCTTCTCATTCTCCGCCTTCTCCTTCTCCTCTTTCTCCTTCTCCTTCTCATCCTTCGTCTCCCTCTTCTTATTTTTCTTCTTCTCCTTCTTTCCTTCTCATTCTCCGCCTTCTCCTTTCTCATTCTCCTCTTTCTCCTCTCTTCTCCTTCTCATCCTTCGTCTGCCCCTTCTTATTTTTCTTCTTCTCCTCCTTCTCATTCTCCGCCTTCTCCTTCTCCTCTTTCTCCTTCTCCTTCTCATCCTTCGTCTCCCCTTCTTATTTTTCTTCTTCTCCTCCTTCTCATTCTCCGCCTTCTCCTCCTCTTTCTCATTCTCCTCTTTCTCCTTCTCCTTCTCATCCTTCGTCTCCCCTTCTTATTTTTCTTCTTCTCCTTCTTCTCATTCTCCGGCTTCTCCTTCTCCTCCTTCTCATCCTTCGTCTCCCGCTTCTTATTTTTCTTCTTCTCCTTCATTCTCATTCTCATCCCTTTCTCCTCTTTCTCTTTCTCCTCTTTCTCCTTCTTCCTCTCTTTCTCCTTCTCTCCTTCGTCTCCCCTTCTTATTTTTCTTCTTCTCCTCCTTCTCATTCTCCGCCTTCTCTCTCCTCTTTCCATTTCTCCTCTTTCTCCTTCTCATCCTTCGTCTCCTCCTTGTCTATTTTCTTCTCTTCTCATTCTCCCGCCTTCTCCGTCTCCTCCGTCTCATCCTTTGTCTCCCCTTCTTATTTTTCTTCTTCTCCTTCTCATTCTCCGCCTTCTCCATCTCCTCCTTGTCCCCATGGCCTATAATTATTGTTTGTGGCCTTTTGCTGCGGTTTTACCTACTAGTGATGAATTCCTCGCTTTATCGTTAGCTCCTGTTTCTGATATGGGTAGGATGTGTGGCCCTTTTGGTTATCACTACCGATCGGAGCTGCTTTTTGCTAATTGCGTGCCGGGTTTTCGGACGCTCTGACTGATGACATGATCACACCAGTAGGGTGAGGCAGTGTACGGCACAGTGGAACGGCTCTTATTCCCTTCTGTGTGTTAGTGTTGTCACCTCTGACACAGAAGACAACAGCAATTTCCTGGAGCTGAACCAAAATTAGGATCCACCTGCAAATCCGTAATGTCGTTTCATCCTGCCGCCGCTGCTACGGGCGATTTCTAGATTCCCGAGCAATTACCCTATTTAGATGAAGTACATTTAGACATCTCATTAATGCTGTATAGTTTTTAGGAAGCTTCCAGCGTGAATTGATTAATGTGATGCAGGTGCTTCAAGGAAAGTCCCACACACTTAATGTAGACGCATTGTATGACACTGTGCAATAAACCGGAGAGACGGCGAGATGGTTATCGGAGGTTCAGTAACGTTCCAAAGATGGCGTCTCTCTGTGCTTCCCTCACGGAAATCTTCAGTATTATCCTTTTTCCTGACTGTTCTATGAGGATTTGTTCATATTTTTTCAGTTCTATCAATGTAAGTTTTCGCGGGCTTTAACCCTTTAAGCACTAGAAGAAGTTTTTCCTTTTTCCTCTTTGCAGTCCAGCACTTTTACACTTTTTTGTGTATTTTCTGCATAGTTGTATGTGGGATCGATCTTTTGGGGGAAGTAGTTGTACAGTAGATACAATATAAGCTGTTCCTGGTATGTACACAATAGTCTTTATTTAAAAATCCCTAAAAGGGTAACTTTGTTGCAGTTTTCTTTTATATGTTACAGCATACATTCATTTTCATATATGCCCCATTATAGTGATATCATATATGTGTATATTATTATTATTAGAATATATTAGTATATATTATAACATGTATTAATAGATATATTGTTATTATCATCTATATTTTATTTTATGCCTATTATTATTATTAGTATGCGCATGGTTATATATTATTACTATTGTTATTATTCGTGTTATGACATGTATTAATAGGTGTATTCTTATTATTATTTGTATATTGTGTTAGGATTTGGAAAATACAGTTAATTTAATGTAAGCAACAAATCGCATCAGTGGGTTTTTTTTACATTACTTTTTAAAATGTTTTAGCTTTTTTCACCTTTTATTTATTTATTTGCATGCATTGGTGTCTGAGTATCCAGCCGTACAACCTCATATCTGTTGTCTGGCATTTTCCAGCCACGTTACCACATAGGATAAACGCTTATTTTTTTCTTCTGCTGTTGTTTTAGATGTACTCGATGTTATAGAAACTATGAGGCCACTATGGATCTGTGGTTTTTTTATGTTGATCTTTGCCCCTAGCCTTAGGAGAAGAACACATGTAAAATCACCATTGCATTTTTAGCTGTTAAATTGCAGCATTTCTGCACTAAAAATATAAAAATACATAAAAAAAATCAATTCACCAAAAGTGTATAAATGGAAAAAAATGGAAAACACATAAAAAAGCAACAAAAGCACAATAAACAGAGCAGGCTGCTATTGCGTCTTTTGACGCGGACAATTGCTGAAAAAACTCAGCGTTTCCACATAGCGTATATGTCACTAGGGTCCGTTCACACTGGGAGGAAGTGAGGTTGAAATTTCTGCAACAATTTTGCAAAAAAAAAAACATCTGCAGCAGCAAATCTGTGACAAAGTCTGTAGATTTAAGTGCAAACTGTTTGTGGTGCACAACGGTGAAATGAAAAAGTAATAAACCCAACTGCACTTCAACGGGAAAAGCATGACCACATTATGGTTTACAGAGACTGTAAGGTACGGGGGTCATAGAAGTCTCGGGAGAAGGGAATATTGGGAGATATCGGGGTATTCTTTTTTTTGCTATTTATTTTACTTTTTTTTAGAAGTTGTGAGTTTTCCTGTGGAAATGCACGTAAGTCACAGAGAAATCGGCACCGCGTGTGCTTTGTTGTGGATTTTGAAATTAAGACGGAAATCAGCAACAAATCTGAAGATCGGCAGCATAAATCTGAAGATCGGCACCATAAATCTGAAGATCGGCACCATAAATCTGAAGATCGGCACCATAAATCTGAAGATCGGCACCATAAATCTGAAGAGCGGCAGCATAAATCTGAAGATCGGCAGCATAAATCTGAAGATCGGCACCATAAATCTCAAGAGCGGCAGCATAAATCTGAAGATCGGCAGCATAAATCTGAAGATCGGCACCATAAATCTGAAGATCGGCACCATAAATCTGAAGATCGGCAGCATAAATCTGAAGATCGGCACCATAAATCTGAAGATCGGCACCATAAATCTGAAGATCGGCAGCATAAATCTGAAGATCGGCACCATAAATCTGAAGATCGGCAGCATAAATCTGAAGAGCGGCAGCATAAATCTGAAGATCGGCACCATAAATCTGAAGATCGGCAGCATAAATCTGAAGATCGGCATTACGCGTCAGTGACTGCGGAGACATTGGATTTTATAAATTGTCCTCCCTTCTCCTGCGGCGGTAATATCCTGACGATCTTCTACCCCAAATCTGGATAGAAAGTCTGCAGTGAATCCGTTACGTAAGGCCGGAGCCCAAGGACGACTTCTGCAGGTCCTGGACGTTCTCCTGGTGTCTCCATCAGTTTTCTCTACACTCTACAAGCATCCTTCCCGTGAGATTAGATTGTCAGCTCTGCGGTGCACGGGGACGACTGTGAGCGATGGCGACCTGCACGCAGTGCTGCACAATATGGAAGCAAGTGATGAAATCCTTCACAGTAATATCATTTTTATTGGAGATATTTGGCCACTTCACGTCATTTTCACGCCATGCTGAGCCAATCAGGTTGATTATCACGTCTCACGTTGTTTGGACATTGATTGCACAGTGGATTGACATCGCTCACCCTCTGCCGGCCGGATATTCCTCACATTGTTGCTTTAAGCTTATAACGGCCTCAGACCCTGTAGCAGCAGCTGCGATCGGCTCAGGACACGTTTGTGCCTAAATTTCTCTGCTCACAGTCTACAAAGAACAGGATGTGAGAAAATTGCTTGAAAATCATTCTGGTTTATGAATAAAAAGATCCGGCTCTCGGCTCGAGCTGCAGGTATCAAAAAAATACATAACGTCAGAAAATTGTGCAATTTTTTGTGAGTCATTGTAGCTTTTACCATCTGCTATGATACACAAACTTGTTTCCAGAAACTTATGGCTTAAAGGGTTATTGCCCAAAAATAAACCTATTCCCTATGCATATTATCCTGCGATGGGGATCACGGGCTGCTGCTGGTGGTGGTGTTCACCATTGATTCCGAGAACTTGGTTGTGGAACCCCAAGAAGGAGCTCTGTAGACCAGTCCTGATTGGCCCGGAGGTGCGCATGCTCAGCTCCTGCTTCATTCATCATCTATGGGACTGATGGAAATAGCTGTACTCGGCAGCCCCATAGTCAATGAACGGAGCAAAGGCCAAGCAAGCGCATCTCCATTATATTCCCCGTTCCCAGGATTGCTGAGGGTCCCAGTAGTCAGACCCCTAATAATCAGCAATTTCTCTCGATTTTTGGAAATAACCCTTTACTAAAACCAATCAAGTTGTGATCAAATACAACAACTTTCTGGAGACTTTTGCGTTGGGTCCATGGCCTCTCTCCACTGACTCTCCGCACTTTGTGTGTTTTTGAGTTTTTCACCCGTTTTGACCTTGAATCTCAGCTGTATAATGGACACATCCATCCATCATTGAGGACAGCGATTCATCTCCCATATATCAGACGCAGAACAGTAATGACAAGGATGTGCGGCCGTCAGTGTATTGATTAATCCACATGTTAAACAGATTGTATGGATTTCTGCTGTTTGCTGCCCGGGGGCTGCTGAATCAAGGCGTTTCTGTGGACTCTGCTTATCTGGGATGCGGAAAATCATTTGACACTGCCGAACAAAGGAGAGAAAAGTTAAGGAAGTTCAGGCCAAGTAATATTGGCCAATCGTCATGGATTAACCATCAAGTGTTAGAGTCAACAGATCGCAGACATGTAACAGCCCTGACATGACCGCGGATTATCTGGACACAGGTCAACTCATAGGAGCGGCCCTGGGTTCATCCATAGGTTGGGCGGTACGTCATTTACCTGCTGTAAGGAGTGGACGGAGGAGATCAGTACAAGGAGGAGAGTCATTGTGAGATTCACTTCTACATTTCTCCCCCCGATCTCTCAATAAATATATCCACTTACCTTGATTAAACTACTATATTTACTACACTGGGAACAGGCAGCAGCCAAATGGCTCTTGGAGAAATGATCGGGCATACTGAAATCCCTCATGCCCCAATCCTCTCATCCTTAAACATACCATCTAGGAACACTTGGAAAGACCCTATAAATGGGAGATTTGGGGCAGAATTAATTGCCCTTATTCTTATACGCAGGGGCTGCATAACATTTGGGATGGTCCTCACTGTTGTATAAATGGGTCACAGGATCATTCAGGATGAAGGAGGGAAGGGAAAAAGCCAAGAGAGAAAACGATTGTTGAGTTGGGGTGAGGGTGCGATTCAAGATGTGACGGTCGTTTTCTGCTTGGAGGCGAGAGAGTGGACCCATCTATAAAGTCATAAGGGACAATCCCATCCAAAGTGGACAGTAATTACACGAACAATCATAGCGGACGTTCCGCTGGTAAATGTGAAGTCCTATTCTCATAGGGAACAGAATTTAACCTCGGAAATGTTCTTCGTCTTCTCCTGATGAGCCATGAACTTTGTATCTTCTCCTAAAAAGTGGGGAAGGGAATGACAACCGCTCCGGACATATTTCCAGGTCACTCATCATCTCCTCTGTCTTTTTTAATCAGCACTTAGTACGGAAATGTTTGGACTTATCCAATGCTCCAAAAGTTATTTGCTGCTACAAATGTGATCATCGACCGTCGTACAAGTCCAAAGTCAGGACTATACGGGAAATACTATGTATCCTTTTCCCTCTGTGCCGGTTTCCATAAACGCAGCCTTTTTCCATCCAAAAAGAGCAATGAAAAAAAAATGAAGCTGAGCGGTTATCATAAGCGATTTTAATGATTCTCCTGAAGAGAGTGTTCTCAGTCCCGGGTCTCAGAAGGCTCCTAGAAATGAAATGCGGCTCCGATGATCTATGAGTCAAGTCCTGAAAATACCACAACATTCAAAACCGCTCCATCGGTTCTGGGTGGAGGAATGGTTAAGTCAGCTCTCCTGATACCTCCCGTCCCAGGACCGGCTGAGCGGTCGGAACAAAATGTAATCCTCCGTCTTTCAACCCATAAAACATTGTACGAAAATCTAAACATGTAATTGTATATAATATGGTAAATTAAGTCATGAATTGCAGGAATATAGAATAACGGGAATGTTCCATCATGGCAATGACGGCCGCTGTTGTTGGCTCGCCTTTAATAGTCGTTTAGTTAGCCCTTAATTTGCTACCCGGTTCATGAACAATGTCAACTTTTGTCCGTCTAAGTTGATTGTCTATTGTCCAAACAGATCATGTTTTCCCTCAATATTCGGAAACTCTAGAGTTTAATATCTATAAAGTGAATTGTAGACTCGGCGTTACAGGCAGCGGACACAACGGTTTAATTCGCTGCAGGATCTCAGGGGAACTTTACATCAAGCCAGCTGCGTAGTATCAGCTAATGGTGAAACGCGACACCATCTTCCTTCTAAGTCCTCACTAATCCCTTGGGCTGACATGTTTTTGGGCTGCATCACTGTGAAATTGCCTCAAATCCTCCTTAAAAATAAGAATTATAGGAAAGACAAGCTCTGTTGACAAAAAGGCTGAAAGAAATACTCAATAATGTGCCAAAGAATCAATTCTTCATCTCTCGCAGGTCAACTCCGTCTCTTCTGCCACGTCACCAACCAGCGCAGGAGTTAGCCGTGGCCTCTCAGAATCAAGGACATAGATTTTTTTTTTTTTTAAAGTCAGAAAACAAAAGCAATAAAGTTATAGATGAGTTTCCTCTTACTGCAAACTTCTTCCACCCAGAAACAAAACTTCTGTTCGGTCAGAATGATTGTTTTGGAATTTTGATGTGGATTTCAAAGTTTTTCTGCAACAAAAAATTATATGAATCATATTTGTGTTAGTTCTATATATTATCTGCCTACTGATTTATCTCCTATAAAAGATTCTTTATTTATTCTCTATTTCATTAGCAAACAATCAATTGACTGATCTATCTATCTATCTATCTATCTATCTAAGTATCTATCTATCTATCTATCTATCTATCTACTATCTATCTATCTTCTTCTATTATCTCTTCTATCTATTATCTATCTATCTATCTATTTCTATCTATCTATCTATCTATCTATCTATCTATCTATCTATTATTTATCTATTATATCTATGTATCTAAGTATCTATCTATCTATCTATCTATCTATCTATCTATCATATCTATCTATCTATTCTATCTAAGTATCTATCTATCTATCTATCTATATCTTCTATCTTATCTATCTATCTATTATCTATCTATCTATCTATCTATCTATCTATTCTATATCTATCTATTAATCTATTCTATTCTATCTATCTATCTATCTATTATCATATCTATCTATCTATCTATCATCTATCTATCTATTTATCTTATCTATCTATCTATCTATCTATCTATCTACTCATCTATCTATTATCTATTATATCTTTTCTATCTATCTATCTATCTATCTATCTATCTATCTATCTATCTATCTATCTATATCTATCTATTATTATCTATAACTATCTATTCTATCTATCTATCTATCTATCTATCTATCTATCTACTATCTATCTATCTATCTATCTATCTTATCTATTATCTATCTATCAT
>JARQOD010000009.1:71144191-71179159 GCA_033576555.1 Oophaga sylvatica
GCCAGCCGTGACGTAAGGTGTGCGCACATCAATGGAATTGGGCTTGGTGTTGTGTGGGAGTCATCGGAAACCAGAAGCGAAAGAAGGCCAGACTGGAGATATGGGGTGATGGCAGTAGAACAGATTAAGGGGGCCCAAAACTGAGGTAACATGAGTTCCTCTTTATCTTTATCCCTTCTCTAGATTTGCAAAATTGTTACCAAATAAATATGTTGAATTCAAATTTGAGGGAAAATTAACCCAAATTTGTTTTGTTAGAACTGATTATCTCTCTACAGGTTCTTTGGCAAACTTCATGTCCAGCAAAAGGGCTTTTAAAACCTCAAAAAGAAAAAATGTCCTTGTTATAAAAAAAGAGAAAAGTTTTGAGGAAACAAATGTTTGACTTTTACAAAGTTGGTTTAAAGCTGGTTGTACACTTGATAGTTCCCCGATTGTCATTTGCCCCATAAATGTGCCGCTCCTCTAAAATATTTGTGTCCAGAATGAGGTGAGGGCGGCCCGGTGCCGGCTCTTCAGGGGGGGAGGTTAGCCTCCCTGAGGAAACGGGGGGGCACAATAAAATGCAATATTGACCCCTTTTTCTTGGGAGAAGCTTGTGACAACCTCATACACATGGAGGTCAAGTGGTCCCACGAAATTGGCATTTTTTATCAATAAGAACCTGTTCGTAAGCTTTGATGAATCCTAAGCTTGTCCACAGACCCCTTGACTTGTGACGGGGTCTGTTGCGCTCATTTAAGCTTCCATAAAATTTCATGGCAAGAATAGAGGGGATGTATTTTATTGTGCGCCAGTGCCGAAATTGTAAAAGAGGAATCAAAAGAAATATAGCGTGGGAAGTGACACGTCCAAGACTTTAAAAAGAATTTTAAAGATTACCTGACCCCGGATCACCCTCTCCTTGGTCTTCAAACCTTTTAATGTGATTGGCTGGAAAGAAAAGATGGGGATTTGTCACTAAAGAAGGTTTCACAGACTTCATAAAAGTCAAATTCCAAATTTCACTTTTGAATTTTTAAATCCACCATTATGTGCCCAAAAAAATCAAAAAAAAAAGAACAAAAAAAACTTGTCGAAAATCTCTGCCCCTTTGGTTTTGCACCCCGGGCATTTTAAATATAAATTCTTCCCTTTAATGAATGATGAAGATTGGTGTTGATGATCCCTGTGATGCATTTCGAGGTTCCCAGCTTTTTAGGCACCTTCTTGATGACCTTTCTTCTGGTGGAACCTTGTAAGGTTGAGTTCCTTCTTGCTTGTTGTAGAGCCTAAAAAGAGAGGACAGCCTTTCATTGTGAAGAGAACCTGAGAGCGGTCGGCCCCCTTAGGACACCCGCAGAAGCCACAGGAGCGGCTTTTATGGATTTATCATGCATTTAGAAAAAAAAATATTAAGTCTGTAACTCTGTAACAACAGACATAAAAAAACTGTTCTCACTTCTCAGAGGAGCTCCTGGTTCCCACACGCCGTGCCCCATCGACGCCAGCATCAAATATGATGGGTGAGTGAGAGAAGTGAAGCCCCAAACAATGGCCATGGGCATCTCCATTTTTCAGAATATTTTCAGAATGAGAAGGCAAAAAGCCGGTCTTGGCACTTTTTAGCTGCGCTTTCCATGAACCCCAAATATTGATGGTAAAGTCGATTGGGTGGACAGTTGCAAGAGCTTGGGTAGTGCTTCAGGGAGGGGAGTGCAGGTTTTTTTTCTATTCATTGCACTACTCTGGGCCAAATTATCTTTTGTTAGATGTAATATTGATGAGGTGGCATTAGGATGCTTACTTGCGCAGTTTGGCGTTGATTCTGAGTGTTTTGGGACCCCCCCTGATCAGCTGGTTGTTCTGAGTATTGGCACCCCCACGATCAGCTGGTAGTTCTGAGTGTTTGCACCCCCACTGATCAGTGGTAGTTCTGAGTATTGGCACCCCCACTGATCATTGGTAGTTTTCTGAGTGTTGGCACCCCCCCTGATCAGTGGTAGTTTGAGTGTTTGCCCCCCACTGATCAGCTGGGGAGTTTGAGTATTTGGCACCCCCCCACTGATCAGCTGGTAGTTTTTGAGTGTTTGCACCCCCACTGATCAGCTGGTAGTTTGAGTGTTTGCCCCCCCACTGATCAGCTGGTAGTTTGAGTGTTGGCACCCCCACTGATCGCTGGTATTTTGAGTTTGGCACCCCCACGATCGCTGGTAGTTTGAGTGTTGGCACCCCCACTGATCAGTTGGTAGTTTGAGTGTGGCACCCCCACTTCGTGTGGTAGCTCGAGTGTTGGCACCCCCACTGATCAGTGGTAGTTCTGAGTGTTGGCCCCCACTGATCAGCTGGTAGTTTGAGTGTTTGCCCCCCCCCACTGATCAGTGGTAGTTTATGAGTTTTGCACCCCACTGATCAGCTGGTAGTTTGAGTGTTTGCACCCCACTGATCAGCTGGTAGTTCTGAGTGTTGGCACCCCCACTGATCAGCTGGTAGTCTGAGTATTGGCACCCCCACTGATCAGTGTAGTTCTGAGTGTTTGCACCCCCACTGATAGCTGGTAGTTCTGAGGTTTGCACCCCACTGATCAGCTGGTAGTTCTGAGTGTTTGCACCCCCACTGATCAGCTGGTAGTTCTGAGTGTTTGCCACCCCCACTGATCAGCTGGTGTTCTGAGTGTTGGCACCCCCACTGTCAGCTGGTAGTTCTGAGTGTTGGCACCCCCTGATCAGCTGGTAGTTCTGAGTGTTGGCACCCCCACTGATCAGCTGGTAGTTCTGAGTGTTGGCACCCCACTGATCAGCTGGTAGTTCTGAGTGTTGGCACCCCACTGATCAGTTGGTAGTTCTGAGTGTTGGCACCCCACTGATCAGTGGTAGTTCTGAGTGTTGGCACCCCCACTGATCAGCTGGTAGTTCTGAGTGTTGGCACCCCCACTGATCAGCTGGTAGTTCTGAGTATTGGCACCCCCCACTGATCAGCTGGTAGTTCTGAGTGTTTGCACCCCCACTGTAGCTGGTAGTTCTGAGTGTTTGCACCCCCACTGATCAGCTGGTAGTTCTGAGTGTTGGCACCCCCACTGATCAGCTGGTAGTTCTGAGTGTTTGCACCCCCACTAATCAGCTGGTTGTTCTGAGTATTGGCACCCCCACTGATCAGCTGGTAGTTCTGAGTGTTTGCACCCCCACTGATCAGCTGGTAGTTCTGAGTGTTTGCACCCCCACTGATCAGCTGGTAGTTCTGAGTGTTTGCACCCCACTGATCAGCTGGTAGTTCTGAGTGTTGGCACCCCACTGATCAGCTGGTAGTTCTGAGTGTTGGCACCCCCACTGATCAGCTGGTAGTTCTGAGTGTTTGCACCCCACTGATCAGCTGGTATGTTCTGAGTGTTTTGCACCCCCACTGATCAGCTGGTAGTTCTGAGTGTTTGCACCCCCACTGATCAGCTGGTAGTTCTGAGTGTTGGCACCCCCATGATCAGTGGTAGTTCTGAGTGTTGGCACCCCACTGATCAGCTGGTAGTTCTGAGTGTTGGCACCCCACTGATCAGCTGGTAGTTCTGAGTGTTGGCACCCCCACTGATCAGCTGGTAGTTCTGAGTGTTGGCACCCCCACTGATCAGCTGGTAGTTCTGAGTGTTGGCACCCCCACTGATCAGCTGGTAGTTCTGAGTGTTGGCACCCCCCACTGATCAGCTGGTAGTTCTGAGTGTTGGCACCCCCACTGATCAGCTGGTAGTTCTGAGTGTTGGCACCCCCACTGATCAGCTGGTAGTTCTGAGTGTTGGCCCCCCCACTGATCAGTGGTAGTCTGAGTGTTGGCACCCCCACTGATCAGCTGGTTGTTCTGAGTGTTGGCACCCCCACTGTCAGCTGGTGGAAGGGGTGACCACTGCGACGCTTATAGTTTACTGAGCACAGCGCCATTCATTTTTTAGTGGTTCTACCTTGCATCTCTTCACAGCTTCATCCCATTCAAGTAATCAATGATGCGACCGCAGCCCCACCGGAGCATGATGGGTGGCGGGTGACAGGAGTTGGACCACCACTTAAGATTAATTAGGTTAACAACATTAATGTCACTGAAGACAACTTTAACCACAAAACGGTTAAATAGTTGAGCACAATTACACTGATGCAACCAAGAACTTTTTTTTTATACATGAACATAACTGTGTCTAATAAAATACAATCACATTTATAAATCGCATCATGACTGAGCGCTAATTACTCACCGAGGTATATTTTATGGGGAACAGCGCTTTCTAAAGAGAAGCTACCAACGTCTCCAATTATACCTGAAAATATGAGGAGTCTGGGAATTGCCAGTAACGGTGAGATGAAGATTCTGGAGATACCGAAGGACACTGTATAAAGATTCACTTGGAAGGAAAGAAATATTTATTTATACATTTCCCTATATATAATTTATAA
The DNA here is from genome assembly GCA_033576555.1 of Oophaga sylvatica. Classification (NCBI taxonomy): domain Eukaryota; kingdom Metazoa; phylum Chordata; class Amphibia; order Anura; family Dendrobatidae; genus Oophaga; species Oophaga sylvatica. The sequence continues at coordinate 71,148,601 of JARQOD010000009.1, forward strand.
CTCATATATATATATAAATTATATATATATATATATATTATATATATATATATATATATATATGGCGGATTGATAGAACAGGAGATATGGCTGCTCGGCCCTTGGACAATGGGGACTCAGCCGTTTTTAATCCTATCTATTATCTATCTAGTTTTAGATCTATCTTCCCATAAATCAAAATTAGCACTAATAAAAAGGCCAATATTTTTGCACTCATATGATGGATTAAAGAAAAATATCAAAATACTTTCTTCTTTTTCTCCTTCTCGGTCATTTCCTCCTTCTCCTTCTCCTCCATATCTCCTCCATGTCCTTCTTCTCCTTCTTTTACTACTTCAAACTTCTCATTCTTTGGCTTCTCTCCTTCTCATCCTTTTCTCCCCTTCTTATTTTTCTTCTCCTCCTTCCTTCATTCTCCGCCTTCTCCTTCTCCTCTTCTCCTTCTCATCCTTCGTCTGCCCCTTCTTATTTTTCTTCATCTCCTCCTTCTCATTCTCCGCCTTCTCCTTCTCCTCTTTCTCCTTCTCCTTCTCATCCTTCGTCTCCCTCTTCTTATTTTTTTCTTCTTCCTTCTTCTCCTTTCATTCTCCGCCTTTCCTTCTCCTCTTTCTCATTCTCCTCTTTCTCTTCTCCTCTTTTCCTTCTCATCCTTCGTCTGCCCCTTCTTATTTTTCTTCTTCTCCTCCTTCTCATTCTCCGCCTTCTCCTTCTCCTCTTTCTCCTTCTCCTTCTCATCTTCGTCTCCCTTCTTATTTTTCTTCTTTCCTCCTTCTCCTTCTCCGCCTTCTCCTCCTCTTTCTCTTCTCCTCTTTCTCCTTCTCCTTCTCATCCTTCGTCTCCCCTTCTTATTTTTCTTCTTCTCCTTCTTCTCATTCTCCGGCTTCTCCTTCTCCTCCTTTCATCCTTCGTCTCCCGCTTCTTATTTTTCTTCTTCTCCTTCTTCTCATTCTCCGCCTTCTCCTCTTTCTCATTCTCCTCTTTCTCCTTCTCTCTTTCCCTTCTCATCCTTCGTCTGCCCCTTCTTATTTTCTTTCTCCTCTTCATTCCCTCTCTTCCTCTTTTCTCCGCCTTCTCCTTCTTTTTTTCTTCTTCCTCTTTCATTCTCCTCTTTCCTCTTTCTTCCTTCTCATCCTTCGTCTCCCTTTTATTTTTCTTCTTCTCCCTTTATTCTCCGCCTTCCTCCTTTCTCATTCTCCTCTTTCTCTCTCATCTTGTCTCCCTTTTATTTTTCTTCTTCTCCATTCTCCCATTCTCGTCCTCCTACTTTGTTCCCTTCTTTTTTTCTTTTCCTTCATTCTCCCCTCCCATCTCCCTGTCCCCATGGCCTATAATTATTGTTTGTGGCCTTTTGCTGCGGTTTTACCTATAGTGATGAATTCCTCGCTTTATCGTTAGCTCCTGTTTCTGATTATGGGTAGGATGTGTGCCCTTTTGGTTATCACTACCGATCGGAGCTGCTTTTTGCTAATTGCGTGCCGGGTTTTCGGGACGCTCTGACTGATGACATGATCACACCAGTAGGGTGAGGCAGTGTACGGCACAGTGGAACGGCTCTTATTCCTTCTGTGTGTTAGTGTTGTCACCTCTGACACAGAAGACAACAGCAATTTCCTGGAGCTGAACCAAAATTAGGATCCACCTGCAAATCCGTAATGTCGTTTCATCCTGCCGCCGCTGCTTACGGGCGATTTCTAGATTCCCGAGCAATTACCTATTTAGATGAAGTACATTTAGACATCTCATTAATGCTGTATAGTTTTTGGGAAGCTTCAGCGTGAATTGATTAATGTGATGCAGGTGCTTCAAGGAAAGTCCCACACACTTAATGTAGACGCATTGTATGACACTGTGCAAAAACGGAGAGACGGCGAGATGGTTATCGGAGGTTCAGTAACGTTCCAAAGATGGCGTCTCTCTGTGCTTCCCTCACGGAAATCTTCAGTATTATCCTTTTTCCTGACTGTTCTATGAGGATTTGTTCATATTTTTTTCAGTTCTATCAATGTAAGTTTTCGCGGGCTTTAAACCCTTTAAGCACTAGAAGAAGTTTTTCCTTTTTCCTCTTTGCAGTCCAGCACTTTTACACTTTTTTGTGATTTTCTGCATAGTTGTATGTGGGATCGATCTTTTGGGGAAGTAGTTGTACAGTAGATACAATATAGCTGTTCCTGGTATGTAACAATGTCTTTATTTAAAAATCCCTAAAAGGGTAACTTTGTTGCAGTTTTCTTTTATATGTTACAGCATACATTCATTTTCATATATGCCCCATTATAGTGATATCATATATGTGTATATTATTATTATTAGAATATATTATTTATATATTATAACATGTATTAATAGATATATTGTTATTATCATCTATATTTTATTTTATGCCTATTATTATTATTAGTATGCGCATGGTTATATATTATTACTATTGTTATTATTCGTGTTATGACATGTATTAATAGGTGTATTCTTATTTTATTTGTATATTGTGTTAGGATTTGGAAAATTACAGTTAATTTAATGTAAGCAACAAATCGCATCAGTGGGTTTTTTTTTTTCATTACTTTTTAAAATGTTTTAGCTTTTTTCACCTTTTATTTATTTATTTGCATGCATTGGTGTCTGAGTATCCAGCCGTACAACCTCATATCTGTTGTCTGGCATTTTCCAGCCACGTTACCACATAGGATAAACGCTTATTTTTTTCTTCTGCTGTTGTTTTAGATGTACTCGATGTTATAGAAACTATGAGGCCACTATGGATCTGTGTTTTTTTATGTTGATCTTTGCCCTAGCCTTAGGAGAAGAACACATGTAAAATCACATTGCATTTTTAGCTGTTAAATTGCAGCATTTCTGCACTAAAAATTAAAAATACATAAAAAAATCAATTCACAAAAGTGTATAAATGGAAAAAAAATGGAAAACACATAAAAAAGCAACAAAAAGCACAATAAACAGAGCAGGCTGCTATTGCGTCTTTTGACGCGGACAATTGCTGAAAAAACTCAGCGTTTCCACATAGCGTATATGTCACTAGGGTCCGTTCACACTGGGAGGAAGTGAGGTTGAAATTTCTGCAACAATTTTGCAAAAAAAAAAACTCTGCAGCAGCAAATCTGTGACAAAGTCTGTAGATTTAAGTGCAAACTGTTTGTGGTGCACAACGGTGAAATGAAAAAAGTAATAAACCCAACTGCACTTCAACGGGAAAAGCATGACCACATTATGGTTTACAGAGACTGTAAGGTACGGGGGTCATAGAAGTCTCGGGAGAAGGGAATATTGGGAGATATCGGGGTATTCTTTTTTTTTGCTATTTATTTTACTTTTTTTTAGAAGTTGTGAGTTTCCTGTGGAAATGCACGTAAGTCACAGAGAAATCGGCACCGCGTGTGCTTTGTTGTGGATTTGAAATTAAGACGGAAATCAGCAACAAATCTGAAGATCGGCAGCATAAATCTGAAGATCGGCACCATAAATCTGAGATCGGCACCATAAATCTGAAGATCGGCACCATAAATCTGAAGATCGGCACATAAATCTGAAGAGCGGCAGCATAAATCTGAAGATCGGCAGCATAAATCTGAAGATCGGCACATAAATCTCAGAGCGGCAGCATAAATCTGAAGATCGGCAGCATAAATCTGAAGATCGGCACCATAAATCTGAAGATCGGCACCATAAATCTGAAGATCGGCAGCATAAATCTGAAGATCGGCACCATAAATCTGAAGATCGGCACCATAAATCTGAAGATCGGCAGCATAAATCTGAAGATCGGCACCATAAATCTGAGATCGGCAGCATAAATCTGAAGAGCGGCAGCATAAATCTGAAGATCGGCACCATAAATCTGAAGATCGGCAGCATAAATCTGAGATCGGCATTACGCGTCAGTGATGCGGAGACATTGGATTTTATAAATTGTCCTCCCTTCTCCTGCGGCGGTAATATCCTGACGATCTTCTACCCCAAATTGGATAGAAAGTCTGCAGTGAATCCGTTACGTAAGGCCGGAGCCAAGGACGACTTCTGCAGGTCCTGGACGTTCTCCTGGTGTCTCCATCAGTTTTCTCTACACTCTACAAGCATCCTTCCCGTGAGATTAGATTGTCAGCTCTGCGGTGCACGGGGACGACTGTGAGCGATGGCGACCTGCACGCAGTGCTGCACAATATGGAAGCAAGTGATGAAATCCTTCACAGTAATATCATTTTTTATTGGAGATATTTGGCCACTTCACGTCATTTTCACGCCATGCTGAGCCAATCAGGTTGATTATCACGTCTCACGTTGTTTGGACATTGATTGCACAGTGGATTGACATCGCTCACCCTCTGCCGGCCGGATATTCCTCACATTGTTGCTTTAAGCTTTATAACGGCTCAGACCCTGTAGCAGCAGCTGCGATCGGCTCAGGACACGTTTGTGCCTAAATTTCTCTGCTCACAGTCTACAAAGAACAGGATGTGAGAAAATTGCTTGAAAATCATTCTGGTTTATGAATAAAAAGATCCGGCTCTCGGCTCGAGCTGCAGGTATCAAAAAAAATAATAACGTCAGAAAATTGTGCAATTTTTTGTGAGTCATTGTAGCTTTTACCATCTGCTATGATACACAAACTTGTTTCCAGAAACTTATGGCTTAAAGGGTTATTGCCCAAAATAAACTATTCCCTATGCATATTATCCTGCGATGGGGATCACGGGCTGCTGCTGGTGGTGGTGTTCACCATTGATTCCGAGAACTTGGTTGTGGAACCCAAGAAGGAGCTCTGTAGACCAGTCCTGATTGGCCCGGAGGTGCGCATGCTCAGCTCCTGCTTCATTCATCATCTATGGGACTGATGGAAATAGCTGTACTCGGCAGCCCATAGTCAATGAACGGAGCAAAGGCCAAGCAAGCGCATCTCCATTATATTCCCCGTTCCCAGATTGCTGAGGGTCCCAGTAGTCAGACCCCTAATAATCAGCAATTTCTCTCGATTTTTGGAAATAACCCTTTACTAAAACCAATCAAGTTGTGATCAAATACAACAACTTTCTGGAGACTTTTGCGTTGGGTCCATGGCCTCTCTCCACTGACTCTCCGCACTTTGTGTGTTTTTGAGTTTTTCACCCGTTTTGACCTTGAATCTCAGCTGTATAATGGACACATCCATCATCATTGAGGACAGCGATTCATCTCCCATATATCAGACGCAGAACAGTAATGACAAGGATGTGCGGCGTCAGTGTATTGATTAATCCACATGTTAAACAGATTGTATGGATTTCTGCTGTTTGCTGCCCGGGGGCTGCTGAATCAAGGCGTTTCTGTGGACTCTGCTTATCTGGGATGCGGAAAATCATTTGACACTGCCGAACAAAGGAGAGAAAAGTTAAGGAAGTTCAGGCCAAGTAATATTGCCAATCGTCATGGATTAACCATCAAGTGTTAGAGTCAACAGATCGCAGACATGTAACAGCCCTGACATGACCGCGGATTATCTGGACACAGGTCAACTCATAGGAGCGGCCCTGGGTTCTATCCATAGGTTGGGCGGTACGTCATTTACCTGCTGTAAGGAGTGGACGGAGGAGATCAGTACAAGGAGGAGAGTCATTGTGAGATTCACTTCTACATTTCTCCCCCGATCTCTCAATAAATATATCCACTTACCTTGATTAAATACTATATTTACTACACTGGGAACAGGCAGCAGCAAATGGCTCTTGGAGAAATGATCGGGCATACTGAAATCCCTCATGCCCAATCCTCTCATCCTTAAAACATACCATCTAGGAACACTTGGAAAGACCCTATAAATGGGAGATTTGGGGCAGAATTAATTGCCCTTATTCTTATACGCAGGGGCTGCATAAACATTTGGGATGGTCCTCACTGTTGTATAAATGGGTCACAGGATCATTCAGGATGAAGGAGGGAAGGGAAAAAGCCAAGAGAGAAAACGATTGTTGAGTTGGGGTGAGGGTGCGATTCAAGATGTGACGGTCGTTTTCTGCTTGGAGGCGAGAGAGTGGACCCATCTATAAAGTCATAAGGGACAATCCCATCCAAAGTGGACAGTAATTACACGAACAATCATAGCGGACGTTCCGCTGGTAAATGTGAAGTCCTATTCTCATAGGGAACAGAATTTAACCTCGGAAATGTTCTTCGTCTTCTCCTGATGAGCCATGAACTTTGTATCTTCTCCTAAAAAGTGGGGAAGGGAAATGACAACCGCTCCGGACATATTTCCAGGTCACTCATCATCTCCTCTGTCTTTTTTAATCAGCACTTAGTACGGAAATGTTTGGACTTATCCAATGCTCCAAAAGTTATTTGCTGCTACAAATGTGATCATCGACCGTCGTACAAGTCCAAGTCAGGACTATACGGGAAATTACTATGTATCCTTTTCCCTCTGTGCCGGTTTCCATAAACGCAGCCTTTTTCCATCCAAAAAGAGCAATGAAAAAAAAAATGAAGCTGAGCGGTTATCATAAGCGATTTTTAATGATTCTCCTGAAGAGAGTGTTCTCAGTCCGGGTCTCAGAAGGTCTAGAAATGAAATGCGGCTCCGATGATCTATGAGTCAAGTCCTGAAAATACCACAACATTCAAAAACCGCTCCATCGGTTCTGGGTGGAGGAATGGTTAAGTCAGCTCTCCTGATACCTCCCGTCCCAGGACCGGCTGAGCGGTCGGAACAAAATTGTAATCCTCCGTCTTTCAACCCATAAAACTTGTACGAAAATCTAAAATGTAATTGTATATAATATGGTTAATTAAGTCATGAATTGCAGGAATATAGAATAAGGGAATGTTCCATCATGGCAATGACGGCCGCTGTTGTTGGCTCGCCTTTAATAGTCGTTTAGTTAGCCCTTAATTTGCTACCCGGTTCATGAACATGTCAACTTTTGTCCGTCTAAGTTGATTGTCTATTGTCCAAACAGATCATGTTTTCCCTCAATATTCGGAAACTCTAGAGTTTAATATCTATAAGTGAATTGTAGACTCGGCGTTACAGGCAGCGGACACAACGGTTTAATTTCGCTGCAGGATCTCAGGGGAACTTTACATCAAGCCAGCTGCGTGTATCACTAATGGTGAAACGGGGACACCATCTTCCTTCTAAGTCCTCACTAATCCCTTGGGTGACATGTTTTTGGGCTGCATCACTGTGAAATTGCCTCAAATCCTCCTTAAAAATAAGAATTATAGGAAAGACAAGCTCTGTTGACAAAAAGGCTGAAAGAAATACTCAATAATGTGCCAAAGAATCAATTCTTCATCTCTCGCAGGTCAACCCCGTCTCTTCGCACGTCCCCAAAACCAGGCAGGAGTTAGCCGTGGCCTCTCAGAATCAAGGACATAGATTTTTTTTTTTTTTTTAAAGTCAGAAAACAAAGCAATAAAGTTATAGTGAGTTTCCTCTTACTGCAATTCTTCCACCAGAAACATAACTTCTGTTGGGTTTCAGGAATGATTGTTTTGGAATTTTGATGTGGATTTCAAAGTTTTTCTGCAACAAAAAATTTATGAATCATATTTGTGGTTAGTTCTATATATTATCTGCTAGATTATCTCCTATAAAAGATGCTTTATTTATTCTCTATTTCATTAGCAAACATCAATTGACTGATCTATCTATCTATCTATCTATCTATCTAAGTATCTATATATCTATTATCTATCTATCTATTATATATCTATCTTTCTATTATTTTCTATTATTATCTATCTATCTATCTATCTATCTTCTATCTATCTATTATTATCTATCTATCTATCTATTATTTATCTATTATATCTATGTATCTAAGTATCTACTCTATCTATCTATCTAATCTATCTATCTATCTATCTATCTATCTATCTAAGTATCTATCTATCTATCTATCTATCTTTCTATTATCTTTTATATATCTATCTATCTATCTATTTATCTATCTATCTATCTATCTATCTATCTATTATTTATCTAATTATATCTAGTTTCTAAGTATCTATCTATCTATCTATCTATTATTTATCTATATCTATCTATCTATTATCTATAATCTATCTATCTATTATTTATCTATTTAATTAAGTATCTATCATCTATCTACTATCTATTATCTATCTATCTATCAATATCTATCTATCTATTATTTATCTATATCTATTATCTATCATCTATCTATCTACTATCTATCTATCTATCTATCTATCTATCTATCTATCTATCTATCTATCTTCTATCTAAGTATCTATCTATCTATCTATCTATCTATCTTTCTATTATCTTTCTATTATTATCTATCTATCTATCTATCTATCTATCTATCTATCTATCTATCTATTATTTATCTATTATATCTATGTATCTAAGTATCTATCTATCTATCTATCTATTATTTATCTATATCTATCTATCTATCTATCTATCTATCTATCTATTATTTATCTATTATATCTATGTATCTAAGTATCTATCTATCTATCTATCTATCTATATCTATCTATCTATCTATCTATCTATCTATCTATCTATCTATCTATCTATCTATCTATTATTTATCTATATCTATCTATCTATCTATCTATCTATCTTATCTATCTATCTATCTATCTATCTATCTATCTATCTATCTATCTATCTATCTATCTATCTATCTATCTGTTATCTATTTCAAAAGAATTGAAGCAGCATAGTATACAATACTTGTGGGTGCAAATCCTCCAGCAGGAATCCAATACTTGCCAAATTCAATAAGACAAAAAAATAGGCAGCACTCCTCAGAATCAATAGCAGTTGTGGACTTTATTAGACCCACATCTCAGGGCAACGTTTCGGCTACAATTAGCCTTCCTCCAGGATGGAGGAAGGCTAATTGTAGCCGAAACGTTGCCCTGAGATGTGGGTCTAATAAAGTCCACAACTGCTATTGATTCTGAGGAATGCTGCCTATTTTTTTGTCTTATCTGTTATCTATCTAAATATCCATTTCTTATCTATCTATTGTGGTACACCAAAGGGGGTCTTGATGGATGGGAGATATATTTCTCCTAGCAGACTGGAGTTTGGTCAGGATTTTCCCTGATCTCAAGGACCTGTGATGAGGTCATAGTCACGTGATCAGGTCAGCTGATGTGTACCTCACCTGAGGGTGTGGACTAGGCCTATAAAACAAGGAGCTGTTGTAGTTGGTGGGTGTGGAAGGAAGGAGTTTGGCTGGAGTCAGCCTGGAAGCTTGTTTTTGTTACAGTGTGTCAGTGTGCACCAGGAAGCGAGTACCAGACCACCCGGAATGGCACCTGGTGGTCTCTGCTGTCCTGCAGCCGCTTAGTTAAGCCCGTCCCAAGCAAGGGTGAGTCTGGGACCAGTGGTTCTCCAAACTGGAGTGATTTATATTCTGCTTTGATTTTGTTATCTGCACTTTTTGTTGAACCCGTTATTAAAACCACTGAACTTTGAACTAAAAGCCTGTGTGTATGCCTCATTACTGCGGCCCGGCCCCTGCCTACCAGAGCGGATCCCTACAATTGGTGGAGAATGCGGGCATACGCAGTGAGGTCAGGCTGTTTTTTTTTGTGGATGTTTTTTTTCTCTGCATGACAGTAAATGTCCTGGGTGAAGAAAGTGGTGGATAGCTGTCCGGAGATGGAGAGCACAGTAAAAATGCTTGTGGAGGCCATGTGACAGCAGCAGCTGGCTACACAGCAGCAACAACCGGAAACCAACAATCTACTGATGCAACACATCACAGCGCCGCAGACAGCAGGAGCTGCCCGGGACGTCAGGATGTCCGGAAAGTGGTACGCACAGCGATTCCGAAAATGGAAAAGTCAGATGACGTTGAGGTGTACCTGGAGATGTTTGAAGGCGTGGCTGAGAGGGAGAGACTACCCAGGACCAGTGGGCCGAGATCATTGCTCCGTTTTTGGCTCCAGGACCCGCGAAAGCCTATAGAGACCTACCCCCGAGCACCAGAGGGACTACGAGATCGTCAAGGGTGAGATACTCGCACGTCTTGGGGTAAATGTGTTAGTCCGGGCTCAGCGGGTACACCAGTGGAAGTTTTCCCCTTCCGAGCCAGCTCGGTCCCAGTATTATGACTTGATACACCTGATAGAAAAGTGGTTGCAGCCGGAAGTGTTGTCACCCCGCGCTATGCTGGATCGTATAGTGACTGATAAATTCTGGAGAACTTTGCCCACACCCTTCAAACATGGGTTGGACAGGCAGCCCCTACTGATGGTCTCCAAATGGTAGACCTCATTGAAAGTTATGGGGCTACCAAGGAGATACAGGGAGAGACTACCCGGAAGGTAATGAGTAAATTCCCCAAACCTTCACCCACCGTTCGGCGAGCAGAGACTCGGAAGGCCGCCCAGGACACGTCTGGGGACGAAAGGGGCCCCATAATCTGTTGGCGGTGCCAAGAACCAGGACATGTCAGAGCTGATTGCCCCCACTTGACTGAGCCCATGGACACAAACTATGGGTACTATCAGTCTCACTATGCCGAACACATGTGTGCAGTGGGCAAACCAGAGGGACCCAATATGAATCATTTGTGTAAAGTGGAGGTGGAGGGTAACCCTGCTGTGGCTCTACTGGACTCAGGGAGTCTCGTGACCCTAATACGAGCCAGCCACGTCCAAATCAGCGAGTATACTGGTCGGAAGATGGGTGTGTTGTGTATACATGGGGACCTAAAACATTATCCTACCGCCCTGGTGATGATAAACACGCCAGTGGGGAGGAGGTGCCACGAGGTGGGGGTGGTGGTGAATTTGCATTATGATGTAATAATGGGGAGAGATTTTCCGTTATTTTCTGTGCTTTGGCCTGTAATTACCCCTCTCACGGAACAGTCATCGGCACCAGTGGCAACCAGGTTGCATTCTCCAGAAATCGGGCATGAACCTGGTGGCCCAGAGGAAGATGTGCTGGCGGTAGGAGTACCTTTGCCTTCGGTGGAGGAGGAAAACCCCTCTCCTATAGAAGTGTTAGCTGGGGAGATGGAAGATTTGCCACCGGGACCAGAATTGTCAGACTTAAATGTGGCAGGTGACAATTTTGGTACGGCGCAACTCCGGGACCCTACGTTGACTCGAGCCCGGGAAAATGTACTGGTTGTCAATGGGGAACCCCAACACCCCGGGCAGCTACAGTATTTCCCCGATTGGAGCTGAACCAAGATTTGCTGTATCGGGTTGAAAAAATACATGGGGAAATTGTCGAGCAATTGCTGGTACCGCAGTCATATCGGAGGTTGGTAATGGACTTAGCGCATGCGCATGTACTAGGGGGACATTTGGGCCAAAAGAAAACCCTAGATAGAATTCTACAATGGTTTTACTGGCTAGGGGTCTATGAAGAAGTTAAACGGTATTGTAACTCTTGTCCGTGTGCCAGGTAACCAGTCCGCAGCCTCATTTTCGGAGTCCCTTGGTGCCATTACCAATTATAGAGGTCCCGTTTGAGAGAATAGCCATGGATCTGGTGGGGCCGGTTAATAAATCAGCAAGGGGTCACCAACACATCCTCGTAGTTCTAGATTACGCTACCAGGTATCCTGAGGCTATTCCCCTGCGACACACCTCGGCAAAACTGATCGCAAAAGAACTCATGGGTATGTTCTCTCGGGTGGGAATCCCTCAAGAAATCTTAACAGATCAGGGGACCCCCTTTATGTCAAAAATCATGAAGGAACTCTGCCACTTGTTAAGTGTTAAACAGTTGCGCACATAGGTCTATCATCCCCAAACAGACGGTTTAGTAGAAAGGTTCAATAAAACCCTGAAGAATATGCTGAAAAAAGCAGTCTCTAAAGATGGTAAGGACTGGGATCTCTTGTTGCCATACCTGATGTTTGCAGTGCGGGAGGTGCCCTAGGCATCTACGGGGTTCTCGCCCTTTGAACTATTATATGGCAGACATCCCCGTGGCTTACTCGATATAGCTAAAGAAGCCTGGGAAAACCAACCAACTCCCCACAAAAGTGTGATAGAACATGTGGCCAAAATGCAAGAGAGAATGGAGACAGTCCTACCATTAGTCCGAGAACACATGGAAGCAGCACAAAGGCAGGTCTATAACCGGGAGGCAACGGGTAAGGTCCTTTAACCCTGGGGATCGGGTGTTGGTACTTGTGCCTACAGTGGATAGTAAGTTCCTTGCAAGGTGGCAGGGACCCTACGAGATTATAGAGAAGGTGGGACCAGTAAACTATAAAGTACACCAACCAGGGCGGAGAAAGCCAGAAACAGGTATACCATGTGAATCTGCTCAAACCATGGAAAGACAGAGACCCGCTTGGTGAGGATTGTCCACGGCCTGCATTTCCAGTAGAGATGGCTTCCTTGCCTCAGGAGAAGGCAAGAGAAGTCCTCTCCGCCGTCAAAACAGCAGACACTTTGTCGCCCAGACAAGTTCAGGAAGTCCGAGAGTTTGTTAGCCGAAATACCGATGTTTTTTCGGAACTTCCTGGTCGTACCTCCCTAATCCAACATGACATTGTCACGGAGCCGCAGGCCAAAGTCCGATTAAAGTCATATCGGGTGCCTGAGGCCCGGCGACAAGCCATCTCGGAAGAGGTCAAGAAGATGCTGCAGTTAGGGGTCATTGAAGAGTCCCAGAGTGAGTGGGCCAGCCCAATAGTCCTAATACCAAAGCCAGATGGGACACTAAGGTTCTGTAATGACTTCAGAAAACTGAATGAAATTTCTAAGTTTGACGCCTACCCCATGCCCCGGGTCGATGAGTTAATAGAGCGGTTTGGGCAGGCCCGGTATTTTTCAGTCATTGACCTCACAAAAGGGTATTGGCAGGTGCCCCTAACAAAAGCAGCGAGAGAGAAAACGGCTTTTGTAACACCCGAGGGACTGTTCCAGTATATAGTCCTACCCTTCGGGTTGCATGGCGCTCCAGCGACATTCCAGAGGTTAATGGACGTTGTTCTTCGTCCTAATCGCCGATATGCCGCGGCCTATCTGGACGATATTGTGGTGTACAGTACAGACTGGGAAAGTCACTTAGCCAAGGTACAGGCGGTGATAGATTCTCTGAGACAAGCAGGGCTAACTGCCAACCCAAAGAAGTGTTCCATAGGGTTGGAGGAAGCTCGGTACCTGGGGTATGTGATTGGGAGAGGAGTTATCAAACCCCAAATAAACAAAGTGGAGGCAATCCAAAACTGGCCCCGTCCCCTCACCACAAAACAAGTGAAAGGGTTTTTGGGGTTAGTGGGATACTACCGGCGGTTTATTCCCAATTTTACAACCCTGTCGGCGCCGTTAACTGACTGCCTAAAAGGGAGTGTGTAGCCCTGGTGGTAGGCACACGCAGTACCCTGGAGAGTGTATGGAGAGGCAGCGGCTTAATGCTCAATATGCATTCACTCTACACACATAGACACACCCTTGGGGTAGTGGAGTATACTCTAGGGAGTGGTCAAGAAGGTATGTGTAGGAGTGATTTTAGTCAGTCTGGTTCCTGTCTTCGGACAGTGAGGAAGTGTTAGTCTGGTTCCTGTCTTCGGGCAGTAAGGACGTGGAGAGTCTGCGTCTGGACTACAGTGGAGGAGTCTAGATTGCTATCTCATCAGCTTGGAAAGTGGAGTCTGGTATAGGTGTTGGAATACGCCTTAGTCTGGTCAGAGCTGTGTCATCTCCTCAGCATACATTGAAGGAAGGAACAAGTGTAACCCAGAAAGTCTTCAGCATTCCTGTCTAGAGGACAGTATCAGGTACAGTGACGTGCTCCTGCCTGTGATAACTGAGCATCTGAGGTGAACTTGAAGTGGAAGGATAAGGAAAGAAGTGACTGCTCGACCCTTTGCTAATAAGAGTGCTTATGTTACCAGCGTGGACAAGGCGAAAGGCAAGTGGATTTATAAGATTGTGCTTAACGGATTGCAGAAGTCCAGCACGTTTCTACCGGTCACTGGGGACCGAAGAGTCACTGTTGCTTCAGGCACAGTGACAGGACAACCAGGGATCTACCGGACCCTAGGTCGCGGCAGACAAGCCCCTTATAGTCGGTACGTAGCTGGGGTCAGGGGGAGTGAAGACTTTAGCGTTCTGCAGGACCACATAAGGATTCAGCTCCTTCAAAGGAAGGCCCCTAACACTAAGCTGACTGGGCAGGTACAGCAAGCATTGCTGAAGATTAGAGGGAACTACGCTTCATGCTAGTTGCACTCGTTATATTGGAGATAAAGGAGGCCCCTAACTTGTCCAGCTGCTGCCTCAAAATACACTCTCCGTGGATCAGCCTCCCTGGGACCTGCCTTGACATCTTGCCAGTAAAGGTATGGAAAGACGCTGACCGTGTGAGACTGTGTTCTTTAACCGCACTCGACTTCACTACTCACATAGACTTTGAGGGACCAGTCCCACCTGTAGGGGACCCGACATCTAGCTGCATCACCATCCCCTCAGAGATCTACAGCAGCGCTGGTACATGTTACCAGAACACTACAGGTGGCGTCACGAACTGTATATAGTTATCCCCTGTAAATATAATCCCCAACAACATACGCCAGACCGCCAGGGCCACAGACCGAGCCACAGCTACCTGTGACAAAATCCCCATAGACTTCTACGGGCTCGGCTCTGAGTACCCCATTGCCCTGGTAACCCACAATTGTGGTGGCGGGTCGACACAACTAAACTTGGCGTCACGAACAGGATACCAAACTCGCGAAATTGCGAGCCCTGCGTGCCTAAGAACTTGTTTTTGTGAAAAGGACTGTTTGCACTTTTGGCGCCAAAATCGCCATTTTTGTCGCCATATTCGCGCCCTCAGGCGCTGGAGAAGAAGGTGGGCGTACCTTCGTGGGCGTCTACCCCCCTGTGGCGCGAAGAAAATGCCTGCCCTCTCAAAGTGCTACTATAACATGCGGTCCTGCCCTACAGCAAAGGAGGTCCGCCTCCTCTTCACCTTCCCTGCGAAGAGGAGGAGACGCAAACCCCACCTCCACGGAAGAGACCGGATGTCTCCGCAGAAAGAAGAGGGAATCTTCTGGAAAATGATGGAGGCAGGACGTGCGCAGCCGAGTGGGGCAGCGGAGGCAGGCAGGCCCCGGGCCCCCGTCAAGCTGCCATCGGCATCGGACACTTATGCCATCCTGCATCTGCAACAGGCGTTGCTGGAGCTTCAGGAGGAGAACGCACGCCTAAAGAAGTTTCAACCTGGACTGGAGGAGATAGAGAGACGCCGATGTAACCTGCTGAAGTGGCAATTGACAAACACGGCGTCCCCTCCCCTCAACGAACCCCCACGATTCCAAAAACCGAAAAGTCTGCTGCCAAGGCGAAGGAGCAACCGGAGGCTGCCCCCGAAAGTACCGTTCCCGATCCCACTGGTGAAGCGGTGGATGCGGAGGAGGTTGAGGAGGTACAGCCAATCCCGGAACCCCGCCCGGCCAAGAGGCCGCAGCAGATGATCGGTCCCCGGCAGGGACACCGGAGGGGTCCTGTCCGTCACTACCAGATGTGGACTGGGACGAGATGGCGCGCCTGGATGACGTCGCCTACACCGCCCAGTGGGAACAAGAATGGCGGAGTCGTGAGGAGACGAAGAGGCGCCAGCAGGAGGAAGCGCGGGAAATCAAGAAGAACCGCCAGCGACAGTTTGCCGAGCTGATTGCTGACAAGGAGACTGTCCGACGCGACAAAGGTACCTTACGGGAACCGCGGCGGCAGGGGTGTGTGACTGAGTTCCAGCTCCGGAAGGGCTGGGGCTTTATTCGTGAACCGGGCCTCTACCCAGCGGTCTTCGTCAGCAGGCGTGACGTGGAATCTCACCTGCCACAAGGCCATCCGGGAGGGACTTAGTAAACGGCGACATAGTCACCTATACGCGGCATTGGGGAATGAAGGGGTGGTATGCCCTGAACGTCGCCATCGTCCGCGACCCCGTCCTAGACGCCGGTACCGTCACCATTACCGCAGCGTCCCCGTTTCCAGCTTCAGTAGCATCCGGCCGTGCCCCAGCATCGCCCCCGTCAAAATCATCGCAACATGCGACCCAAAGTTCATCGCAAGTGAAAGCTACTTCCATATCGCCAAATGCGACCCAGTCTAAATCGCAAACCCTGACGCGGTCTATATCATTGACTGTAATGGAGACGCAATCGGTGTCATGCGAAGAAAGTGTAACCGTTGCGCCCCTGGAGGTTCGCACCAGAACTGTCGCAACCCAGACCCTGATCGCAGCACATGATTTGCTGGTCCTGGGATCAAGGGCCCATTGCGTTGTTCCAGCCCCCGGGGTGGAAGATGTGGTGGAAAATGTCTTAGTAGCTGATGAATAAATAAGAAAAAAATTGGTGAGATCCCTATCGGATCTACCACAAGTAGAAAGCGGAAAGTTTGAAGTGTTTTTGAAAAAGTTTGCACAGATCTTATATATAGTAAATATATATTCCTAATTATAGAATGCCCGGCTGGGTAATTGGAAATTGATAGATGATAATTGATAATTGATAGATAAAAAGTTTGCACTTTTGATAATGTGATTTATTATGTCTTCTTTTATAAATGGACTTTTTGAGGTAAAGGACTATGCTTACCCAGAACATTCTTGTATATAGTTGCACTCAGTGCCCTATCTTGGTTTTACAAAAACCATCCATATCTACCTCTGAAAAACAAAACCCGTGTGGTGTGGCACTGAGTGAGGTCTGCACTTAGATGTCCTGCAGCCCACCCAGGACCCACGTTGAAGGTTTGGTGCGGGTCCTTCACAAGTATCTTGTATATCTATTTATTGAAAATGCTATTTGATACTATTTGTATTAAAGTTTGTAACGTTCGAAGTATTCTTACCTCCCGGATGGGAAGATGTTATTGTTCCAAATGTTATTGCATAAACAAAATTTTTCTGTCTTTTGTATTTCACAGCCCGGGAGTGCTGTCGTTTACCATGGGGGAATGTGTAGCCCTGGTGGTAGGCACACGCAGTACCCTGGAGAGTGTATGGAGAGGCAGCGGCTTAATGCTCAATATGCATTCACTCTACACACACTAGACACACCCTTGGGGTAGTGGAGTATACTCTAGGGAGTGGTCAAGAAGGTATGTGTAGGAGTGATTTTAGTCAGTCTGGTTCCTGTCTTCGGACAGTGAGGAAGTGTTAGTCTGGTTCCTGTCTTCGGGCAGTAAGGACGTGGAGAGTCTGCGTCTGGACTACAGTGGAGGAGTCTAGATTGCTATCTCATCAGCTTGGAAAGTGGAGTCTGGTATAGGTGTTGGAATACGCCTTAGTCTGGTCAGAGCTGTGTCATCTCCTCAGCATACATTGAAGGAAGGAACAAGTGTAACCCAGAAAGTCTTCAGCATTCCTGTCTAGAGGACAGTATCAGGTACAGTGACGTGCTCCTGCCTGTGATAACTGAGCATCTGAGGTGAACTTGAAGTGGAAGGATAAGGAAAGAAGTGACTGCTCGACCCTTTGCTAATAAGAGTGCTTATGTTACCAGCGTGGACAAGGCGAAAGGCAAGTGGATTTATAAGATTGTGCTTAACGGATTGCAGAAGTCCAGCACGTTTCTACCGGTCACTGGGGACCGAAGAGTCACTGTTGCTTCAGGCACAGTGACAGGACAACCAGGGATCTACCGGACCCTAGGTCGCGGCAGACAAGCCCCTTATAGTCGGTACGTAGCTGGGGTCAGGGGGAGTGAAGACTTTAGCGTTCTGCAGGACCACATAAGGATTCAGCTCCTTCAAAGGAAGGCCCCTAACACTAAGCTGACTGGGCAGGTACAGCAAGCATTGCTGAAGATTAGAGGGAACTACGCTTCATGCTAGTTGCACTCGTTATATTGGAGATAAAGGAGGCCCCTAACTTGTCCAGCTGCTGCCTCAAAATACACTCTCCGTGGATCAGCCTCCCTGGGACCTGCCTTGACATCTTGCCAGTAAAGGTATGGAAAGACGCTGACCGTGTGAGACTGTGTTCTTTAACCGCACTCGACTTCACTACTCACATAGACTTTGAGGGACCAGTCCCACCTGTAGGGGACCCGACATCTAGCTGCATCACCATCCCCTCAGAGATCTACAGCAGCGCTGGTACATGTTACCAGAACACTACAGGTGGCGTCACGAACTGTATATAGTTATCCCCTGTAAATATAATCCCCAACAACATACGCCAGACCGCCAGGGCCACAGACCGAGCCACAGCTACCTGTGACAAAATCCCCATAGACTTCTACGGGCTCGGCTCTGAGTACCCCATTGCCCTGGTAACCCACAATTGTGGTGGCGGGTCGACACAGGAGGAAGTCAGTAATTGTGCGATGGAATGATCAGCTTGAAGAAGCGTTTGTAAAACTAAAAGGGGCACTGTGTGGGTCACCAGTTCTGATCACACCCGACTTCAAAAGAGAATTCGTTGTCCAGACTGATGCGTCAGAGTTAGTTCTGGGTGCCGTGTTGTCTCAGGAGGTTAACGGGGAGGAGCATCCCATTAGTTTCCTGAGTCGAAAGCTTACTCCAGCTGAAACAAGATACAGCATTGTAGAGAGAGAGTGCCTGGCCATCAAGTGGGCACTGGAGTCATTGCGCTACTATCTGTTGGGGAGAAAGTTTCGGTTGGTAACTGATCATTCCCCTCTGACTTGGATGAGTCAAGCCAAAGAGAGAAATGCAAGAGTCACCAGGTGGTTTCTGTCTCTGCAAAATTTCAAATTTTCAGAAGAACATCGGGCAGGCAAATTACAGGGGAACGCAGATTCACTGTCCAGAATTCACTGTATGTCATGTGTCCACCCTCCTAAGGTTGAACAAAGGGGGGAGGTATGTGGTACACCAAAGGGGGTCTTGATGGATGGGAGATATATTTCTCCTAGCAGACTGGAGTTTGGTCAGGATTTTCCCTGATCTCAAGGACCTGTGATGAGGTCATAGTCACGTGATCAGGTCAGCTGATGTGTACCTCACCTGAGGGTGTGGACTAGGCCTATAAAACAAGGAGCTGTTGTAGTTGGTGGGTGTGGAAGGAAGGAGTTTGGCTGGAGTCAGCCTGGAAGCTTGTTTTGTTACAGTGTGTCAGTGTGCACCAGGAAGCGAGTACCAGACCACCCGGAATGGCACCTGGCGGTCTCTGCTGTCCTGCAGCCGCTTAGTTAAGCCCGTCCCAAGCAAGGGTGAGTCTGGGACCAGTGGTTTCTCCAAACTGGAGTGATTTATGTTCTGCTTTGATTTTGTTATCTGGACTTTTTGTTGAACCCGTTATTAAAACCACTGAACTTTGAACTAAAAGCCTGTGTGTATGCCTCATTACTGCGGCCCGGCCCCTGCCTACCAGAGCGGATCCCTACACTATCTATCTATCTATGTGTTATCTATCTATCTATCTATCTATCTATCTATCTATCTATCTATCTATCTATTATTTATCTATTATCTATGTATCTAAGTATCTATCTATTATATTTCTTTATCTATATCTATCTATCTATCTATCTATCTATCTATCTTCATCTATCTATCTATCTATCTATCTATCTATGTGTTATCTATCTATTATCTATCTATCTATCTGTCTGTTATATATCTAAATATCCATTTCTTATCTATCTATCTATCTATCTATCATTTATCTATTATCTAAGTATCTATCTATCTATCTATCTATCTATCTATCTATTATTTATCTATTATCTATGTATCTAAGTATCTATCTATCTATTATATATCTATTATCTATATCTATCTATCTAGCTATCTATATGTTATCTATCTATTATCTATCTGTCTGTTAATCTATCTAAATATCCATTTATTATCTATCTATCTATCTGTTATCTATCTATTATCTATCTATCTGTTATCTTCTATCTATCAATCAATCATTTATCTATTATCTATGTATCTAAGTATCTATCTATTATTTATCTATTATCTATGTATCTAAGTATCTATCTATTATATATCTATTATCTATATCTATCTATCTATTATCTAACTATCTGTCTGTTATCTATCTAAATATCCATTTATTATCTATCTATCTATCTGTTATCTATTATCTATCTATTATCTATCTATTATCTATCTATCTATTATCTCTCTATCTATCTCTCTATCTATCTATTATATATCTATTTATTATCTATCTATTATCTATCTATCTATCTATCCATCCATAGTTTTTGAACTTTCTGTGCATTTTTATTTTTAGCATTTCTTTCTAATAAACAGATTTCCCAGCAGCCAGTTCTGGTTGTCCCTGACGTTTGGTAAATGGACGCTCAGTTTGGAATAACCAGCGCTGATTTGCCGGGGTAGGTAGAGCGCCCGGGGGAATGTGGGCACGCGCCCAGGACAGTGCACTCAGCAGAATGAAATTACAATAACAAACACTTCTCCCATCCAGCATCTCAGCTGCGGCAATGTACGTTCCTCAGGGCGCGGAGCCAGCGCTGTATATACACCGCAGAATGAAATCACACTAACAACGGTCTTATTGTGCCAAAGTCAGAGCAGTTAACATCGCTCTTGCATGAAGATTCATCGCGGAATCAAAACATCTAATTGTTTTGGCACTTTCTAGTGCGATTAAGGTTTCATCTTTCCAGGCACGTTGTGTTGGTTTCACGAGGTAACCACGAGCTGACACTGCCATGGAGGAAAAACAGGAAAACTTCATATCAACACACAGCTAGAATATGTCTGTGGCTTCCACTCGCGAAACCATTATTACAACGTGTGGGATCCATATTGAACTTTGACCTGAAGACTCCTCAGAATTCAATGTCTGACTCTTTCCACTTGGATTGCTTTGAGATGGAATAATTGGGCAAAGTAGTGACATATTAATAACGACCCATCGCCCCCATTTTTATTGGGCTAATGATTTCTGTGGGATCTAATGTAAATAGGGGACTTCTGAGAAGGATCCAGCTTGGCTGATTTTGGACTTTCCATTCTTTTGTTCTCCCTGAGATAAGCCACCACCATAACTCCAGGGTCCAGCTTTCTCATATAGTTGAGCCGAGCACCCTGTGTATGGGGGACGCTGCACAAGGTAGCTCCAGGCTGAGTGATGGTTTGGCCAACAACTATCTATTTTATATGGGAACCCTAGTCTACAGATTAGGGAACCATTCAAGGTTTGATTTAGATCCATACCCTAATACCATTGACTTCAGGGGGAGACAACACCTTCAGGGGGCAAAAAAACGGCCAAAACAGCTAAAATTTGAGGCAGATACCAGGAAAAGTGTCATCAATTGTCCCATCAATTGAGCTATAAATAAATAATTTTAAAAAAATTATGTGGGTTCCTCTGTATTTTTGATAACCAGCCAGGCAAAACTGACAGCTGAGAGTTGTAGATCCCCTGTATTTTTGATAACCAGCCAGGCAAAACTGACAGCTGAGGGTTGCAGACCATTCGCATGGAACCAAACTCTTAACGCCCCAATAAGTATTAGGATCAAGCGTTAAGAGTTAGGTTCCATGCGATTGGTCCTAATACTTAATAATATGTAAAGTGGATGTCTTCTGTCAGCTTGAACCCTTTATAAGCTTTCAGTCTTTCCTAGCGATCAGTTGACCACATTGGCTGTGATACAAATGAGGTCTTTTTTTGCAACATGTAAAATTGCGAGTCATTGGTCCTCAGGTAAGGAAAAGCTATATATAGATGGCTTGTTTGGTCGGCCGCCATGAAGCCTATGTCCCATCCCCTGATGATGCCGCTAGCGCAGTGAAACATGTTGGGCGGACGCTGGTGCTAAAATTTGTTGTCCTATTCTGCCAATATGTATTGGCATCCCGGGTGCTATACACTTTATAAATATAAAACAGCAGGAATGCTGCATAAAATTACTGCAGACTATAGAGACAGACTAGGGACAAAAAGTTTTATACCCTTTGTATATACTTTATTTTTATTTTTATTAATAGAAATAAAAGTTACATTTTATGGTCTTCTATTGAGGGTTTATTTGGGGTTCTCCCCAATTTGGAAAAAATTTGAGATTGGTGAACATTTTCTAAACAAGTTCGCTCATCTCTATCCTCGTCTTCTAGACAGAAACTGGTGATGTGTCTGTTCCCAATATTAAGCTATGGATGACACCCATTTGCAAAACCCATAGATGAACAAGAAAGCAGTCCTCTCTGATGCCACCAGTTGTTCAAATGTCTGTTTGAGGGTATATGTGAATTTTTGGGCCACCTGGGCTTCAGAGCTTTTTGGATAATCTTTAGGAAACATGATTATCATGGAAATTTGATTCACATCAAAGGCATTTGATGCACATTGAGTCTTCCTTATTATAACTTGCGTATTCTCTAGATCCAATTATCATGGCATTGTGCAGGATATTTCATGGCTAGGGGCTCCTTCATTATCCCTAAAGCCAGGGGTGCCATAGGCGTCCCTGTTCCTCGTATTACTTCTGATAGTGAAGACAACGAGGCCATGTGTCTTGCTGAGCTCCTAAATCAACCCTTATCTGTCCCTTCCCCCACCCAGGAAAGTGGGTAGTTGTTGTGTATAAGAATACACAAACTAGACTAACAAGGGAAGACTTACAGGGATAAATGAAACTATCAATCATAAAAATATGGACTCACAAACCACAAAGTGGAACACCAGCAAGAAATGGAAGGAAAAAACAAATAGGAGAGGATGAGGATATGCACACAGACAAATAACCAAGTAACAGTCTTGAGAATATCACTCCAATGCCACCAACTCCAGAACCAGTCAGTATGAAACTAACACTGGCAATCCCTAATTGCTAGAGTCGAGTATATATAGCAGAGGGGATTGGCCAACACTGAACAGCTGAGCTCATCAAGGCAGGAGCTGAACTGAACAGATTAATCCATGCACTGCTAGCAGAAATCTACACAGTTTAATATGATGGTGAAGTGCTTCTAGTCAGTGCAGGAGTATGTGAAATCATATTCCTAGATCTTCTGGCCCCTCTCTGTCGTGGTAAACCCATGACACCAAGAACATAATAAATGTAGAGTGTAGGTACAAAAAGTAACACCTCAATGGTCACCTGTCTCACCACCTCCGCAGACCACCATCTGAACTATTCTTTACGCCTTTCCCCATTTTTGGCTGTGACCTCTGACATCTTACATCACGGCACATCATGATGTAATGTCACGACATGTACAGGCGGCGTCATGACATGTGCCGTGATGTGAAAGTCCTACTCTACCATAGAAGACATGGAGCAGGGTGTAGAAGGCTGAAGAGGATGTTGCTCTACGGTTTGGAGGTGGAAAGAAGAGGTCGGATGGCAAGCTGTGACAGTGGGACTGGTAACCAGCTGGTGATTATCACATTTTTCATTCTAACTCTTTTTCCAGTCCTCTACAATTTAGTTAAATGGTGAATAAACTCAGTACATGTAGAATTTCCTGGATGAATTTGAGCAGTGTTGTTGAACTTGTCAGATTCTCTGACCTCTAATGAAATTCCTCCATGATAGGTGCAGTCTACGGTGTCAGACAAGTTGTACCAAGGGTGCGGATGTAAACCAGCGCTGCATTCGACCTCGGTAGCCTCGGAGCCTAAGACACGGACTGAAGTTCTTGTGACATTTCTGGAATAAATAGACAGAGGAACGTATAAATATAAGAGAAATAATTGCCATTACTGGAGACATCGTATGTAAATCCCAGCTAAACAGATCTATGTCTTTGCGGTAAACTGCGCATGATGTTTATTAGTTTGTTGCCTTTTGTCTGTGCAGATTTATGATGCTCCATGTTACTCATCTCTTTGCTGTCTTTGTGGGCAGTATAAACAGATATATGTTTCACGTGAAATTACATTTATCACTAATAAGGAACATATTCCTCATGTTGCTTTGATGAAAGCAATAACTAACTGCAGACACAATAAACTCCGCAGGAGTTCCCAATAAGACAGCTTGATGTATGACTGTAAATCCGCCGTATGATAATAAAACAAGGATTTCAATCATATTGCAAAAAGATTAAAAAAAGCTAAAAAAAAAATAAATAATAAAAGATGAGCAAATGACAAACTGGCAACTAAATGCTGGAAATTCTTTTTCTACAAAATGGGCCCTAGAAATGTTTTTTGTAGGGTAAATGCAGACGTTCTGAGCTGCTACATCACCAGTAATTGGTATATAATAAGTCATGTTCTGCTTTTGAACGTTGAAACTTTGTTTCGCTTTGTTTCTTAGTATATCTACCACCTCATTCAAGAAATGGGGTCCAGGGTTAATCTGCCACTCACTTTATGGTTCCTGCTGAATTTGTGGCAGATCTGTCACAGTTAACACCAAGAATAGGAAACATCTCTATTATTCATGATGTCAGCGCGGCAGAGAGGAGCCAAGTGGACCTCATTTTGGGTCCATGCTTTGGTCGGGAACCGTTACCATTTGGTGTAAATAGAAGCTACAAAGCCGATGTAATCGGAGACGTAATGCCGCCATACACTTTACACCAACGTCGGCTGAAATTACCGATATCGGCAGCTCGGCTGACAGTTTAATGTGTATGGCGGCTTTCCGACTCTCCCCCAACAGTTATATTGTCAGGATAGATAAGGATCTGGTACGTCTGATTTTGGACTGTCCAATCCATCCTTTTCTTTCTGCATAATGAAACGACTCTGGAGGATTGGGGAGGGATCGCTACCGGCCGAACAATCAGCCAAACCATCATCCAGCAGACGGCCAACTATTGCACATGGGGCCCCTAACTCTAATCATTTTATCTAATCATCTAATCATAACCATCTGGCTAATCGGTACTCGGACGCGTCCGCTCTTCGCCAGTCCTTACACTGGCTGCCCATTCATTATAGGATCCAATTCAAAGTACTGGTTCTCACCCACAAAGCTCTCCACATGCAGCACCCCCTACATCTCCTCCCTCATTTCTATCTATCGGCCTAACCGACTGCTGCGCTCTGCAAATGACTTTCGACTAACCTCTGCACTAATCCGTACCTCCCACTCCCGACTCCAAGACTTCTCCCGCGCTGCGCCAATCCTCTGGAATGCTCTACCCCAAGAAATTAGGACTATCCACAATTTGCATGGTTTCAGGCGCTCCCTCAAAACACATTTGTTCAGAGTGGCCTATCACATTCACTAACCAAAGTCGTTCTATGTTTAAGTGTGTATGTGTAGCCCATTCACTATCTCCATCCATGCCTCACTCCCTCAAGATGGCTGGACCATCATTGTAAAGGCACCATTGTATATACACACCTATACTTTGTATCTCCCCCACCTCATTGTAGATTGTAAGCTCTCACGAGCAGGGTTGGCTTATTTTGCTTTAATTATTGTATTGGTAACGTTGTTACTTATGACTTGTGTTTTGAAACTGTTAAACTGTAAAGCGCTGCGGAATATGATGGCGCTATATAAATAAAGATTATTATTATTATTATTATTATTATTATTTTCCTCTAGGATTTTCTTGACTTCACTCTTCTGATGTGACATCACTGTGAGCCCGATGATGTCACTAATCACAGCCTTGATTGAATCCTTGTCACTCTTTGGCTTTTACTTCCATGGGTAATGCCTATGTCATCATGAAAAAGTATACTATATGTATACAGTATATACTAGTACCAAAATATATACTATATTATATCTAGTTCCATATTGACTCGCTGAAGAAAATGTCTCACTACCTTGGTAGTATGGATTATCGCACCTTGTAAAATGGTGGTCACCACATGGGCATCACAGATCAGCGGTGCCAGCAGAGCACAGTTTGTACCGCAAAGTCAGATTCTACTGCAGAGTCACTGGCTAAGACTCTCACCTGTAGAGTGTGAATCTCTTATAATCAACAAGGTCCTCTCTCTCTTAGAATGTAAGCTCTTATGGTCAGCAGTGTCTTCTATGTACACATTGACTGCACAAGCAGAATAGTGAGTGCAGCTCTATTACTCGGATTACTTCTGATGGTGAAGATGCCGGGGCCACGACCCTTGCCTTAGTTCATGAATCCGCCCTCAATCTGTACCCTTCCTCCCACCCAGAGAAGAGAGGCATAGTAGTGTACTGTAATACACCAACCAGACTAACAAGGTAATATGAACAGGGATAAAGGAAAATGCCAAACATACAAATATACACACATAAACAACAGAGGAATGCACCGGGGAGCTGGGAATGGGGTTAAACCAAAGTGGTAGAAGAAAGGGAATTATCACACACTCAAAACCTAGCAACAGTCACAGATAAATCCACCAAATGCCTTTTCCAATAACAGCCACCAACAACCCCAGCCATGCAGCATAAGCTATCTTTGAAAATGAGTGCTAACCAGGGCCCAGATTATATAGGAGATGGGAGTGGCTGACAGTGAACAGCTGAGAGCCTTAATGCAGGAAAGCTTCCAGGGGCTCTCAACTGAGCAGATTAACCCCTGCACTGCTAAAAGAAACCTGCACTGTTTAATATAAAGGTGAAGTGCTTCTAATCAATGCAGGAGTAGGAGAAATCAGACGTTGCTGTCTTCTGGCTCCTTTCTGTCACGGTAAACCTGTGACAGTATAACTCAGGATCACTAATTTGTTGTATGTGCATTGCTTAGAATTAGATTCTTAAACTTTTAGTGTTTTTGTATAATTAGTGACTACATATATTTATAATGTACAGGTTAGAAATGATATTTACTGTATTGCTATGTGATTGCATTTTTACTTTTTCTACCAGAAAACTGTCAGGAAAGTGAAACATTGTTGCTCATTAGATGACATCTTTATTATTTCCTGATACAATATAGCACATCGCCGTCTTGCAAAGTATAACTGTTAAACTACAAAGTAGAAGAGACAGGTGGTAAAATGGTAAATTAAATGCGCTTCCTATTAAATCAGTCTCCAAGAGAAAATAAAATATCAGTATTAGGCTGAGTTATAGGAATTACAGGCCGGTAAGGCGCTTTTACGTTATCTCAATGTCTGTTATCGCATATTTAAGAAAATATTCTTTTGGATGCCAGAAATTATATCCTCATCAGTTTATAAATACAATAATTTTCTTTTGTTTTAACAATCGACATTACGTTTGATATTTATCTGGATTCAATCTCTCTCCCCTCTATTCAGCTATTTCTGACTCTCGGTGGCTGACTAAGGCGGGATTGCTGACCGAAGCTCGAAAAAATGTTTACCACCCCGCATTTTTCATAATATCCCTTTTTCAAAGTTTTCTGGTGGGCAAATAAATGGATTTTATATTTGCTGCAATGAATAGGAGTTGATGGGCAGAAACGCATCTATGGAAGTGCACAGGCTCTTATTCCAGAGACCCTGATGTCAGGAGACACATCTGTCTATAATGCAGCTATCCTCATCTTCCTAACCCTCTAGCCATAAAATAAAACTTTAATTTGACATTAAAACCCATTGTCCAAAAATAAGATAACTCTGCTGATTTGTCACAGTCTATACAACAAAGTTAAATAACGAAATAAAGAGACAAGCAATATAAAAGTCTGTAATGCTTTAGAAATATTCTTTATATAGATATACACAAAAACCCAATCTGAAATGTCTAAAAAAATACATAAATGTCTTATTTTACAAAGTGAGAGTCTCTTTATAAATGTCCACTGTAAATATACAATATAAATAACGCCATGATAATTTCTCATTATATATGACAATTTCCATGTAACTTCTTTTTTCCACAGAAAGACTTATTATTCTAGGTTGACAATAACTGATGGATGATTATGTCCCAGTCTACACAGCAAAGTTTGAAAGTGACCTGAAGAAAGAAGGAAGCAAACAATGAAAAGTGATATATTTCCAAATTTCTCATTTTTTATGGATAGTCCTAAAAACACCTTAAAAAATGTCTAAATATGTGGATGGTATGAAAAATAGATTTATTTACATTTATACACAGAAAGTCATCTGTAAATTCATACGTAATTATCTAAAGATATGATAACTTCAGATTTCACATGTCACCTTCTAACCCACTTTTATCCCTAAAACATTTTCCATATAGGGCTGATAATGAGATGACTTTGCTGATTATGTCTCAGTGTGCACGTCAAAGTTTAAAAGTGAAAAAAGGAAATGGACAATTTGAAAAATGTAATGTTTTTCAAATGATTCTTTTTATGTGGATATTCACAAAAAAATGCATAAAATATCCGAAAAAAGGCATGAGATCAGCACTCGCTCTATTTACGATGTTGCATGCCCTTTTAGAAGGATGGCTGTAAATACACAAAGTAAATAACAATATAAAGAGATGATAACTTCAGATTTCAGATGCCACTTTCCATCTCACTTTTCTCCCAAAAAGATTTGTCATACCGGGCTCTATTTCAGGCAATATAAAGTTACAAAAAGCTCTCACATTCTGGCGCTCCCAGGCATATCGCCAGAAGAGGAGCAGAATTAGCATACATTAGATTTAATGCAGCTGCTCGCACAAATAACTTGAGTCTTTCGCATTAACACAAGTTACAAAGCTGCATACTCAAGACATGATGAGCAGCTTAGGGAGGTATCTGCAGCTCCAGCCATGTAATTCTACGACACGCCAGGTTGCTTGGCTGAAAATTCAGGTTAGGAAAGAAATTGTGAGCTGCGCTAAACAACTCATCGAGAACGGTTCATAGTATCGCCAACATTCTTCAGCCAACATCATAAGATACTGTTACTAGGCTCATACCAGAGGTTCACATATTCCAGTGTCATTGAACTGGAGGTAAAATGCTATAGATGATGCTTGGATTTCAAATACAGAAATGTAATTAACATTCCTGGTGATAGAAGACCCTCAAAGTGGAGCAGACGGGCGCACGGGCTCAACGGGTGAAGCAAAAGGACAATGGCAGGCCAGCTCGGAGGTTCATGTTCTGGGGTATGAGTAGTGTTGAGCGATACGATATTGCAAATATCGGATATCGGCCGATATTAGCTGTATCGGCCTTTCGATTCCGAATACCGATATTTTCATCATATCGGATACCGGAATCGGATTTGTCACTGTCACTGTCAGTGTCCGTCGGTCGGGTCTGTCAGGAGTCAGCGGCACTTACCCGGCAGAAGATCTCCGGCGGTCACGTCATGGACTGCTTGATGGCCGCCATTATCTTCTCCCTGGCGGTCACATGCAGTTTTTCGCGATAACTGCAGTGACTGCTGGGTAATCCCGGCCGTAAAGCAGTCAGTCCGATGACGTCACCGTCGGGGAAGCAGGTAATTAGCTGTGCTGCGCCGGGATGACAGGCTCTGCCTGTCATTCTGATGTAGCAGAGCTGGATCGTCGTGGGACACTCGTTACTATGGACTGCGTCGGACAGGTGGTATACTGCTGTTTGTTTTTTTTCATTTTTTTACAGGAGATCGATGGCGTCGCAGGATGAGACTGTAATAAAAGTAATGAAAACTGTTGTTTTTTTTATTAAATTAAAAAACTTTTATATGAATATTCACCCGTCCGGGTACATCAACAATTTAACTATTTACATACAGGGACCCTGTCCGGGTTATTTATAATTCTTTGGCAGGGGTGTTCCAGGTACCACCTGGTACTCTTCTGATGCTTGCCAAACATCCGAGACACCAAGGACCACCAGGACCTGATGACGTCGTGTGGCCTGTACAGTCAAGTCGTGACCCGCTATCTGTGTCTGTGTGGCCACCTCTTTCATCTCCCTCCGGGTCTGGAGCCCTATGTCACGGACTGAACGAACCCCAGGGGGCCTAACAGGCGCCGGGTACGGGCCAGCTATAGTTATCATGTCCATAGCTGGGGCTGCTGAGGAGACCACTGAGGGAGGCTGGGGAGATTTACGGCGTGGGGTGGGCACTTGTGCAGAGGCCTGGATGTGGGGAGCTGAAGGCTCCGAGGGTCTCACAGGTTCCTGACACTCTGGGGAGTAGGGGTCGCACCTGGTAACATTTAGGGCGTACCATCCATTGTAACCCCAGTGTCGGGTGTAAGTCACCAAGTCTCCTGGCAACAGGTCCCTCCCCGGGTGTCCTTCTGGGAGGTGAGCCTCCACGTCCCGCCGGGTCACAAAGACTTCTAAATAAAGTCCAGGCTCCTGGATGAAGCCCCAACCACCTTTCAATTTAAAGCTCCGTACTGCACCCTTACGCCGCGGCTCCCTCACCGTACTTTTATCTTTTCTCATCCGGTCCTTATCTGCCCGGTCCTTCTCCAGGTTACGTTGCCGAAGTTTTTGGGATTCTCGCTGCTCCCTTTGTCGCTCTGCTTCCCGCTCCCAACGTCTCCACTCTTCCTCCTGACGCCGGTTGAAATTCTCCTCCAGCTGCTCCATGTCTCCACCATCAAATGCCAGCTTACCATGTCCGGTTTGCGGCAGCTCTCCTGGCGCCCCCCAGTCCTGGCGGCGCTCACCTGCGGAGGAAGCAGCCGGCTCTGGAACAGATGACAGTCGGGGCTCCGGAACAGACAGGTACACCTCTGGTGCCTGCGCGGCCTCCTCCATGAGACGGGTGTCGCTTCTTCTGTCTCAGCGACGGGGGCAGACAGCGGGATCTGGGGTGCTGCCGGTGCAGAGTTTTTTGCAGGAACGGGTGCCTCACCAC
>JARQOD010000009.1:71179259-71192069 GCA_033576555.1 Oophaga sylvatica
ATAGAATAGATCACTCTGTGTGTAATGACTCTATAGAATAGATCACTCTGTGTAATGACTCTATAGAATAGATCACTCGTGTGTAATGACTTTAGAATAGATCACTCTGTGTGTAATGACTCTATAGAATAGATCACTCTGTGTGTAATGACTCTATAGAATAGATCACTCTGTGTGTAATGTCTCTATAGAATAGATCACTCTGTGTGTAATGACTCTATAGAATAGATCACTCTGTGTGTAATGTCTCTATAGAATAGATCACTCTGTGTGTAATGACTCTATAGAATAGATCACTCTGTGTGTAATGTCTCTATAGAATAGATCACTCTGTGTGTAATGACTCTATAGAATAGATCACTCTGTGTGTAATGATCTCTATAAGAATAAAATCACTGTGTGTAATGACTCTATAGAATAGATCACTCTGTGTGTAATGTCTCTATAGAATAGATCACTGTGTGTGTAATGACTCTATAGAATAGATCACTCTGTGTGTAATGACTATAGAATAGATCACTCTGTGTGTAATGACTCTATAGAATAGATCATCTGTGTGTAATGACTCTATAGAATAGATCACTGTGTTGTAATGACTCTATAGAATAGATCACTGTGTGTAATGTCTCTATAGAATAGATCACTCTGTGTAATGACTCTATAGAATAGATCACTCTGTGAAGTGACTTCACGAAACGGTGCCCGTCGGGCGCGGGGAGCTTTTTCTGCCCCTGATCTCCACCACCCCTTTGCCAGCTTCTACATTCCAGCATCTAGGTATGTTGTGGGATATTTACCTTTGACTCATTTAGGCACTTATGTTCCAACATGGCTCTTTTTAGGTGTATTTAACCCCCACCATTATACCTATTGTGGCTTGTGCTGTTCTGGCAAATCAGGGTGAATGACAAATACTTAATAAGCACGTCTGTCATGGTTCTGTTCTATTTGAAGGGCATGTCTCATGCTGCTAGCCAATGCATTTTATTATAATGGAAGCATGATGCTCCTATATACAGGTTATTAGTGCTTGTTTGTCATTTGTTATCATTGTTAGTTCAAGTGGTGTATCACGGTGGCACATTGCAATTTCTCCCCACTTTTTCTCTTTTGGAGTCTCCCTTACTCTTTTTTGTATATGTTGTATATGTATATTTTTTGAAAAGTGTATTTAATAAAGAAATATATTTTAGAAATTTTCCTTTCTCTTTCACTTCTTATCTATGGGTGGCACCTTCCCCTATAGATTTGGTATTATTATGATTTCATGAAGTGTCCCCCGCCTTTCATATTGAGGACTATGGGAATAATCTGTGTGTAATGTCTATAGAATAGATCACTCTGTGTGTAATGACTATAGAATAGATCACTCTGTGTGTAATGACTATAGAATAGATCACTCTGTGTGTAATGTCTCTATAGAATAGATCACTCTGTGTGTAATGTCTCTATAGAATAGATCACTCTGTGTGTAATGTCTCTATAGAATAGATCACTGTGTGTAATATCTCTATAGAATAGATCACTGTGTGTAATGACTATAGAATAGATCACTCTGTGTGTAATGACTCTATAGAATAGATCACTCTGTGTGTAATGACTCTATAGAATAGATCACTCTGTGTGTAATGACTCTATAGAATAGATCACTGTGTGTAATGACTCTATAGAATAGATCACTCTGTGTGTAATGACTATAGAATAGATCACTCTGTGTAATGTCTCTATAGAATAGATCACTCTGTGTGTAATGACTCTATAGAATAGATCATCTGTGTGTAATGACTCTATAGAATAGATCACTGTGTGTAATGACTCTATAGAATAGATCACTCTGTGTGTAATGACTATAGAATAGATCACTCTGTGTGTAATGACTCTATAGAATAGATCACTCTGTGTGTAATGCTCTATAGAATAGATCACTGTGTGTAATGACTCTATAGAATAGATCACTGTGTGTAATGTCTCTATAGAATAGATCACTGTGTGTAATGTCTCTATAGTATAGATCACTCTGTGTGTAAGACTCTATAGAATAGATCACTCTGTGTGTAATGTCTAATAGAATAGTCACTGTGTGTAATGACTCTATAGAATAGATCACTCTGTTAGTAATGACTATAGAATAGATCACTCTGTGTGTAATGTCTCTATAGAATAGATCACTGTTGTAATGACTCTATAGAATAGATCACTCTGTGTGTAATGACTCTATAGAATATAGGAGAGTCACTTTTTGTATAGAAGAACTGAAAAAAATTCACTTTTTGATGATATTCTAATTTTGTGAGAAGCAGCTGTAACACAAGTGATCGCAAAATGCAGTTTTTAAATAAAGGTCTTTATTATTAATGGAAAAAGAAATCCAAACCTACAGGGCCCTGTGTGAAAAAGCGATTACCCCTAAACCTAATAACTGGTTGTGCCACCCTTAGCAGCAACAACTGCAATCAAGCGTTTGCGATAACTGGCAATGAGTCTCTGACAACGTTCTGGAGGAATTTTGGTCACTCATCTTTGCAGAATTGCTGTAGTTCGGCCACATTGGAGGTTTCTGAGCATGAATCACCTTTTTAAGGTCATTATAGCATCTCAATCGGATAAAGGTCAGGACTTTGACTAGTTCACTCCAAAGTCTTAATTTAGCTTTTCTTATGCCATACAGAGGTGGACTTGCTGGTGTGTTTTGGATCATCGTCCGACTGCATAACCCAAGTGCACTTCAGCTTGAGGTCACAAACAGATGGCCGGACATTCTCCTTGAGAATTTTTGGGTAGACAGCAGAATTCAGGGTTCCATTTACCACGGCAAGCCTTCCAGCAAGTTTTCCCACCTACAAGGAATGGAGAGATATGTAATTTTTATCGTAGGTACACTTCACCTGTGAGAGACAGAATCGTTAAAGAAAATCCAGAAAATCACATTGTAGGATTTTACATAATTAAGTTGCATTTTATACATGAAATAAGTATTTTACCACCGAGCAACCAGCAAGAATTCTGCCTCTCACAGACCTGTTAGATTTTCTTTAAGAAGCTTCCTACTCTACACTCATTACCTGTATTAATTGCTCCTGTTGGAACTCGTTACCTGTATAAAATACACCTGTCCACACACTCAATCACACTCCAACCTCTCCACCATGGCCAAGACCAAAGAGCTGTCTAAGAACACCAGGGACAAAACTGTAGACCTGCAAAAGGCTCGGATGGGCTACAGGACAATAGGCAAGCAGCTTGGTGAGAAGACAACTGTTGGCACAAATATTAGAAAATGGAAGAAACACAAGATGACTGTCAATCTTCCTCGGTCTGGGGCTCCATGCAAGATCTCGCCTCGTGGGGTAAGAATGATTCTGAGAAAAGTCAGGGATCAGCCCAGAACTACACGGGAGGACCTGGTCAATGACCCGAAGAGAACTGGGACCACAGTCTCAAACATTACCGTTAGTAACACACTATGCTGTGATGGATAAAAATCCTACAGGGCACACAAGGTCCGCTGCTCATGGTAGCACATGTCCAGGTCCGTTTGAACTTCACCAATGATTATCTGGATGATCCAGAGGAGGCATCGGAGAAGGTCATGTGGTCATATGAGACCAAAATAGAAGGTTTTGGTATCAACTTCACTGGAGGAAGAAGAAAGATGAAGAAGGATGAGTCCAACCCCAAGAACATCATCCCAACTGTGAAGCATGGTGGGGGAAACATCACACTTTGGGGGTGCTTTTCTGCAAAGAGGACAGGACAACTGTACCATATTGAAGGGAGGATGAATGGGATTATAGCAAACAACCTCCTTTCCTCAGTAACAGCATTGAAGATGGGTCGTTGATGGGTCTTCCAGCATGACAATAACCCAAAACACACAGCCAGGGCAACTAAGGCTAACTCCACTTGCCGTGTTTGGAAGAAGAAGAAGGTTGAGTACAATTCCAAGAACACCGTCCCAACTGTGAAGCATGGTGGGGAAACGTCATACTTTGGGGGTGCTTTTCTGCAAAGAGGACAGGACAACTGCACCGTATTGAAGGGAGGATGGATGATATAATGTATTGTAATATTTTGGCCAACAACCTCCTTCCTTCAGTAAGAGCATTGAAGATGGGTTATGGCTGGATCTTTCAGCATTACAATGACCTGAAACACGCAGCCAGTGCAACTAAGGAGTGACTTTGTAAGAAGCATTTCAGGGTCCTGGAGTGGCCTAGCCAGTCTCCAGAGCTGAACCCAATAGAAAATCTTTGGAGGAGCTGAAACTCAATGTTGCTGGCGACAGACCCGAAACCTGAAAGATCTGGAGAAGATCTGTATGGAGGAGGGGGTCAAAATCCCTGCTGCAGTGTGTGCAAACCTGGTGAAGAACCACAGGAAACGTCCGACCTCTAACTGCAAACAAAGGTTTCTGTACTAAATATTAAGTTATGTTTTTCTTTTGTATCAAATACTTATTTCATGCAACAAAATGCAAATTAATTATGTAAAAATCCTACAATGTGATTTTCTGTCTTTTTTTTAAGATTCTGTCTCTCACAGGTGAAGTGTACCTACGATAAAAATTACAGACCTCTCCATTCTTGTTGTTGGGAAAACTTGCAAAATGAGCAGTGTATCAAATACTTACTTTCCCAAGTGTATCTACTTATCTATCTATCTATCTATCTATCTATCTATCTATTTTATTATCTCTCATTCTTACACACACTTCTCTGTACTGCGGACGACACTAGCAGAAATACCTGTGTTACAGTGGAGTTTAGAGAAGTCATTATAGAATAAGCCGCCTGCAGTAAGGTCCATTAATTCCTTGGTAGAAACAAGCATTATGGACGCTCAGACTCGGGGCTTTAATGGTATATTCAGCGATCGGCCATTCCCGTTTTGCTAATGGTTTGTTGCTGTTGAATATATTCAAGCTGCAGTAAGAGGAAGAAAATGTATATCGGGGTCTATTAAGAGGGTTTCACATTTACCATAAGAAATTCACTTTCCAGAAGCGACAAGTCCTTTTTTTTCTCTGGCTCCACCAATCAGCGCCTCGCCGACATTGTAATCAGGCTCTCTGTGGGTGGGGGTGCCCTGGACGGATTCATTCCGCTCCCCCTCGCCGCACTAAGACACGGTTCTATATAAGCTATTCAAAATTATAGATGGCGTCTCTACGAGGGGGGGAACCACGATGTGAAGTCAGACAATTGGAAAATGAAAAAATATTATTATTTTAAGAATTGCAACATTTTAATATAAAGTGAAAAATGATGAGGGTATAAGACATGCATAAAAAGCCAGCTAATAATAAAAACGGCCTGCCCGGGAGATCCCGCTGACATATTTGCATTTACTGTTAAACTAATACGGCGCACGTTCCTGAATGCAGATAATTCACGAGAGGAAGCGACACCAGGGTTTTAATAATCATTTAGTTTTAATGAGAAGATGTGCCATGATTGAAGGCGGCTTCAAAATGTTCAGAACGAGGTCTAATAAAGGACATTTTTTACACTTTTTTTTTAAGGAATTGTATCGGAGCCGCGACGTTCCAGTTTACAATTTATGACACGTGCGGATCCCGTCACAAATCATATCCGGTCGTTATAAGTGTTCATGCTTGTAAAGACACAAGACACATCCGTGCATTACAGACCGGGCACAGAGAACATTCACAGACCGGCCACCGGTCTCCTGACCTGAACTGGACCGCCTCGAAGACATATGTGACATGTAGGAAGCTGTCAAACTGGGGTCACGAGACTCGTGGTCAGCCCATGTATCACAATCCATGCTCTGATCGCAACAAATGTGTGAATGCCGACTACAGCTATGAGACTGCAGAAAACTCAAGGTTTTTCAGGAGTTTTGATATTTGCAGCAGGTTTTGTAGAGTTTCCACCAAACTTTCGCTCAGTTTCTGCTCCAAAAACTCCTTAGAACATTGTGCACAGAACCTGTTTCTTAGTAACAAATCATCAATATTTCCTTGAGTCCAATCATAGGCACCTAATGACTGATGTTCTCCTACTGCCTGCTGATGGTTTCCTGCTCTTCTGCTCAGCAGCCACATCCTGGTGCTGAGTAAATTGACCAGGACTCCTGACAGAAGGCGCAGTGGCCACAAATGGAATGAATCCGTCAGTGGTTATCACTGTCTTTTGTGGCTTTTGTCATTTTTTCCTCTTTTGATCTAAGGCTTCACACTTTGCTTTGTCGTCACCGCTGCTGCTGCCTTTCTGGTCATATTTATACTTATATTCTGCATCATAATTTCCCCTATAAAATAAAGTCATGACAGTGCCAGATAATATACAAGACGGATATTATTGTGTTGCCTGTAAATATAGTGGTGCGTGAAGAGTTATTCTTTCCCATCAATATGGCAAAATCTGCGACTCAGCTCCCGTCCAATGTACATGGTGGCGTATACTGGGGTTAGGACACACATGGTCCAATAAATATTGGAAAAACAGTCCATGTGCTAAAGATAAGCAAAAAGATTTGCACGACCCTGGTCCGGCATCCACTGTGATAATCCATGGCAGCTGACCAGGGAAATACAAAATAACTCGCCTGTGTCATGCTGTGAAGGTCTTCGGTAGGGGAGGGGGGCCTTAAATTGTCCCTGGAACTGGGATCCTAACTATCCCTGTCCCGAGGGTACTCTTGATGGTAGAGAGGCCCGAGTCTCCAACCTCACTATGCTCCTATTAATCTCTGGCCTGTCCCCTCCCCCGCTCCTTGAAGCCCGGGGACAGAAATGTAATGTGAACAATACACAAAAGACAAAACAGGGATAACAGAAACCCTCTGTCATACAAAAGCACCAACCAACAATAGGAAGGAGGATATGGACTGGGAGGAAAAACTAAATGGGAGCAGTGACCAGAAGATAAACACACACGTAGTACAGAACGACTCCAAAACAACTTCTTTCCAAACACTTAGCTTAATCACACAGCACTGGAGCATGAATCTACAATAGCAACAATGAAATCCTATTCAGCACAGTGTCTCCTAAGAGCAAGGAAGCAGAGCTTTCACTGGCAAGACAGAGAGGGTCTGGCCAGATTTCATAGGAAGAGATAACGACCCGATCAGAAGCAGATGAAAATGGAGCTACAACTTTTTGACCAGCATAGAAAGGGTTGATAACCACTTCAGCACAAAAGGAAACCAAATTAATTTAATAGAGGACCCAAACATACAGGTTAAATGGAAGATCTGTGATTCACAATATGCAGAGATCTTCTACCTAAGATGCCCCAGGTTGATGTGACACACTCCTTCAGCCTGGCACTCAGATGCCAGTAATATGGATACTTTTTGCAATAGCTAGACCCCTCTGATGTCATGATGTTCACCGACAATGCACATCATGATGTCAGAGGGGACTAGTACTCATAAAAGGCAACCAGGACACCAGCAATTCCGCTGTGGAGCCAGCTCACGGTAGTGAGGATCATTTGCTCATCTCTAGTTCATGGTAATTTTTCTGGTATTACGTCCAGGGTGTCCTGGCTTCAGTAATCTCCACCATGTGCCTCCCTGATATCCTCAGCAGCACATAGGAACAATTGGAGTCTACACCAGTGACCTTGGGCTTTCATCTCTGTGATGGGGATCTCATGCATTCATATTCTTCATGTCATTGCTAGTCATCACAAAAAATAGCCTATGGTCTTCCCTCAGTGGCTTCTTTGCTAACGTTAGCAAGATGGACGTGTTTATTGGAGCATAGAACAGCTGCAGGCTTGTACTTTAAGGACTGTCGTCAGCAGACATCAGATGATACTATGTTAATTGCTAGCATTCATTAGTATTTTATTGTTCTCTTCTATTTCCTTCATGTTGTGATGATACAGAGAATGATTGCTGCTTACCCAAAGTAAAACAGTTCATTCTCCCTCAATG
The DNA here is from genome assembly GCA_033576555.1 of Oophaga sylvatica. Classification (NCBI taxonomy): domain Eukaryota; kingdom Metazoa; phylum Chordata; class Amphibia; order Anura; family Dendrobatidae; genus Oophaga; species Oophaga sylvatica. Next base: position 71,187,171 of record JARQOD010000009.1, read on the forward strand.
TCTGATGCCGCTGATTGTGCTGAAACCTGAAATCTGGAACATTGTTAAAGTTCAATTGAAATCAATGGTTTGCCGGACTATCAAAGATTATGATCTCTAAGGAAAGTGACATTTATTATTCCCATTTCTGTGTCTGTTTCTTTATCCAGGACGGATCCCGCCTATCATATGGGAAAAAAAACAAAACATCAAGGATCAGTGATCCACGGTCTCTAGTCCAATTGATTACCTGGATTGGTCTACAGTGTTTAGGGTCCAAATGTTCAGTTTTCCTTTATTTCTTTTCAGGTTGTTGGGATTAACCATTGACAATAATCCATGCAGTATTTCCATAAACGGTGAGAACAGTCTAGAATAAAAAGGAAGAACACATTTACCCACTCAGTCTGGGCATTGGGATCGGACCACAGGCATCGACGAGATGACTGCTGAAAGAACTTTCCTGATCATTTCTGTATCACTAAAACAATGGATGCCAAACGTTTACAGAGATTTAATTTTCAAAAATCCAACCGGATGAATGAGCTTTAAAAATGGAACAAAAATTAAAATTTTTCATTTTGTGCACTCTCGGATGATTCTTCAATGGTTTTCAGTCTACACTTGTTAGACGCAGCCATTACAGACTTAATCCATTGATTCCCTGCTAATTAGAGAAATTAGATTATGGGTCTCCGGGGCTGAGCCGGACAATACTTGTCTATAGGAGGAAGGAATGTGAAATCAATAGGAATGATAAGACTTTGGAACGAGTTAAGCAGCTTTCTGCCATAGTCGTCCTGCTCAACACTGCCAGTTACAATAAATTAGGAAAAATGTTTTATGGTCTCCTTATCTATTCATGGTCATTATATGTGATCTTTCAGGGGTCATCCTTAGCTAAGTGTGATTTGATGGGAAACCGGAGAGGACAAGATAAAGACTAGAACATGGTTTGGTATCGGGGTGTTGGTGAGCACCATGGTAGCTAAGAATTGGTACAGAGCATTCTGACATTAATATGCCTCACCTGGTGAAGTGGATCCTGGAAGCTCTTGATCTGGATGAGCAGTTCTTGCAAAGCACGGAAAGCTGGTGCAGAAGGGCAGGCAAGTTGGGACAATGGTGGCAGTTGCAGCCTCAACCATAACTCTAGCCCTAACCATAGCCCAACCATAACTCTAGCCCTAACCCTAATATTGCATGGAGATACAACAAGGACAGAATGACTAGAAGCTACAAGAACATCCATGTCTCAACCATAAATCTAGCCCTAACCCTAGCCCCAACCATAACTCTAACCCTCACCCTAGCCTCAACCATAACTCTAGCCCTAACCCTAGCCTCAACCATAACCTTAGCCCTAAACCTAGCCTCAACCATAACCTTAGCCCTAACCCTAGCCTCAACCATAACTCTAGCCCTAACCCTAGCCTCAACTATAACTCTAGCCCTAACCCTAACCTCAACCATAACCTTAGCCCTAACCCTAGCCTCAACCATTACTCTAGCCCTAACCCTAGCCTTGACCATAACTCTAGCCCTAACCCTAGCCTCAACCATAACGCTAGCCCTAACCTTAGTATTGCATGGAGATACAACAAGGACAGAAAGACTATAAGCTACAGGAATATCCATGGATAAACTCTCATTTCAGAAGCTTTTTAGGGTCTCGGCATTGCTCACATGTCCCTGCACAAATGGTATAATTCCACTTTTTCCAGTACAGGTAGTTTAGCATTATAAAGGCAGACGGTAATTAGGATGTAGGTGATGGGCAAAAAACAAGTAACCGGTGTAATTTCAGGCTGGGACTGAAAAGGGAACTGTAAAGAAAACACTAACTGAACCTTCACATCCTTACATGACAATAAGACGATGTGCAAATTATTGTTATTAGTTCTTTTCTTGCTTTATGTAGGCAAAAAGCCGGCGTGAAGGAAAGTTTTGTGTTTTTTATGAGCAGTTTTGCTTTTGTGACCTGAAGAATTCAGCTGACGGGATTGAATAGATAGCAGACAGTCAGAACTCGCATCCCCCTCACTTCTCCGCTCACTACAATAGCACTTGGCACGCAGCCGCGACTACTGGAAGCTCTTACCGAACCTACAAAGACAGAATTAAGATGCCGCAATAATAGGACGATTTTTAAATTCATTGGAAGCTTCACCCTGTGAATGGGGTGATACCGAGTCAGGGAGCATTAACACCCTAGGAAAAGTCCTAAAGGGGTGATCTGACAGTAAGAAGCTATCACCTAATCACACATTTGGAGTGCAGTCACAGTGTGCATGCGCCACTCATTCTCTTTGGGACTGCCGGATCGCTGTGTTTCATTTTCTCCTGCAGTTCAGTAGGGATAACAGATAAAAATGGTGATTGGTGAGCGCCCAAAGGGTCAGACCAGCAGTTATCACCTACTTTGTGTATAGGTGATTTTTTTGCATAAATGTGCTATTGTCCTCTTTTGAAGTGATTTTATGTACTCCCATTATTTTGGTGCAAATTTGCACCATTTTAGCACAAAATGTGAATTTTTGCACTGAAGTCGCAAAACTGGTTAAATACAGAACTAAAGAGCTAATTGTGATGAATTTGGAGCAAAAAAGTTAGGGAATACCACAAGACAAAAAAAGTGACATAAAAAGCAAATCAGGAATTGGCCACAAAGTGCCTGATACATTGTTGCATTTGTGTTTGTTTTGTGTTGACTTTATGGTGTTTTGTGCTTGTTTTATATTTTGTTGGCCCCAAATTCATCTTTCCATTTGTGCCTCTTATGAATGTTCTCCTGTTTTTTCTTAGTTTGCCGCTGCAGTTGCGGTTTAATGCTTCCAGATGTTTTCACTTGATTCAATAGCGACTTTTCAAAAAGTTGCAAAATGTGATGCCAATGTTCTCCTGCCCTCCTGGAGTGATTTTATGTACGCCAGGACTTTTTTGAGCAATTTTTTCCACCATTTTGAAAAAGATACACCCTTTTACGCCAAACGCCACGAAAATAGTTAAAGACAGAAATAAAGTATACTATTTTTTACTTGCCGAAAAAATTCATGAGCTTCCTGCAACGTGTTGATGAATTTGGGGCAATAAACGTAAGTGAATAGAATAAAAAAAGAAAAGTGACTTCAAAAATTTGCGAATGATGAATCGAGCTCAAAGTTTTTGACCACCTAAACAAAACTCGAGCCCCTATTCATCATTTGTGTTTTTTGTCTTGTGGTATTAGTTGTAGTTTTCTTCAAAAATAGCACGAGGTTAATAGATTTTGAGCAAAGAGAAAAATGTTTTTTATTTGTAACTTTTTTTGCACCTTTTTAACGCAGAAGTCACAATTTTTGCAAAAATAAAAAAAAATGGTGCAAAACTGCAGCTGGCGTCCATAAAGTCAGTGCTTTGCTAACATATTTGGAGACTCTTTCAACAGATGCAAAAAACAAATCAAGTGACAACATTTTGGAGACCCCAGACCCCACCCACAAAGACGAATATGAAAATTAAAAACCAGAAGAACCCGTATAAAAAAGACTTTAAAAAGTCACAAATTAAAAGAGGAATAAGGTGCAAATAAAAAAGGAGTGAAAAACGCCAAAAAGATTAAAAAAATGTCCCAAATGCAATCATGAATCGTGTCCTACGTGTGCACAGAGCCTGACCGAGCTCAGAAGCCCGCGCCATCACCAGATTTATGGGATCGATGAGATTTGCTCCATGTAGGAACGTTCCTTGGGCTGGGGAAGGAGGAAAGAACGACCATTGATTTTCTTCGCACGGTTTCTGACCGACTCCTGATAGACTCTGGACGGAATATTCTCCGGCTGGGATCTCGGAGAGATGGAAACTAGTGGTGGGATTGCAGCGAGATCCCCTCCATCTTCCCGCACCCCTGACATCAGATTCTCCGTGTCCTGGATGTGATATTGCGATATCTGTAATTTGTATGTAACCCCTTCTTATGTGCAGCACCATGGAATCAATAAATATTAATAATAATATCAGGAATTCCTCTGCTCACAGCGTGGAGCGCTGCGCAATGATCTCTCCACACCTGATAACGATTCAGGAGACGACAACATTGTATCAAATGCTAATGATAAAAGAAACAATCTACCCGGGATCATTCCAGAGAAATATCGCAGGACGGAGCTGGATGTCAGGTGCCCCCCACCAACTAACACTCGGCTCCACGGTCTTCAGAGTGGGCCGGAGTTTTCATGACATCTCATCCACTTTACATGAACTATTAATGGTCTTGAGAAAGTAAAAAGCTTCTTATAATTTCTAGGATTTAGCTATTCATGGCCTATGGTAAAGATCAGCGAGGGTCCGATGCTCGGCGTCTGTGATCATCTGGTGACATGGGGCCAAATGTACAGTGTCTGGAGCCTGCACAGCGCCATTCACCATGTAGTGGCCATGGCCCGGTACTGCAGCTCAGACCACATTCACTTCAATAGGAGCTGCAGTACCGGGAATGGACACTACACAGTGTATGGCGCTGCGCTCTTCTACATCCATTCACTGTACATTGTGTTACTGTGGGATTAGTCAGCAGCCGGTCAGTGGGGTTTCTGGGGTCGGAGCACCATCCCATTTATTGTAAAAGCTCCGTCCTTGGTAAGTAGTACGAGAACTTTGTAGTAACCACTAGAAAGGAGCGAATCTTTCTAAGTTTGACTTCTCTCAGTTTTCCCAAAAATGTAATTTGCTGCAAATGGAAAATCCTGAAAATGTCCTGATCAGCCGCATGTAACACTCTGAGGTCTCCTAGGAATGCATCAGCCCAATTTTAAGATTTTTAATGTAGACACCGCCTTAGTAACGTCCATGGGAACGTCACATATCTGACCATGTGTAACCGGGTGCTGTCTGCGCAGTTTATTCAGGGTTTTATGACCGTTTCTCCTGATCCCCACAGCT
>JARQOD010000009.1:71192169-71208654 GCA_033576555.1 Oophaga sylvatica
TACACAGTGATGCCCAGCAAATGGGACATGGGGATTAATACGGGGTAACTCAGGATCAGTAATGAAGATGACACATACTGCACCACAGAATAGTGGGGCAGCTTATAAAAATTAAACTCAGGATCATAATGTTGTTTCCAGTGACTGCCCCACAATTTGGGGGCACTCTTAAATACGGGAGTAACTCGATCATAATAAATTTTGGCACAAGCCCCGCGAATAGGGTGCACTCGGGGTTTAATACAGGATTAACTGGGATCAAAAAATGTATGTAACGGGACTGCACCAGCAGAATATGGGGCATTGGGGGTATAAACAATGAACTCAGGATAAAAGTAAGTATGTACACAGTACTGCACCACAAAAAAGGGGATCAGCTCGGGGGTTAATACGGGTAATCAATCGTAATGTATGAAAACCATGACTCACCACAGAATAGTGAGGGCATCGGGGTATAATACGGGGTGAAACTCAACAAATTTTTTATGTACAAGTGGGGGGGGGGGGGTTTTTTTGGGGGGGGAAAAACCCTGCACCAGCAAAAGTGGGGCCTCGGGGTATAATACAGGAGGAACTCAGGATCAAATTTTTTTACACAGTGACTGCACCACAGAATATGAGTGCACTCTGGAGTAAATACGATGTAACTCAGGATCTTAATTAATTAGTACACAGTGACTGCACCAGCAGAATGTGATGCAGCTCTGGAGTATAATACAGGATGAAATCAGGATCAGTAATTAATGTATGTACACAGTGACTGCACCAGCAAATAGTGAGTGCAGCTCTGGAGTATAATACAGGAGTAACTCAGATCAGTAATGTATGTACACATGACTGCACCAGCAGAATAGTGAGTGCAGCTCTGGGTATAATACAGGATTAACTCAGATCAGTAATGTAATGTATGTACACAGTGACTGCACCACAAATAGTGAGTGCAGCTCTGGAGTATAATACAGGATGTAACTCAGATCAGATGAATGTATGTACACAGTGCGCACCAGCAGAATAGTGAGTGCAGCTCTGGAGTATAATACAGGATGTAACTCAGGATCTAATGTAATGTATGTACACAGTGACTGCACCAGCAGAATAGTGAGTGCAGCTCTGGAGTATAATACAGGATGTAACTCAGGATCAGTAATGTAATGTATGTACACAGTGACTGCACCAGCAGAATATAAAGTGCAGCTCTGGGAAATAATACAGGATGTAACTCAGGATCAGTAATGTAATGTATGTACACAGTGACTGCACCAGCGAATAGTGAGTGCAGCTCTGGAGTAAATACAGATGTAACCAGGATCAGTAATGTAATGTATTACACAGTGACTGCACCACAGAATAGTGAGTGCAGCTCTGAGTATAAAGGATGTAACTCAGGATCAGTAATGTAATGTATGTACACAGTGACTGCACCAGCAGAATAGTAGTGCAGCTCTGGGGTATAATACAGGATTAATCAGGATCAGTAATGTAAGTATGTACACAGTGACTGAACACCAGCAGAATAGTGAGTGCAGCTCTGGAGTTAATACAGGATGTAACTCAGGATAGAATGTAATGTATGTACACAGTGACTGCACCAGAAAAATAGTGAGTGCAGCTCTGGGGGTATAATAAGGATGTAACTCAGGATCAGTAATGTATGTATGTACACAGTGACTGCACCAGCAGAATAGTGAGTGCAGCTCTGGAGTATAATACAGGATGTAACTCAAGATCAGTAATGTAATGTATGTACACAGTGTCTGCACCAGCAGAATAGTGAGTTGCAGCTCTGGAGTATAATACAGGGTGTAAATCAGGATCAGTAAGTAATGTATGGAACGTGACTGCACCAGCAGAATAGTGAGTGCAGCTCTGGACCATCCTACAGGAAGGGCGGAAGTTGCCGTGCGGTCTGAGTGTGGTGCCTGTGTGTGCTGTCCAGGAAGGGAGGTTTTCCATCCAGGACTTGTTGTCCTGCCCTCCTTCCCAGGGAAAGAAGGCTCATATTGGGACTGGCTCGGGGCAGGGCCCCCGGCTCCCAACCTCCGGTCCAAGCCGGGCGGGGGGGTGGGGGGACTCCTATCCGGCTAGGATAACAAAATCTGGCAAAGGATCCAGCATGAGGACCCGCAGTACCCCGAGGCCCATGGCCGCGGCGGCTCCTTCCCCGGGAAGGTTTGGCCGAGTCACAGTATGAGCAGGGGTGCTGCAGAGGGGGCCCCTAATGTGGGGCACCAAGATGGCGAATTGCGACCACCGTTGGTCTATGAGTTCCCGCGTCCCATGCGCACCTCTGTTGAGTATGAGGACGCCTCAAGAAAGCTAAGATCCTCTGGGGAGTGAGGGTAGTAGTGGAGGTCCTACAGGGCCCTCCGGCAATAAGAAGGCCGAGCTATCGCCGCGGTCAGAAAAATCCAGAGAGCTACATAGACGACTGGCCAACCCCGGAGGTGCGTGATCCTGGCCGGCAGCGGGGCCCTTCCGTGAAAAGCTGGAAAAATGACGACCGGTTCAGAGCCCATGCCGGAGGGGCTCCTGAGGGGCCACGGAGCCTCAGCCAGGCGGTGGAGGAGGAGGAAGAGGAATGCGAGGAGGAGGTCGGGCCCTACTCACCGCCTGGTGGGCCTGGTAAGAGATCTACCAGGCGTCGCCCAGCGGATAGACCCGAGCAAGTGGCTCTCCCACAGATTCAGGCTCTCAGAGGGCCCAGCAGAGTGCGAGGGGGAGGATGAGGATGGTGTAGGTAGTAGGCAGCAGTGGGGGGGCTGCCTCGTCATGCAGCAGATCGGCTGATCGAGTCCCCGGTCCGGTTGTAACCAGCTGCGGTTCGGGATGAGATCTGCGATGACGAGGCAACCAGGTGGGGGTTGAAGAGAAAAAGCAAGAAAGAAGGTAAAAAAAAACAGTGTGGTCCAGAAGTTTGTGTTTGTCCCCCTCTCTGGGGGGGCCCCCGGTCCCGCTTGTGCGGCAACCGCTACCACACCCCGGCTCGGGGCTCTGTTGTGGTCCGCAGCAAGGGAGCGGGGAAGATTACAGCCATGACACGCAGGGCGGCCGCCTCTGTTTGGTAATGGAAGGGGGTAGTGACGTGTTGATAATGGAGGCTGGGGTGGAGGCGGCAGTGGTGGGCAAAGAGAGTGGCTGCCGGACCGCATCTACCGGCGGCTGAGCGCTGTGGTGTCATGGGTCCCCCACTTTACGGAGTACGTTACTGGCTACGCTTCTGGGGGCACAGGCACCCAGTAAGTGAAGGGGGCGGGGCCTGTTGGTTCCGGCAGGAGCGGCTCATAAGAATCAACTTGGTGCGGTTCAGCTCCCTGGCGGGGTCTGCGGTAAAGTCTGGGCTTGGGGGACCCCGCGCGGTTAATGCTAAGGGGGAGTGGCTAAGCCTGGGGCCGGCCGCCGGTCAGAGCAGAGTCGCGTGTGCCCCAAGCGGTTTGTGGCCCAGGGTGTGGTAGTTGGGGGCAGCTGTGCCCCCGGGGACTCGGGTTACCGCAGAGGAGGGCACCTGGGGGTGGTCCCGGCTCCGGGTCGGTTCGGGGGTCCCGCTGCGGCCGGTCTCGGGGGCGTGTGGCTCCTCTGCACCCGCCGCCCTTGTGGGTGCAGCTCTGACCTCTGTTGCTGTGGACGCCGGGAGGTGGAGCGTGGGCTTCCCAGTCAAAAGGAAAAAAAAATGGTAAAGTCAGCAGTGAAGCAGAGACTGCTGCCTGCAGCAGGACTGCAGCAAGGGCGATGCATGCCTTTGGCCGGGTCCCTGAGTCTGGGGGCTTTCCTGCCGTGGGGGGGCGCCCGGCCGAGGAGCCAGGATGGAGCTGGAGGCAAGGACTGCTCCTGGCCTGGTGTCTCTGCAGTGGGAGAGAAGGCAGCTCTGTGGGCTGTGGAGGCAGTGCTGCTGATGCCAATGGCAGCACAGGTCTTAAAGGGCCAGCAGGCATGGTGTGGACAGGAACCCCCCGGCAGGGAGATGCACAGTAGGTGGTTGGTAGCAGTGTGGAAAATGGTTAAAATCTGTAAGTTCCATAAAGTGAGACAAAATATTGACCCAGTGTGCATAGTGAGTGGAGAGTGGGGTGGACTGATGGCGTGGATGAGGAAGGGTTGTGGGTATGGATAGGGGTCTGCGGTTGGAGGATGCGGGTGGCAGTGTGTCTAAAGTGGCAAGTAGTGAATGGGGTGGTAAGGGTGAATGGGGTGTCTGAGGGTACTGGAAGGTGGGGGAGAGGGCCAGTCCATCTGCCCCCCAGCCGCCGGTCCTCTGAGTTATTCGGGGGTGGTGGTGGAGCCTCCGGGGTTGGTCAAGGGGTTTCCACGCACTACTGGGACTCAGGGTTGGCGTCTTGCGGCGCCTTCCGGGAGCCCTCCAAAAGGAAGAACGGACGATCAATTGTAGCGGGCAGAGAGGTGACTTGGCCTTTTGGCTGGATAGTACGGCTGGCCTGCTTCCAAGATAAAAGGTGAGGGGAAAGGTTGGTCCTCCCAACAGCGGGGCAGGGGGGTGGCCAGGCGGCAATGTGGTCAGTCTTCGGTGGAGGGGCGTTGAAGCGTGCCCGCCAAGAGCGAGGGTTGTGGAGCTCCTTCTGAAGATGGACTCGGGACGACGGACATCTTTGCCCTGATCATCCTTACGTTTGGCACCTCCTTCTTCGAATATCAGTTTTTTGTTCGGCAGAGGGCCTAGATCTTTTCTGGTCGAATTTCGAACTGGCAACAAAGGGGGGGGAGCCCGGATGGCGAGACTTTGCGTAAAGTGCGGTTGTCTCGCCACAACGTGTAAAGAGGGTGACCGTTTGACAAGTAACGCGTCACTCTCTGGGGTCGACATCTGACGTGGGCTTTCCCGTTATGGGGAAGTCACGGATTCCCTAAGAAAAGAGGGGACGAGTTTGGCATTTGGGCAGGGGGCTGGACTTCGTGGTAAAGTTGAAGGTTTCAGGAGGTACGGTTCACCCCATCCCCTCTCAGCATTTCTGGGGAGGGACAGAATCAGATCTTCTACAGGGGCAACCGAAGGTCTGCCACATGTGCGGTGATCCCGCCCACTTTCGTGCAGGCTGCAAGGTGCAGAAGTGTTGCCTTGTGTGGCGGGGTTAGGTCATTTGCCGCAGCCTGTGGTGACATTAGGTGTCACCTGTGTGGTGGAACCTTGGTCACTCCGTTATAGCCGCTGCCCCCGTCTCCTTTTCCGGCACCATCTCTGGCCCAGCGGGGGGAGCATGGGGGTTCCCGGTGGTGCAACCTCTGCTGGGGCTGGGGGGTGGAGGCGTGAGGGGAGATGAGGGGTAGTCAAGTGGGAAAGGCGAGGCTGGTACATCTGCCCACCAGTTGGCAACAGGTGAAGCACCGTAAGGGCAGGGGCAGGATAAGCCTCAGGCAACTGGGGTGTGATGCCCCCACCCTGGAGGCGGCTGCCGAAAGCCTCTGAGGCCCTGGGGGAGAAGGCGTTGAGCGAGGAAGATACGCGAAGAGGATGGAGCGGGAGGTTTGGTCTAGCTTTCTGATAACTCTTCCCAGTATTGAAAGTTGGATGAAGAGGTGGTGGAGCGCCTAAAAAAAAGGGTGACAATCGTACCGGTAAGAGGCGGAGAAGAAGTTCAGCTAAAAATCTAATGCCCCCCCTGACCGCTAGAGGGTGTCTCCCATCGGAGGAGCTCACCGGCTCCCTCTGATCACCCCTCTCCCAATCGGTTCCAATAGCCCTCGATGACTCTGCTGTGTCGGTGGTCGGGACGTGAGGGGCCGATGCACAACATCTGGGGTGCCTTCTCAGGGAGTGGCGGAGGACCGTATCCCGGGGGATTCAACTCCTCTGGCGGGGTGGGGGACTACCTCGGGGTCCAGGGGCGAGGATTCTAGTGCTGGGAAGGAGGTGTCCACTGCTGCTAAGGAGGATATGGCACTCGTGTCTTTAATGAGGAGGGTGGGGTGAGTCGGGTTAACGCCTCAGAGGGGGAGAGGATATTCTGGGGGGACGGTTAAAAAAACAGGCTATCAAACTCATTCACCCATGATGGAGGAACCTACCCCGTTGGACTCTGCGTCGATTATTGTCGCCAGCTAAAGTCGGATCGGTAGATTTACGGCCTTGATTTTTCACCCGGGTGAGGCTGATTGTTTTATTTTTGCAGGCGTCACAGACTACGGGACCTGGGGTCCATCGACAAAGCAAAGAGGGGAATGAGGAGTGGCCCTCATACTGGTTTCTCTTGCGGCCGGAGCGTATAGCGGGCGGGTATCGGTCCTTTTTATGGACCCGCGGAGGGAGGTGGGGAATGCAGACGGCGTGATCGAGGGCTGGTTAGAAATGGGAGATGTTTGGTCGTTGAGTCTTCATGAGGGGACAGGAGTTCGGCTCATCATTATCTATGGCCCGCAATCTAAGTGGGAACGTAAATGTCTCTTCCTGAGGATCAAGCCTATCTTTTTACGAAGCGGCAGGTGGTGTCGGTGGGGCATTTTATTTGCTATAACCAGACTCCGTGATAGGGGAGGGCCCCGGAGACCCCCCCCCACCCCCCCCCACCCCCACCCCCCCCCCACCCCCCCCCCCCCCCTCCCCCCCCCCCAGGCAGACATATGATAGCGTATAGCCTTGAATAGCATAGTAAGCGAAGCTCGCCTGGTGGATGTCCACAGACGGCACACTCCAGGTCAAGAGGGATGTCACTTTTATGGGAAGCAGTAGCGTCTAGGATAGATAGGTTTTTTTTAAAGGAGGAAGCCGTTCTCTTCTGCAGTGGTCCGCTGTTGTGGTGGAGTTCTCCGATCACTTTTAAATTTTCTTTACTATTGAATGTACAGAGAATCTCACCGGAAGGGAGAGGCTATGGAAGCTGAATTCGTCCCTTCTGGATGACGCGGAAGTAAGACAAGTCCTTTGAGGAATTTCTTCAGAGCCAGGTACTCTCTTGGGTCTTGTAGCGTAAGTCTGTGTGGTGGGAGATCTTCAAAAGAAGGGTCGCAGGTTTTCACGTCAGCTCTGAGCTCAGGGCCTGAACAGGTACCGCCTGTATCGGCAGAGGGGAGGAAACTCGAGCCGGCTCGTCTCGACTGGAGGGGGGAGCCGAGAAGGAAATCTCCAGGGTGCATGAAGACCTTGCTTAAGGGTGCCATACGTTAGGCCACACATCCTTGGTTTTTGAGAGGGATTTCTGGAGGTACCGCTCGCCGACCCTTATCAGAAACTGCAGGATGTCAGTGAATTGTAAGATGGTGACAGGACGTCTGATCGACAGTACGGTTGTCCCTGAAACAGCTCCAATTCTGGGATCCTGGAGGTGGTCAGGAGATACTTTCTACTCGCATCTCTTGGGGAGGGGATCCTGAATCGGGATGAGATGTCGGCTTTCGGGCTGAAACCATCCCTGAGCCGGGGGAACCCCCCCTTTTTCTTTTTTTGGGCAGAAGAAAGGGGGAAAAGGGAAGTGAGACGGCGTTTTGTGGGGGGGGCCCCAAAAAAAGGGCCCCCCGGTCCGGATGGCTAACACCGGAGTTTACAAGACTTTTCGGGACTTTTTGGTCCCCCTTTTGCTGGGGTTTTTTAATAAAGTTCCTCTCCTGGGACACTTCCCAGTTAAATGAGGAAGCCCCCTGATTATCCTGCCCAAAGGGGGAAAGACTCGTCCCGTATTAGAATTGGCGCCCATTGCCTTCTCAATAGGGAAAAAAAGGTTCTGGAAAAGGTTTTTTTAAAATGGGTTTTGGGTGAAGTTTCCCCCCCGGGGCCCCTTTGGGCCCCCCAGCACTGCTGGGTTCCAGGCCGCGTACATTTGTGCGTGCTCGGTGCCGGGGGGCGGGGGAGCAGGGCAGGGCAGGTCACGGAAAAAGGGGTACTTGCGTCCTTAAACCAAAAAAGGGGCCTTTTCCCCCGGGGGTTAACCATAAAGTACCTTGGTCCGTTCTTTGAGTACGGTCGCCGGGGAGGTTTTTTGTTTTTTTTTGAGATTTTATACAATGAGGCAGAGCCCTTTTCCGCTGGGTGAACGGTTGGGTGGACACCCTTTTGGGGTTTGGGTCTGGTTCCGCCAGGGTGTCCTCAGTCCACTGTTATAGGGTGTTCGCGATGGGGCCCCCCTTTTAAGGGGGGTGGACGCGGTTTTTGGGGTGGGGGGGGGGGGGGCCCGGGGGGGGCCGGAGGCCGCCTTGAGGGGTAGTGGCGTACCTACGCTTTTCCCCTTTTTTGGCCCCCTCAGAGAGGAGGCGGTTTGGGGTTTGATGTCTGAGGTTGAACGCTACTGGGGGGCATCCGGGTCCATGATAAACCCGGGGGACAAGGGGGGAAGTCTGGGGGGGGGGGGGGGAAAACCCCCAATTTTGACCCCCCGGGGACACCCTTCCGGGGCCGGGGGCCCCAAAAAAAAAATTTATTGGGCATTTTTGGGCCCGGGAACTACCCCCAAAGGAAAAACTGGGAGGGCAGACTTAAGACCCCCGCCCAAAGGGGGACATGGAAGGGTTGGCCCTTTTGCCCAAAAAGGGGAAAAAGGGTTTTTTTTCCCCCCAAGGGCTTTTTTTTTCCCTTTTTTGTTTAATATTCGGGGCAGCGTCGCTTTTCCCAAAGGGGCCTCTTTGACACGGGTCAAAAGTTTTTTTTCCCAATTTAAAAATTATGGGGAAAAGGAAAAACCCCAATTCAAGAGAAGGTCTTTACCGCACGAGGAGACTGGGGAGGGTTGGGTATGGAAACCCAGGGGTTTTTTCTTAAAAACCCTTTCTTAAAGGAAACATCCCCAACCTTGGTCAAGGGGGTCCTCCGTGGGAAACCCCCTTTAGGGGGTGGTTTGGGCCCTTTTTTTCCCCGGGAAATGGGAGATAGGGGGGGGGGGTAAGGACCTTCGTCCCCTTCATGGGCTTTTTCCCCGGCTTACTTCCCCCGGTTTTCTGGGTAAATCCCCGGTGGGGTCGGGGAAAGTGGGGGAGATCAGGATCATGTGGGAAAAGGGGTTTTTTTAAAAAGGGGGCCCCCTTTTGCCCCATTTTAAAGCCCCCTGGCGTTCGGGGATTGCCCAACCGGGATCTGGGGGTGGGGCGGGGTTTTTAAAACTTAAGGGGCCCCCCGTTTTTTTGGGGGACTTGGCTTGGCGCGTTTCCAGGGAAGCGTATTTTGAGGGACAACCTGAAACGGGAGCTCTGGGGGACCGGGTTTGTCCCCGCGAGGAGTGGGGGGGGCATTTTTGAAACCCAGGGAGCATTTCCCTTTCTTGGGTTTTTCCCCCCTTTAATAAAAGAGGTTACAGCGGGGGGGGTTTCCCTTCGGGCCCCAAGGGGGGGAACCCCCTTTCCCTTTCGGATGGGCCTATGGGGCATTCGGGGCCCTTGGTGGCCGAGATGGGGGCCCACGTTTTCTTTTTTAAATTTTTTAAAATGGGTTCTGCACGGGGGAATTTGCAGGGTTTGTCTATGTCTACTCCGGAAAGTCCTCCCCCGGGGAAAGGGGGATTTGGAAAAATCCTGGGTGACCTGGAAAAGTGCCTCCCCGGGGTTTTTTTAGGGTGGGTTTCAGGGGGGGGGCCCCCTTTCCCATGGGGGGGTTTTTCCTTTTTAAATGCCCTTTGGGGGAGTTAGGTTTTTGTGTGCCTGGGGGATAGGGTGTTTTTTTTTTTACCTTTTTTCTTTATTTTTTAGGGTCAGGTAGATTTGGGGGGGGGCAGGGGGGGGCAGATTTGGGGCGTCTTTAGGACAGGTAAGGGGTTTTTTAGGTTGGTATGAGGGGGGGTGAGGGACGGTAGGGGGAGGGGGGGGAGGTTGGGAGGGGTTTTGGGGGGGAAAAAATTTCCCTTTTTTTGTTGTTAGGGAGGGTCAGGGGGATGTCGGAGTTTTGGGGGAAACCTCAAAGGTCTCCATTTTTGGTGGGGGGGTGTAACCCCCTCAAGATTTTGTTTTGGGGGAATTTTGGGAACCTGGGGATAGGGCTTGCGCATTAACTTGGGGTTTTTCTTTGGTCATGGTTAAGGTGTGAGTGGGGTTTTTTTTGGTAGGTTTTTATTTTTGATATAGTTATTATAAAAGGGGTTTGTGTTTATATACTGTAATATATTTTTATGGGGTCTATAATTTTTTTAGGGGATTTGTTAGGTGGGTGGGGGGGGGGGGTTTTTTTTTTTTTTTTTTTTTTTTTTTCCCCGGGGGCCTGAAGATTTGTTGGAAAAAAAAAAATTTTTGTGGGATGGTGTGAAGGCCACAAACTTTTGGGACCTTTTGGGGGGGGTGGGGGTGGTTTTTTTTTTTGGGGGAAAAAATAAAAAAAAAAAAAAAATTTAAAAAAAAAAAATTAAAAATTAAAAAAAAAAAAAAAAAATATGTTTATAAAGGGTTTTTTTTTAAAGGGGGTATATAGTATATGAAAAATTGTTCATTAAAATTTTGGGGCCCGGTGGGGCCTTTTTTTCTTTTTTTAGGGGAGTTGGCCCCAATTTTGTTTTTTTTTCTAGAGGTGAATGCTTTGGGGGGGAGTTATAGGGAAAAAAAAAAAAAAGGAAAAACTTTTTCCCTTTTCCCCGGGGGTTTTTAATGAAAAGGGGAAAAATTTTTTTTTTTTATTTTTTTGTTTTGGGGGTTGGCTTTTGGGGTTTATGGGTAATGTTTTTGTTATTGAGTTGTCTGTAAGTTTTGTCTATGGTTTGCCTGTAATTTTTTTGGGAAAAAAGAAAATCGGGGTAAAAGGGGCAAATGTAAGTTTACACAAACAAAAACCCCCGGGAAAGTGGTGAAAAGGGGGAAAAAAAAAAAATTTTTAATAATTTTAAAAAAATTTAAATTTTGGCCCTTTTTTAAGGGAAAGAATGAGTTCAAATTTTTCCCGGTGTAACTCGGGGGGTTGTAATGTTTTTCCGGGGGATGCAAAGAGAAAGTAATGCCTCGGGGGTATAATACAGAGGAACTCTATAATAAAAGTATTACCAGTGACCCCCCAAGAAAGTGAGTGCAGCTCTGGAGTATAATACGGGATGTTAACTCAGGATCAGAATGTAAAGTATGTACACAGTGACTCCCAGCAGAATAGTGAGTGCAGCTCGGGAGTATAATACAGGATGTAACTCAGATCATAATGTAATGTATGTGCACAGTGACTGCCCCCACAAATAGAGAGTGCAGCTCTGAGATAATAAGGATGTAACTCAGGATCGGGAATGTAATGTATGACACAGTTGACTGCACAAGCAGAATATGAGTGCAGCTCTGAATATAATACAGGATGTAACTCGATCAGTAATGAAATGTATGTACACAGTGACTGCACCACAGATAGTAAGTGCAGCTCTGGGGGGTTAATACGGAGGTAACTCAGGATCAGTAAGAATTTGTATGTACCAGTGACTGCACCAGCAGAATAGTGAGTGCACTCTGGAGTATAATACAGGAGTAATCAGGATCAGAAATGTAATGTAGTACACAGTGACTACACCAGCAGATAGTGAGTGCAGCTCGGGAGTATAATCAGGATTAACTCAGGATCAGAAATGAATGGTATCACAGGACTGCACCAGCAGAATAGAGATGCAGCTTGCAGTATAATACAGGATTAACTCAGATCAGTAATGTAATATATGTCCCACAGTGACTGCACCAGCAGAATAGTGAGTGCAGCTCTGGAGTATAATACAGGAGTAACCAGGACAGTAATGTAATGTAGTTCACAGTGACTGCACCAGCAGAAAGTGAGTGCACTCTGGGTATAATACAGGATGTAACTCACGATCATATGTAATTATGTACACAGTGACTGCACCAGCAAGAATAGTGATGCAGCTCTGTGGTATAATACGGGAGTAACTCAGGATCATAAGTAATATGTACACAGTGACTCCACCAGCAAATAGTGAGTGCAACTCTGGGGTAAATCAGGATGTAACCGGGATCAGTAATGTAATGTATGTACACAGTGACTGCACCAGCAAATAGTGAGTGCGCTCTGGGTATAATCAGGATGTAACTCACGATCATAATGTAATGTATGTACACAGTGACTGCACCAGCAGAATAGTGAGTGCAGCTCTGGAGTAAAATACGGATGTAACTCAGGATCAAATAAATGAATTACACAGGACTGCCCACAAATAGGTCCTTGGATATTTTCACCCATATTCGGGAGTAGCTTAGACCTTTTCACACTTTTTTTTTGCCCCCTTATCATTTTCTGTCGGAATTTTGCCATTGTAAATTTGATCGGTTTCCGCTATTCAGTTAAACCTCTAATCTACCTGGGTAAGTCCAATCGGGGGAACATTCAGGAGGCAAGACTTTTTGCTGAATCCCTTACTTACAGTCAATGAAACCCGGTTTTTTTGGGGCATTTCCCGGGTGTCCCCCAGGGGGGTTGGGCCATGCGGGGAGCCGGCTTAGGCCCCCTACTTTCCTGTTTTTGGTGACTTGAATCTATTCAGGGTTTTTACTTGGTGATTTACCGCAGACCACACTAATTAGGGGGACGCCATACGTTCACGCCCCAAAAGTTTTAATTCTCACTGAAATTTAAAATAACCGCAATTAAAATTTTTTTATCCCCAAAATTTTCCCCTCCGGAAATAACTGCGCAGGCGGGAATACAGCTCTTTTCTTTTTAAATCCACCTCCGCACGGGTTTTCAAAAATCGGGACTTGTTCATTATTTGATGATTTAACGGGAAAAGGTCGGGTGCTTCCCATTTACCGCTGTTTTTTCATAATGTTTTAAAAACTCCTTTATCCAAATCATTTTCCCCATTCGCCCCCAAGCGCCCCTCCTTAAGTCTGCTGCGGGCGCTGATAATACATGTAAATGAAAAAAAGGGGAACCCGGGCCCCCGGGTCAACCCTTGGTTGCCCGTTTAGACGGGCAGAGTAGTTTTTTTGTGGAAAATACACCCTATCAGACCCTTTTTTTCGGGGGAATAAAAGGAAATCCAAAAAAAAAAACCAAACTTTTGAATTAACCGAAGTCCCAAAAAGGAGGAAGGGGGAAACGACTAAGTTACACGAAAATTGATAAAAATTTGGGGGCTGCAAAAGGGGAATGTGTCAGAAAATGACCTCATTTAAATCCTTTTGTTTACAATACTTTTTAAAGATTTTTGCAATTTTTTTCATATCTTTTATTTTTTCTTAATGAAAGACAAAAAAATGCAATTTGCACTTTGGGAGTATTTCCTGATAACACCTCTATATACAGCTGATAACACAGGATCCACCATTCAGAAAATTCGAGGTCACAGCTCACCTCCTCCTCCTCCCTTTCCCTTTTGCAATGACCTTAGAACAAGCTCATTAGAAGCTTCAATAGAAAACATCGGGTCGGACTCCGTTCATTAAGGCTGAAGTAAATGTGAAGTGTTATGTTTGGTAGCTGAGGAGGACAGGAACAACAGCCGGGCAGCCGAACACCTGAGATGTTGGTAACTGATGGTTGCAGATTCCTAAACTAACGACACAACTAGAGGTAGCCGTGGAGCGTTCCTACGTTGATGCTAGACGCCTCTTCACAGCCTGAGAGATAACTACACCTAAAGGCAGAAAAATGAAAGCTATCTGCCCCGGAGCAGATCCCCAAAGAAAATAGGAAGCCCCCAAACATGTAATGGCGGTTAGACAAGAGGAAAGCATGAACACAGACAGAAAATAGAATGAGCAAACGTTGGGGCCACAAGCTGACTAAATAGGATAGGACAGGAGAGATTACTTTCTGCAACCCAGAAAACCCTAACAAAAATCCAACAATTCTGATTACAAAAATACTGAGATCACACGATCTCGCCACCCATTAAATCAGATCTCAGTGTGAACAAAACTAAGCCACAGCCACTGAAAAAACAGGAAAAAGCAAATGAACAAACAACAGTGGCTCCAGATAAACTGAGAGGGCACAAGCCCCCGGAGGGGACCTGGCTGACCTCCACAGAAGTGCAGGGAACAATGCAAAAAGCAAGCACAAAAAATAAAAGCAGAAAATATCTTATCTGATAGCAGAAGATGCAGGCAGGACTCCAGCAAACTTCCAAATGAACCAGGAACCACAATTGAGACAAGAACAATTGTTCACGGGCAACCATCATGGGAGGGAACCTCCCTTATATCAGACCAGTCAGTGAACCCAGATTTCCATTCCTCGCTGAAAGGTTCAGTACTGTCTGTAAACCACCAGAGGGAGCCTCTGCTCAGAAACCATCTCTAGCACATTCATAACAGTGAAGTTTTCAAAACAACAGGAGGTTATATTCTATTTGCTAAAAATGACCCAGTGGCCGGAGGGAAAATTTAACGATTTCTAATTTTTATACCGATTGCGATGTTAAAAAATTGTCAAAAATGTAAAACAAAAACCTGATTGAAATGCTAAGTCCTCTCCTGATGACACAGTCCCTGTAATCATTCCTCTAGTTCATGAATTATTTTCTCGTGTTTTAATGGATTGAAGTTGGATTGGATCCCGGCAGCAGGAGAAGAGTGTGCTGATGTTTTGCCGGGCAGTGACCTGTTTGCTCATTGACTGAACATGGGGACAGGATTGGATGGAGGAGACGAGTAATGAGCTGATAGTGGTGGCTCCCCCCAATAGGTGGCCCTAGAAATTGGCAGAAGCTATTTTCACACTTTTCTCCCAGGGTGGATTACCTTATGTGTGGGATCTTCAGGATTGAAGCAGTGAGGTCCTGAAGTGCCCTAGGAGTGGTGATCCTGGGCCTCAACTCCCGGCGTGTGTGACCCCACTTGAGTGACGCACATTTTCTTGCTCCTCACTTTCATTCTTTCGCAGACACACTGGGGCCTTTTGGGAAGGATGGAAAATTCTTTAAATTGATCCTGCTGAAGTCTTAAACAGAATAATCTCTGCCATAGAGGAAATTAAAATCCTTGCAGAGATGAGAGAATAAGTTGATAAGTTTACTATCTACAAGTTAACTTTACATGGCCCCCAATACATCGGCCCCCCTAATGGCGATCTCAGCGTCAATGCTCAGGAATGTGGAGAAGGGCGGATTTACGACTGAGAGATAAGAACTCGAGAAACTTAAAGATCTCTTTGTCAACTTTGTAGAAGTTGTGCAGTTAGGTTTTTATGAAGTGATATAATAGATAGGAAACGTGATGAAATGATGAACTCACACTATGGTTTCATGACGCTGGGCAATGGCCGGCGTGCCGCCAACTGGATATCAGCTAGATAGAGAACTAAATCTTTGCCATGTCTCCTATCTATGAACAGATCAAATCAAGACAAAAATGTGACAACACTGTCTGTCGCTGGGGACCTTCATGAGCGGAGTTATCACAAAAGTTGAGAATCTAATAATTTCTTAAGACTAAGAGTAGACACATCCCAAAGTTCTCTGCAGCCCTGCTATGGGTCCCCCCAGGGGAGGCGTGTGGGTGTCACTGGTGCTGATAAAAAGCAAATGACAATTTTGATCTATGTTCAATATCAGAGAGATACATTGTTGTGTAGGATTGATCCATGCTTTTACTAGGAGTGCTTCCCTCCATAAGTCTGCACCATTTCTGTGACCAGATTTAGTAAGTTTCTTTGTGAATCCTTTTTATTTTATGTTATTGTATATATTCTATTGCTTTGTCCCCTTTGTAAACTCTCTTGTATATTTTTATAAAACCCTGCCTATCTTCCGGATGAAACATAAAATGTAATAGCTCTGGTCCTCTTGCTCTGTAAACTGCACCCCTGAAGCCTTACGCTACCTGTAGCGGGGGTCCAATCGGCTGGAAAACAATTATTCGTGGCAGCTAATAATCTTTCTTGGGTTATAGTGGAGTTGGCATGACCGTACTGAGGTGTATATATATAATTCCATGCGTGTATATACCATACGCTCACTGTGAGTTCCCCAATAATTGGCCTAGTAGAAGAAGCAGCAGCGTCCTCGTCCGTTCATGGTAGAAGAATTGTGTAATTGTCCTGACGATAGGGGGCAGCAGAGGGCTGTTCGTGACAAAAAGGTAACAGCGTGGTAGGTTCAACCCCCCTCCGGCTGTGATCTTTGACAACCACTCTTTATTTTGTTTCACTGTGTGTCCTCATCACAAGATCCTTTTGGGATCCACCTCTCTTATAAGCGCCATCCTGAATGATCTAGGAGGTGTGTTTGGTCATCAGGATCCGCTTTCTCCCTGATTCTCCTACTTTTGGTAAAAAGTGAATTAACTGAGCTTTCAGTTCCAGTACAATGACAGCCGAGGGGAAGCAAGAGCACGACAGACTCTCCCCAAGCTTTGTCCATGGGAGGCCACTGATCCCTAACCCTCGCTGCGTCCTCTTGGTTCAGAGTGATGGTGAACAGCTTTTCGGAGCCCTTCTACTTTCAGATTGGACTGTAATAGAGCGAATCCTTGTGCACTCTTTCTGTAGCAGTGCACACATGTTTATTCGCTTGGGTCTGCGGATGGAATTCTTTACCTTTTGGAGAAGACTCTGGTCTAGGTGAATAACCTAAGTCTTGTGGCAAGGTGTGTCCAAAAATTGACGCTGTCTTACAGGTTCGCTACCCCCAGTAGGTGGCGCTACAGAGA
>JARQOD010000009.1:71208754-71230362 GCA_033576555.1 Oophaga sylvatica
TGCAGACAGTACCGGCTGCCTGCCGACCAATGGGCCAGGTACTTGACCCCCGGGCTAAAGGCAAAGCTTTGGAGGCATTCGCTTCCCTCGCGCCAGATCAAGACAGTGACTATGAGGCCATCAAGCAGGCCCTGATCGCCAAGTACCAGCTAACCCCTGAGGTATACCGAAAGAAGTTCCGGAACCTCCAACGTGGCCCACACGACAGTTATAGCGATGTGGTGCAAGGACTCAGGAACCACTTTGACCAGTGGATCCATGGACTGTCAGTTGACACCTATGAGGAGCTGAAAGATCTGATGATCAAAGACCAGTTCCTGCATCTGTGCCCAGCTGAGGTCCGACAGTTCATCCTGGACCGAGAACCAGAGGACGCAGTCACAACAGCCCGGATCGCCGACAGCTATGAGGCCAACCGGAAACCCGAGGTGCGGAAGTCCGTCGCCACCCGCTGGGGAGGGGGTAAGCCTGCAACCAACCCTAGTGCCCCTGCCAGTCGTCCCTCTGGAGGCACTATCCCCTTTGCCAGCGCCAGGCCTACATCAGACCCCCGCCAGTGTTTCTCCTGTAAAAGGACTGGTCACATCAGCGCCACCTGTCCGGAGAGGCAGAAGAACCCCCAGCCAAGGCCTCCGGGCCCAACGCCTCTGTTCTTTTGGTGGGTGGTGTGGTGGGGAGGGTTGATGACAACGTGCAGCCCGTCCGCGTGGGGGCCCGTCTTGCTACAGGCCTCAAGGACACCGGGGCTGAACGAACCCTCATCCGACCCGAACTGGCGGCCCCTGAAGAGTTGATTCCGGGGAAAACCTTAACTGTCACAGGGATTGGGGGCGTCCACTACCCCTTGCCGATAGCCCGAGTTTTCATTGACTGGGGTACCGGGAGCGGGGTGAAGGAAGTGGGGGTGTCCGAAAACCTGCCCACTGATGTTTTATTGGGGACTGATCTGGGGAGGATGGTGGCGTACTATGTCCCTGACACCCCTTCCCAATCTGATGATAAGGTTAACGTTAACCATGATGTTGATGATGATGGGAAACT
This sequence comes from Oophaga sylvatica, assembly GCA_033576555.1. Taxonomy (NCBI): domain Eukaryota; kingdom Metazoa; phylum Chordata; class Amphibia; order Anura; family Dendrobatidae; genus Oophaga; species Oophaga sylvatica. The sequence continues at coordinate 71,209,796 of JARQOD010000009.1, forward strand.
GATTGTGTTACCTGCTAATGCTTTGCGAAGTGATGATGCAACTGATAACCTTTCTTTCCCTAGGACTGATGTTGATAGTGATGTATCTGTGCCATCTGAATCTGTTAACCCTTTCTCTGAAGTGGTAGATGTGTCCACAGGTACAGGAGCGTTCAGTCCCGTCGCTCTGCGGAGTGAGGCGGCTGAGGAACCCCTAGCAGGAGCAAGCGACAGTGCTCAAGGAAATGGGGAGGTGCATGGGAACCGGGAGGAAGGTGACGCCATGACACTGACCAGTGCCACCGAGGAAGGTAACTGGCCCATAAGTAGCACTGCTCCTGAAGTGTTGGGGGTGGATGGGGAGGTAGAGCCCATAGCAGCGCAGGCTGATGGGTCTATAGAAATCCCCGGGGAGACTGCATATGTAGCTGCTGTCACCCCGCAGTCAGAGTGCCCGGATCGCAGGTAGCGCCCTGCCATCTGGACCCTCCTCCGCTACCGGAGAGACTGAACCAGAGGTGGACCCAGAGCCGGTCCCAGAGGGTCCCAGTGAGGAAGGAACCCTGACGTCACTTCTGGCTGCCTCCAGCCAGGAGTTCCAGGCCGCTCTGCACTCAGATGCGAGCCTGGAGAACTTGAGGCACCTCGCCGAGACGCCCACCTCCGTGACTGATAAGGAGAGGGTGTTCTGGGAACGAGGAAGGTTGTACCGGGAGACAGTACCCGGAGATTCCCAAAAGGAGTGGTTGAGGGGGAAACAGCTGGTCGTCCCGCACCAGTTCCGAGGTGAGTTGTTGAGGATTGCCCATGAGATTCCACTCGCTGGACACTTGGGGATCAGCAAAACTAAGGCACGACTGTCTCAACACTTCTATTGGCCCAAGATGGGGACAGATGTCACTAACTACTGCCGCTCCTGTATCACCTGTCAAAGAGTGGGGAAGGCGGGGCCTGCTCTTAAGGCTCCCCTGATCCCGTTGCCAGTGATAGAGGAGCCTTTCCAGAGGATCGCGGTGGACATTGTGGGCCCGCTGGCCGTCCCCAGCAGCTCTGGAAAGCAATACATCCTTACTGTGGTAGACTACGCTACCCGGTACCCGGAGGCAGTAGCTCTGTCCTCAACTAGGGCAGATAAGGTGGCGGATGCACTGGTGACCATCTTTTCACGGGTAGGATTTCCCAGGGGGATGCTTACCGATCAAGGGACTCAATTTATGTCTCGCCTAATGAAGGCTCTCTGCAGCAAAATGCAGGTGACGCGTATGGTATCGAGTGCGTATCACCCACAGACCAATGGTTTGTGTGAGCGCTTTAACGGTACCCTCAAACAGATGCTCCGCATGCTGGTTGAGACCCAGGGACGCGATTGGGAGCGGTACCTCCCACACCTGCTATTTGCCTACAGAGAAGTCCCGCAGGCCTCGACGGGGTTCTCCCCCTTCGAGCTCCTGTATGGTAGGCGAGTCCGGGGACCCCTTGGGTTGATAAGAGAATCCTGGGAAGATGAGCCAAACCCCACGGAAGTGTCCATCGTGGATTATGTCATGCTCTTCCGCGACAAGATGCAGACCTTGACGCAGTTGGTGCATGACAACATGACGCAGGCTCAGGCTGACCAGAAGCACTGGTACGACCAGAACGCCCGGGAGCGGACCTACCAGGTGGGTCAAAAGGTGTGGGTGCTGGTCCCCGTACCAAAGGATAAGCTTCAGGCAGCCTGGGAAGGCCCGTACGTCGTGCACCAACAGCTCAACCCAGCCACCTACGTGGTCACGCTTGACCACACTCGGGGTAGGCGCAAGGCCTTTCACGTCAACATGATGAAGGCCCATCACGAACGTGAAGCCTGCGTCCTACCGGTCTGCAATCTGCCCGAGGACGGGGAAGAGGATCCCCTCCTAGACGTGCTGGCCCAAGCTAATGCCAGTGGGTCCATTGAGGACATGGAGGTAAATGCCTCGCTAACCGCCTCCCAGCGGTTGCAGTTGCTGACCACTCTGGAATCCTTTCGGGCCGTGTTCACTAACCGACCCGGAAGGACCGAGTTGGCAGTCCACGAGGTGGACACCGGGAATCACGCCCCGTTACGGCGGACACCTTATCGGATCTCTGAGGAAGTGCAGCAGATTATGCGCCAGGAGATCCATGAGATGTTGCAGCTGGGGGTGATCCGGCAGTCCAAAAGCGCGTGGGCCTCACCTGTAGTTCTCGTGCCAAAAAAGGATCGGACCACCCGGTTCTGCGTGGACTACAGGGGCTCAACGCCATCACTACCTCTGATGCGCACCCAATGCCACGCATCGAGGATCTGCTGGAGCGGTTGGCGAATGCCAAGTACATATCCATCATGGATCTGAGTCGGGGATACTGGCAGATTCCCCTGAGCCCTGCGGCGCAGGAGAAATCTGCCTTTATCACCCCTTTTGGACTGTACGAGTCCACGGTCATGCCTTTCGGCATGAAGAATGCCCCTGCCACTTTCCAGCGGATGGTCAACCACCTGCTTCAGGGACTGGAGGAGTACGCTGTGGCGTACCTGGACGACATTGCCGTCTTCAGTTCCACCTGGGAGGAACACCTTCAGCATCTCCAGGAGGTGCTCAAGCGTATTCACCAGGCAGGTCTGACCATCAAGCCGGGAAAATGCCAGATGGGCATGAGGGAGGTCCACTACCTGGGGCACCGGGTAGGCGGGGGTTCCATGAGTCCAGAGCCCGAGAAAGTGGACGCGATCGTGTCCTGGCCCACCCCCAGGACCAAAAAGCAGGTGAAGTCCTTCCTGGGCACTGCAGGGTACTATAGGCGTTTCGTACCGAACTATAGCGCCATTGCAAAACCCTTGACGGACCTCACCAAGGGCGGTCTACCCCAAACAGTCAACTGGACAGATGGCTGTGAGGCGGCATTCCGAGCTTTGAAAACAGCCCTGTGCAGCTCTCCAGTGTTGAGAGCCGTCGACAGCAGTCGGCCCTTCCTGGTACAGACTGATGCCAGCGAATTTGGCCTCGGTGCTGTACTCAGCCAGGTTGATTCGGGGGACCAGGAGCACCCCGTGTTGTACCTGAGCCGGAAACTTCTGCCAAGGGAAGTGGCATACTCCACCATCGAGAAGGAGTGCCTGGCCATGGTCTGGGCACTGCAACGTTTGCAGCCCTACCTGTACGGGCGCACCTTCAAGGTGGTCACCGACCACAACCCTCTGAGCTGGCTGCACACAGTGTCCGGAACCAATGGTAGGTTGCTACGCTGGAGCCTTGCCCTGCAGCAGTATGATTTTGCCGTACAACACAAGAAAGGCAGTGATCATGGGAATGCTGATGGGTTATCACGACGTGGCGAACCCGCTGAGGTGCGCATGTCGGATTACCGACAGGTCGTGCCTCCGTAGCGCCCTCAAAGGGGGGGAGGTGTGATGAGTGCTGTGCTGGAATTGCTGTCCTCATCTCTTTTTTTTTTTGTACTGCTGAAAGCCCTCCTTCTCTCTGCAGCTCTCATACTTCTCCCTTCCCCCCCTGTCAGCCTGCACTCAGGCAGTGTAATGTGAGCTGCCAGTGCTGGAAGTTTTCCCGCTTCACCGCAGGGGTCCTGCATTGTCCGAACACGTGCTTTCTTCCTATAGCAGCCATGTTGGAGTATTCATTCTTTTTTGGTTAATAACACGGTGGGAGCATTCGCTAGAAACACGAACGTCACTGTGTTGAACCATGCGCCGACGGGCATCGTTCCCGTGGTACCGGTGAACCCGTAACTCCAACAGAGCCCGAGAAATGGAATTCTCGGGTGCCCCATGAGCTATGTCACCCAAGTTTGGGTTCATTGGAACCATTATTTCAAAGCAAGATCATTGATAGGTCTGCCATTATTCTGCTAGAGTTCCCCGCTGAGTTATGAACCTTATGATATCGCAGAGCTCAAACCATAGCTTGCAGCCAGGGGAGGTGGCCAGAGGACCAGCCCTTTTTGTGAGGTCAGAAGCTGACATGCATAAGTCTTACAGTGAAGTTCCTTAGTGGAATTCTTTCTGCTGGGATGTGCTGAGTAAGAGATCTACCAATGAACTATGACGTGTGGCTCCTTCCCCCAGCCTGGCTTGCCTGTAATGATCTAACAACCATGTGAGTTATCTTTCATTCTTAATCCCATTTTATTTTATAACTGCATTTGTACATAACGATATTGTCTCAGTTTGTTACATCTTTTTATATTATATAAGCATTGCCTGTTTTTAAGGAATAAACCTATAAATTTATTAGTTTGTTTCTCCTGCTCTATAAACGAATTTGCACGTGCCTGAAGCACTACGCTACTGTTTTGGGGTTGCTACGGACCCTCTTGATAAATTGTTCATCAAAAGCCGTAGCTGGTGGCAGCTAAAAGGAAGGGGTGTAAAGTGTTAATCTATTGGGTGACGCTGGCAGTGACGCAGCGGGGTTTATAAGGGTACTGCCTGGCTGCAGCCAGGAGTAATTATAATTCCCTCCCTGCAGCGTGCCCAATAGCCAGCACACATCCAAGTGACCCGTCTGGCGACTAATTATCCTAGGTGCAGTTCCCTGACTGACCTGAGGGTAAGGGGGGCGCCAGAGAGCTGCAAGTTCCTAAGTGGAAGTGGGATAGTTATAAATCTCTGCAGTTTACTGGGTCGGACGGCAGCAGCCGTCATGTGTGTGCACGTTCCATCACATGTTGTGGCAGCGGTGGGATCACGAGCCGTGACCCCCGGGCTACCGTGTGGCGGACTGTGTGCCCGTTCATCACACCAGCCTGTGGGAAGTGGGAAGAGTTGAGAATAGATCCAGACATATTTGTAGGAAAAAATAACAGCACATCTACACTGCTCAAAACAATAAAGGGAACACTCAAATAACACATCCTAGATCTAAATGAATGATCACAGCTATGATAGAAAAGTGTCAGGACATGCAGAGCATCACAAGTGTGATAGAAAGGTGTCAGGACACGCAGAGCACCTTTCTATCATAGCTGTGATTGTCTTCATGTCCCTACTCCTTTCTATCATAGCTGTGATGCTCTGTGTGTCCTGACACCTTTCTATCATAGCTGTGATGCTCTGCGTGTCCTGAGACTTTTCTATCATAGCTGCGATGTTCTGCATACTCTGACACCTTTCTATCATAGCTGTGATGTTCTGCATATTCTGACACCTTTCTATCATAGCTGCAATGCTCTGCATGTCCTGACACCTTTCTATAATAGCTGCGATGCTCTGCGTGTCCTGACCCCTTTCTATCACACTTGCAATGCTTTGCATGTCCTGACACTTTTCTATCATAGCTGGGATGCTCTGCGTGTCCTGACACCTTTCTTTCACAGCTGTGATGTTCTGCATGTCCTGACACTTTTCTATCATAGCTGCGATGCTCTGCATGTCCTGACAGCTTTCTATCATAGCTGCGATGCTCTGCGTGTCCTGACTCTTTCTATCATAGCTGTGATGCTCTGCATGTCCTGACACTTTTCTATCATAGCTGCGATGCTCTGCATGTCCTGACCCTTTCTATCACAGCTGTGATGCTCTGCGTGTCCTGACAGCTTTCTATCATAGCTGCGATGCTCTGTTGTACTGAAACTTTTCTATCATAGCTGTGATGCTCTGCGTGTCCTGACTCCTTTCTATCATAGCTGCGATGCTCTGCGTGTCCTGCTCCTTTCTATCATAGCTGCGATGCTCTGTGTGTCTGACTCTTTCTATCATAGCTGCGATGCTCTGTGTGTCCTGACTCCTTTCTATCACAGCTGCGATGCTCTGTGTGTCCTGCTCCTTTCTATCATAGCTGTGATGTCTGTGTGTCCTGACACCTTTCTATCATAGCTGTGATGCTCTGCGTGTCCTGAGACCTTTCTATCATAGCTGCGATGTTCTGCGTACACTGACCCTTTCTATCATAGCTGCGATGTTCTGCGTATTCTGACACCTTTCTATCATAGCTGCAATGCTCTGCTGTCCTGACACCTTTCTATATAGCTGCGATGCTCTGCGTGTCCTGACCCCTTTCTATCACACTTGCGATGCTTTGCATTTCCCGACACTTTTCTATCATAGCTGGGATGCTCTGCGTGTCCTGACACCTTTCTATCACAGCTGTGATGCTCTGCTGTCCTGACACTTTTCTATCATAGCTGCGATGCTCTGCATGTCCTGACACTTTTCTATCATAGCTGTGATGCTCTGCTGTCCTGACACTTTTCTATCATAGCTGCGATGCTCTGCATGTCCTGACCCTTTCTATCATCAGCTGTGATGCTCTGCGTGTCCTGACAGCTTTCTATCATAGCTGCGATGCTCTGTGTGTACTGAAACCTTTCTATCATAGCTGTGATGCTCTGCTGTCCTGACTCCTTTCTATCATAGCTGCGATGCTCTGCGTGTCCTGACTCCTTTCTATCATAGCTGCGATGCTCTGTGTGTCCTGACATCCTTTCTATCATAGCTGCGATGCTCTGTGTGTCCTGAACCTTTCTATCACAGCTGCGATGCTCTGTGTGTCCTGACTCCTTTCTATCATAGCTGCGATGCTCTGTGGGTCCTGACCTTTTCTATCACAGCTTTGATGCTCTGCATATCCTGACACTGACACCGTTCTATCATAGGTGTGATGCTCTGCGTGTCCTGACTCCTTTCTATCATAGCTGCGATGTCTGCGTGTCCTGACTCCTTTCTATCATAGCTTGATGCTCTGTGGTCCTGACACCTTTCTATCACAGCTTGCAATGCTCTACATGTCCTGACTCCTTTCTTTCATAGCTGCGATGCTCTGCGTGTCCTGACACTTTTCTATCATAGCTGCAATGCTCTGCGTGTCCTGACACTTTTCTATCATAGCTGCGATGCTCTGCGTGTCCTGACACTTTTATCATAGCTGCGATGCTCTGTTGTCCTGACTCCTTTCTATAATAGCTGCGATGCTCTGCGTGTCCTGACCCTTTCTATCACACTTGCGATGCTTTGCATTTCCTGACACTTTTCTATCATAGCTGGGATGATCTGCGTGTCCTGACACCTTTCTATCACAGCTGGATGCTCTGCATGTCCTGACACTTTTCTATCATAGCTGCGATGCTCTGCTGTCCTGACAGCTTTCTATCATCTGCGATGCTTGTGTTCCTGACTCTTTCTATCATAGCTGTGATGCTCTGCATGTCCTGACACTTTCTATCATAGCTGCGATGCTCTGCATGTCCTGACCCTTTCTATCACAGCTGTGATGCTCTGCGTGTCCTGACAGCTTTCTATCATAGCTGCGATGCTCTGTGTGTACTGAACCTTTCTATCATAGCTGTGATGCTCTGCGTGTCCTGACTCCTTTCTATCATAGCTGCGATGCTCTGCGCGTCCTGACTCCTTTCTATCATAGCTGCGATGCTCTGGTGTCCTGACTCCTTTCTATCATAGCTGCGATGCTCTGTGTGTCCTGATCCTTTCTATCACAGCTGCGATGCTCTGTGTGTCCTGACTCCTTTCTATCATAGCTGCGATGCTCTGTGGTCCTGACCCTTTTCTATCCAGCTTTGATGCTCTGCATGTCCTGACACTGACACCGTTTCTATCATAGGTGTGATGCTCTGCGTGTCCTGACTCCTTTCTATCAAACTGCGATGTTTTGCGTGTCCTGACTCCTTTCTATCATAGCTTTGATGCTCTGTGTGTCCTGACACCTTTCTATCACAGCTGCGATGCTCTACATGTCCTGACTCCTTTCTTTCATAGCTGCAATGCTCTGCGTGTCCTGACACTTTTCTATCATAGCTGCGATGCTCTGCGTGTCCTGACTTTTCTATCATAGCTGCGATGCTCTGTGTGTCCTGACACTTTCTATCAAGCTGCGATGCTCTGCGTGTCCTGACACTTTCTATCATAGCTGCAATGCTCTGCGTGTCCTGACACTTTCTATCATAGCTGCGATGCTCTGCGTGTCCTGACACTTTTCTATCATAGCTGCGATGCTCTGCGTGTCCTAACTCCTTTCTATCAAGCTGTGATGCTCTGCGTGTCCTGACCCTTTCTATCACAGCTGCAATGCTCTGCGTGTCCTGACACCTTTCTATCATAGCTGCGATGCTCTGCGTGTCCTGACCCTTCTACATAGCTGCATGCTCTGCGTGTCTGACACTTTCTATCAGCTGCGATGCTCTGCGTGTCCTGACACTTTCTATCACAGCTGCGATGCTCTGCGGTCCTGACACCTTTCTACCAGCTGCGATGCTCTGCTGTCCTGACTTCCTTCTATCATAGCTGATGCTCTGCGTGTCCTGACACTTTCTATCATAGCTGCGATGCTCTGCTAGGTCTGACACCTTCTATCAAGCTGCGATGCTCTGCGTGTCCTGACCCCTTCTTCACAGCTGTGATGCTCCTGCGGTGTCTGACTCCTTTCTATCATAGCTGCGATGCTCTGCGTGTCCTGACACCTTTTTATCACAGCTGCGATGCTCTGCATGTCCTGACTCCTTTCTATCATAGCTGTGATGCTCTGCGTGTCCTGACACTTTTCTATCATAGCTGCGATGCTCTGCGTGTCCTGACACCTTTCTATCATAGCTGCGATGCTCTGCATGTCCTGACTCCTTTCTATCATGGCAGCTATGCTCTGCGTGTCCTAACACTTTTCTATCATAGCTGCGATGCTCTGCGTGTCCTGACACCTTTCTATCATAGCTGCGATGCTCTGCGTGTCCTGACACTTTTCTATCATAGCTGCGATGCTCTGCGTGTCCTGACACTTTTCTATCATAGCTGCGATGCTCTGCGTGTCCTGACACTTTTCTATCACAGCTGTGATGCTCTGCGTGTCCTGACACTTTTCTATCATAGCTGCGATGCTCTGCGTGTCCTGACACCTTTCTATCATAGCTGCGATGCTCTGCGTGTCCTGACACTTTTCTATCATAGCTGCGATGCTCTGCGTGTCCTGACACTTTTCTATCATAGCTGCGATGCTCTGCGTGTCCTGACACTTTTCTATCACAGCTGTGATGCTCTGCGTGTCCTGACACTTTTCTATCATAGCTGCGATGCTCTGCGTGTCCTGACACCTTTCTATCATAGCTGCGATGCTCTGCGTGTCCTGACACTTTTCTATCATAGCTGCGATGCTCTGCGTGTCCTGACACCTTTCTATCATAGCTGCGATGCTCTGCATGTCCTGACTCCTTTCTATCATAGCTGTGATGCTCTGCGTGTCCTGACACTTTTCTATCATAGCTGCGATGCTCTGCGTGTCCTGACACCTTTCTATCATAGCTGCGATGCTCTGCATGTCCTGACTCCTTTCTATCATGGCAGCTATGCTCTGCGTGTCCTAACACTTTTCTATCATAGCTGCGATGCTCTGCGTGTCCTGACACCTTTCTATCATAGCTGCGATGCTCTGCGTGTCCTGACACTTTTCTATCATAGCTGCGATGCTCTGCGTGTCCTGACACTTTTCTATCATAGCTGCGATGCTCTGCGTGTCCTGACACTTTTCTATCACAGCTGTGATGCTCTGCGTGTCCTGACACTTTTCTATCATAGCTGCGATGCTCTGCGTGTCCTGACACCTTTCTATCATAGCTGCGATGCTCTGCGTGTCCTGACACTTTTCTATCATAGCTGCGATGCTCTGCGTGTCCTGACACTTTTCTATCATAGCTGCGATGCTCTGCGTGTCCTGACACTTTTCTATCACAGCTGTGATGCTCTGCGTGTCCTGACACTTTTCTATCATAGCTGCGATGCTCTGCGTGTCCTGACACTTTTCTATCATAGCTGTGATGCTCTGCGTGTCCTGACACCTTTCTATCATAGCTGCGATGCTCTGCGTGTCCTGACACCTTTCTATCATAGCTGCGATGCTCTGCGTGTCCTGACACTTTTCTATCATAGCTGTGATGCTCTGCGTGTCCTGACACTTTTCTATCATAGCTGCGATGCTCTGCGTGTCCTGATACCTTTCTATCACAGCTGCGATGCTCTGTTTGTCTTGACCCTTTTCTTCCAGAACTGTCTCAGGTCTTCTTTGGGATTGGACTAGAATCGCCGGCCGTCCCGTTCTCATCAGAGGACCCAACAGCTCTGGAGATGTGCACTTTGTTATTCCACCTGTGGGGGCGCTGCAGGGAGTGAGCACTGTCCATCAGACTCTTTACAGATATTAGCTGATTGCTGGAGGTCCCGGCAGTAGGACCCCCCCAGTACCGGCTGATATCTGGCAGCATTGCCCTCCATCTTGTTATGTCTGTTTGTTGCAGTTCCTCCTGATTTATAAATTATGATAAATCCTCGTTTCCATCCGTTTTCTCTTCTGTGTAGGTAATTAGTGAATATTCATCCTGATATCCTTTCCCCCTGATCTTGTGATTTCTTTTTCTTTGTCCTCCTTGACTCTTTCGTCCTTTGCGCTCTTGTCCGGTCTCCGCTACAGTCACCCTGGATTTATACCACTGTTGCTAGGCCAACTGCTGTCATGGTAACCTGATGCTCGGAGACCTACAGCTGTCCAGCATCCGACTTGGTATTAATTTGCCTGGATGTAGACAGGAATGAGCGCGGTAAAGAAGCGACAGCAGCTAAGAGGAGGAATCCGCATTTCTTCATCCTGAAGTTTCTTCTTTTCTCCCGTCTCTTGTGCAGATTTCTTATTGGCTTAACCTAAAAATTCTCCAAATAATTTTCGCTCTGGGAGGAGGGGGCTGCTTCTCAGCCGAAGTATGGCAACTTCCAGGAAATGCACCATGGGAAAAATTATGCAAATTAGCTCTCTACCAGATGACAGAAAATGATCTCATAATGACTAAAGCAGACTTCCACCTGCAGACGGCTGTTTCTGGATTTTTGCCTCTCATTAGTACAAAACAGGGTACTGGTTTACTAGATGACACGACTTTAAAGAGCGAGATCCCCTAAACAGCTGTCTACAGATGGTTGACTGGTTTACCAATAAAATATTGTCTTCTTCCTTAGGAAGGAGAGCTCATTTACATACTTTTTTCCCTTTGAGCACTGACCCGGTTGGATCATTTCGATGAGAACCAGTAGCCCAAAATCTGAACCAGGGGCTTCTCACCAGCCAATAATGAAGAGAACAAGAGCTGTCTACAGCGGGTGCTTAGATTAGCGATCTTCAGAAATTTCCACTTCTGGAGTCATTTATGCTCCAGAGACAACACAAAGGTTCCAACCAGAGAACACCAGCTCCCCGGCATCTCTGCTTGCCACATGACTTAGGATAAAAGCCAAACCAGAATCTCAATTTGTAGACACGTGTTTTGGGGTTGTTGCCCCTCTTCAGTGCAAAGCAAGAGGTCTGATTTATCTGTATGAGAGGCCTCTGACTGGGATCTAAAGGGTAACATCTTTCATGTAACCAAATCAGATCTCACACTTTGCACTGAGGAAGGGCAACACCCAGAAGCATGAGTCTGCAAATAAAAATTCTGGTTTGGCTTTTATCATAATCATGTGATAAGGCACTTTAAAGGTTTGATACTGACATTTAGGATTGTTGTTTCCAATAAATGGCGCTAGATTTCAAGTATTCTTCCTCTCCAAAGAGGCAATTTGCATATTTAATTTCCCACAGCAGCATTGCATGGCCTGTAAGTCTCCATACACTAGTATGTCAGCCTTGTCACTCTCCCTGCTGATTTATTGTCTCATTGGGCCTACTAATGAGAAGAGACACTGGGGGAGTAGGGAGCCTGACTATAACCTCTGCATGGCACTCAAACACTGCAAACGCCCTTTTGTAAAAATTGAAAATTGAGCATTGCTCAGAAGGGGGGCACTAAGTAAGTTCTCTAGACATTTGACATGTTTCGATATTTACTTCATTATGCACTTTTATAAAAACTTTTCTAGGCATCGTAGATTTTTACTTGCTTTAAATTGTCCCCTTTTGCCAGACCATGCCCCACCCGTGGACAGCCAAGCCCTCTTCGACCTCCTGAAAGTGTGTAGATACCACGTGGTGTGTAATGCCGGATCCTAAGTCTCGTGTGGTGCCCGGGAGACTTACCCACTCTTCCAGGTGGCCAGGAAGTCTCCTTTCTTCCTCATCTGTCTGGATATTGACACTTTTGTTATGGCTACTAAGATGCCCCCTAGTGGTGTTTGGAGACGCCTGAAAGTCTATCTTTCGATGTCTGTGCAGGAGATTTGCATCTCTACAAGTATTAAGAAGTAACAAGCTCAGAATTTTTGGACATTTACATGAACAAGTAATTTATGAGATCAGGAATAGAGGAACAATGTGGTCGACTGCACAGAATTCAAACTTCAGTTTCCAGGTGAAGGAACATGAAAGCTGCGAGTTGATTGGACAGATGATCTCTTAAGTCAGTTCTGTCTTTTTGGTCTTTCGTTTTCCAATTATCTGGCAGGAATATTCATTTCAGCGTTCCCCAGGTGAGCGACTTAGGATTTCTTACTAATACACTTCGCTAATGTTAGTATTAATAATTGTAACAAGGCGTCTGATCTCCGTCTCATGTTCGGATTGCCGCACAGCCCATTTGCATTATCTATGACTTTTGACCCAGTTTTCATGGAGAAAGAATTTTAATATAATTTCAGAGTCCAACTGTGATTTTTAACATGTTCATTAGCGTTGGCTTTGAAAGTGTATTACATGCTAGTGAAAATCGCTCACTTTCCTACATCTCGCCTCCAATCTTCTAATGATACATTTACCGAGACAATTAACACTTCTCAATCATTTTTCGGTTACTTTATTGGAGACTTTTTACGCTATTTTAAATAAATTCTCTATTTAAAGGTCTAAGTGTCATCGCAGTTCCATTTCCCCGGCAGATGTGACAGATGCTGATACGACGCTGCCCCAGATTGTAGCCCCTTTTTCTGGTTTGTGTTCACATTGTCCATTCAGATTGTAAGCTCTTTAATATTTTTCTTGATTTTGATGAAAATATCAAGATATTACGTTGTCATCTCTTGTTTTGTAATTTTCTGTTAGGCAGTATTTCACAAATGTTTTGCTTTGAAGCAAAAGAGTCTAAGGGGCATGTCTTTTCCTGCATGAGTCAAAAAGGTGGAGCTTCAGTGATGGCTCTGACCAATCACATTGAATGAATAGGTCACATGACAGATTGGCAACTATCAGCTTGCAAATAAATTATGTATTCTTAGTGAACACTAAACCTAAAGATGAATGACCAAATTTGATAAGAAATTTAGTTTCCCTCACTTTCGGTCTGCATGATACAAAATATGACAACGTTCTAGAAATCGGTGCCGAGAACACAGGTGTTAATATCCTGCTGACAGGTCTCATGTTCAGCTGGTGGGTAGCTGAAGCCCACCCTTTTATCCAAAGAGAGAAGCTTAGTAATCTTTTGTCCTTCTGCAGACAGGAAAAGGGGAGAGGCTCCTGCTGCAGGCAGTGGTATTATAGAGACACCCTGGACGGTGTGGTGGAGTAGAAAACATAAGAGAACATTTGGGAGCTTAAATCTCAAAAAATAAAAAGATGTGAACAAGTAATTCAGTCTATGAGTCTTGTTTTTAAGAAACTAAAAAATATATTTTATTTATAAATAAACAAGACAGAAGAACATAAACTTATTCACCATGTAGAAAATCATAAATGTGACAGGCGGGCAGTGATACAACCATGTGTCAGCTAGAGAACAAGCAGGTCACTGCACATACTTTGGGGACAGCACCGTTGCCAATTTTACAGCTCTCGGCTTGTATTAAAAAAATTAGGGATAAATCACGAATGTTGTATGCCCAGCACAGACCGCAACAGGGGTGCAAGAATGAATCACGTGCAATTCAATTTGTTACACCCCATACAGTAATGAATTGCAGAAGGTGCTGTGCACAACATCAATGTCTCCACGGAAACAAAAAATACAATAATCACAAAAAAGGACCGAAGTAAAACTGAGGCATGTGTAAAGTGCTCTTACCCATATTGTGCAGCACTTGTCAGCTGAGCAGAGGCCCCGACGCGCGTTTCGCACTTGCTTCCTCGGGGGCAGTCGAGGTGTGTTGGAGTAGCAGGAAACGGCCGAGCCCCTGAGACCCTCAGAGAAGATTTCGTTATATATTTCCTTATTTTAATCATAATATGTAACAAACCAGGATAAAAGAAACAGAAAAGGTGAAGGGCAGTTTATTTTTGTGTGGTTTTTCCTTTCTGTGTTCTTTTTAAAGGATAAAACCCAAATGAATATTCATAAGCATTTACTTTGTTAAAGTAACACAGATATAATTCAATTCAGGATTCAATGTAACTTTGTTATATAATTCCAACAAGATTTTGACAAAAATGTCTAAAATAGTGATGAGCGAACATGCTGGGATAATGTGTTATGCTCGAGTGTTATCCAGGCCTCTGGGACTGCTCGTATATTTGTTCGAGTCTCTGCGGCTTTTAGACAGTCTGAACACGTGAGGACTCCCTAACAAACAGGCAATCCCACAAGTGTTGAGGCTGTCTAACAGCAGAAAATCATGCAGCTGCACAGACTCGAACATAATATACCAGAACTAGGATAGCACCCGAGCATAAGACGTCATCCCAGCACGTTCACTCATCACTAGCCAAAAAAAACATTTAGAGAACTTATACTCTTTATAAAGAGTTGTGTGTTATAAAAACTTCATGGACTTTGAAAGCGTTCGTTCTGTGTCCAGCATTCTGGATGCTAAGTGTTCCCAGGTGAAAGATTATATCAGCACAGACCCTGAGATATTATCACATAACACCATGAATGGTCCATCTGTGGGGTGCGAGCACTGCGACCACCGCCAATAGATGAAGCTCCACTAATCACATATTGATGGTCTGCTGTAGAAGGAGGATAAAGATTCCACAACAGGCATTTTACCTCCTCCACGATAGATCTTTATGATAGATATTTAAAGATAAAGAGCTGCACAAGATTAGGAAAAACATGGTCACATTCTTTCAAAAACAGTGGCGCATCGGTTTACAGATTGTGTGCAATGTCGGAGCTCATCCTTATTCCCTTCAGTGGTTCTGAGCTGCAATACCAGACAAGACCCTGGTACACGTTTGGCGCTGTAATTAAAAAAGGGCAGCCATGGTTTTCCATTCTTGTAGAACCTATTTAGTAAAAGTAAGAACAGAAAGGTCCTACAAACAGGAACCAGGATCCTCTTTAATCGTAAGAGTAGGCTAGTCCTGGTCACTACGAAGAGGTGACCATGCACATATCATGAAACCATGAAGTGGTCTCACTTATAGGAGGTTTATGGTAGTTTTTAATTACCCATGTATTTAAATAAGAAGTAACTACACAAGGAAGACCACCTTACCATTGTGTCTCTGACCACCGAGCATTTTCCTGAATGTCTATCATAATTCCGAGAGATGATCAAGGAAGCAACATGGCTTCCTGATTAATGGCATCTTTAGATTACTCAACTCAACGGGAGTTTTCTGATCCAAAGAGGACAATTCTGTTTGCCGGAGCCACAAACGAGGTTAGTGGGTTACACGGGTTCATGTCCGATCCAGGGTCATGGGAGAATATCACAAAGAAACTTTCCAGTAATATCCTCTTACAAAGTCCTTAACGAAACTTTGATGTAAGAAAGAAAGTGAGATCGTAACAATAAAACATTTCTTAAGTTGAACGTGATACAAATACAATAGATCTTTATGGGTTTTCCAAAGTGCTTATTAAACAAGTCATTTTAATGTAGCACCGAGCTAAGCAACATTAATAGGAGGCTGTAATCTCACATCAGCTGAAAGTCCTACGTCTGGTAAAACAAAGTAAGGAATAAAGAGGGCGTAAAATAGCGATATATCTCATTATGTTGATCACAACGGCGGAATGTCTTCTTGTTCTTCACGAGACTTTATTGTCATAAGTGGAAGATGGAACAAGTTTATCAAGTTTATATAGGAGCTGAGAACTCTGCCACATTCAGGAGTGACAACAGTGATATCATAAAGCAGAAAGTTTATTTTGGGGAAAAATTTATTCATTCCATTATTTTTAAAAAAGAACAGAGATGTTAGCAGATAATAAAAATGGCTAAAGAAAAATAAAAATAATTGCCTAAAATCAAATAAATAAATGTATAAAAATGGGCAATATTAACCAATTTGTCCTATGATACAGTGCTGCAAGAGGAACTGCATATTACTGGTAAACCGCCATACACATTAAAAAGCTGGCCTCGTCTAAGAGCGCACGCGTATCCAACTGGGGAGAGGGAAAGGAGTCACTGCCAAATCCTCCTATCACCTAAACTTCCACTGAGGGATAATCAGTACATGTCTAAAATAGATACTAACAAACCTTTTACTCCTTACAACACCTATCAGCAGAGTAGTGAGTGCAGCTCTGGAGTATAATACAGGATGTAACTCAGGATCAGTAATGTAATATATGTACACAGTGACTGCACCAGCAGAATAGTGAGTGCAGCTCTGGAGTATAATACAGGATGTAACTCAGGATCAGTAATGTAATATATGTACACAGTGACTGCACCAGCAGAATAGTGAGTGCAGCTCTGGAGTATAATACAGGATGTAACTCAGGATCAGTAATGTAATGTATGTACACAGAGACTGCACCAGCAGAATAGTGAGTGCAGCTCTGGAGTATAATACAGGATGTAACTCAGGATCAGTAATGTAATGTATGTACACAGTGACTGCACCAGCAGAATAGTGAGTGCAGCTCTGGAGTATAATACAGGATGTAACTCAGGATCAGTAATGTAATGTATGTACACAGTGACTGCACCAGCAGAATAGTGAGTGCAGCTCTGGAGTATAATACAGGATGTAACTCAAGATCAGTAATGTCATGTATGTACACAGTGACTGCACCAGCAGAATAGTGAGTGCAGCTCTGGAGTATAATACAGGATGTAACTCAGGATCAGTAATGTCATGTATGTACACAGTGACTGCACCAGCAGAATAGTGAGTGCAGCTCTGGAGTATAATACAGGAGGTAACTCAGGATCAGTAATGTAATGTATGTACACAGTGACTCACCAGCAGAATAGTGAGTGTAGCTCTGGAGTATAATACAGGATGTAACTCAGGATCAGTAATGTAATGTATGTACACAGTGACTGCACCAGCAGAATAGTGAGTGCAGCTCTGGGTATAATACAGGATGTAACTCAGGATCAGTAATGTAATGTATGTACACAGTGACTGCACCAGCAGAATAGTGAGTGCAGCTCTGGGTATAATACAGGATGTAACTCAGGATCAGTAATGTATTATGTACACAGTGACTGCACCAGCAGAATAGTGAGTGCAGTCTGGAGTATAATACAGGATGTAACTCAGGATCAGTTTTAAAGTATGTACACAGTGACTGCACCAGCAGAATAGTGAGTGCAGCTCTGGGTATAATACAGGATGTAACTCAGGATCAGTAATGTAATGTAGTACACAGTGACTGCACCAGCAGAATAGTGAGTGCAGCTCTGGAGTATAATACAGGATGTAACTCAGGATCAGTAATGTAATTATGTACACAGTGACTGCACCAGCAGAATAGTGAGTGCAGCTCTGGAGTATAATACAGGATGTAACTCAGGATCAGTAATGTAATTATGTACACAGTGACTGCACCAGCAGAATAGTGAGTGCAGCTCTGGGTATAATACAGGATGTAACTCAGGATCAGTAATGTATGTACACAGTGACTGCACCAGCAGAATAGTGAGTGCAGCTCTGGGTATAATACAGGATGTAACTCAGGATCAGTAATGTAATGTATGTACACAGTGACTGCACCAGCAGAATAGTGAGTGCAGCTCTGGAGTATAATACAGGATGTAACTCAGGATCAGTAGTAATGTATGTACACAGTGACTGCACCAGCAGAATAGTGAGTGCAGCTCTGGGTATAATACAGGATGTAACTCAGGATCAGTAATGTAATGTTGTACACAGTGACTGCACCAGCAGAATAGTGAGTGCAGCTCTGGGTATAATACAGGATGTAACTCAGGATCGTAATGTAATGTATGTACACAGTGACTGCACCAGCAGAATAGTGAGTGCAGCTTGGGTATAATACAGGATGTAACTCAGGATCAGTAATGTAATGTATGTACACAGTGACTGCACCAGCAGAATAGTGAGTGCAGCTCTGGAGTATAATACAGGATGTAACTCAGATCAGTAATGTATGTAGTCACAGTGACTGCACCAGCAGAATAGTGAGTGCAGCTCTGGAGTATAATACAGGAGTAACTCAGGATCAGTAATGTAATGTATGTACACAGTGACTGCACCAGCAGAATAGTGAGTGCAGCTCTGGAGTATAATACAGGAGTAACTCAGGATCAGTAATGTATGTATGTACACAGTGACTGCACCAGCAGAATAGTGAGTGCAGCTCTGGAGTATAATACAGGATGTAACTCAGGATCAGTAATGTAATGTATGTACACAGTGACTGCACCAGCAGAATAGTGAGTGCAGCTCTGGAGTATAATACAGGATGTAACTCAGATCAGTAATGTAATGTATGTACACAGTGACTGCACCAGCAGAATAGTGAGTGCAGCTCTGGAGTATAATACAGGATGTAACTCAGGATCAGTAATGTAATGTATGTACACAGTGACTGCACCAGCAGAATAGTGAGTGCAGCTCTGGAGTATAATACAGGATGTAACTCAGGATCAGTAATGTAATGTATGTACACAGTGACTGCACCAGCAGAATAGTGAGTGCAGCTCTGGGGTATAATACAGGATGTAACTCAGGTAGTAATGTAATGTATGTACACAGTGACTGCACCAGCAGAATAGTGAGTGCAGCTCTGGAGTATAATACAGGAGTAACTCAGGATCAGTAATGTAATGTATGTACACAGTGACTGCACCAGCAGAATAGTGAGTGCAGCTTGGGGTATAATACAGGATGTAACTCAGGATCAGTAATGTATGTATGTACACAGTGACTGCACCAGCAGAATAGTGAGTGCAGCTCTGGAGTATAATACAGGAGTAACTCAGGATCAGTAAATTTAAAGTATGTACACAGTGACTGCACCAGCAGAATAGTGAGTGCAGCTCTGGGTATAATACAGGAGTAACTCAGGATCAGTAATGTATGTACACAGTGACTGCACCAGCAGAATAGTGAGTGCAGCTCTGGAGTATAATACAGGATGTAACTCAGGATCAGTAATGTAATGTATGTACACAGTGACTGCACCAGCAGAATAGTGAGTGCAGCTCTGGAGTATAATACAGGATGTAACTCAGGATCAGTAATGTAATGTATGTACACAGTGACTGCACCAGCAGAATAGTGAGTGCAGCTCTGGAGTATAATACAGGATGTAACTCAGGATCAGTAATGTAATGTATGTACACAGTGACTGCACCAGCAGAATAGTGAGTGCAGCTCTGGGTATAATACAGGATGTAACTCAAGGATCAGTAATGTATGTATGTACACAGTGACTGCACCAGCAGAATAGTGAGTGCAGCTCTGGAGTATAATACAGGATGTAACTCAGGATCAGTAATGTCATGTATGTACACAGTGACTGCACCAGCAGAATAGTGAGTGCAGCTCTGGAGTATAATACAGGAGTAACTCAGGATCAGTAATGTAATGTATGTACACAGTGACTGCACCAGCAGAATAGTGAGTGCAGCTCTGGAGTATAATACAGGATGTAACTCAGGATCAGTAATGTAATGTATGTACACAGTGACTGCACCAGCAGAATAGTGAGTGCAGCTCTGGAGTATAATACAGGATGTAAC
This sequence comes from Oophaga sylvatica, assembly GCA_033576555.1. NCBI lineage: Eukaryota > Metazoa > Chordata > Amphibia > Anura > Dendrobatidae > Oophaga > Oophaga sylvatica. The sequence continues at coordinate 71,229,537 of JARQOD010000009.1, forward strand.
TCAGGATCAGTAATGTAATGTATGTACACAGTGACTGCACCAGCAGAATAGTGAGTGCAGCTCTGGAGTATAATACAGGATGTAACTCAGGATCAGTAATGTAATGTATGTACACAGTGACTCACCAGCAGAATAGTGAGTGCAGCTCTGGAGTATAATACAGGATGTAACTCAGGATCAGTAATGTAATGTATGTACACAGTGACTGCACCAGCAGAATAGTGAGTCAGCTCTGGAGTATAATACAGGATGTAACTCAGGATCAGTAATGTAATGTATGTACACAGTGACTGCACCAGCAGAATAGTGAGTGCAGCTCTGGAGTATAATACAGGATGTAACTCAGGATCAGTAATGTAATGTATGTACACAGTGACTCCACCAGCAGAATAGTGAGTGTAGCTCTGGGGTATAATACAGGATGTAACTCAGGATCAGTAATGTATGTACACAGTGACTGCACCAGCAGAATAGTGAGTGCAGCTCTGGGGTATAATACAGGATGTAACTCAGGATCATAATGTATTTACACAGTGATGCAAAGCAGAAAAAGGGGTCAGCTTGGATTAATAAGGTGTAACTCAAATAAAATAATGATGTACCAGGGCTGCACCACGAAAGTGGGGCGCTTGGGGTAAATAAGATTTTCTCGGTCAGTAAAGAAAGTTGTACACAGTACTGCCCACAGAATATGAGTGCGTTGGGGGATAATACAATGTAACTCAATAAATAATTAATGTTGTCACAGTGACTGCACCCAAAATATGAGTGCAGCTCTGGGATTATACAGGATGTAACTCAGCATAATTTAAGTAGTACACGTGGG
>JARQOD010000009.1:71230462-71281726 GCA_033576555.1 Oophaga sylvatica
CAGCCCAAAGATAAAAAAGGGTCGAAAAGACACCAAAACGATAAAAAAAGGGGTCGGACCAAACATCCAGCTAAAGAAAGGGTCAGGACACACAGAAAACCAAGCGTAAAAGGGGGGGGAACCAAGCATCGCACTTGATAAAAGGGGGTCGGGACACCAAGATCCAGCTATGAAAAAAAGGGGGGACACCAGAGCATCCAGCAGATAAAAGGGGGGAGGAACGCAAAGCACCAGCTTTGAAAAAGGTGGGACACCAAGCCCAGCATATAAAAGTTGGGGCACCAGAGCACCAGCTGAAGAAAGGGTCGGGGCCAGCAAGCATCCAGCAAATAAAAGGGGGGGGCATCAGACCCACATGAAAAAAAGTCCGGGACGCGGGAAGCATCCAGTTTTAAAAAAAGGGGTCGGGACACAGAGCACCAGTTTGATAAAAGTTCAGGAAACCAAGCTCCAGCTTGAAGAAAAGTTTTAAAAATTCCAGAACATCCAGTTTAAAAGAAAGGGTCAGGACACCAGAGCATCCCAGCTAGAAAAAAAAAGGCAGGACTAAAAAGCTTGCAAGTGTGTAAAAGGGGGGGGGAACCAGGCATCGCAGCTTTAAAAAAGGGGGCAGGACATGCAGATTTTGCAGATGAAGAAAGGGGTCAAAAAAGCAGAACATCCAGCTAGATAAAAAGGGTCAAGACAGAACATCGCAGCATGAAGAAAAGTCTCAGGACACGCAGAAAAACCAGCAGAAAAAGGTCAGGCACCCGAGCATCACAGCTATGAAAAAAAGGGTAGGGACTGAAACAACACAGCTTGATAAAAGGGGCCTGCGGCCTGACCCTTTTCTATCACACTTGTGATCCCCTGCATTTCCTGCCCTTTTTCTATCATAGTGTGATCATTTTTTTAGACGGGATTTTTATTGAGTGTTCCCTTTTTTTTTGAGCAGTTAAAAGAGTGCGTTTTTTTTCCTACAAATAGTCTGGATTTTTTCTAACTCTTCCCACTCCCAAAAGGCGGTGGATAAGGGCACACATCCGCCAACGGTACCCGGGGGGGTCACGCTCGTACCCAAACCGCGCCCAACATGTAGGAACTGCCACACAGCCCCTGTCCCCGTCCGCCCCAAAACGCAATTTTTAAACTATCCCACTTCCACGGAACTTGCGCTCTCTGGCGCCCCCCAAAACCCCAGCATCAGGGAACTGCACCTAGATAATTGTCGCCAGACGGGTCACTTGGATTTTTGCTGCTATTGGCCCTGCAGGGAGGGAATTAAATTACTCCGGCGCAGCCGGGGAGAAAACCCTTAAAAACCCGCTGCGTCACTGCCACGCACCCAAAGTTAACACTTTACACCCCCCCTTTTAGCTGCCCCAGCTACGGTTTTTTGAAAAATTTCAAGAGGTCCTAAAACCCCAAAACATAGCAAAATGTTTTAGGCAGTGAAATTTTTTTATGAGCGGGGAAAAAAACAAAAAAATTTTTGGTTTTTTCCTTAAAAACGGCAATGTTATAATATAAAAAGATTAACAAACGAGACAATACTTATGTACAAAAAAGCTTTTTAAAAAAAAAAGGGGTTAAGAATGAAAAAACTCACATGTTTTTAATATTTCAGGGAACCCCCCCCCGGGGGGGGAAGGACCACACGTCCAAGTTCATTGGTAACCTTTTTCGCACACCCCCCAGAAAAATTCCCCCTAAAACTCACGAAGACTTAAAATTCCGCTTTTACCCACAAAAAGGGTGGCCTCTGGGCCCCTCCCCGGGCAAGCAGGTTTTTGGGTCTGCGATATCATAAGGGTTTATAACTCAGCGGGAACCTACAGAAATGGCAGACCATAAGATTTGCTTTGAAATAATGGTTCCAAAAACCCCCCAAATTGGGTGACAAGCTCATGGGGACCCAGAAAATTTCCATTTCTCGGGCCTGTTGGGTTACGGTTTTCCGGGACCACGGGGAAAGATGCCCGCGCGCAGGGCAACACAGGACGTTCGGTTTTAGCGAATCCCCACCTGTTATTAACCAAAAAAGAATGAATACTCCAAATGGCTGCATAGGGGAAAAAGCACTTCGGACAAGCAGGACCCCTGCGGGAAGCGGGAAAAAACTTCCAGCACTGGCACTCACATTACACTGCCTGAGTGCAGGTGAAGGGGGGGAAAGGGGGAAATTGAAGCTGCGAGAGAAGGGGGCTTTTGCATACAAAAAAAAAAAAGATGAGGCAGCAATTCCCCCAAAAGCACTCACACACCCCCCCCCTTTGAGGGCGCACGGAGGCACACCGTCGGTAATCCGACATGCCACCTCAGGGGTTCCCACGCGTGATAACCCCTCAGCATTCCCCCCCGAAACACTGCCTTCGTTTGAAAAGCAAACTACTGCGAGGCAAGGGGCCAGCTAGCAACCTACCCCTTTGGGTTTCCCACCTGTTCAGCCCCCTCAAGGGGTTTGGTCGGACCACCTTAAGGGCCCCTACAGGTAGGCGCAAACGTTCAGTGCCCAGACCATGGCCAGGGGCTCCTTTTCCGATTTTGGGGTATGCCCTTCCCTGGCAGAAATTTCCGCTCAGGTCAACACGGGGGTCCTGGGGCCCCCCAAACAACCTGGCTGAGTAAAAACACCGAGGCCAAATTCGCGGCATCAGTCGTACCAGGAAGGGCCCCCGCTGTCGACGGCTCTCAACACTGGAGAGCTGCACAGGGCTGTTTTCAAAGCCGGAATCCGCCTCACACCCATCTGTCCCAGTTGACTTTTTGGGGTAACCGCCCTTGGTGAGGTCCGTAAAGGGTTTTGCAATGGCGCTAAGTTCGGTACGAAACCCATAGTACCCTGCAGTGCCCAGGAAGATTTCACCTGCTTTTTGGTCCTGGGGGTGGGCCAGGACACATCGCGTCCACTTTCCTCGGGCTTGGACTCATGGAACCCCCGCCTACCCGTGCCCCGGTAGTGGACCCCCCTCATGCCCACTGGCATTTTCCCCCGCTTGATGGTCAGACCTGCTGTAATACGCTTGAGCACCTCCTGGGGGATGCGAAGGTGTTCCTCCAGGGGAACTGAAGACGGCAATTCTCCAGGTACCCACAGCTACTCCCCAGTCCCTGAAGCAGGTGGTTGACCATCCGCTGGAAAAGTGGCAGGGGCTTCTCATCCGAAAGGCATGACCGGGACTCGTACAGTCCAAAAGGGTATAAAGGGCGATTTCTCCTGCCCCAGGCTCAGGGAAATCTGCCATATCCCGACCAGATCCATGAGGATATGTACTTGGCATTCGCCAACCGCTCCACAATCCTCGATGCGTGGCATTGGGTGCGCACAAGTATGAGGCGTTGAGCCCCTGTATCCACGCAGAACCGGGTGGCCATCCTTTTTGGCACGAAACAACAGGTGAGGCCCACGCGCTTTTTGGACTGCCGGATCACCCCCAGCGCAACATCTCATGGATCTCCTGGCCATAATCTGCTCACTTCCTCAGAGATCCATAAGGTGTCCCCGTAACGGGCGTGATTCCCGTGCCACCTCTGGACTGCCACTCGTCCTTCGGGTCGGTTAGTGAACACGGCCCAAAGGATTCCAGATTTGGTCACAACTGCAACCGCTGGGAGGCGGTTAGCGAGGCATTTACCTCCATGTCCTCAATGGACCCACTGGCATTAGCTTGGGCCAGCACGTCTAGGAGGGGATCCTCTCCCCGCCCCCGGGCAGATTTGCAGACCGGAGGACGCAGGCTTCACGTTCGTGATGGGCCTTCATAAAGTTGACGTGAAAGGCCTTGCGCCTACCCCGAGTGTGGGTCAAGCCGTGACCACGTAGGTGGCTGGGTTGAGCTGTTGGGCACCGTACGGGCTTCCCAGGCTGCCTAAGTTATCCTTTGGTACGGGGACCGCACCCACACCTTTTGACCACCTGGTGGTCCCCCCGGGCGTTCTGGTCGTACCATGCTTCTGGTCAGCCTGAGCCTCTCATGTTGTCATGCACCAACTCGTCAAGGTCTGCACTTGTCGCGGAAAGCAAACATAATCCACGAGGAAAAACTCGTGGGGTTTGGCTCATCTCCCCCGGATTCTCTTATCAACCCAAGGGGTCCCCACTCCCTACCATACAGGAGCTCGAAGGGGAGAACCCCGTCGGGCCTGCGGACTTCTCTGTAGGCAAATAGCAAAGGGGTGGGAGGTACCGCTCCCAACGCGTCCTGGGCCAACCAGCATGCGGAGCATCTGTTTGAGGGTAAACCCTTTAAAGCGCTCACACAAACCATTGGTCTGTGGGTGAACGCACTCGAACCAACGCGTCAACCGCATTTTGCTCAGAGAGCCTTTATTAGGCGAGACATAAATTGGTCCCTTGATCGGTAAGCATCCCCCTGGGAAATCCTACCCGTGAAAAGATGGTCACCATGCATCCGCCCCTTTATCTGCCCTATTGAGGAAGAGCTACTGCCTCCGTTTTCCGGGTACGTATCTACCACAGTAAGGATTTATTGCTTTCCAGAGCTGCGGGGACGGCCAGGGGCCCACAATTCCCCGCATCCTCTGGAAAAGGGTCCTCTATCACTGGCAACGGATCAGGGGAGCCTTAAAGCACCCCGCCTTCCCCACCTTTGACAGGTGAAAACAGGGGCGGCAGTAATTATACATCTGTCCCATCTTGGGCCAATAAATGTTGAGACAGTCTGCCTTAGTTTTGCTGATCCCCCAATGTCCGCGAGTGGAACTCATGGGGAATCCCAACAACCACCTCGGAACTGGTGCGGACGACCAGCTGTTTCCCCCTCAACCACTCTTTTGGGAATCCCCCGGGTACTGTCTCCCGGTTTCAAACCTTCCTCGTTCCCCAGAACACCCTCTCCTATCATCACGGAGGTGGGGCGTCTCGGCAGGGCCTCAAGTTCTCCAGGCTCGCATCTGAGTGCGAGCGCCTGGAACTCCGGCTGGGGAGCCCAGAATTACTTTAGGTTCCTCCTCACGGGACCCTCTGGGACCGGGTCTGGGCCACCTCTGGTTCAGTCTCTCCGTAGCGGAGGGGGTCCAATGGCAGGGCGCTAAACCCGCGATCCGGGCACTCTGACTGCGGGGGGACAGCACTACAATGCAGTCTCCCCGGGGGTTTCTATAGACCCAAACAGCCTGCGCTGCTATGGGCCTACCTCCCATCCCCCCCAACACTTCAGGACATGCTACTTTTAAGGGCCAGTTACCTTCCTCGGTGGCACTGTCTTTTCATGGCGTCCCTTCCTCCCGGTTCCCATGCACCTCCCCCTTTCCTTGAGCACTGTCCCTTTTCTCCTGCTAGGGGTTCCTCGCCGCCCACTCCGCAGAGCGACGGGACTGAACGCCCTGTACCTGTGGGGCACATCTACCCTTCAAGAAAGGGTTAACAGATTCAGATGCACAGATACTTTACTATAAAACCAGTCCTAGGGAAAGAAAGGTTATCAGTTGCATCATCACTTCGCAAAGCATTAGCAGGTAACACAATCAGTTTCCCATCATCATCAACATCATGGTTAACGTTAACCTTATCATCAGATTGGAAGGGTGTCAGGGACATAGTACGCCACCATCCCCCCAGATCAGTCCCCAATAAAACATCAGTGGGCAGGTTTTCGGACACCCCCACTTCCTTCACCCCGCTCCCGTACCCCAGTCAATGAAAACTCGGGCTATCGGCAAGGGGTAGTGGACGCCCCCAATCCCTGTGACAGTTAAGGTTTTCCCCGGAATCAACTCTTCAGGGGCCGCCATTCGGGTCGATGAGGGTTCGTTCAGCCCCGGTGTCCTTGAGGCCTGTAGCAAGACGGGCCCCCACGCGGACGGGCTGCACGTTGTCATCAACCCTCCCCACCACACCACCCACCAAAAGAACAGAGGCGTTGGGCCCGGAGGCCTTGGCTGGGGGTTCTCTCTGCCTCTCCGGACAGGTGGCGCTGATGTGACCAGTCCTTTTACAGGAGAAACACTGGCGGGGGTCTGATGTAGCCTGGCGCTGGCAAAGGGGATAGTGCCTCCAGAGGGACGACTGGCAGGGGCACTAGGGTTGGTTGCAGGCTTACCACCTCCCCAGCGGGTGGCGACGGACTTCCGCACCTCGGGTTTCCGGTTGGCCTCATAGCTGTCGGCGATCCGGGCTGTTGTGACCGCGTCCTCTGGTTCTCGGTCCAGGATGAACTGTCGGACCTCAGCTGGGCACAGATGCAGGAACTGGTCTTTGATCATCAGGTCTTTCAGCTCCTCATAGGTGTCAACTGACAGTCCATGGATCCACTGGTCAAAGTGGTTCCTGAGTCCTTGCACCACATCGCTATAACTGTCGTGTGGGCCACGTTGGAGGTTCCGGAACTTCTTTCGGTATACCTCAGGGGTTAGCTGGTACTTGGCGATCAGGGCCTGCTTGATGGCCTCATAGTCACTGTCTTGATCTGGCGCGAGGGAAGCGAATGCCTCCAAAGCTTTGCCCTTTAGCCCGGGGGGTCAAGTACCTGCCCATTGGTCGGCAGGCAGCCGGTACTGTCTGCAGACTTTCTCAAAGGCCCGCAGAAAAGTGTCCAAGTCTCCGTCCCTTTCCAGCACGGGAAAGTGCTCCGGCCGGGCTTGGACTCTGAGTGCTGCTGGGCACACTGCTCTGGGCTGTGGAGGGCATTGCCCCTCGCTGGACCATCTCCAGCTCATGGGCTCTCTGCGCTTGGGCTTCCCGCTCGCTCGGGCTCTCTCAGCCTCCCGCTCGGCTCTCTTAGCCTCCCGCTCGGCTCTCTCAGCCTCTCGCTGTTTGGCCTCTCGTTGGTCGGCTCTCTTGAGCTTGCTGGATCAGCCTCAGGCGTTCTTCCCGGTTGTCAGAGGTGAGTCCCTCCAGGGCCGCCTGCAGGTAAGGGTCCACCTCTCTCTGGTGTAAGCAGTCAGGGGTTGGCCTCTGTTCCTGCGCACCACCTTGGCTTGGGCCGGCTCCTGCGCCCGCCACGCTCCGATGCTCGCCCAGCTCCTTCAGGGCCTGGACCATTGGCCTTTGGTTCGGTTCGTGTGGACAAGGCCGTGGTACTTGCAGATTCCCACAAGGGTGTCCTTGCTCTGCTTTTCGAACCAACTTGCCCTATGGTAGCCATGGTTGCCAAATAAAGATAGGATAGAAAAACAAAGAGAAGGGAGGGGTAACCGCAAGTACACACAATTGTCTCAGGACTAATAAACACTGAGTCTGTTCTCCCAAACTTTAGCTGCAGGGTCGCTGAAGAACCGTGCAATGTTTTTTAGTGAATGGAATGATTGCTCAAACCAGATCACTAATGCTCTATAATCCCACTGCTGCCACCAATATGTGATGAACGGCACACAGTCCGCCACACGTACCCGGGTCACGGCTCGGATCCCACGCTGCCCAACATGTGAGGAACGTGCACACACATGACGCTGCTCTGTCCACCCAGTAACTGCAGGATTTATAACTATCCCACTTCCACTTAGGAACTTGCAGCTCTCTGCGCCCCCCTTACCCTCAGGTCAGTCAGGGAACTGCACCTAGGATAATTAGTCGCCAGACGGGTCACTTGGATGGTGCTGGCTATTGGGCACGCTGCAGGGAGGGAATTATAATTACTCCTGGCTGCAGCCAGGCAGTACCCTTATAAACCCCGCTGCGTCACTGCCAGCGTCACCCAATAGATTAACACTTTACACCCCTTCCTTTTAGCTGCCACCAGCTACGGCTTTTGATGAACAATTTATCAAGAGGGTCCGTAGCAACCCCAAAACAGTAGCGTAGTGCTTCAGGCACGTGCAAATTCGTTTATAGAGCAGGAAAACAAACTAATAAATTTATAGGTTTATTCCTTAAAAACAGGCAAGCTTATATAATATAAAAAGATGTAACAAACTGAGACAATATCGTTATGTACAAATGCAGTTATAAAAATAAAATGGGATTAAGAATGAAAGATAACTCACATGGTTGTTAGATCATTACAGGCAAGCCAGCTGGGGGAAGGAGCCACACGTCATAGTTCATTGTAGATCTCTTATTCAGCACATCCCAGCAGAAAGAATTCCACTAAGGAACTTCACTGTAAGACTTATGCATGTCAGCTTCTGACCTCACAAAAAGGGCTGGTCCTCTGGCCACCTCCCCTGGCTGCAAGCTATAGTTTGAGCTCTGCGATATCATAAGGTTCATAACTCAGCGGGAACTCTAGCAGAATAATGGCAGACCTATCAATGATCTTGCTTTGAAATAATGGTTCCAATGAACCCAAACTTGGGTGACATAGCTCATGGGCACCCGAGAATTCCATTTCTCGGGCTCTGTTGGAGTTACGGGTTCACCGGTACCACGGGAACGATGCCCGTCGGCGCATGGTTCAAACACAGTGACGTTCGTGTTTCTAGCAAATGCTCCCACCGTGTTATTAACCAAAAAAGAATGAATACTCCAACATGGCTGCTATAGGAAGAAAGCACGTGTTCGGACAATGCAGGACCCCTGCGGTGAAGCGGAGAAAACTTCCAGCACTGGCAGCTCACATTACACTGCCTGAGTGCAGGCTGACAGGGGGGGAAGGGAGAAGTATGAGAGCTGCAGAGAGAAGGAGGGCTTTCAGCAGTACAGAAAAAAAGAGATGAGGACAGCAATTCCAGCACAGCACTCATCACAGCTGGACTGCAACTTTAATGTGACCGGGTCCTTACAAACGGGCAACACAATGTCAAAAGCGAGCGCCATGATTGATTACAAAAGGTGACAGCTCATCGCAGCGGGAACCTCCGGACGTGGTCTATCCTGTGGCGTCACAGCAAGGACATTGTAGTCTCCTTACACATTTACTTGTCTTTGAGAGTGAATCTGGACTCTAGGAACTTAGCGTGAGAATTCTCCAAAACGGATCCACTTCAGTCTCAAGAATATCTGAGAATGACTTAGAAAAATCAAATGTGAAACCCTCCATGTTCTGTATCATGTGAAATCCTCCGTGTTCTGGTGTCATGTGAAACCCTCCATGTTCTGTTATCATGTGAAATCCTCCGTGTTCTGGTATCATGTGAAATCCTCCGTGTTCTTGGTATCATGTGAAACCCTCCGTGTTCTGGTATCATGTGAAACCCTCCATGTTCTGTTATCATGTGAAACCCCCCATGTTCTGTTATCATGTGAAACCCTCCGTGTTCTGGTATCATGTGAAACCCTCCGTGTTCTGGTATCATGTGAAACCCTCCGTGTTCTGGTATCATGTGAAACCCTCCATGTTCTGGTATCATTTGAAACCCTCCGTGTTCTGGTATCATGTGAAACCCCTCCGTGTTCTGGTATCATGTGAAACACTCCGTGTTCTGGTATCATGTGAAACCCTCCGTGTTCTGGTATCATGTGAAACCCTCCGTGTTCTGGTATCATGTGAAACCCTCCGTGTTCTGGTATCATGTGAAACCCTCCAGTTCTGGTATCATGTGAAACCCTCCGTGTTCTGGTATCATGTTGAAACCCTCCGGTTTTGGTATCATGTGAAACCCTCCATGTTCTGGTATCATGTGAAACCCTCCATGTTTCTGGTATCATGTGAAACCCTCCATGTTCTGGTATCATCTGAAACCCTCCGGTTTCTGGTATCATGTGAAACCCTCCGTGTTCTGGTATCATGTGAAACCCTCCGTGTTCTGGTATCATGTGAAACCCTCCGTGTTCTGGTATCATGTGAAACCCTCCGTGTTCTGGTATCATGTGAAACCCTCCCGTGTTCTGGTATCATGTGAAACCCTCCATGTTTCTGGTATCATCTGAAACCCTCCATGTTCTGGTATCATCTGAAACCCTCCATGTTCTGGTATCATGTGAAACCCTCCGTATCTGGCATCTTGTAGGGTTGTGATGACATACAGATCTTGTGACCATTACAGCGGAGGTGAAGCATAAGGCAGGTTGTATCTGCAGAATGGAGCGAGGAGTCTCATAACGTCGAAGGGCCATCAAAGAGATGATAAACTGACCAGAGGAACCTCTATATGTGGCGGTGGAGACACGGGCACCGCTCAGACAAAGAGGGATGAGCGGAGCTGGAGAGATTGATTACTTATATCCACGGAAATCCAATAAGGATTATGAACTAATGAACTCCCACAATCAATATGAGCTCTCGAATCTGATAGATGATTAAGCTTCAGAATGAGCTTTGTCACAGCTGTCATCTCGTACCTCTGGATATCTCAAGATCAAAACATTATCCCATGAGCTCAGCCTTTTCATGAATTTTGGTGTTTGGGTGATTTCTAAGTTTCCAAAACTGCAACCTAATCATTTATTATTGGTTGCATCTTGCCTGTTTGTCAGTCACAAGATAGAGTGAAGAACGGATTGTGTTCATCTTAACGACTTTACTTAAGACGAAAAAGGGAAAAACTATAACATTTGTGTGGTCGATGTACAAAAGAAACATCACCAAAAACTTTCCTATTAAATTAATGGCAAAGATCTTAAACAGTGTCATAAATTTCTAGGGATTTTGGGTGTAACGTTTAAATTTTTTACATACAAATTTGCTACACAGTAACACATTATCTTCCTTTAGGCTGATCCTCCTACATTACTTGTCTCAGGTAAAGATGAGCGACTAGAGTAGATTGTGATGATACTGGAGCTCCATGTCTTGTGCTGTTGCTAGAACTACAGTCCTCATCCTGTTTTGTACTGACAGCCCACGGAGCCAAGTTTCTCCCCCCTCCCTCTCTCATGCTTCCCATCAACCCCCCTCCCAGCCTGCACTCAGGCAGTGTAATGTGAGCTGCCAGTGCTAGAGTTTTCCCGCTTCACAGCGGGGGTCCCATTGTCAGCAACATGTGCTGTCCCTACCCTAGCAGCCATTTTGGAGACTTCATTCTGTTTTGGTTATAACACGGTGGGGATTTGCGTCAGAAACACGAAAGTTACTGTTTTGAAGCCTGTGTCCATGGGCATCGTTCCCGTGGTACTGGTGAACCCGTAACTCCAACAGAACCCGAGAAATGGAATTCTCGATTCCCCATGGACTAGCTCAGCCAAGTTTGGACTCATTTGAACTGTCATTTTAAAGTAAGATCATTGATAGGTCTGCCGTTATTCTGCTAGGCTCACAGGACGAGTTATGGTCCTTATGACTTTCAGAGCTCAAATCATACACTTCTGTCCCTGGGAGGTGGCCAGAAAAACCTCTCCCCTTTTCATGAGGTCAGCAGCCCCAGGTATAAGTCTGGCAGTGAGCCCCCCTTTCTCAGTCCTTGCTGTGATGTCCTGACTAAGAGATCTGCAAATGAACTATGACTGTGGCTCCGCCCCCCCAGCCTGGCTTGCCTGTAAATGATCTAACTATCATGTGAGTCTTTCATTCTTAATCCCGTTTATTTTATAACTGCATTTGTACATAACTATATTGCCTCAGTTTGTTACATCTTTTTTTATATTGTATAAGCACTGCCTTTTTTTTTTAAGGAATAAACCTATAAATTTATTAGTTTGTTTCTCCTGCTCTATAAACAAATTTTCACGTGCCTGACGTACTACACTACTGTTTTGGGGTTGCTACGGACCCTCTTGATAAATTGTTTCAAGGAAACCGTGGCTGGTGGCAGCTTAAAAGAAGGGGGTATTAAGTGTTGACATATGGGTGGCGTTGGCAGTGACGGAGCGGGTATTATAAGTGTATTACCCGGCTGCGGCTCGGAGTAATTATAATTCCCTCACTGCAGCGTGCCCAATAGCCAGCACACATCCAAGTGACCCGTCTGGCCACTAAATTATCCTAGGTGCAGTTCCCTGACTGACCTGAGGGTAAGGGGGCGCCAGAGAGCTGCAAGTTCCTAAGTGGAAGTGGGATAATTATAAATCCCTGCAGTTTACTGGGTCGGACGGCAGCAGCCGTCGTGTGTGTGCACCGTTTCATCACATATGGTGGCAGCGGTGGGATCACAAGCCGTGATACCCCGGGCTACCGTGTGGCGGACCGTGTGCCCGTTCATCACATATTGGTGGCAGCGGTGGGATCACAAGCCGTGATACCCCGGGCTACCGTGTGGCGGACCGTGTGCCCGTTCATCACATAGATCAAATTAAATTTGTGTCAAATTTTTTAGGAATTTACTGTACCAGGCAAATTAGAAAATTCTGCTATTCTCTTTGAATGATTCTATTAGAATGGCCACCATCTCTCACAATGCAGAAGAGTGCATCAGCCGTTGAAGGACCATATGAGTTTGGGTGCAGCTGACCGGGCTTCCCCGTAATGCCTTGTACCTTACACATCACGTTGTACAGCACAGCTAATCTAGTGGACTAATTTCGCCCATATAAAAGTCAAGGCAGGAAATGCAGGAGCCATTTTGCGCTGAATCTAGATAGTAAGGGGATGTCACAGCTCATAGCTCAGCTATAGACATTGAGTGAGAAAGACATAAAACACTGAATAAACATTACAGGCAGTGTGTGGCCGCACGGCCGTGAGGAAGGAGTGTGTGAGAAAAAGACAATAATGCTCAAAAATTGTAAGCCTTTGGAGTACTTCGAGAAGTGTAGAAACGATATCGGAAATTTGGTAAAACTTGTGCATTTGAATTTCAAAGAATTTGCTCATCTATATCCTGAGAACATCCCAATCCAAAAAAAGGTTAAAATTAACATTTCTCATACTGTCTGCCAATGGCAGATTTGGTAATAGATCGTTGGACTTTGACATCTCCGAGCCTCAAGGCCAAGATCCAACATTAAGGATTTTGTAGAGAATGAGGTGCAAGTTCCAACCCTAAATTCAGACCGGATCAGCAGACATTCCACCAATAACGCAGATGAACCGGGTAAGTTTCTTCCCAATTATAAGCATGAGAAAAAATGCCCAGAAGAGCGAATGCTTGCTGGATGTGATTATCCACAGTATGTCCATTATCGCTATGGATCTGTGTGGATTATGGCAATGAAATTACGATGAGGCTAATCCATGGGCGGATCAGCTGGAACATCCTCAGTAGAAATCCTAGAATCGCTGTGTTAGGAGATAAGATGACGTCAAGTACTTGTACGCTGCTCCATGCATTGTCTATAGGAATCCCGGAGAAAGCGGAATCAGCCCTCGGCATTCCCAATCTCCAGCATGGACAGAGCGGAGTTGCACATCCTTGACCTCCTCTCCATGCTGATTAGGCTCAGAATCATGTTCTCCAGATCATCGAAGATCCTAAGGGTTTGACTTCCCCAATTCCCTTAAATTTATCAAATTATCACCTGCCCTATGGATGGTAGTAAATGATCATCGTCATGCTTGACATTTGGTGGTGCACAGTGGTAGGATGTAGAGCCCAGTCATAAAGCACAAATAACCATATAAGCCATTGCAGTGAAGATAATAGCCTTATGCAGTGGCGTAACGAGGGACTGATGGGCCTCGATTCTGGTTTGGACCAGGCCCATCCTGGTATATGTCCCTCATCCTGGCCACCCTGATATATATATCCAGCATCCTGGCATATGTCCCTTATTCTGGGCACCATCCTGGTATATGTCCCACTTTTTGCCACTGTTCTTTAATGTATAGAAAAAAATAAATCATTATATTCACCAGGGGCGTACATAGAAGTCACGGGGCCCCATAGCAGAAGAATAATGCACTCCCAATAGTCCTCCATATAGCATAATGTACCTCCATATTAGTGTAATACACAGCCCAAATCCTTCATATAATGTAATGCACAGTCCTAGTCATCCATATAGTATAATGCACCTCCATATAATGCACAGCTCATAGTCCTCCATATAGTATAATGCACTCCATATAATGCACAGCTCATAGTCCTCCATATAGTATAATGCACCTCCAATATAATGCACAGCTCATAGTCATCCATATAGTATAATGCACCTCCATATAATGCACAGCTCATAGTCATCCATAATATAATACTATATGCAGCCATAGCACCATATATCTATGAACATATTATATTGTAATGCACAGCCCATGCACGGGTCCATAAATAGCAACATGGTAAGAACCCCTTATTGATAGGATGCTGGTAATAAGATTTAGGGCATAGCCATTTATAATATAATTGTATTTCTCTCTGATATGGTCTCATGCACTTTCATAATTATTATGTTGCACTGTCACTTTATAGAAAATAAAGACCAATTTTGCTATTATGCCCTCCCTGTTGTCACTGTATTTGGGGCACTCACGCCCTCCTCCTTTTGTACTCGTTCTCTGATTTGAATTACTTTGTTTTTTATACATAATTTATATCAGTTGTTGCCTTGTACGCATAATTGTGAATACAAGTTTTTTATATCTTATTTCGGACTACATACACCATTTCTTTGTATAAATCCTTTAAAGTGGTCTGCTCATTAGTAATATTGATAACATATCAATCAGAGAAGATCAGTGACGTCAACTACTCCAGCAGCCCCCAAAGTGACGTCAGCTACTCCAGCAGCCCCCAAAGTGCAGTCAGCTACTCCAGCAGCCCCCAAAGATAGAAGGGCTGCAGTCACATTAGTCTTAGTGGCACAATCCCACCAGAGGGAGCTGTGTAGTCACTCCGTAATGGCGCCTGTCAGGAGGAACTCTCATGATCGGTGGATTTTACAATGATCGGATACTCATCATGCTCACATTTGTGTCTCATCAATAAGTCATCACAATTCTACATAGAAAACCGCTATAATTAACCAGGTCAGTTGTTGCATTTTTTTTTTATTTCTGCTGATCCCCTAAATATTCAATTTTTTTCATATCCGCCATATGGTTCCAGAAATCTGGGCCTTTTCTTTAGTGCTATTTTTGTGATTTTTAGTAAAGAGGCGTGGCTCACAGGATCCTCTGGGGTGTGTCTTTAGGCTACTCTGCATAATTACCTTGTGAGACACGCCCACTGGTGAAGGCCATAAAAGTAGCACTAAATAAAAAGCTTATATCTTTGGAATTGAACAGTACATTTAAGAAAAATAAAAAATTGGAATCGGGGGCTTTCCCGAATAAAATAAGAGCAATAACTGGTCACTTTTGATCTGGTGACAGGTCGTCTTTAAATTAATTTTACTCAAATAAATGAAGCAAAAGTTGCAAAAACGTAGTTTGACATATAAAGATGGAGAACAGGAAGAGAAACCTAACACGCCAGGTAGTAAAGTACCGGATCAGTTCTGCGAGAGTCCGGTAAGAGCCGCCACGTTCGACTCCATGATAACTAATGGACGGCTGATTACTTTGTATCCAGTTCCGCTAACAATCTATGTACAGGAACTGGTTTACTAAGCAACCGCTCCGAAATGCTCACAGTTATTCACAAAGAGATCACGTAACCTGAAAATATATCATTATGTTCTGGCATCGAAACCGCTATTTACTCTTATTTAGTATTGTCTCACAATGTGACCAGATGGCAGCCGCACTGAAATGTCACCGAGATTG
The DNA here is from genome assembly GCA_033576555.1 of Oophaga sylvatica. Lineage (NCBI taxonomy): Eukaryota > Metazoa > Chordata > Amphibia > Anura > Dendrobatidae > Oophaga > Oophaga sylvatica. Next base: position 71,245,861 of record JARQOD010000009.1, read on the forward strand.
TGCTCGTCTCCTCTCAGAATCACAAATATTCAATCAGAAGACAAAAAAGATCAGTTACAAATGAAGCAAAACGGGACAAAGCCTCGATGTGAAGGTCCACACTGGATAAACATCAGTTTGTAGTTTTATCTGGATGAGAACCAGTTTCATGTTGGCGGAGCCATCGGAAACCTCAGCAGTAAAGTAAAGAATCCTCCGGTAAACAAATTCTTATTACTAAACCGGTGTATGTGTGCATGTAGTGTAATGTGAGTGTATTACTATACTCACCTGCCGCCATCTTCTCCAGGATCCACCTCCGTTCTGCTCCTCTTCTCAGTGACGTCACCGCTCTACGGGCTCTCCAGATAGATCTATTCTCTATGTGTGAGCCGGATGTCTCTTTTACAAGGTCGGCCTATGGAGCCTTGTTCTGAGCCCTGTTCTGATGCTCCATAGACCAACATTGTGAAAGTCACTTCTGGGTCACGCAGAGTGGTGACGTCACTCAGAAGAGGAGCAGAACGGCGCTGGATCCCAGAAAAGACGGGAGTAATATTAATACACGCTCACTTTAACTTAAGCAATCTTTCTTTTATTAGTTTATTATTTATTCTTTTATTATAATCATATATTTTATTAGTTGTGAATACTTTTCCATCCAATTATGACAAGAGCATTCTTAAGGTGATACCTTTATTGTAAGTAAATTTACATCGATTTTTCTGGCTAACACGGTACCCAATATAATTTATTATTGTACACCATATTTTATTAGTTGAAATGCAGCCAAAAAGGAAGAGTAAAGTAATTTTGCAAAAAGAAAAAAAAAAACGTTTTGTATCTACAGCTACTTTGTAGATATATGTATCAAGGGGAGGTGTAAAGCAATAAATCTAGGGGAGGTGTAAAGCAATAAGTTGTGGTTCCCCAAGCAGAGGAATGACGCAGCCACACACTCTCATACCGGCTTCTTACCACTGTAAGAAGAATAAACGGCTTAAAGGGGTGTTCTAGTAAGACGAAGCTACCTTCCATCCTATTAGTACGGCAGAGACCCACCCCCAATAAAAGCCAGCTAGAGCGGGGGACTTCTGACCTTGAGCACAGCACTGGGAAACCAATGATTGCACCTCTACTGATCCGACCTCATCGATCTATGGATAGGTGGTAACTTCTTCTTCTTGGAATAACTGGTTGCCCTTAAAGTTATAGTCCAACTTATGTGGCAATATGGTGCACAGTGATAGAACTTGCAGTCTGTAGTTTGGCAGCCCGCACTCTTCCGGTAGCTCTCAACCACCTCTCTGACCAATTCTTGTCATGAGGACACACAGTTCATGTTTTGCTCAACTCTCAGTTTTTGCAATTTGTTTCTTTTGAATAAAACAAAACGGCGATTGGACAGCTGAGAAGAAGGTAAAAATGATATATGCATTTTATCCTTCCACACAGGACTCTGCCTGGTCCTCCGCATTGCCAGCTCCCCCGGTAAGGTCTCTCTTCCATCTTCTCAGTGCTCTTCAGCGCTCACTAAACATTACACGACATCATGAAGTCACGGGCGATGAAAGCCATGATGTCACGTGAGGCCTTGTGATCGATTAACGGCAGTAAAGTCCGAAGACTGAGGGGAGCTAGCTGTGCGGAGGACCAAGCGAGGATCTGCGCGGAGGGACAGGTGAGGGCCAGGGCTCCAGGGTCTGGAGAGACCTCAGAGGAAAATAAAACATAAATTCCCAGTGAATTGAATTTCCGTCCATATTTTAGTTCTGCAGATTCCTCTTCTCTATCCGGGAGGTGTCCTCTTTTTTGTGTTGGGGAGTCTGACCTTGAATGGTAGGTGGGGTCCTGGTACAGACTTTGTACTGGCTAATAATGATTGGATTACCTCGTGGGAAGTCTTTCTACAGTGATGAGTCCATTCTTCTTTGCAGTTCAGATTTGCAGATCTCCTATAATCAGACACGTAGAATCTCCGCAGCAGCATCACGGAAAATAAAATACCAAATTTGTAATGCATGTAATTTCACACCATTCAGGACAATGAGACGCGGCGGGAGAACAGCAGGGTGGGGCTAAATAGAAAATTCATTGTTACTTTTCTCATCCGGAGGTTATTATTTCCTGATAGATGGCATTGGGCTCTGTCGGAATGGGCCCTGACTCCATATAATGCGAAATATTCCAATCATGCTACGAGTCGCCGGGGCGAGTGAATTTTAATAGTTCCAGATCTTAACTAGTAAGTTGCACATTGTTCTTTTCATTATAAATACAGCGAGAGATCAAGCCCCGGGTTCTCTCTAATTACATGATATACAGTCTACACATTTAACATGTTTTTTTCTGCAATGTAATAAAGAGACAACGGGCCTGTTTATGCCCGAGGAGGGTCTCTATTAAATGTATAGTGTATGCCGAAAACAAGGCTTGCTGTCCACTAATGAGCGTTCAAGGCGCTGGCTATACAATTAACCATTGGCAGGTTATGAGGATCGGTCATTAGCCGGAGAACTTCAGACACGTTATTAATATTTAAAGATGTTGTTTAATCTTCTTTCCCATGTAAAACCCATGGTGGGTCCTGGCTCCGAGGGTCTCCTGTGTGGGACAGCAGCTGGGGGTCAATTTCCTAAGAAGATTGTTTCCAGTTTCTGTATTTCTTCCATAATATCTAAGAATGGTTTGTTCTCCAGTTTATTGTCTCATTATGGCAGGAAGCTTCAAAGCCGTTCCCACGTGTGGCCAGCGATTCCTAATCCAAGCAGAGAAGAGTCAGAGGAGTCCTGCAAAGTAGGAAACTAAAATAGGATACAAATGTATCAAGTACAAAAACTCTTAAAACCAAAATAGAATACAAATGTATCAAGTACAAAAATCTCTTAAAGAGGACGTCAACAACTTTCACGAGGAATAGCACAGATCCTAATGACTAATAATTACCAGTTTCTAAGATAGAAAAATATACAATGTACAACCATCAATCATCCACGAAATCATAGAGGTGCTCCGACCCCCAGTCCTCGCCATTAGGAAGAGAGCAAACAACTGAGGACCGTTCTTGTGAACGTCTGGACATGGACCAGCGCGGTAGTGGAATCACATGGACACCTTCCGTCTGTGATATCAACCGGGGTTTCACAAGCTGAACCTCCAAGGCAACAAAATGACGACTCCTATAAGAAGATTTAAAGGCAATTTTTCAACTTTTAGGGCAACATACATAATATTTGTGTCTCTGGAGGCTCCCAGTTTGCTTTGTGCTTCTTTACCATAGCATCTGGTACAGACGTCCTTGTAGAGTAGTGAACGGTGGACTGGTTTATGCCAAGCCATCTTCAATCCTCTTTTAGTCCTTATTCACAAGCTAGATGGGGTGGTGGGCAGTAACAGAAGTCGAATCTTACCTCTCCCACCCAGAGTTTTAGTTTTCAGGAAGCTGCCACCTCCCAATCTTCCGATGTATCAGCTGAGGCTTTGCACCAAGTTAGATGTTGCTCTTCCCTTTCCTGCACTCATATTTTTCCCTTTACAGATATCACAACATGCAGGAAAGTGAGTCTTGCTCGATAAGAGAATTCCATCTGGTTGACCATCCTTCGTGCCCTCTGCGGATGCAGTAGAATGGTTTGTGAGTTTTCTCTATTTTAGTTTCTGATAATATGTAGTCACAATGTATTTTTTTTTTGTTCTGGTTTTGTCAGTGGTTTTTGCACTCTACACCAGGGGCGAATATATCTGTGGTGCAACCATTGGAGCCCAAGAGATGAGGGGTCCACATCTAACTCCAAAGCAGGTGGAATTGTGCAGCATGAGGAGCTATTGGACTGCAAAGAGCCCATAAACTGTTCTTGCCCAGGGGCCCTTCCTGTTTGTGTCCACCAGTGCTCCACACAGAATTTGTCTTTGTTGGCTTGTGAAGTTGCAAGTTCAGAGCTCAGGTGGCACGTCCGGCTTTGTCTTTCCTTCATGTATTAGTTTCAGTCTGGATCCTGCCTCGTCTCACCTTCCTCTATCAGATTACGCTGCCGGTTCTTTATGTAACATTTTCCTGATTGCTGCTGAGGACAAGTTGGTAAGAAGCAGTGGAGTGACAGGTTGGTAAGAAGCAGTGGAGGGACATGTTGGTAAGAAGCAGTGGAGGGGCAGGTTGGTAAGAAGCAGTGGAGGGACAGGTTGGTAAGAATCAATGGAGTGACAGGTTGGTAAGAAGCAGTGAAGGGCATGTTGGTAAGAAGCAGTGGAGGACAGGTTGTAAGAAGCAATGAGGGACAGGTTGGTAAGAAGCAGAGGAGGGACAGGTGGTAAGAAGCATGGAGGGACAGGTTGGTAAGTAGCAGTGGAGGGACAGGTTGGTAAGAAGCAGTGGAGGGACAGGTAGGTAAGTAAGGCAGTGGAATGGGACAGGTAGGTAAAGGAAGGCAGTGGAAAGGGGACAGGTAGGTAAGAAGCAGTGGAGGGACAGGTTGGTAAGAAGCAGTGGAGGGACAGGTTGGTAAGAAGCAGTGGAGGGACAGGTTTGTAAGAAGCAGTGGAGGGACAGGTTGGTAAGAAGCAGTGGAGGGACAGGTAGGTAAGAAACAGTGGAGTGACAGAATGGTAAGAAGCAGTGGAGGGATAGGTTGGTAAGAAGCAGTGGAGGGCAGGTTGGTAAGAAGCAGCAGAGGAGCAGGTAGGTAAGAAGCAGTGGAGGGACAGGTTGGTAAGAACCAGCGAGTAGCAGGTAGGTAAGAAGCAGTGGAGGGACAGGTTGGTAAGAAGCAGTGGAGGGACAGGTTGGTAAGAAGCAGCGGAGGAGCAGGTAGGTAAGAAGCAGTTGCAGGACAGGTTGGTAAGAAGCAGCGGAGGACAGGTTGGTAAGAAGCAGCGGAGGAGCAGGTAGGTAAAAGCAGGGAGGGACAAAATGGTAAAAAGCAGTGGAGGGACATGTTGGTAAGAAGCAGCGGAGGGGCAGGTTGGTAAGAAGCAGTGGAGGGACAGGTTGGTAAGAAGCAGCGGAGGGCAGGTTGGTAAGAAGCAGCGGAGGGACAGGTTGGTAAGAAGCAGCGGAGGGGCAGGTTGGTAAGAAGCAGTGGAGGGGCAGGTTGGTAAGAAGCAGCGGAGGGACAGAATGGTAAGAAGCAGTGGAGGGCAGGTTGGTAAGAAGCAGCAAGGGCAGATTGGTAAGAAGCAGTGGAGGGCAGGTTGGTAAGAAGTAGTGGAGGGACAGGTTGGTAAGAAGCAGCGGAGGGGCAGGTTGGTAAGAAGTAGTGGAGGGACAGGTTGGTAAGAAGCAGCGGAGGGACAGGTTGGTAAGAAGCAGCGGAGGGACAGGTTGGTAAGAAGCAGCTGAGGGACAGGTTTGTAAGAAGCAGTGGAGGGACAGGTTGGTAAGAAGCAGTGGAGGCGCAGGTTGGTAAGAAGCAGCGGAGGGGCAGGTTGGTAAGAAGCAGTGGAGGGACAGGTTGGTAAGAAGCAGTGGAGGGACAGGTTGTTAAGAAGCAGTGGAGGGACAGGTTGGTAAGAAGCAGCGGAGGGACAGGTTGGTAAGAAGCAGTGGAGGGACAGGTTGGTAAGAACCAGCGGAGTAGCAGGTAGGTAAGAAGCAGTGGAGGGACAGGTTGGTAAGAAGCAGCAGAGGAGCAGGTAGGTAAGAAGCAGTGGAGGACAGGTTGGTAAGAAGCAGCGGAGGAGCAGGTAGGTAAAAAGCAGCGGAGGGACAAAATGGTAAAAAGCAGTGGAGGGACATGTTGGTAAGAAGCAGAGGAGGGGCAGGTTGGTAAGAAGCAGTGGAGGGACAGGTTGGTAAGAAGCAGCGGAGGGGCAGGTTGGTAAGAAGCAGCGGAGGGACAGGTTGGTAAGAAGCAGTGGAGGGCAGGTTGGTAAGAAGCAGTGGAGGGGCGGGTTGGTAAGAAGCAGCGGAGGGACAGAATGGTAAGAAGCAGTGGAGGGGCAGGTTGATAAAAAGCAGCTGAGGGGCAGATTGGTAAGAAGCAGTGGAGGGCAGGTTGGTAAGAAGTAGTGGAGGGACAGGTTGGTAAGAAGCAGCGGAGGGGCAGGTTGGCAAGAAGTAGTGGAGGGACGGTTGGTAAGAAGCAGCGGAGGGACAGGTTGGTAAGAAGCAGTGGAGGGATAGGTTGGTAAGAAGCAGCGGAGGGGCAGGTTTGTAAGAAGCAGTGGAGGGACAGGTTGGTAAGAAGCAGTGGAGGATAGGTTGGTAAGAAGCAGCGGAGGGGCAGGTTGGTAAGAAGCAGTGGAGGACAGGTTGGTAAGAAGCAGTGTAGGGACAGGTTGTTAAGAAGCAGTGGAGGGACAGGTTGGTAAGAAGCAGTGGAGGGACAGGTTGGTAAGAAGCAGTGGAGGGACAGGTTGGTAAGAAGCAGCGGAGGGGCAGATTGTTAAGAAGCAGTGGAGGCACAGGTTGGTAAGAAGCAGCGAGGGACAGGTTGGTAAGAAGCAGTGGAGGGACAGGTTGGTAAGAAGCAGTGGAGGGACAGGTTGGTAAGAAGCAGTGGAGGGACATGTTGGTAAGAAGCAGCGGAGGGGCAGGTTGGTAAGAAGCAGCGAAGGGACAGGTTGGTAAGAAACAGTGGAGGGACATGTTGGTAAGAAGCAGCGGAGGGGCAGGTTGGCAAGAAGTAGTGGAGGAACGGTTGGTAAGAAGCAGCGGAGGGACAGGTTGGTAAGAAGCAGTGGAGGGACAGGTTGGTAAGAAGCAGCTGAGGGACAGGTTTGTAAGAAGCAGTGGAGGGACAGGTTGGTAAGAAGCAGTGGAGGGACAGGTTGGTAAGAAGCAGCGGAGGGGCAGGTTGGTAAGAAGCAGTGGAGGGACAGGTTGGTAAGAAGCAGTGTAGGGACATGTTGGTAAGAAGCAGTGGAGGGACAGGTTGGTAAGAAGCAGTGGAGGGACAGGTTGGTAAGAACCAGTGGAGGGACAGGTTGGTAAGAAGCAGTGGAGGGACAGGTTGGTAAGAAGCAGCGGAGGGGCAGGTTGGTAAGAAGCAGCGGAGGGACAGGTTGGTAAGAAGCAGTGGAGGGACAGGTTGGTAAGAAGCAGTGGAGGGACAGGTTGTTAAGAAGCAGTGGAGGGACATGTTGGTAAGAAGCAGCGGAGGGCAGGTTGGTAAGAAGCAGTGGAGGGACATGTTGGTAAGAAGCAGCGGAGGGCAGGTTGGTAAGAAGCAGCGGAGGGACAGGTTGGTAAGAAGCAGTGGAGGGACAGGTTGGTAAGAAGCAGCGGAGGGGCAGGTTGGTAAGAAGCAGCGGAGGGACAGGTTGGTAAGAAGCAGCGGAGGGACAGGTTGGTAAGAAGCAGCGGAGGGCAGGTTGGTAAGAAGCAGCGGAGGGACAGGTTGGTAAGAAGCAGTGGAGGGACAGGTTGGTAAGAAGCAGAGGAGGGGCAGGTTGGTAAGAAGCAGTGGAGGGACAGGTTGGTAAGAAGCAGTGGAGGGACAGGTTGGTAAGAAGCAGGGGAGGGACAGGTTGGTAAGAAGCAGCGGAGGGGCAGGTTGGTAAGAAGCAGTGGAGGGACATGTTGGTAAGAAGCAGTGGAGGGACATGTTGGTAAGAAGCAGTGGAGGGACAGGTTGGTAAGAAGCAGTGGAGAGACAGGTTGGTAAGAAGCAGTGGAGGGACAGGTTGGTAAGAAGCAGCGGAGGGGCAGGTTGGTAAGAAGCAGTGGAGGGACAGGTTGGTAAGAAGCAGTGGAGGACAGGTTGGTAAGAATAGTGGAGGGACAGGTTGGTAAGAACCAGTGGAGGGACAGGTTGGTAAGAAGCAGCGGAGGGGCAGTTGTTAAGAAGCAGTGGAGGGACAGGTTGGTAAGAAGCAGTGGAGGGACAGGTTGGTAAGAAGCAGTGGAGGGACAGGTTGGTAAGAAGCAGTGGAGGGACAGGTTGGTAAGAAGCAGCGGAGGGGCAGGTTGGTAAGAAGCAGTGGAGGGACAGGTTGGTAAGAAGCAGTGGAGGGACATGTTGGTAAGAAGCAGCAGAGGGACAGGTTGGTAAGAAGCAGTGGAGGGACAGGTTGGTAAGAAGCAGTGGAGGGACAGTTTGGTAAGAAGCAGCGGAGGGGCAGGTTGGTAAGAAGCAGCGGAGGGACAGGTTGGTAAGAAGCAGTGGAGGGGCAGGTTGTTAAGAAGCAGTGGAGGGATAGGTTGGTAAGAAGCAGTGGAGGGACAGGTTGGTAAGAAGCAGCAGAGGGACAGGTTGGTAAGAAGTAGTGGAGGGACAGGTTGGTAAGAAGCAGTGGAGGGACAGTTTGGTAAGAAGCAGTGGAGGGACAGGTTGGTAAGAAGCAGTGGAGGGACAGGTTGGTAAGAAGCAGCGGAGGGGCAGGTTGTTAAGAAGCAGTGGAGGGACAGGTTGGTAAGAAGCAGTGGAGGGACATGTTGTTAAGAAGCAGCGGAGGGACAGGTTGGTAAGAAGCAGTGGAGGGACATGTTGGTAAGAAGCAGTGGAGGGACATGTTGGTAAGAAGCAGCGGAGGGCAGGTTGGTAAGAAGCAGTGGAGGGACAGGTTGGTAAGAAGCAGTGGAGGGACATGTTGGTAAGAAGCAGTGGAGGGACATGTTGGTAAGAAGCAGTGGAGGGACATGTTGGTAAGAAGCAGCGGAGGGGCAAGTTGGTAAGAAGCAGTGGAGGGACATGTTGGTAAGAAGCAGTGGAGGGACATGTTGGTAAGAAGCAGTGGAGGGGCAGGTTGGTAAGAAGCAGTGGAGGGACAGGTTGGTAAGAAGCAGTGGAGGGACAGGTTGGTAAGAAGCAGTGGAGGGGCAGGTTGGTAAGAAGCAGTGGAGGGACAGGTTGGTAAGAAGCAGTGGAGGGACAGGTTGGTAAGAAGCAGTGGAGGGACACGGCTGTCACGTCAGTCGGATTACGAGTTATCTGTATTCTGTGACCATGTAGCAGCCGGTATCGGAGCCGCGCTCACAGCAGCACATGACCTTTAATTCTTGGTACCAAATGTCCATTATGATCCAGCAGATGACAAGCAGCTTAGGTACGAGATCATTTAACCCCGTAGTGGCCTAAGAAGGTTTCATAGAATCATGTATGACACATCTGAGGAGGCCGCGATCAATAACCTCAGCTTTGTGTGAAACGACATCTGTGTGTTATTTCTTGGGGGAGAGGGTGAAAGGTTGGGCCCCGGGTGAAGTGCAGGTTCTGACAAGCTGCACTGTATAGATTGGATGGTGCAGACACATTGAATTGGAAGCTTAAGAGGAAAAAAATCAGTAATTCATAGTTCTGTATCATTTCTTGACCTCTAAATCTCCCGGTCTTCGGCTAATCTCCCGGCTTTCCAGTCAAGTGGAATAATTCTCACATACGTATCTATGATCATACTGTAAATGCACATATTGTACAGGAGGAAAGAGCGGGGCAAGGTGCGGAGCGAGCGGAGGCCGAAGGTGCGAGAAGGAAACGACATCCAGAAATGAGGAGAGGATTAATCTTAATGCATCGTCTCCATTAAAGGCCTGGCTGCTATAGGATTACTGCATGGCGTAATAACAGGGCTCTGCAATGTGCCGGCCCCCATTTATCAGCATTTACACCCCCTCTTTGGTGCAGTCACTTCACCTTCGCCACCTCCTATTTATCAGATGTCGCACATTACTGAACCATCTTTTGTAATCAGCTTTATACACATCTAAATATTAAAGTTATAAAATAAATGTATTTGTTACATCCCGTCCTCAGAACGATATGGCCGCTCTACAACTCTTACAACTCACATTTATATATATTATTCTTCACACCCGTAATAAAATAAATGGAGTATAACATTGATTCTTCTGGTGCAAATTGTGGGTATAATTGCATCGTTATATGTCCCCAAATGTTTATTACAAGTGGCCCTTCCAGTGGTGCCCACGGTCCCAGTTACCAATATTTCTGGTAATGAAGTCCCGCTCCCAGACCCCTTCCCAGAACGCCCCCTGGGACACGTAATCCTGCCCACTTTTGGCTTAAGAGTCCTGGGAAATAAAAGAGAGTAACCCTACTGCATGTGACAGTGCAACGTCTCTCAGGCCCATAGACTCCCCTTACTGTCTGTGCAGTGTACGGTGGTCCCATAGGGCAGGACGTTGCCCCCTGCGGCTGCGGTGCCACTGGTCTTCCTGGGATCGGCAGTAATCAGCAGGGGACGCAGCGTGGAGCCGGACAGGATGAGCCGAGTCAACGTTGGATCAGACATGGGAACTCATAACACATGGCTCCAACATACCCCAAAGTGTAAGGCCTCTTTCACACATCAGTTTTTTCCCGTCAGGCGCGATCCGGCAGTTTGTCATTAAAAACTCACTCCTCTTCTTGGCTCATACTTTGCTTTACTCAGCAGGGGCGACTGTGAGCATAAGTTAGTGATCCCCCCACAATTCGGGGCGTCTGTTACCCCAGCCTCCGTCCTGATTCCTGGGGGAATCACATTTCATATTGCCTAGAACGTGACAGAGACAACGGTCACAGGCCTGACAGTCAGTGGTGCTTAGGGCCAAGACGCCCGTGACAATATCAGGGTTTAGTGTAATAGCAGGAATACGAGCGCACGGCTACAACTGTGTAAATATTCCATGTAGTCAAATCTACTGTGTTTTCACGGTTTAATACATGCGGTGATTTTGGGCCAAATGTTTGGTAAGTTGCCACTGTCTCCTCATCCCGAGCACCTGGGGACGGAGGGGGAGGCTCCTGCTGCAGGTGAGGAAGCACAGGAAGGTTTTGTTTTAGATTTTGGGAATAGGAGGATAATTCTCCTTGACCCTTCTGGGCCCTTGGGATTTGGGTGATGGGATTTGAAGCCCCTTCTTCTTTGCACCGGATGCATCCTAATTCACATTTTTTTTTTTTTACCTTTACAGGGAGGGGGGTGACGACTTCTTTTTAATGACAATTATGTTATATTGTTTAGTTTTTTGTTTTTCTGTTAAATAAAAACAAAAGGGTATTTTGCTGAGGTTTTCTGCCCTGATGGGACGAGGAGCAGCGTATACCACGTGTATAAGATACCTAGAGGGAAGGGGCAGATGGTGGGCGCACTCCAGCACCCCCTACAGGCTGACATTAAATGCCATGCATGTTCCATCCTTTTCTAACCCCAGCGCAGGGTTAAATCATTGAAATTCGGTTGCATAAAATAAGACTCTGACATCCAGAAACTCATTGACTCTGAATCTTTACATTCTACACAAAACCCCTAGCAACACAGTAGATGCAAAACAAAGGCCGAGCTCCGCAGCCCCGGGGTCACTCACATCTCATCTTATTTGCTATGTATTTCATTAGGGATTTTTTTTCCGGAGGATATATCATGCTGACAGATTTCAGTTTCTATCTCTGGTGGAAATCAGTTGCAGCAGAGCAACAATGTATATAAATATACATAGAGTAACAATGTATATATAAATATAAATATATATAGAGCAACAATGTATATAAATATATAGTAAATATATAGAGAGTAACAATTATATATAAATATATAGATATAAATATATAGAGCAACTATGTATATATAAATATATAGATATAAATATATAGAGAGTAACAATGTATATATAAATATATAGATATAAATATATAGAGAGCAACTATGTATATATAAATATATAGATATAAATATATAGAGAGCAACTATGTATATATAAATATATAGATATAAATATATAGAGAGTAACTATGTATATATAAATATATAGATATAAATATATAGAGAGCAACTATGTATATATAAATATATAGATATAAATATATAGAGAGTAACAATGTATATATAAATATATAGATATAAATATATAGAGAGCCACAATGTATATATAAATATATAGATATAACTATATAGAGAGGGTTATTAAGGCGCGGTTGTCGCCGTGCTGTCTCCGCTGGATGATCTGCATCTCAGAGTCTGAACTCGGATACAAAACGCATCTATTCTTCATTGCAGACGGCAGTCACATCTCGCGCCTTGGACCTGCTCTAATGGCCTCGCAAACCTTGTTTAATACACAGCGTTAAATCTGAGCGCCGCCGTCGCGCGCCGTCCCTGCTGACATGAATACCGGCTCTTCTCACCCTTTTATTGCCGCAGATATATATTTTTTCAGCTGCTAAAAGCAAAATAGAAAGCAGCAGAATACTGAACAGGAGCAATCCGACAATGAAAGAATCGGATACTGTCAGCGTTAATGGAAACACGTGGCGCTGATACAGTCACGTCTTAACCCTTCCTGCCGCAGCCCTTTTACACTTCAGTGTTTTTATTTTTCCACCTCGGTTTACAAATGTCACCATTTTTTTTTCTCCTTATGTGAGAGACTTGTTGTTACCGGATGAGTTGTACTTTCGACGTCTTTCATTTTACCATTATACGCGCTGCAGAATGGGGAAAAATTCTAAATTAGATGAATTGGGGAAAGAAATGCGATTCCAGCATTTTTGGGGGGGATTTGTTTTTCCAGTGTTTACAGACGCGATTCTCCCGGTCAGCGCCGTGACGCCGATACCGAACTTCAAAACTTTGTAAAAGAAAAAAATGTAAATTTATATTGCTGCTTTCTGAGAGCAAAAACTGTTCTGTTTTTTTCCATCTGTGGATCTGAGTTTTTGTGTGTTTTATGTGGAAGCTGTAGTTCTTAATGGCCCCCGTTTTGAGTAGCATTAGTTGCTTTTTACTACATTTTTGGGGGGAGTTATAGATATAAAAAATTATGAATTTTTGGCCTTTATTTTTTTTTCTTTGCATCTTTTTTCTTCAAGAATAAATCACTTTATTTTTTGACCTTTATGGACGTGACGATACCAAATATGCTTTTTTTTTATTCATTTACAAATAGGACACAGAAGGGTAATTCACATTATGTCTTTTTTAATTATTTACTCATTTTTAACTTTTTTTTACTTTTCTACTTTACTTTTTAGTGCATTAGGGGACATGAACCTGCAGATCAGTATTGTACAATACTTCAGCATTGCACTTTATGGTGACATTCATGATCTCCTATGACTTCTGCAAAGCCAATATAGATTAAAATCCCTGCTCTTTCTGGGTTTAGGAGTCCAGTGGGCGGTCCTACTGAATGAGTGCATTCTTACTGAATGGGACCGCCCACTGAACTCCAAGGAAAAGAAAAGGCTGAAATTTAATTGAATAAAATATACATTATTCTAAATGGTCATCTAAAAACCTATTTAACCTTAGCTTTAATCTCGACATCACTGCAGCAATCCGGGAGGTGAGTACAAGGCCGTGTTCACACGTGAAGTGTTTAATTATACAAATGTCTGCACTTTTGCTGTATTTTGTTGCCTTCTTTACATGCGTTTTGTTGCAGATTTTTTCCCACTTATTAGTATGGGTGAAATCTGCACCAAATTTCCTTAATCCCCATTCCTAATTTTCCCTTCCCCCTCTCCTTACCCATGTGTATATGCCTTTAAAAAACCCAAAATAACTATTGAAAACAAATCTGCAAGTAATAATAAACAACATGTGAATGAGCCTTCAGGATTCTCATTCACTTTGCTGGAACTAGGAAATCCTTTAGAATTTGTGACAAAACTGAGTAGAAAAAACGCTACAAAAATGCAGCGTGTGCACAGGCCCTAAGCTGCTTTTCTCTGCCGTGCGCCCTGTTTCAGGGAAGGGGCTCTCCATCTGGCAGACACCTTTAATGCCAATAATGTTTCCCTGATGCCAAGTTCGGAACTTTCTAGATAAACTACGTTTCCGAGCGTCAGTGACACGGAGCCCGGCCGCACCAGTTTACGAGCGCATCCATTCTTCTGGAGCGAGGCCGGGGAGCTCTTGCCCTTTGCTTGGCAGACGAGTTACCAGGTGCCGATCAAAACGGTGGAAGATTCCCTTTTTCCTTGAATTTTTGATCAGACGGTGATATGTGACGCATATAAATGATCTGTGATCTGCAGCCGGTGCCGGCCGGGGGATAAGGATCGGCTCCGTCAGCCGTAGGCAGAGCAGCCCGAAGCCACATATTGAGCCTCCAAACTGCAGAACAGCAGGTACATCGCCGGAACATTGTGCAAAATAATCCTAATTAATTAAGACCTGACAGACAGATGACACGAGCGCTGGCAGCCGCTCCCCGTCTGACAATTAGATGCCGGAGCGCGGCGATCGCGCCATTCCAGCAGCCCCGGCAGATTGTGTCGCTGGTGACAAATCTGTTTCGGCAATAGCAGACTTGTCATCCGAAAGAATGAGAGCAGTCAGGTTTAAGGTGCAGCTTCGGGACGCGTTCCCGGCCGCGCTCACCCTGTCGCCTTCGCTCTCGCGTTGTCCCGTTGCTTCGGTTCATACGTCGCTCATTTTCTGCTAAATCATTTTGTTTATGGATCTTTCCGCGGATGTGAACAGATGGTTCTTCACCGGCTCCAATTCTTGTTCTTAATCATCGCGGCACTTTTCTCACAGCTCAGTGGAACATAATTCTTGTCTTTTAAAGGGATTGTCCATCCTTGGAGACAATTTTATTTTTCTGCTTAATTGCAAGTAATTGGAGTGAAATAATTTTTGCAATTGGGTTTCATTAAAAATATTGCACCACTTGCCTTCTATAGACTCTCTGGTATTGTATTAGATATTGCAGAAATGGGGTAAACTGAGAACCTGTCAGTGAGCTCCTCGTGACAGTCTGCGGTTGTAACTACTCTGTCTTTTTCTGAGCTCATCTCCGCTGATTTATTATCACAGACTAAACTAAAGTTTAATGTAAAGGAAACAAAAAGCCTGTGAACGCGAACGGTGAAACATTTCTAGCGGTATGTACGACCATTTTGCGGTGCAATGTCCGGACCTTCCGCTTCCAGTCCACAGGGATTAATCTGGAAGACACATAATGTACGATTCATGGCTGATGACAAAAATATTTGACACCCATCCATGTGTCCAACCTCCATCGTTACTGCAGACGTCCAGGAGAGGATCGTGAGAAGCCCGAGGAAATCGATACAAACTTATCCCAGAAGTCGCCAAGAACTAAAATCACTTTACCTGAAGCCTCTGAATATCAGCAGTACAAGGGTTAACAGCGGGGGATGAACAGAAGAGCGCGGCGTACAGTAAGCGGATACCAGGTATGATGGTGACCATTTTACAGCACTTCATCCTTCCCTCTGCCGACAAGCGTTATGGAGATGGAAATGTCTTTCTCCAGCAGGACTTGGCCCCTGTCCACACTGCCAAAAGTACCAATACCTGGTGTACAAACAACAGTGTCACTGTGCTTGATTGGCAGCAAACTCACCTGACCTTAACCCCATAGAGAATCTATGGAGTATTGTCAAGAGGAAGATGAGAGACACCAGACCCCACAATGCAGACGAGCTGAAGGCTGCTATCAAAGCGACCTGGGCTTCCATAACCCCTCAGCAGTGCCACAGGCTGATCGCCTCCATGACACGCCGCATTGATGCAGTAATTGATGCCAAAGGAGCCCCGACCAAGTACTGATTGCATTTACTGATCATACATTTCAGATTTTACAATCATTTTTCCAGCTGCTGTTATAAAGTATCTAATTTACTGAGATAATGACTTTTGGGTTTTCATTGGCTGTAAACCATAATCATCAACATTAACAGAAATAATCACGTGAAATAGATCACTCTGTGTGTATGACTCTATAGAATAGATCACTCTGTGTGTAATGACTATAGAATAGATCACTCTGTGTGTAATGACTCTATAGAATAGATCACTCTGTGTGTAATGACTCTATAGAATAGATCACTCTGTGTGTAATGACTCTATAGAATAGATCACTCTGTGTTAATGACTCTATAGAATAGATCACTCTGTGTGTAATGTCTCTATAGAATAGATCACTCGTGTGTAATGTCTCTATAGAATAGATCACTCTGTGTAATGACTTATAGAATAGATCACTCTGTGTGTAATGACTCTATAGAATAGATCACTCTGTGTGTAATGACTCTATAGAATAGATCACTCTGTGTGTAATGACTCTATAGAATAGATCACTCTGTGTGTAATGTCTATAGAATAGATCACTCTGTGTGTAATGACTCTATAGAATAGATCACTCTGTGTGTAATGACTCTATAGAATAGATCACTCTGTGTGTAATGTCTCTATAGAATAGATCACTCTGTGTGTAATGACTCTATAGAATAGATCACTCTGTGTAATGACTCTATAGAATAGATCACTCTGTGTGTAATGTCTATAGAATAGATCACTCTGTGTGTAATGTCTATAGAATAGATCACTCTGTGTGTAATGACTCTATAGAATAGATCACTCTGTGTGTAATGACTCTATAGAATAGATCACTCTGTGTGTAATGACTCTATAGAATAGATCACTCTGTGTGTAATAACTCAAGAGAATTGATCACTCTTTGTGTAATGACTCTATAGAATAGATCACTCTGTGTGTAATGACTCTATAGAATAGATCACTCTGTGTGTAATGACTCTATAGAATAGATCACTCTGTGTGTAATGATCTATAGAATAGATCACTCTGTGTGTAATGACTCTATAGAATAGATCACTCTGTGTGTAATGTCTCTATAGAATAGATCACTCTGTGTGTAATGACTATAGAATAGATCACTCTGTGTGTAATGATTATAGAATAGATCACTCTGTGTGTAATGACTCTATGGAATAGATCACTCTGTGTGTAATAACTCAATAGAATAGATCACTCTGTGTGTAATGACTCTATAGAATAGATCACTCTGTGTGTAATGGCTCTATAGAATAGATCACTCTGTGTGTAATTGTCTATAGAATAGATCACTCTGTGTGTAATGACTCTATAGAATAGATCACTCTGTGTGTAATGACTCTATAGAATAGATCACTCTGTGTGTAATGACTCTTATAGAATAGATCACTCTGTGTGTAATGTCTCTATAGAATAGATCACTCTGTGTGTAATGACTCTATAGAATAGATCACTCTGTGTGTAATGACTCTATAGAATAGATCACTCTGTGTGTAATGTCTCTATAGAATAGATCACTCTGTGTGTAATGACTCTATAGAATAGATCACTCTGTGTGTAATGACTCTATAGAATAGATCACTCTGTGTGTAATGACTCTATAGAATAGATCACTCTGTGTGTAATGACTCTATAGAATAGATCACTCTGTGTGTAATGACTCTATAGAATAGATCACTCTGTGTGTAATGATCTATAGAATAGATCACTCTGTGTGTAATGACTCTATAGAATAGATCACTCTGTGTGTAATGACTCTATAGAATAGATCACTCTGTGTGTAATGACTCATAGAATAGATCATCTGTGTGTAATGACTCTATAGAATAGATCACTCTGTGTGTAATGATCTATAGAATAGATCACTCTGTGTGTAATGACTCTATAGAATAGATCACTCTGTGTGTAATGACTCTATAGAATAGATCACTCTGTGTGTAATGACTTTCATTAGTAATAGATCACTCTGTGTGTAATGACTCTATAGAATAGATCACTCTGTGTGTAATGACTCTATAGAATAGATCACTCTGAATAGATCACTCTGTGTAATGACTATAGAATAGATCATCTGTGTGTAATGATTTAGAATAGATCACTCTGTGTGTAATGACTATAGAATAGATCACTGTGTGTAATGCTCTATAGAATAGATACTCTGTGTGTAATGCTCTATAGAATAGATACTCTGTGTGTAATGACTTATGAATAGATCATCTGTGTTAATGTCTCTAAATAGTCACTCTGTGTGTAATGTCTCTATAGAATAGATACTCGTGTGTAATGATCTTAGAATAGATCACTCTGTGTGGATAATCACTCTTGTGTAATGCTATAGAATAGATCACTCTGTTGTAATGATTATAGAATAGATCACTCTGTGTGTATGCTTAAATAGATCACTGTGTGTAATGTCTCATAGATAGATCACTCGTGTGTAATGTCTCTATAGATAGATCACTCTGTGTTAATGACTATAGAATAGATCACTCTGTGTAATGACTCTAAATAGATCACTCTGTTGTAATGACTCTATAGAATAGATCACTCTGTTGTAATGACTATAGAATGATCACTCTGTGTGTAATGTCTCTATAGAATAGATTACTCTGTGTGAATGACTCTATAGAATAGATCACTCTGTGTGTAATGTCTCTAGAATAGATCACTCTGTGTATGATCTATAGATAGATCACTCTGTTAATGATTATAGAATAACACTTGTGTGTAATGTCTCTATAATAGATCACTCTGTGTGTAATGCTCTATAGAAAGATCACTGTGTGTATGACTATAGAAAATCACTCTGTGTGTAATGCTTATAGAATAATCACTCTGTGTAATGTCTATAAATAGTCACTCTGTGTGTAATGATATAGAATAGATCACTCTGTGTGATGCTATAGAATAGATCACTCTGTGTGTAATGACTATAGAATAATCTCTGTGTAATGCTAAGAATAGATCACTCGTGTGTAATGCTCTATAGAAAAGATACTCTGTGTGTAATGACTCTATAGAATAATCACTCTGTGTAATGACCTAAAATAGATCACTCTGTGTGTATGTTATAAATAGATCACTCTGTGTAATGATTAAGAATAGATCACTCGTTGTAATGCTCTAGAATAGATCACTCTGGTTAATGATATAGAATAGATCACTCTGTGGTAATGTCTCTATGAATAGATCACCTTGTTAATGACTATTTTTTTTTTTTTTTTTTTTTTTTTTTTTTTTTTTTTTTTTTTTTTTTTTTTTTTTTTTTTTTTTTTTTTTTTTTTTTTTTTTTTTTTTTTTTTTTTTTTTTTTTTTTTTTTTTTTTTTTTTTTTTTTTTTTTTTTTTTTTTTTTTTTTTTTTTTTTTTTTTTTTTTTTTTTTTTTTTTTTTTTTTTTTTTTTTTTTTTTTTTTTTTTTTTTTTTTTTTTTTTTTTTTTTTTTTTTTTTTTTTTTTTTTTTTTTTTTTTTTTTTTTTTTTTTTTTTTTTTTTTTTTTTTTTTTTTTTTTTTTTTTTTTTTTTTTTTTTTTTTTTTTTTTTTTTTTTTTTTTTTTTTTTTTTTTTTTTTTTTTTTTTTTTTTTTTTTTTTTTTTTTTTTTTTTTTTTTTTTTTTTTTTTTTTTTTTTTTTTTTTTTTTTTTTTTTTTTTTTTTTTTTTTTTTTTTAAAAAAAAAAAAAAAAAAAAAAAAAAAAAAAAAAAAAAAAAAAAAAAAAAAAAAAAAAAAAAAAAAAAAAAAAAAAAAAAAAAAAAAAAAAAAAAAAAAAAAAAAAAAAAAAAAAAAAAAAAAAAAAAAAAAAAAAAAAAAAAAAAAAAAAAAAAAAAAAAAAAAAAAAAAAAAAAAAAAAAAAAAAAAAAAAAAAAAAAAAAAAAAAAAAAAAAAAAAAAAAAAAAAAAAAAAAAAAAAAAAAAAAAAAAAAAAAAAAAAAAAAAAAAAAAAAAAAAAAAAAAAAAAAAAAAAAAAAAAAAAAAAAAAAAAAAAAAAAAAAAAAAAAAAAAAAAAAAAAAAAAAAAAAAAAAAAAAAAAAAAAAAAAAAAAAGAATAGATCACTCTGTGTGTAATGTCTCTATAGATAGATCACTCTGTGTGTAATGACTCTATAGAATAGATCACTCTGTGTGTAATGACTATTAGAATAGATCACTCTGTGTGTAATGCTCTATAGAATAGATCACTCTGTGTGTAATGTCTCTTAGAATAGATTCACTCTGTGTGTAATGACTCTATAGAATAGATCACTCTGTGTGTAATGACTCTATGAATAGATCACTGTGTTAAGACTATAGAATAGATCACTCTGTGTGTAATGACTCATAGAATAGATCACTCTGTGTGTAATGACTCTATAGAATAGATCACTCGTGTGTATCTATGATAGATCACTGTGTGTAATGATCTATAGAATAGATCACTCTGTGTGTAATGACTCTATAGAATTAGATCACTCTGTGTGTTAATGATCTCTATAGAATAGATCACTCTGTGTGTAATGATCTCTATTAGAATAGATCACTCTGTGTGTAATGACTCTATAGAATAGATCACTCTGTGTGGTAATGTCTCTAGTAATAGATCACTCTGTGTGTAATGTCTCTATAGAATAGATCACTCTGTGTGTAATGTCTCTATTAGAATAGATCACTCTGTGTGTAATGACTCTATAGATAGATCATCTGTGTGTATGTACTCATGAATAGATCAATCTGTGTGTAATGTCTCTTAGAATAGATCACTCTTGTGTAATGCTCTATAGAATAGATCACTCTGTGTGTAATGACTTTAGAATAGATCACTCTGTGTGTAATGTCTCTTAGAATAGATCCCTCTGTGTGTAATGCTCTATAGATTAGATCACTCTGTGTGTAATGATTATAGAATAGATCACTCTGTGTGTAATGTCTATAGAATAGATCACTCGTGTGTAATGATCTATAGAATAGATCACTCTGTGTGTAATGACTTATAGAATAGATCACTCTGTGTGTTAATGACTCTATAGAATAGATCACTCTGTGTGTAATGTCTATAGAATAGATCACTCTGTGTGTAATGACTCTATAGAATAGATCATCTGTTGTAATGCTATGAATAGACATCTGTGTTAATGACTCTATAGAATAGATCACTCTGTGTTAATGTCTCTATAGAATAGATCACTCTGTGTGTAATGACTATAGAATAGATCACTGTGTGTTAATGACTCTATAGAATAGATCACTCTGTGTGTAATGCTTATAGAATAGATCACTCTGTGTGTAATGATTATAGAATAGTCACTCTGTGTGTAATGACTCTATTTGATATAGATGCACTCTGTGTGTAATGTCTCTATAGAATTAGATCACTCTGTGTGTAATGACTCTATAGAATAGATCTCTATAGAATAGATCACTCTGTGTGTAATGCTTATAGATATAGTGTATACTCTTGAATGATCATAGTTAATATCTGTATATTATAGATCTGTGGTAATGCTCTATAGAATAGATCACTGTGTATGATTAATCATAGAATGATACTTTAGAATATACTCTTGTAATGATCACTCTTGATAATACTATGTGATAATACTTGTGTAATGTCTCTATGTGTATGTTATAATAGTACTCTGATGTAATACTCTTATGATAGATCCTATAGAATAGATCACTCTTGAATTAGAATATCTACTGTGTATGTATAATAGATCACTCTGTTATGTATGCTATAGAATAGATCACTCTGTGTTAATGTCTTAAGAATAGAATGGTATCTGTGAAATGACTATAGATGGTATTCTCTGTAATGATCTTAGATAGATCACTCTGTGTAATGACTCATGAATAGATCACTTGTGTTATAGATCACTCTGTAGTAATAGATCACTCTTGTGAATGTCTTATAGAATAGATCACTCTTGTGTTGATCTATAGAATAGATCACTCTGTGTGTAATGACTTAAGAAAGATCACTCGTTGTTAATGACTATAGAATAATCACTCTGTGTAATGATCTATAGAATAGATCACTCTGTGTGTAATGATTAGAATAGAATCACTGTGTAATGTCTTATGAATAGATCACTTGTGTGAATGACATCTAGATAATCTCTGTGTAATGATCTCTGTTAGAATAGAATATCTTGTGTTATGTCTCTATAAATAATCATCTGTGTGTAATGACTCTATAGAATAGATCACTCTGTGTGTAATGACTCTAGATAGAAATCACTTGTGTAATGTCTATAGAATAGATCACTCTGTGTAATGATCTCTATGAATAGATCACTCTGTGTAATGTCTCTATAGAATATCCTTGTGTAATGACTATAAATAGATCACCTGTGTGTATGATCTATAGAATAGATCACTGTGTGTTATGAATAAATACACTCTGTGTGTAATCTGTGTGTAATGATCTATAGAATAGATCACTCTGTGTGTAATGCTCTATAGAATAGATCACTCTGTGTGTAATGACTCTATAGAATAGATCACTCTGTGTAATGCTCATAGAATAGATCACTCTGTGTGTAATGACTTATAGAATAGATCACTCTGTGTGTAATGACTCTATAGAATAGATCACTCTGTGTGTAATGCTCTATAGAATAGATCACTCTGTGTGTAATGCTTATAGAATAGATCACTCTGTGTGTAATGACTTATAGAATAGATCACTCTGTGTGTAATGCTCTATAGAATGATCATCTGTGTGTAATGACTATAGAATAGATCACTCTGTGTGTAATGACTCTATAGAATAGATCACTTGTGTGTAATGACTCTATGAATAGATCACTCTGTGTGTAATTGACTATAGAATAGATCACTTGTGTAATGCTCTATAGAATAGATCACTCTGTGTGTAATGTTATAGAATAGATCACCTGTGTGTAATGTCTATAGAATAGATCACTGTGTGTAATGTCTCATAAATAGATCATCTTGTGTATGTCTCTATAGAATAGATCACCTGTGTGTAATGACTCTATAGAATAGATCACTCTGTGTGTAATGCTCTATAGAAGATCACTCTGGTGTAATGACTATAGAATAGATCACTCGTGTGTAATGACCTATAGAATAGATCACTCTGTGTGTAATGATCTATAGAATAGATCACTCTGTGGTAATGCTCTTAGAATAGTTCACTCTGTGTGTAATGCTATAGAATAGATCACTCTGTGTGTAATGACTCTATAGAATAGATCACTCTGTGTAAGACTTATAGAATAGATCACTCTGTGTGTAATGACTCTATAGAATAGATCACTCTGTGTAATGTCTCTATAGAATAGATCACTCTGTGTAATGTTTAGAATAGTCACTCTGTTATCTCTATAGATAGATCACTCTGTGTAATGATCTATAGAATAGATCACTCTGTGTGTAATGCTTATAGAATAGATCACTCTGTGTAATGCTATAGAATAGATCATCTGTGTGTAATGACTCTATAGAATAGATCACTCTGTGTGTAATGTCTATAGAATAGATCACTCGTGTAATGACTTAGAATAGATCCTCTGTGTGTAATGACTCTATAGAATGATCACTCTGTGTGTATGACTTAAAGCAATAGTCACTCACTGTGTAATGTCTATAGAATAGATCACTGGTGTAATGACTCTATAGAATAATCACTCTGTTGTTATGTCTCTATGAATTGATCACTCTGTGTAAGTTCTATAGAATAGATCACTCTGTGTGTAATGATCTATAGAATAGATCACTCTGTGTGTATGTCTATAGAATAGATCATCTGTGTGTAATGACTCTATAGAATAGTACTCTGTGTAATGCTCTATAGAATAGTCACTCTGTGTGTAATGACTCTATAGATAGATCACTCTGTGTAATGTCTCTATAGAATAGATCACTCTGTGTGTAATGACTCTATAGAATAATCACTGTGTGAATGACTCTATAGAATAGATCACTCTGTGTGTAATGTCTATAGAAAGATCACTCTGTGTGTAATGACTCTATAGAATAGATCACTCTGTGTGTAATGCTCTATAGAATGATCACTCTGTGTAATGATCTATAGAATAGATCATCTGTGTGTAATGTCTCTATGAATAGATCACTCTGTGTGTAATGACTCTATAATTAGATCACTCTGTGTTAATGACTCTATAGAATAGATCACTCTGTGTGTAATGACTCTATAGAATAGATCACTCTGTGTGTAATGATCTATAGAATAGATCACTCTGTGTGTAATGATCTATAGAATAGATCACTCTGTGTGTAATGTCTCTATAGAATAGATCACTCTGTGTGTAATGTACTCTATAGAATAGATACACTCTGTGTGTAATGTCTATAGAATAGATCACTCTGTGTGTAATGACTCTATAGAATAGATCACTCTGTGTGTAATGTCTATAGAATAGATCACTCTGTGTGTATGACTCTATAGAATAGATCACTCTGTGTGTAATGATTATAGAATAGATCACTCTGTGTGTGTAATGATCTCTATAGAATAGATCACTCTGTGTGTAATGATTAGAATAGATCACTGTGTGTAATGACTATAGAATAGATCACTCTGTGTATGATAAGATGATCACTCTTGTGTAAGTCTAGAGATCACTCTGTGTGTAATGACTCTATAGAATAGATCACTCTGTGTGTAATGACTCTATAGAATAGATCACTCTGTGTGTAATGATCTATAGAATAGATCACTCTGTGTGTAATGATCTATAGAATAGATCACTCTGTGTGTAATGATTATAGAATAGATCACTCGTGTGTAATGATTATAGAATAGATCACTCTGTGTGTAATGATTATAGAATAGATCACTCTGTGTGTAATGACTCTATAGAATAGATCACTCTGTGTAATGACTCTATAGAATAGATCACTCTGTGTGTAATGATTATAGAGATCACTCTTTAGTAAATGTGCACGCTGTATAGCAGATATATATATGTGATGACAGTAATCTATATCAAAGGGCAACATACTATATAACATGCGCATAGATATATGATAACATAGAATTACCTGACAGAATGTCCAGTGGGTCAATACGGAATCCGTTATACGCTGTCTCCGGCTAGAGGGTGACCGGGTCTAAGCTGACCCTAAACTGGGGTCCTAACTAATCCCTCAACCTGGAGGTACTGTTAAAGGTACAGAGGTCCAGGCCACCAGCGTAAACCCTGTCTCCTATCAATCCCTGCCAACTGTAATCTAGTCCTAAGAAGGACCCTGATTACCACCAAAGGGAATGAACAGGTAACGGTTAATGAACAGAAAGACATACAAGAAAGACAAGAAATAAAGTAAATAAAGTCTTACATACAACACTCACACACAGTAGGAACACCTAAGGTCTCAGAGATAAACTATAAGCTATAAGAGTAAAAACAACTAAGGACTCTTAGCTTAAGTATTCTCAGAACCGATCCAGTCTGCTAAACTACATGAATGCTTTCACCGGCATCTAACAACAGACTGGCAGGAATATAAAGGAATCTAATTAGAACATAATCAAAGCAGCCGGGCGAGGCTGAACCTAGTCTTAGCAAAGAGCTAGGTAAAATTAACTCCTCATTACCAAACACAAAGAAACAGCAACTCAGCTGTGAGAAGTCAGATGTGCAATCGCGACGATCCTCGTGGCGATGCACCCATGACAGTACCCCCCCCTCTACGAGGGGCCTCCGGACCCTCATGGCCAGGTCTGTCCCGGGTGAGTTGTGTGAAAGGTCCGAACCAATCGATCTGCGTTAACATCAGACGCAGGGACCCAGTCCTCTCCACAGGACCATACCCCTCCAATGACCAAGTACTGAAGATCGCACTGAACGTGAGTCAATGATTTTCGACCATGAAATTCCACTTATCATGACCACCACTGAAGGAGGAGTAGAGGTGACGGTATGACTGGTGCCACATACTTTTTAAGTAATGACTTGTGAAACACATTATGAATTTTAAACGTAGGAGGGAGGTCCAGACGAAATGCCACAGGATTAATTATGGAACTGATCCTGTACGGCCCGATGAATCTGGGACCCAACCTCCAGGAGGAAACTTTAAGTTTTATATTCCTGGTAGACAACCACACCAGATCGTTCACCTCAGATCTAGACCAGAAACTCTCCCCTATCAGCCATCCGTTTGTAACGGTTCCCGTAACCTTCAGTCTTAAGCGATCTGGAACTATCAGTCTCCCTGGAAGTCCCACAGGGGCGTCCCCCTGAGCCCCCAATACCTCCCCCTCAAGCTCAGAGCATACAGCTGACACTACAACTCCCTCCTGAGGAATAGGAACCGGATCATCCGTCCTTCCCGGCCCCTGGGAAAGTACGAGATAAGGCATCAGGAAGCAACTTTATTGAGCAGTCATATGCGCGATGAGGAGGTAACTCTTTACACCCCTCCTCTGAGAACATCTCCCCAAAGTCCTCCAGAAAAGGAGACAAAGTCCTAGGCACAACCGCACCGATGACCGTGCTCATGCAGTTATTCCTGCAAAATTCACCCCACTGGCTTATCTTTCTGGATTGCCAATCAATCACTGGGTTATGTTTAGCCAACCAAGGAAGTCCCAACACAATAGGAGTAGGTAGACCCTCCAACACATAACAAGACAATTGCTCTTTATGTATTGCCCCTACTCGAAGATCTATGTTATGAACAGCTTGTACCAAGCTACCTTGACCAAGAGGTCTAGAATCAATAGAGACTATAGGGACCGGTTTGGCCAATACACTCAGTTGCATACCATGCACCTGGGCAAACCGAGCGTCCACCAATTAGCCCCGGACCCACTATCAAGAAAAACAGAAATCCTCTCAGTTCTAGTCCCAATCACCACCTCCGCAGGCACGAGAAACTGAGAGGGATTTGGGGACGAAATACACACTCCCAGGTTAACTCCTTGCTTCAAAGAGGCCGGATGGACACCCCCCAACAAATGTCCCTCTCTCCCGCAAAAGAAACACCTTCTAGTCTTGCGGGCACCGCGATTCCCTCCTACAAAATGATGTCCCTCCCAACTGCATGGGTTCCTCAGAACAGACCAGGGGAACCTCAGTATAAGGGACTTTAGTAGTAGGTGGAGTCATCACGGGAGGCGGAGTTACCTCGCGTCTTCCCCGAATTCGTCTATCAATGCGAATAGCGAGGGCCATAGCAGCCTCCAGTGATGGAGGAGAAATCATACTGAGCCAACACATCTTTTAATTTGTCAGACAACCCTTGACAAAACTGGCTCCTAAGAGCTGGGTCATTCCACTGAGTATCTGTTGCCCATCTACGGAACTCAGAAGAATATTCCTCCGCTGGACGATTTCCTTGCCGTATTTTACGTAACTTGTTTCAGCAAGGGAGACTCGATCCGGATCATCATATACCAGACCCAGGGCAGTAAAAAATCGATCCACTGACTGGAGATCTGGGGAGCCTGGAGGAATAGAGAACGCCCAAGATTGAGGTCCCCTTGTAAGAGCGAGATAACAATTCCCACCCTCTGCTCTTCACTCCCAGATGACCGAGGCCGCAGCCGAAAGTACAATTTACATGCCTCCCGGAAAGTAAAAAATTTGTCCCGCCCACCAGTGAACCTGTCCGGGAGAGCAACCTTAGGTTCAGATCTGGTTTGCTCCGGGGGGACAAAACCTTGGACTTAATGTCTGCAAACTCCATGGACAACCCCTGCAACTGCCGGGCCAGCTGGGCTACTGGATCCATGACAGCTGGGGAGAATCTTTAGTATGGCCGGTGAAAATGTCACGCTGTATAGCAGATATATATATATGTGATGTCAGTAATCTATATCAAAAGGGCAACATACTATATAACATGCGCATAGATATATGATAACATAGAATTACCTGACAGAATGTCCAGTGGGTCAATACGGAATCCGTTATACGCTGTCTCCGGCTAGAGGGTGACCGGGGTCTAAGCTGACCCTAAACTGGGGTCCTAACTAATCCCTCAACCTGGAGGTACTGTTAAAGGTACAGAGGTCCAGGCCACCAGCGTAAACCCTGTCTCCTATCAATCCCTGCCAACTGTAATCTAGTCCTAAGAAGGACCCTGATTACCACCAAAGGGAATGAACAGGTAACGGTTAATGAACAGAAAGACATACAAGAAAGACAAGAAATAAAGTAAATAAAGTCTTACATACAACACTCACACACAGTAGGAACACCTAAGGTCTCAGAGATAAACTATAAGCTATAAGAGTAAAAACAACTAAGGAGCTCTTAGCTTAAGTATTCTCAGAACCGATCCAGTCTGCTAACTACATGAATGCTTTCACCGGCATCTAACAACAGACTGGCAGGTATAATGAAGGAACTAATTAGAACATAATCAAAGCAGCCGGGCGAGGCTGGACCTAGTCTTAGCAAAGAGCTAGGTAAAATTAACTCCTCATTACCAAACACAAAGAAACAGCAACTCAGCTGTGAGAAGTCAGATGTGTAATCGCGACGATCCTCGTGGCGATACACCCATGACAATAGATCACTCTGTGTGTAATGATTATAGAATAGATCACTCTGTGTGTAATGTCTCTATAGAATAGATCACTCTGTGTGTAATGACTCTATAGAATAGATCACTCTGTGTGTAATGACTCTATAGAATAGATCACCTGTGTGTAATGACTCTATAGAATAGATCACCTGTGTGTAATGTCTCTATAGAATAGATCACTCTGTGTGTAATGACTCTATAGAATAGATCACTCTGTGTGTAATGACTCTATAGAATAGATCACCTGTGTGTAATGTCTCTATAGAATAGATCACTCTGTGTGTAATGACTCTATAGAATAGATCACTCTGTGTGTAATGACTCTATAGAATAGATCACTCTGTGTGTAATGATCTATAGAATAGATCACTCTGTGTGTAATGACTCTATAGAATAGATCACTCTGTGTGTAATGACTCTATAGAATAGATCACTCTGTGTGTAATGACTCTATAGAATAGACACTCTGTGTGTAATAGATTCACTTTGTAATACTCTGTATAGATGCTCTTGTGTAATCTCTATGAATAGATCACTTTGTAGACATAGATAATCTGTGTGTAATGACTCTATAGAATAGATCACTCTGGTGTAATGTCCTATAGAATAGATCACTCTGTGTATGTCTATAGATGATCATCTGTTGTAATGTCTTAGATAGATCACTCTGTGTGTAATGACTCTATAGAATAGATCACTCTGTGTGTAATGACTCTATAGAATAGATCACTTGTGTGTAATGACCTATAGAATAGATCACTCTGTGTGTAATGCTCTATAGAATAGATCACTCTGTGTGTAATGCTCTATAGAATAGATCACTGTGTAATGACCTATAGAATAGATCACTTGTGTGTAATGTCATATAAAATCACTCTGTGTAATGCTCTATAGAATAGATCACTGTGTGTAATGCTCTATTAAATAGATCACTCTGTGTGTAAGTATAGAATAGATCATCTGTGTGTAATGACTCTATAGAATAGATCACTTGTGTATGATTATAGTTAGAACTCTGTGACTGTGTGAATCTATAGAATAGATCACTCTGTGTTAATTAGAATAGATCACTATGTAGATGTATATATAGATATGTGTGTAATGATCTATAGATAGATCACTGTGTAATGTCTATGATATAGATCACTCTGTGTGTAATGACTCTATAGAATAGATCACTCTGTGATGTAAATAGATCTCTTGTTGTAATGCTCTATGATAGATCTCTGTGTGTAATGACTCATGTAGATCACTCTAGTGTAGACTGATATAGACTGTGTGTAATGTTCATATAGAATAGATCACTCTGTTGTAATGACTCTATAGAATAGATCACTGTGTAATGACTTATAGAATAGATCACTCTGTGTGTAATGACTCTATAGAATAGATCACTCTGTGTGTAATGACTCTATAGAATGATCACTCTGTGTGTAATGACTCTATAGAATAGATCACTCTGTGTGTAATGACTCTATAGAATAGATCACTCTGTGTGTAATGACTCTATAGAATAGATCACTCTGTGTGTAATGTCTCTATAGAATAGATCACTGTGTGTAATGACTCTATAGAATAGATCACTCTGTGTGTAATGACTCTATAGAATAGATCACTCTGTGTGTAATGTCTCTATAGAATAGATCACTCTGTGTAATGACTATAGAATAGATCACTCTGTGTGTAATGACTCTATAGAATAGATCGCTCTGTGTGTAATGACTCTACAGAATAGATCACTCTGTGTGTAATGACTATATAGAATAGATCACTCTGTGTGTAATGTCTCTATGAATAGAATCACTCTGTGTGTAATGACAATTATAGAATAGATCACTGTGTGTAATGACTCTATAGAATAGATCACTGTGTGTAATGACTCTATAGAATAGATCACTGTGTGTAATGACTCATAGAATAGATCACTCTGTGTGTAATGACTCTATAGAATAGATCACTCTGTGTGTAATGACTCTATAGAATAGATCACTCTGTGTAATGTCTCTATTAGAATAGATCACTCTGTGTGTAATGACTCTATAGAATAGATCACTGTGTTAATGTCTCTATAGAATAGATCACTCTGTGTGTAATGACTCTATAGAATAGATCACTCTGTGTGTAATGACCATAGAATAGATCACTGTGTAATATCTCTATAGAATAGATCACTCTGTGTGTAATGTCTCTATAGAATAGATCACTCTGTGTGTAATGACTATAGAATAGATCACTCTGTGTGTAATGACTATAGAATAGATTACTCTGGTGTAATGACTCTATAGAATAGATCACTCTGTGTGTAATGACTATAGAATAGATCACTCTGTGTGTAATGTCTCTATAGAATAGATCACTCTGTGTGTAATGACTCTATAGAATAGATCACTCTGTGTGTAATGACTATAGAATAGATCACTGTGTGTAATGACTCTATAGAATAGATCACGTGTGTAATGTCTCTATAGAATAGATCACTGTGTTATGACTCTATAGAATAGATCACTCTGTGTGTAATGACTCTATAGAATAGATCACTCTGTGTGTAATGACTCTATAGAATAGATCACTCTGTGTCTAATGACTCTATAGAATAGATCACTCTGTGTAATGACTCTATAGAATAGATCACTCTGTGTGTAATGACTCTATAGAATAGATCACTGTGTGTAATGACTCTATAGAATAGATCACTCTGTGTGTAATGACTCTATATAATAGATCACTCTGTGTGTAATGACTCTATAGAATAGATCACTGTGTGTAATGACTCTATAGAATAGATCACTCTGTGTGTAATGACTCTATAGAATAGATCACTCTGTGTAATGGCTCTATAGAATAGATCACTCTGTGTCACGCTGTATAGCAGATATATATATGTGATGACAATAATCTATATCAAAAGGGCAACATACTATATAACATGCGCATAGCTATATGATAACATAGAATTACCTGACAGAAAGTCCAGTGGGTCAAAACGGAATCCGTTATACGCTGTCTCGGCTAGAGGGTGACCGGGGTCTAAGCTGACCCTAACTGGGGTCCTAACTAATCCCTCAACCTGGAGGTACTGTTAAAGGTACAGAGGTCCAGGCCACCAGCGTAAACCCTGTCTCCTATCAATCCCTGCCAACTGTATTCTAGTCCTAAGAAGGACCCTGAATACCACCAAAGGGAATGAACAGGTAACGGTTAATGAACAGAAAGACATACAAGAAAGATAAGAAATAAAGTAAATAAAGTCTTACATACAACACTCACACACAGTAGGAACACCTAAGGTCTCAGAGATTTAACTATAAGCTATAAGAGTAAAAACACCTAATGAACTCTTAGCTTAAATATTCTCAGAACCGATCCAGTCTGCTGAACTACATGAATGCTTTCACCGGCGTCTAACACCCAGACTGGCAGAAATATAAAGGAAACTAATTAGAACATAATCAAAAGCAGCCGGGCGAGGCTGCACCTAGCCTTAGCAAAGAGCTAGGAAAAATTAACTCTCACATCACCAAAAAACAAAGAAACAGAAGCTCAGCTGTGAGAAGTCAGAATGTGCAATCGCGACGATCTTCGTGGCGATGCACCCATGACAGTACCCCCCTTCTACGAGGGGCCTCCGGACCTCATGACCAGGTCTGTCCGGGTGAGTTGTGTGAAAGGTCCGTCCACGTTATCATTGACCACCACTGAAGGAGGTAGAGGTGACGGTATGACTGGTGCCACATACTTTTTAAGTAATGACTTGTGAAACACATTATGAATTTTAAACGTAGGAGGGAGGTCCAGACGAAATGCCACAGGATTAATTATGGAGCTGATCCTGTACGGCCCGATGAATCTGGGACCCAACCTCCAGGAGGAAACTTTAAGTTTAATATTCCTGGTAGACAACCACACCAGATCATTCACCTTCAGATCTCGACCAGAAACTCTCCCCCTATCAGCCATCCGTTTGTAACGGTTCTCCGTAACCTTCAGTCTTAACTGATCTGGAACTATCAGTCTCCCTGGAAGTCCCACAGGGGCGTCCCCCTGAGCCCCCAATACCTCCCCTCAAGCTCAGAGCATACAGCTGACACTACAACTCCCTCCTGAGGAATAGGAACCGGATCATCCATCCTCCCGGTCCCTGGGAAAGTACGAGATAAGGCATCAGGAAGCAACTTTATTGAGCAGTCATATGCGCGATGAGGAGGTAACTCTTTACACCCCTCCTCTGAGAACATCTCCCAAAGTCCCACAGAAAAGGAGGCAAAGTCCTAGGTACAACCGTACCGATGACCGTGCTCATGCAGTTATTCTTGCAAAATTCACCCCACTGGCTAATCTTTCGGATTGCCAATCAATCACTGGGTTATGTTTAGCCAACCAAGGAAGTCCCAACACAATAGGAGTAGGTAGACCCTCCAACACATAACAAGACAATTGCTCTTTATGTATTGCCCCTACTCGAAGATCTATGTTATGAACAGCTTGAACCAAGCTACCTTGACCAAGAGGTCTAGAATCAATAGAGAGTATAGGGACCGGTTTGGCCAATACACTCAGTTGCATACCATGCACCTGGGCAAACCGAGCGTCCACAAGATTAGCCCCGGACCCACTATCAAGAAAAACAGAAATCCTCTCAGTTCTAGTACCAATCACCACCTCCGCAGGCACGATAAACTGAGAGGGATTTGGGGACGAAATACAGACTCCCAGGTTAACTCCTTGGGTCAAAGAGGTCCGGGATGGACAACCCCCAACAAATGTCCCTCTCTCCCGCAAAAGAAACACCTTCTAGTCTTGCGGCGCACCGCCGATTCCCTCCTACAAAATGATGTCCCTCCCAACTGCATGGGTTCCTCAGAACAGACCAGGGGAACCTCAGTATAAGGGACTTTAGTAGTAGGTGGAGTCATCATGGGGGGCGGAGTTACCTCGCGTCTTCCCCGAAGTCGTCTATCAATGCGAATAGCGAGGGCCATAGCAGCCTCCAGTGATGGAGGAGAATCATACTGAGCCAACACATCTTTTAATTTGTCAGACAACCCTTGACAAAACTGGCTCCTAAGAGCTGGGTCATTCCACTGAGTATCTGTTGCCCATCTACGGAACTCAGAAGAATATTCCTCCGCTGGACGATTTCCTTGCCGTATTTTACGTAACTTTGTTTCAGCAAGGGAAACTCGATCCGGATCATCATATACCAGACCCAGGGCAGTAAAAAATCGATCCACTGACTGGAGATCTGGGGAGCCTGGAGGAATAGAGAACGCCCAAGATTGAGGGTCCCCTTGTAAGAGCGAGATAACAATTCCACCCTCTGCTCTTCACTCCCAGATGACCGAGGCCGCAGCCGAAAGTACAATTTACATGCCTCCCGGAAAGTAAAAAATTTGTCCCGCCCACCAGTGAACCTGTCCGGGAGAGCAACCTTAGGTTCAGATCTGGTTGCTCTGGGAGGGACAAAACCTTGGACTTAATGTCTGCAAATTCCATGGACAACCCCTGCAACTGTCGGGCCAGCTGGGCTACTGGATCCATGACAGCTGGGGAGAATCTTTAGTTTGGGCCGGTGAAAATGTCACGCTGTATAGCAGATATATATATGTGATGACAATAATCTATATCAAAAGGGCAACATACTATATAACATGCGCATAGATATATGATAACATAGAATTACCTGACAGAAAGTCCAGTGGGTCAAAACGGAATCCGTTATACGCTGTCTCCGGCTAGAGGGTGACCGGGGTCTAAGCTGACCCTAAACTGGGGTCCTAACTAATCCCTCAACCTGGAGGTACTGTTAAAGGTACAGAGGTCCAGGCCACCAGCGTAAACCCTGTCTCCTATCAATCCCTGCCAACTGTATTCTAGTCCTAAGAAGGACCCTGAATACCACCAAAGGGAATGACCGGTAACGGTTAATGAACAGAAAGACATACAAGAAAGATAAGAAATAAAGTAAATAAAGTCTTACATACAACACTCACACACAGTAGGAACACCTAAGGTCTCAGAGATTTAACTATAAGCTATAAGAGTAAAAACACTAATGAACTCTTAGCTTAAATATTCTCAGAACCGATCCAGTCTGCTGAACTACATGAATGCTTTCACCGGCGTCTAACACCCAGACTGGCAGAAATATAAGGAAACTAATTAGAACATAATCAAAAGCAGCCGGGCGAGGCTGCACCTAGCCTTAGCAAAGAGCTAGGAAAAATTAACTCTCACATTCACCAAAAAACAAAGAAACAGAAGCTCAGCTGTGAGAAGTCAGAATGTGCAATCGCGACGATCTTCGTGGCGATGCACCCATGACACTCTGTGTGTAATGTCTCTATAGAATAGATCACTCTGTGTGTAATGTCTCTATAGAATAGATCACTCTGTGTGTAATGACTCTATAGAATAGATCACTGTGTGTAATGTATCTATAGAATAGATCACTCTGTGTTTAATGACTCTATAGAATAGATCACTGTGTGTAATGATCTATAGAATAGATCACTCTGTGTGTAATGACTCTATAGAATAGATCACTCTGTGTGTAATGACTCTATAGAATAGATCACTCTGTGTGTAATGACTCTATAGAATAGATCACTCTGTGTGTAATGACTCTATAGAATAGATCACTCTGTGTGTAATGACTCTATAGAATAGATCACTCCTGTAATGCTTGAAGATCACTGTGTATGTCTCTATAGAATAGATCACTCTTGTGTAATGTACTCTATAGAATAGATCACTGTGTGTAATGTCTCTATAGAATAGATCACTCTGTGTGTAATGCTCTATAGAATAGATCACTCTGTGTGTAATGCTCTATAGAATAGATCACTCTGTGTGTAATGACTCTATAGAATAGATCACTCTGTGTGTAATGACTCTATAGAATAGATCACTCTGTGTGTAATGACTCTATAGAATAGATCACTCTGTGTGTAATGACTCTATAGAATAGATCACTCTGTGTGTAATGACTCTATAGAATAGATCACTCTGGTGTAATGACTCTATAGAATAGATCACTGTGTGTAATGTCTCTATAGAATAGATCACTTGTGTAATGCTCTATAGAATAGATCACTGTGTGTAATGTCTCTATAGAATAGATCACTCTTGTGTAATGACTCTATAGAATAGATCACTCTGTGTGTAATGACTCTATAGAATAGATCACTCTGTGTGTAATGACTCTATAGAATAGATCACTCTGTGTGTAATGACTCTATAGAATAGATCACTCTGTGTGTAATGACTCTATAGAATAGATCACTCTGTGTGTAATGACTCTATAGAATAGATCACTCTGTGTGTAATGACTCTATAGAATAGATCACTCTGTGTGTAATGACTCTATAGAATAGATCACTCTGTGTAATGACTCTATAGAATAGATCACTCTGTGTGTAATGACTCTATAGAATAGATCACTGTGTGTAATGACTCTATAGAATAGATCACTCTGTGTGTAATGACTCTATAAATAGATCACTCTGTGTGTAATGACTCTATAGAATAGATCACTGTGTGTAATGACTCTATAGAATAGATCACTCTGTGTGTAATGACTCTATAGAATAGATCACTCTGTGTTAATGGACTCTATAGAATAGATCACTCTGTGTGTAATGTCTCTATAGAATAGATCACTGTGTGTAATGTCTCTATAGAATAGATCACTCTGTGTGTAATGACTCTATAGAATAGATCACTGTGTGTAATGTCTCTATAGAATAGATCACTCTGTGTTAATGACTCTATAGAATAGATCACTGTGTGTAATGACTCTATAGAATAGATCACTCTGTGTGTAATGACTCTATAGAATAGATCACCTGTGTGTAATGACTCTATAGAATAGATCACTCTGTGTGTAATGACTCTATAGAATAGATCACTCTG
>JARQOD010000009.1:71281826-71323554 GCA_033576555.1 Oophaga sylvatica
CTAAGTCCTAACTCTAAGCCTAAACCCAACACTGAGTCTAGTCCCAACACTAACCTCAGCCACACTGAATTTTGGCCCCAACACTGTCCATAGTACCAGCTCTAACCAGAGCCCCAACCTCCAGCCCAAATCCCAAACCTACATCCAGCCCTAATCTTAATCCGTCTTCACACTGAGCTCCAGCCCTAACCTCAGCCAAAGTCCTTCAACTAAGCCAACTTTTCCCCGTAGTTGATCTCTCTTCAGAAGGTGAACATCATCCTCGGTGCCACTATTAATTGTAACCTCAATCTTGTGTTCCCAGACTCCCCGGTGACACGTGCGCTCCTTATGTAATAGAATGAAGCAACTAAAACAATAAATCTCATTTACACAACAGTAAAAATATTTACAGACTTCATCTCTGCGAGGAAAATCGTGACTCCTCGCCCAGCTAGACGACTACACAATGCCAGAAACGGAATCTGGGTCCAATTTTACTGGTATGTAAGTCTGACTGCGAACGCCGGGTCTGCAACATGTGAAATGTCACAGAAAATATTGGTCTATTAAGACTTCTGGGCCAACGCCTTTATCTGTTTCCACTCTCCAGAAAACTGAAACCTGCACTCATATGGCCGGAATATTTGTAATATTGTGTCCTCACTGATGGAAAAATACATCTGGAGTATGAACCAATAAATCTGCCAAATCTCTGTACCCAAACCTCAGCTTGTCAGACTGATTTGGCTCTTCTACATCACTACTACCGAATGTCGGAATGTCGCACTTCTCTCCTGAACTACCTGCTACTCTGCTACATCTCCACTACCGAATGTCGCACTATTCTGAGTCCTGAACTACCTGCTACTCTGCTACATCTCCACTACCGAATGTCGCACTATTCTGAGTCCTTAACTACCTGCTTCTCTGCTACATCTCCACTACCGAATGTCGCACTTCTCTACTGAACTACCTGCTACTCTGCTACATCTCCACTACCGAATGTCGTACTTCTCTCCTGAACTACCTGCTGCTCTGCTACATCTCCACTACCGAATGTCGCACTTCTCTCCTGAACTACCTGCTGCTCTGCTACATCTCCACTACCGAATGTCGCACTTCTCTCCTGAACTACCTGCTACTCTGCTACATCTCCACTACCGAATGTCGTACTTCTCTCCTGAACTACCTGCTACTCTGCTACATCTCCACTACCGAATGTCGCACTATTCTGAGTCCTGAACTACCTGCTTCTCTGCTACATCTCCACTACCGAATGTCGCACTTCTCTCCTGAACTACCTACTACTCTGCTACATCTCCACTACCGAATGTCGTACTTCTCTCCTGAACTACCTGCTTCTCTGCTACATCT
The DNA here is from genome assembly GCA_033576555.1 of Oophaga sylvatica. NCBI lineage: Eukaryota > Metazoa > Chordata > Amphibia > Anura > Dendrobatidae > Oophaga > Oophaga sylvatica. Next base: position 71,283,183 of record JARQOD010000009.1, read on the forward strand.
CCACTACCGAATGTCATACTTCTCTCCTGAACTACCTGCTACTCTGCTACATCTCCACTACCTAATGTCGTACTTCTCTCCTTAACTACCTGCTACTCTGCTACATCTCCACTACCGAATGTCGCACTTCTCTCCTGAAGTACCTGCTACTCTGCTACATCTCCACTACCGAATGTCGCACTTCTCTCCTGAACTACCTGCTACTCTGCTACATCTCCACTACCGAATGTCGCACTATTCTGAGTCCTGAACTACCTGCTTCTCTGCTACATCTCCACTACCGAATGTCGTACTTCTTTCCTGAACTACCTGTACTCTGCTACATCTCCACTACCGAATGTCGCACTTCTCTCCTGATCTACCTGCTACTCTGCTACATCTCCACTACCGAATGTCGCACTTCTCTCCTGAACTACATGCTACTCTACTACATCTCCACTACCGAATGTCGCACTTCTCTCCTGAACTACCTGTACTCTGCTACATCTCCACTACCGAATGTCGCACTTCTCTCCTGAACTACATGCTACTCTACTACATCTCCACTACTGAATGTCGCACTTCTCTCCTGAACTACCTGCTACTCTGCTACATCTCCACTACCGAATGTCGCACTTCTCTCCTAAACTACCTGCTACTCTGCTACATCTCCACTACCGAATGTCGCACTTCTCTCCTGAACTACATGCTACTCTACTACATCTCCACTACCGAATGTCGCACTTCTCTCCTGAACTACCTGCTACTCTGCTACATCTCCACTACCGAATGTCGTACTTCTTTCCTGAACTACCTGTACTCTGCTACATCTCCACTACCGAATGTCGCACTTCTCTCCTGAACTACCTGCTACTCTGCTACATCTCCACTACCGAATGTCGTACTTCTTTCCTGAACTACCTGTACTCTGCTACATCTCCACTACCGAATGTCGCACTTTTCTCCTGAACTACCTGCTACTCTGCTACATCTCCACTACCGAATGTCGTACTTCTTTCCTGAACTACCTGTACTCTGCTACATCTCCACTACCGAATGTCGCACTTTTCTCCTGAACTACCTGCTACTCTGCTACATCTCCACTACCGAATGTCGTACTTCTCTCCTGAACTACCTGCTTCTCTGCTACATCTCCACTACCGAATGTCGCACTTTTCTCCTGAACTACATGCTACTCTACTACATCTCCACTACCGAATGTCGCACTTCTCTCCTGAACTACCTGCTACTCTGCTACATCTCCACTACCGAATGTCGTACTTCTTTCCTGAACTACCTGTACTCTGCTACATCTCCACTACTGAATGTCGCACTTCTCTCTTTGCTCAATACTCATTGTAACAAGCTTTGCTACATTACTATTAATAACCCCAATATTTCTCTCCGTGAACTGACTTTTCCCTTTGAACCTTTCCTTTTTGGGTTGTATTCTCACAATTAGTTTTTGATGCTGCAGATTTTCGCTGTGCAAAAAACGCAGCGTCTTAAAGTTCGAGCAAAGTGGATGATATTTTCAAAAATCTCCTGTCCACTGTGTTTTTTTCATCCATGTAACCTGACCTTGTGGACATTTTTCAAATCTGCAACAAGTTCATTTCTCTTACAAGTACACAGAGATTTACATTGTAACAGAAAGTATTCAGACCCCTTTACATTTTTCACTCTTTGTTTTTGCAGCCATTTGGTAAATTCAGTAAAGTTCATTTTTCCTCATCAATGTGCACTCTGCACCCCATCTTTACTGAAAAAACAGAAATGTAGAAATTTTTGCAAATTTATTAAAAAAAGAAAAACTGAAATTTCACATGGTCATAAGTATTCAGCCCCTTTGCTCAGTATTGAGGAGAAGCACTTTTGAGCTAGTACAGCCATGAGTCTTCTTGGGAATGATGCAACAAGTTTTTCACCCCTGGATTTGGGATCCTCTGCCATTCTTCCTGGCAGATCCTCTCCAGTTCCGTCAGGTTGGATGGTGAACGTTGGTGGACGGCCATTTTCAGGTCTCTCAAGAGATGCTCTATTGGGTTTAGGTCAGGGCTCTGGCTGGGTCAGTCAGGAATGGTCACAGAGTTGTTCTGAAGCCACTCCTTTGTTATTTTAGCTGTGTGCTTAGGGTCATTGTCTTGTTGGAAGGTGAACCTTCGGCCAAGTCTGAGGTCCAGAGCACTCTGGAAGAGGTTTTCATCCAGGGTATCTCTGTACTTGGCCACATTCATGTTTCCTTCAATTGCAACCAGACGTCCTGTCCCTGCATCTGAAAAACACCCCCATAGCATGATGCTGCCACCACCATGTTTCACTGTTGGGATTGTGTTGGGCAGGTGATAAGCAGTGCCTGTTTTTTTCCACACATACCGCTTAGAATTATCACCAAAAAGTTCTATCTTCATCTCATCAGATCAGAGAATCTTATTTCTCATAGTCTGGGAGTCCTTCATGTGTTTTTTTTTTTTAGCAAATTCTATGTGGGTTTTCATATCTCTGGCACTGAGGAGAGGCTTCCGTCGGGGCCACTCTGCCATAAAGGCCCGACTGGTGGAGGCTGCAGTGATAGTTGACTTTGTGGAACTTTCTCCCATCTCCCTACTGCATCTGAGGAGCTCAGCCACAAAGATCTTGGGGTTCTTCTTTACCTCTCTCACCAAGGCTCTTCTCCCACGATTGCTCAGATTGGCTGGACGGCCAGGTCTAGGAAGACTTCTGGTGGTTCCAAACTTCTTACATTTAAGAATTATGGAGGCCACTGTGCTCTTAGGAACCTTGAGTACTGTAGAAATTCTTTCGTAACCTTGGCCAGGTCTGTGCCTTGCCACAATTCTGTCTCTGAGCTCAATGGCCAGTTCCTTTGACCTCATGATTCTCATTTGGTGTGACATGCACTGTGAGCTGTGAGGTCTTATATAGACAGGTGTCGCCTTTACAAATCAAGTCCTATTAGTTTACTTACACACAGCTGGACTCCAATGAAGGAGTAGAAGCATCTCAAGGAGGATCACAAGGAAATGGACAGCATGTGACTTAAATATGAGCGTCTGAGCAAAGGGTCTGAATACTTATGACCATGTGATAATTCAATTTTTCTTTTTTAATAAATTTGCAAAAATTTCTACATTTCTGTTTTTTTTAGTAAAAATGGGGTGCAGAGTGCACATTAATGAGAAAAAATGAACTTTTTGCATTTACAAAATGACTGCAATGAAACAAAGACTGAAAAATGTAAAGGGGTCTGAATACTTTCCGTACCCACTGTATGTCTGGATTTTCTGCATAGAATTTAATTAGATACAGAAAATCCACAAGTAACAAACACATGATAATCTGATGTATTCAATAAGTGCAGAAATGCCGTGGGAACGGAGCCTTGTATGACCATGGTCTATTTCTAGGTTACTTGGCTGCACTGTGGTTGCCACCTTCTTAGTGTCAAGGTCCACCCTCCGTTAGGCTCTGTTCACATGTACAATTTAAGAGACAGGCAAGTGGTAGTCATGCCTGAAACTGATTTTCTAGCTAACTGATGCAAGCATAAGCAGAGAGGCCCCACTGATTATTATAATTCCTGTGTGGTGTTTGGTTTTTAGAACGGAAGACGAATTTCTGCACATTTAAACTTTGTGTTCTGAAATGGTGAGTAAACCAACGTGTGGGCATGAACTCCATTTGTCTGTTTGTAAAAATTGAACCGACAAACGGACATGTGAGCAGAGCCTCAGATACTATGCAAAGGATCAGAAACCGGAGACACCTAAATCTGAGGCCAACTCAGTGTCTCACCCCAACAGTCATTGGAAATGGGTGGGGGCCATTACAGGTGAAGTTGTGCCTGCCGGCTGGTTCCATTACAGGTGAAGTTGTGCCTGCCGGCTGGTTCCATTACAGGTGAAGTTGTGCCTGCCGGCTGGTTCCATTACAGGTGAAGTTGTGCCCGCCGGCTGGTTCCATTACAGTGAAGTTGTGCCTGCCGGCTGGTTCCATTACAGGTGAAGTTGTGCCTGCCGGCTGGTTCCATTACAGGTGAAGTTGTGCCCGCCGGCTGGTTCCATTACAGGTGAAGTTGTGCCCGCCGGCTGGTTCTATTACAGGTGAAGTTGTGCCCGCCGGCTGGTTCCATTACAGGTGAAGTTGTGCCTGCCGGCTGGTTCCATTACAGGTGAAGTTGTGCCCGCCGGCTGGTTCTATTACAGGTGAAGTTGTGCCCGCCGGCTGGTTCCATTACAGGTGAAGTTGTGCCCGCCGGCTGGTTCCATTACAGGTGAAGTTATGCTCACTGCCTGGTTCCGTTACAGGTGAAGTTGTGCCCGCCAGCTGGTTCCATTATAGGTGAAGTTGTGCCTGCCAGCTGGTTCCATTACAGGTGAAGTTGTGCCCGCCGGCTGGTTCCATTATAGGTGAAGTTGTGCCCGCCGGCTGGTTCCATTACAGGTGAAGTTGTGCTCACCGGCTGGTTCCATTATAGGTGAAGTTATGCTCACTGGCTGGTTCCATTACAGGTGAAGTTGTGCCCGCCGGCTGTTCCATTACAGGTGAAGTTGTGCTCACCGGCTGGTTCCATTATAGGTGAAGTTGTGCGCACTGGCTGGTTCCATTACAGGTGAAGTTGTGCTCACCGGCTGGTTCCATTACAGGTGAAGTTGTGCCCACCGGCTGGTTCCATTATAGGTGAAGTTATGCTCACTGGCTGATTCCATTACATGTGAAGTTGTGCTCACTGACTGGTTCCATTATAGGTGAAGTTATGCTCACTGGCTGGTTCCATTACATATGAAGTTGTGCTCACTGGCTGATCCCATTACAGGTGAAGTTGTGCCCACCGGCTGGTTCCATTATAGGTGAAGTTATGCTCACTGGCTGATTCCATTACATGTGAAGTTGTGCCCACCGGCTGGTTCCATTATAGGTGAAGTTGTGCTCACAGGCTGGTTCCATTATAGGTGAAGTTGTGCCCGCCGGCTGGTTCCATTACAGGTGAAGTTGTGCCCACCGGCTGGTTCCATTATAGGTGAAGTTATGCTCACCGGCTGATTCCATTACATGTGAAGTTGTGCTCACTGGCTGGTTCCATTATAGGTGAAGTTGTGCCCACCGGCTGGTTCCATTATAGGTGAAGTTGTGCTCACAGGCTGGTTCCATTATAGGTGAAGTTGTGCCCACCGGCTGGTTCCATTACAGGTGAAGTTGTGCTCGCCGGCTGGTTCCATTACAGATGAAGTTGTGCTCACTGGCTGGTTCCATTGTAGGTGAAGTTGTGCCCGCCGGCTGGTTCCATTATAAGTGTAGTTGTGCTCACCGGCTGGTTCCACTATAGGTGAAGTTGTGCTCACCAGCTGGTTCCATTACAGGTGAAGTTGTGCTCACCGGCTGGTTCCATTACAGGTGAAGTTGTGCTCACTGGCTGGTTCCATTATAGGTGAAGTTGTGCTCACCGGCTGGTTCCATTATAGGTGAAGTTGTGCTCACCGGCTGGTTTCACTATAGGTGAAGTTGTAGCCACCGGCTGGTTCCATTATAGGTGAAGTTATGTTCACCGGCTGGTTCCATTACAGGTGAAGTTGTGCTCACCGGCTGGTTCCATTACAGGTGAAGTTGTGCTCACTGGCTGGTTCCATTATAGGTGAAGTTGTGCTCACCGGCTGGTTCCATTATAGGTGAAGTTGTGCTCACCGGCTGGTTTCACTATAGGTGAAGTTGTGACCACCGGCTGGTTCCATTATGCGAGCTATGGGAAGCTGGAGGAGGACCGGCACAGGGAGGGGTATCTGAGTACGAGCTATGGGAAGCTGGAGGAGGATCGGCACAGCGGAGGGGTATCTGAGTACGAGCTATGGGAAACTGGAGGAGAACCGGCACAGCGGAGGGGTATCTGAGTACGAGCTATGGGAAGCTGGAGGAGGACCGGCACAGCGAAGGGGTATCTGAGTACGAGCCATGGGAAACTGGAGGAGGACCGGCACAGCGGAGGGGTATCTGAGTATGAGCTATGGGAAGCCGGAGGAGGACCGGCACAGCGGAGGGGTATCTGAGTACGAGCTATGGGAAGCCGGAGGAGGACCGGCACAGCGGAGGAGGTATCTGAGTACGAACTATGGGAAGTCAGAGGAGGACTGGCACAGCGGAGGGGTATCCAAGTACGAGCTATGGGAAGCCGGAGGAGGACCGGCACAGCGGAGGGGTATCTGAGTACGAGCTATGGGAAGCCGGAGGAGGACCGGCACAGCGGAGGGGTATCTGAGTACGAACTATGGGAAGTCAGAGGAGGACTGGCACAGCGGAGGGGTATCTGAGTACGAGCTATGGAAAGCTGGAGGAGGAACGGCACAGTGGAGGGGTATCTGAGTATGACCTATTATGGGTTTTTAACCACTTCATGGCCTAGCTGGTTATTATTTTGGGGGTCAGGAGACTTCAGAGAACAATATGTTGCTTTTTAATGTCAATTGGGGCTTGAGTCAATTTGATACAATTTGAAGTTCCCAGCTGAATTTGATCAAATCTGCCGATATTGAATTTTGTCAGAATTACTCATCTCTAGAGAAAACCATAAAAGGACTTTAACTAAAGACTATACTAAAAAAAAGCTTAAAAACATACATGAGCTAACATAATAATCACAATCATAGCAAGCCTCTGCTCAATTACTGAATAATTTCCTTGGCCTAATCACATTTCCTGCAATTCCGTTCTGGTATCACGCAAGTTCACAGGGAATTAAAGACCCTTATTTCCTTTGAATCCCACTAATTTTCTGACAGCGTTGCGTCATCCGGCCGCTCGCCGCTCGCTTTGTTCTGACGAAGCTCTATGTAAACACATGTATCTGCAGATAGACCGCTGCCTATTTACAGCCGGAGACGCGGTGTGTTTGGAGGGAGCGCGGCGCGCTATTTCCCCGTCTACGTGAGACTCGTCTCTTACTGTTCGGGATGCGGAGCGGTGGCGCGCACAGCGACTTAGATGAATTATCTCTCGTCAGCAGCTGGCATTTAACAAACACACTGAATGTTTTAATCAAGTGACTTTTACTGAGAGCGATTTTCTATGTCAGTAACATTGTGTAAAAGGGCTTGTAAAAGTTACAATATTCAGCAGCACAAGTCCTGGAAACCCGGAGACGTGATTATCTGTGCCGGAGCCGTCAGATGCCGCGTGCAATGCTTGTTGTAAGTGACGCGCACCACATTGGTGGTACCAAGGCTATGGGGTACTCGGAACCGAGCCCATGGAAGTCTATGGGGAATGTCACTGGCAGCAGAGCTCGGTCCGTGGCCCTGGCGGTCATGCAATGGGGGAATATTTACAGGGGATTGTAGTTATAGTAGTTCGTGACGCCACCTGTGGTTTCTGATCTGATTGACCAGCGCTGCAGGGTAGATCTCTGAGGGGATGTTATGGCAGCTAGGTGTTAAGTCCCCCACAGGTGGGACTGGTCCCTCAAAGTCTATGGTGATGATGCAGGGTGCAGATAAGAATTCAGTCACACACAATGCAGTCTCTTTCCATACCTTTACTTGTAGGTGTTGCAGGTATGTCCCGGGAAGCTGGTCAGGTTGGAGAATGCACATTCAGGGAATTGTTGAGCAAGTTAGAGGCCTCCTTTCTCCTTAAAGTGTATGTGAGTACAAACTTGCATAAAGTCAAGTGCAACTCTTTCAATAGCAATAACTGCGCCCGGCCAACATTGTGGTGGAGTCTTCTATGTCTCTGATTATCAGATGTTGAGAGAACTAAGTCCTTACTTTTGTCGTGCACTGACTCAAAGTCCCCGTTCTCCCTGACTCCGGTTACGTATCAGCGCTTAGGGCTACCTTCTGCGACTTGAAGTCCAGCAAGGCCTCCGGTGTTTCTTATTACTAGACGTGAAGTACTAGCAATGCTTCGGACCCCGGTGTCCGGTTTAATTGAGTGAGGGTGATTTGTCCCTTTGTCACTCTTACTTCTCCACTCGCCCTTCGCCCTGCTCTCGCCCTTAACATAAGCACGTGTAGCAATGGTATAAAGGTCAGCTTTCCTTCAGTGCTCACTGACCTGTTCTCAGTTGACTCGATGCTATAACTGCTGTGATTCCTTTCCTTCTTTCCTTCTTAGACCCCACTTCGAGTGGCTATCAGGAACTTCTGTCAACTGATTTCAATGCACGCTCTGAGAGTCACTTTCCACCTTCTTAGGAACACGGGCAGCTTGTTCTGAGTAGCAGGTTAAGGGGTAGCTCTGACTAGGCTAAGATGATTCACTTCACCCGTACTAGCCTCCACTTCCATATCAGATGAGCTACACAAGCTCTGTGTGGATTCAGTCTTCTCTCCTCTCCCTCCGTCTGTCTCTGACTGAAACAGAAACTAAACTGATCTCAACTTGGATGGGATGACTCACTCCTGAGCCACCCTAAGCTTGACTGAACTACTGAACACTGACTGACTAGAAAGACTAACTTTGCTACGTCACACTACTTAAATAGTCTAATATGCCTCTAGTGGCAATGCTGAGAAGTGTGCGTGAATGAATATCAGGCTTCACAGTTACCTTTCTGTGCATTTTCCAGGAGACATGTGTGCCTTGCGCAGCTGGGCCACACATAAGGACGTTCCCATTATGTGATTTTTCTGCAACAAATGTAACACATCTGTATTGTCATTGCTAAATCTTTGCTATTTTTTATACAATGTTTCAAAAATGGTGTCAAACACACAATAGAAACCCAGATATAAAATAAGTCTTTAACCCCTTAAAGTGAGTCTGTCAGCAGGTTTTTGCTTTGTAACCTAAGAGCATCATGATATAGGGGCAGATACCCTGATTCTAATGATGTGTCACTTACTGGGCTGCTTGCTGCAGTTTTGATAAAATCCCTGTTTTCTCTGCTGCAGATCTATCAGTTCATCTATGATGAGCTCTGTATAACCCCGCCCACACCACTGATTGGCAGATTTCTGTGTGCACTGTGCATAGGCCAACAGCTGTCAATCAGTGGTGTGGGTGGGGTTATACAGAGGTCAGCATTCAGAGAGCAGGTAGATAGGAGCAGATAAAAGTGATGTCATCAAAATTGCAGCAAGAAGCCCAATAAGTGACAAATCCCTGGAATCTGGGAGTCTGCACCCAATCATGCTGCGTTAAGATCAGGTGGCAAAAACCTGGTTAAAGATTCCCTTTAACAACCAAGTTATATCTAGGCTCTAGTAACCTACATTTATTTATTTTTTATTTCAATTTTTAAAGGGTCTCGTTAAAGGGTTATTCCCAAAGAATCCTCAGGATAGGGGATAACGTGCTGATAACTGGGAGTCTGAGCACTGGGCCCTCCAGCGATCAGTAACATGGGGCTCCAGCTCCCCAAGAATGGCTCCTCGCAGCCCCATCCCGATTGGAGCTGTCTGCGGCTGAGCGGCCTCCTCTCCGTCACTGTCTGCAGGATTATCACGTACGGTTCCGGTGCTCGGACATTTCCATCAGACGTATAGACAATGAATGGAGCAGAGGACAATCAGGACAGGATGCAGACCCCATTCTCGAGGATTAAGAGCCCTTCCGATTGCTGACGTCCAGGTTTCCAGCTAGGCATATACATTAAGTAGTGGACTGCAAAGTTAGTCTTATCAGTCATGTTCAGTATTCATCACTAGGTGGCTCAGGATAGTCCACCAAGTAGATCATTAGTTCGTTTCTAGTTATCCTAGCCGATGAATTGGGGATAACTTGATTTTTTGAGGAAAACAGCACATCCCCCTCATTGCATCAGTGTGAAAATAACGGGCCGTTTCATGAAACAGTTTCCTCCATGACTCCATTAAACTGTCTGAAAATGTTGCAGTTTTGAAACTTTTGACATTTTTACGCGAATCTCATCGAACACCGACAACTTTTTGATAAGTGGGTGGAGCTTTGCCCGGGAGGAGGCGTGGCCAAAGCAGCGATGACAAATTCACCATAATTTAATGGCACAGCAATGGCACGTCACAGACGGAGGCACACTTCTTGCGATGACGCACGGCAGCAGGAAGATGCGCCAGATTCTTGATGAAGTTGGCACATCTGACCGCAGCGCACTGTTCATCGGCGTGCAACACTTCAGTCTTGATGAATCGGGGGCCAAAGGGCCTTGTTTCTTGCGGGATGAATTGTAATTTTTGCATAAATTATTTGGGGGTACGTGCACAATTGCTTCCAATTAATTTAATATTGATAGAATACGCAACAAAAAACAAAAACTTTCCATCATGTAATTAGTTATTTCTAGAATCTGCACTATATTTGGAGACCATGTTGTGGGCGGAAGACAAATATGAGAAATTTTACACATAAATAATAATGATAATAATTAAATATATCTGTCACTTTATACACAAGGTTTATACTTTTTTAACCCTTTAGGAAATTAAATATCTTCTTTCTTTTGCGGCAGGAAATGTTATAAAGTATATAAAAAAATATAATAAAACCAAAAACAATACTCCCCCTTTAAATCCCCCCTGCATCAACATCACTGCCCAGTTGATCCCTGCTGCCATCATGTGATGTACATCCATGAGACCGCTGCAGCCAATCACTGCCCTCAGCAGGGATGCCACAAGACGGCAGTGACCACTGAGATGACCAGACCAAACGTCATGAATGTACAGAATGTAATCGGTTCAGCAAAGTAAGAAAAAGACTGACGAATATAAGTTGAAAGGTTGCACTCGAGTGTATGAGGAAGTAAAAATGGAGTATTGTTGTTGTTTTTTTTTAATTCCTTGAAAATCTCTTTTACCAGGAGTCCAGGACCAGTCACCAGGTGAAAACTGGGCAGTTTTAGCTTTTCTTTTTTCGTGCTGCTCCCCTGAACATTAAGCTTTTTCTATTTTTAAAATCCACCGTACGGTTCCAGAGATATGGGGCTTTACACATGGGCGTGGCTCACAGGTTCCTCTGGGGCGTGTCTATAGGCTTCTCTGCATAATTACCCGTCAGCCACGCCCTTTTGTAAAGACCAGAAAAATGAGCACTAAAGGAAAAGACTTATATCTCTGGAACCGTACAGTGGATTTATGAAAAACAAACAGTGGAAAAGTCATGGGAGAAGCAGGATTGAAATAAGAACAACTGCCCTATTTTGTCTTGGTGATGATGATGATGATGGTTCCTCTGGAAGTAAGCCAGTATATGGTGCCATTGTGCCTGTTTGAACATATCATAACACATGCATGGAGGCAGAGTGGATTTTGGCATTGAACGGGCTGCTGACAGTGCGGCTGTACGTTGCAGCCATCTGATCTCTAGTGATCGCAGGGACACGACGGCAGCATCTGCCCTATCACTATAATAAAATCTACGTCTGAGGGCCTCAGCCGCCTAAAGCCCCTAATATTATATCTGAGGATTCTAGAAACTCTCTGCAGTATCATGTAGAGCGGAGCGTTGTAACCGGCCATAGGACATATTCACACGTTGCTTCTGGCTTCATTTCTACATTTTGCCGCCATTCTTTACACATTGTTTCAAAAAGTGCAAAAAACAAACACACGGTCCTGAATGAAAAGAAGTCAATAAACCATTCCACCTCCTGGCATAAACTCACGATCCCAAGTGTTTGCTGACACAGACGAGTGCGTAATTAATGGTCCCGGCTCTAGGACATGGGCTGAGATGTAAGATATCAATGGTAACATGTTTATACCCAGCACATATGCAATTAATGCTGGAAGAGCAGATTACACATCCAGACCCTCCACAATGTAATCTGATAACGAGGGGGGCGACGAGCACTGGGCACTTATAGTCTTCAGGTGAGTAATGAACATGGAGCTATGGTGTCCTGACGACTGCTCAGAGTGTGGGGGGTTTACAGCAGACATTACATTGTCACATGTGACGTCATTTGTCCAAGAAGGCGATAAGATAAAGAGGTGACATATTGTGGGGTAACAAGGTAAAAGCTGCTCCCGAGACCCTGTACTAGGTATGAAAAGAGAGGTTGTCACAGAGCGACAAGTCATCTCTGGAGGTCTCACTGCTAGATCGCTGAGGGTCTCACTGCTAGATTGATGGGGGTCTCACTGCTAGATCGCTGGAGGTCTCACTGCTATATCGCTGGAGGTCTCACTGCTAGATCACGAGGTCTCACTGCTAGATCGATGGAAGTCTCACTGCTAGATCGCTGGAGGTCTCACTGCTAGATCGCTGGGGGTCTCACTGCCAGATTGCTGGGAGTCTCACTGCTAGATCACTGGAGGTCTCACTGTTAGATCGCTGGAAGTCTCACTGCTAGATCACTGGGAGGGTCTCACTGCCAGGACCCCCACAATCCTGAGAATAGGAACTACTGCTCTGCTGGAATAGGACTGCAGCTCTGACCATCCCATAGATAATGGCAGCAGCGGTGGGGCTCATGTGTGACCTCCTCTCCATTCTAAGGGAACATCTCAGAGCTCCATTCTTGGGATCGGTGGGGATCTCAGGAGTGGGATCCCGAATGGATAGGTGGTAACTCGCCAGTTTGGGTCAACCCTGTAAGGCTTCTCTGCTTTTACTCGTACTGTCAGCGCACCGGGTGCATTCTGGTGACCTGATCTCTCCGGAGCAGACTGGTGCCGGCTCCTTCTGCACTTTTTCATCCAGTACCGTTAGTTCCTATTTTTGGGATCCTCAGCCCTGAGTGGGCTCTTTTACTTCTGCTTCTTCCCCATGGACTCTGGTTCTTGTGCCTTTTCCAGTTTGGTGCCAGTCCTTTCACTCCTATCACCCTACACGCACAGAGCTCTCATGGCTTCACCCCATTCTTCCACCCTATCAAACGTCTTCTCCATAAACTGATTTTCTGTATTAGTAGCTACTCTCCAATGTCTGAAGGATCTCCCTGCCATATAAGAAGACTCCAGTGTTACAAATGGGACATGGTTGTTGGGAGGCTCTGTCACAGGCAGGAACGCTCTTAGTGAAAAGCTTCCCTTACCTTACAGTTATTGGTGGCCCACATCTGAAATCCATGGCACCAGAGACAAAGACTAGCAGCCATCTCATAAACAATGCTTACAAACTCACGCGTTTCAATTGTGGCCCCAAGATTGCAACATTTGAGAAGACATCACATGCAGCATCGTAATATCGAGCAGGAGGACCGCACGCTACACTAATGGCGGAGAGCAATGCCACCTGGACGCCCGTTAGGTTAACCCTTCGATTTAGCAGACGCTGTACCAAGTGCAGAATATTTTTCGTGGTGGAGTAATAGACATAAAAATCTGCAGAAGAAGGAATTTCCCTAAATTCCGTTTTTAACAATTAGCTGGTGACAATATGGAAAGTTTCAAAGCCCAGATAATCATGTATTCACCTCCATCTTGGGTTTTAAAAAGTAATCTACAGATTGTGACATCCTATAAAAATACCCCCTTAGGAGATCTAATTGATGCCGTGCCGTGAATATGAACAAATGTCCTGCACTGTATATACAATGTATATAAGCTGTACATGAGCGTGACGAGAACAAGTATCTGCTCGTCCAATTTCCAGGCTGCTCTAAATAATCCAACGGGGACGAATAAAAGACGAATTGGAGCCTGAAATCTGTAAAACATATTACTGTTGGAAAATGCACCAAGTCCGAGATTAATACACTGGTGGCGACGCTTCAAAGAGCAAAGGTGAAGATTGCCGCAATTCATTAGTGACCCGCGGACTCACAGGCTCGGAAGCCTTACAGGAAGAAGATGCAAATGAACGATATTGATCAGCTCTGATTTATAATTCGCTTGTAGTACAAATCTATATGTAACTTGAGAAGAGCAATTGTCTGAGAATGACTTCATATTCTTCCACCCTGAAACCTAAAGGGTTAAATCTTTCTCTACTATTTTTGTTGGAAGTGTCTACAAGCAATAGGATGTCTAGAAGCTCGGATCCCCAGCCACCAGCTGTAATCTATGAAAAAAACAGAAGTGTTCAATTTCCCTGCAGCACCCCCAGAGGGGAAATTAAGTATTACATGTTGTCTGTTGAAGTCACTATGTTGTTTGTGTGATGCAGGACATGCCCAGTCCTCCAAACACTCCTTGTCGCTGCTCTGCACCAGATGAGGGCAGTGAACAAGGTATTTCCTCTACTTATGGCACATGACCTCATTATGGCTTAGGTCAACCCTTGAGCTGAGATGTCACAAACCTTGATATGAACGTGGCCTTACTGCACTTCACACTTCATGTACACAGAGGAGGTTTTTTTCTCGCTGGTTTTCCTATAAAGAAGGTGTGCTCCACTGGAAATATTTCTCCTAGGGGGAATATCTCCTAATGAAAACACCCAACAAAGGCTCAGTAATGTGCATGACCCCTTACACCAGTGCGGACATTCTCTTTAAAGTTGTCGTCACCATTTTCTAAACAGTGATGACCAGAAGTGCCGCCATTTTGGTTCCTTCTAGAGATGAGCAAATCAATTCTTAGGAAATCAAATGTGTTACAAATTTACAATAAAAAAATGAATTAATCAGAGTCTGAATGTTTTGTTATTTCATTTCTGCAAATTCTAGCAAAATGTCATCTGCCTGGATTGTGAGGACCATAAAGGGGTTAAGAAATCATTCTCTCCCACCACCAGTCTTCCAATTGGCTTTTCCGTCTTCTCCCTTCAGCTTTTCTTCTCTTGGCCCCACATGACTAAGTGCGGAGAGGAACACGACATTAAGTGTAGGAATTGACGGCTGCACGGGGTTATTCCCGTCTCACCCATGAAAGCCTGAGATGGGAATAACTCTGAATTGCCAGAAACGTACCCGAAAATAAGCAGGTCCCAACTGATCGCAACGGCCGCTCCATTCTGAAAGAAGATGCCTCTGATGAGACAACCCCTTTAATTGATTGTTCATTAGAGATGAGCAGTTCGGTTTGCACTGCCCTGGTCTGGCAAACCGTTTGCTTCTCTTTGGCAACTGGTCTTCACTTCTGCATTTGGTCTCCTTGGACCTGGACCCCTCTCGCATTTACTAGGACCCCGACGTCATGATATTGTGTGAGGCCAACAGACAGGAGCCCATACAACGTCATGATGTCATGTGATCCAGGAAACATCTGGACATCCAGGAAGCCAAGCGCAGAAGTGAAGACCAACTGCCGAGGAGGATCGGGCTCAACGCCAGACCAGGGCAGCACAAAGCCAATTGCTCATCCCCAGGTTCATCGACGCCCATGAGTTCTCTTCTTTGGGGTCCAGATCTTGGAATCTCCTTCTAATCTGCCATCAATCTAGATTGTAAGCTCCAATGGGGACAGTGCCGATAATCTGTAAAGCACTGTGGAATTAATGGTGCTATGTAAGTGAGTAAAATAAATAAAATCTGGCCCAGCAGAACGTGTAAGGAGCGAGCAGCCGTGTAACCGAGGGAAGGTGATGACAAATTCTATTTGTCTATCTCCCAGAATGTATCTGAGTACGGAGCGGAGCGCATAGAAGCATTTCTTGTAGTAATGATTTGGCGCGCGCTGTCTCTCGCTCTCACAGGCCCATAATTCAGAGTTATTCATAATCTGCAGATATTGTGAGATCGATGGAATAAACAGTTCGGAACATTTTCCAGTAATTCGATATTCTTCATGATAATAAAATCAAATGTCAAACCATAAGATTTCCTTCTGAATTTATATTGTCTTGTCACAAATCTTAGGTTTCGTAGACGATGTAAATGAAACATTCCACCATTAAACTTGATATTTTATTTCAGATTTCACAAGTGCGATCCATTCCCTGAAGGAATAGAAAGGATTTAGTCGTTATATGTTTATCATGGAGTAGAATGTGGTCGCAGCATTCAAGAATTTGCATTTCATGTATCTTATAATTATCAATATTGTCTTCTTGGCGTTTTGAGAATTTGTTTTGAAGGTAAGAGGCAGGGATGCAACAGAAGTAGTTACACCCAGGGCCTGTCACTTTTGCTGCCTAAGGCTATGTGCACACATTGCGGATTTGTTGCGGATCCGCAGCGGTTTTTTCCGAGCAGAAATGCTATAAATCCGCAATAGATTATTAAAGCAAAGTTAATCAATGGCATTGCTGAATTGTTGTGCACATGCTGCAGAAAATTCCGCACTGATTTGCAGCGTTTTATTTTCCTCAGCATGTCAATTCTTTTTGCAGATCTGCAGCATTTCTGCACCCATTGACTTCCATTGAGTCAGTCAAATGCGCAGCAAAACCGCAGGTGTAAAAAGGTTTGCGGATTTGCTGGAAAAAACGCTGCAGAAAAGGAAATTATGTCAGAAGGCGGAAGAGTGTGTGAGCAAAGAATATGTGTGAGCGGAGAATATGTGCGTGTCTGTCTGCAGGTGTTTGTGAGTCGCACTTAGTACCAGGGCAATGGGGTACTCGGCACCGAGCCCATGAAAGTCTATGGGATTTGTCACTGGCAGCGGGACTCGGTCCGTGGCCCTGGGCGCTCATACAATGGGAGAATATTTACAGGGGATATTTAGGATAGGTAGTTCGTGACGCCACCTGTGGTATCTGGTTAATTGAACCAGCGCTGCTATAAGGATTTTCACAGGGGATGTTATGGGGGCAGCTGGGTGGTAGTCTCCCACAGATGAGACGGGTCCCTGGAAGTCTATGGTGATGATGATGCAGGGTATAGATAATAATTCAGTCACACACGAAATAGCTTCTTTTCATACCTTTTACTGGTAGATGGTTCACGTAGATCCCGGGGAGCTGGTCGGGGTGGAGAATGCACATTCGGGTAACCGCTGAGCAGGTTAGAGGCCTCCTTTACTTCGAATGAAGGTGAGTCCAACTTGCCTGAAGCAAAGTTAACTCTGAATCTCCAGCTTTCTCAATAGCTGTACTGCCCGGCCAACGTTGTGGTGGAAACTTCTAAGTGGTGAAAACTAAGTCTATATTTGCTGATCAGGCTAGACTCCTGTTTTCCCTGTCTCCGGTTACGTATTGACACTTAGGGCTGCTCTCTGCGACCTGTAGTCCAGATGCCTCCGGTGTTCTTGTTACTAAGCTTGAAACTGTAGCAACGCTTCGGACCCCGGTGTCCGGCAATTTAGTGCAGGCAATCCAATACCTGTAGCACTTCTCTAACTTCTCCACTGCGCCCTTCGCCCTGCTTCTGCTCTTTGCATAAGCACTTGCAGCTTTCGATGGAAATAGTCAGCTTTCTCCCGAGCTCGCTGAGAAGCTCTCAGTTTCCTCCTTGCTTCAGCTTCTACTGAGGTACTGATTAAGGGTAGCTCTGACTAGGCTAGGATGATGCACTTCACCCGTACTAGCCTCCACTTCTTTGTCAGGTGAGCTACGCTAGCTCTGCGAGGATTCAGTCCTCTCTCCTCTCCTAGTCCAGACTGAACTGGCACTGAACTGCACTGTCTGAAGACAGGAAACTAACTGACTGATCTGAGCTCTTCTCAGACAGGAAACAGACTGACTCTGCTACGTGTCACCACCTCCTATACCCCTAGTGGGTGTGTCTGAAATTGTAAGTGAAGTGCATGAATAGCAAGCTTTTGTGGTTACCTTCCTGTGCATTCTCCTGGATTTTATGTGTGTGCCTGCGTAGCTGGGCTACACATCCCCCTTGGTAAAACACAGCACTCCCGGGCTGTAAAAGACAAAAAGAACATTTTGTTTTGCATTAACAACAACATTATAACTCTTCCCATCCGGGAGGTACGAATTCTTGAACGTTACAATTTGTACAATAGGAAAATACAAAAGTATCAAAATATCAAGATATCAAACGTGTTCATATATACAAGATACTTGTGGAGGACCCGCACCAAAAACCTCCCACGTGGGTCCTGGGTGGGCTGCAGGACTTCTGACTGCAGACCTCACTCTAGGCCACACCATACGGGTTTTTCTTCAGAGGTTGATAGTAATGGTTTCATGTCAAACCAAGATAATGCGCCGAAGCGCAACTATTCACAAAGCAAGTTCTTGGGCTGGCACAGTCCACAGCCACGCAATCCATTGGCATGGTTAAAACACATTTCAAATAATTACATTAATACTTTTTCAAACTTTATACAATTTTTCAGATGCAATAAACCCTATCTGGGTCTTGCTAACTAGTCTACTAGGACTACTCCTGATAGCGAATAGGTAGTTTACCTTTAGTGATACGTTCTGACCTACGTGGGGTAGCGTCAGGTATGGTAGTCTCTAACCTTTCTGTTCTGCGTAACGGCAAACTATAGACACGACTCCACCTCTCTAGGGACCTGGCAAGCATGCTAGTGACTGGAGGAGGCGGTACTGCTTCACCAGCTTCACCAGAGGACTCCACTTCTTGTGGTGCTGCTTCTTGCGGGTCCGCTACTTGGGGTTCTAATGGTTGAGGGTCTGCCGGAACAGGTTCTTCTGGAACTGGCTCAACGGGCACAATTGGTATGACTGGAGGTAGAGACTCCTCTTGCGGTTGATAAAACTGCAGCACAGGAATAATTACAGCGTCTCCCAATCTGGGCCAATCCGCAGGTAAATCTCCCAAATCCGTGTGTATGACCGCTTCAGCATTTTCTTTCTGATTGACAACAGGGTTTTCTTCACGGAGCTTTAATGGGCAAGGACACAACTTTAAATGATCTCTGGACACCGTTGCCATCGTTTTTCCTCCATCCTTACTAATGGTACAGACCTTTCTGTTATCAAAATTGGAATTTTGCACGACGTATGGCTCCTGTTCCCACTGATCATCCAACTTGTGTGTTCTTCTTTTCCTTTTGAGCACCATTTCTCCAGGCATTAAAGGCTTAGCGGGAGCATTTTTGTTATAGTTCTTCTCTTGCTTTTCTCTTACTTTGTTGAGACTGTCTTCTACGCAGGCTTGTACTCGCTTGTACTGTTCCTGTCGAGTTGTGTCCCAATCTTCAACACTGTCATCAGCCTCTGGTTCTACCACTCCCAGCTCCAAATCCATTGGCAGTCTTCCAGGTCTTGCTCTCATAAGGTAAGCTGGAGTGCAGTTAGTGGAACTTACTGGGATGTGGTTGTACAAGTCAACCAGGTCGGGTAACAAGTCTGGCCACCGATTCCTTTCTTCCAGGGGTACAGTTTTCAGTAAATCCATGACAATGTGATTCATCTTTTCACAAAGGCCGTTGGTCTGAGGGTGGTATGGTGTTGTTCCGATCTTTTTACATCCATACAATTGACAGAATTCCTGAAACAGTTCAGCTTCGAATGCAGGACCTCGATCAGTCAGCACCTGCTCCGGATATCCGTGTGGTCTGCAGAAACTTGCTTGGAAGGTTCTTGCTGCTGTCTCTGCTGTCATATCTTTGACAGGGGCGACCACCAGAAACCTGGAATAGTGATCCACCATGGTCAGGGCATATGAGTATCCTGACCTGCTTGGGGACAATTTGACGTGATCCAATGCCACAATCTCCAAGGGACGAGTCGTCCGGATAGGCTGCAGGGGTGCTCTCTGACTATGATAGTCTTTTCGTCTGAGACCACAGGGTCCACAGTTCCGGCACCACTTCTCGATGGAGCTGCGCATCCCTACCCAGTAGAACCGACACCTCAACAGGGTCTCCAGCTTTTTCCAGCCAAAGTGTCCTGCTTGATCGTGGTAAGCTTCCAACACCATTTGGATGTCTGCTTTGGGGACCACTATCTGCCAAACCATTTCATGGGTCCTTGGGTCGACGTATCTCCTGCACAACTTCTCTTGGTATATGAACAACCGGCTTCTTTCATTCCACAGGAGCTTTGCTGGCATGGATGCATCTTTCTCCAAGGAGGAACCTTCCTGTTTTATCAGCTCCTTAACACGGCTGACCACGGGATCGCTGTCCTGAGTCTCTTTCCAGCTGTGATGAGGTAAAGGGTTCAACATCTCACCACACCGCTTTCTGTAGACTCGTTGCTCTTGGACCATCCCATTTCGGTGGAACGCAGGTAGCTCAATTTCTTCCAGATCGTCTGACTCTTCCTCTGTGTCAGATTCATGCGGCATTCTGGACAAGGCGTCCGCGTTGGCATTTTTACGGCCTGCCCTGTACTTGATGGTAAACTGGTAATTTGACAACCGAGCCATCCAACGTTGCTCCATGGCTCCCAGCTTGGCTGTTTCCAGATGCGTCAAGGGGTTATTGTCTGTAAACGCAGTGAACCTGTTGGAGGCAAGGTAATGTTTAAATCTTTCGGTAATGGCCCAGACCAGGCCAGGAACTCCAGCTTGAAGCTGCTATAGTTTTCCGGATTCCTCTCAGTTGGCCTGAGTTTTCGGCTGGCATATGCGATGACTTTTTCTTGGCCGTTCTGCTTCTGACTGAGGACCGCTCCTAATCCTTCGTTACTGGCATCTGTGTATAGCAGGAACGGTTGGCTGTAATCTGGGTAGGCTAAGATTTCATCGCCGGTAAGGATCTCTTTCATCTCTTTGAATGCCTCAGCTTGTTCTTTTCCCCAATTAAATGGAAGGTTTCTGCTCTTAAGAGGTTGTCCTACCAGGAGGTCCTGTAAAGGCGCCGCCTTCTTAGTGTAATCTTTCACGAACCTCCTGTAGTAACCTGTTAATCCCAGGAACTGACGCACCTCCTTTAAGTTCTTCGGCTCTGGCCATTTCTGAATAGCTGTGACCTTCTCGGGGTCCGGCGCTACTCCTTCGGAACTGACAATGTGTCCCAAGTACTGTACCTTCCGTTTGAGCAGGTGGCATTTAGAGGGCTTTAGTTTCATCCCAAACTTGGACAATGACTCAAATACCTCCGCCAGGTGCTTCAGATGATCTTCATATGTCTTAGAGTACACAATTACGTCGTCCAAGTACAGCAGCACAGTTTCGAAGTTGAGATGTCCTAGACAGCTCTCCATCACCCTCTGGAATGTTCCTGGGGCACTGCTGAGACCAAACGGCATCCTGTCGAACTCGCAGAGTCCCATTGGGGTGGTGAAAGCAGTTTTCTCCCGGTCCTCCTCAGCCACAGCTACTTGCCAGTACCCACTAGTAAGGTCGAGGGTAGAAAAGTAGTTAGCCGTTTTCAGAGCAGCTAAGGATTCCTCTATACGTGGTAATGGGTATGCATCTTTATGTGTTATACGATTTACTTGCCTATAATCTACACACATTCACATGCTACCATCCTTTTCTTCACTAGAACCAGAGGTGCTGCCCAGGGGCTACAACTATCCCTTATCACCCCGGCTTTCTTCATGTCATGCAGCATTTCCTTAGCTTTCTGATAGTGGGCTGGAGGTATAGGCCTGTACCGCTCTTTGATGGGAGGATGACTGCCTGTAGGGATATGATGCTGTACTCCCTTAATGGTCCCAAAGTCAAGTGGGTGCTTGCTAAATACTTGTGCGTACTCTTGTACCACCCGTAGTACCCCCTGTTTCTGGTGGACGGAAGTGGTGTCTGTCCCTATATGAAGCTGCTGACACCAGTCCGCTACCGGGGTTGCCGGATCATTATCCTCCGCTGATTGGCGGGAGGCTAAGGACTCGGTTGTGAGGATAGAATTATTATCTACGGCATGTAATTTAGCAACTGTAGCATAACGTGGCAAATTTACTTCTTCGTCCCCCCAGTTGAGAAGTCGTACTGGTACTCTCCCATTTACTACTTCCACTACCCCTCTAGCAATCATGAGTGTAGGTCTGTGTTCTGAGCGATGGGGTTCTACTACTGCTTGGTAGTTCTGTCCCTCAGACCTATGGCTGCTCTACACCATATTAACATTTCACTCATTGGGGGTATTACAATGGGATTCGAGTCTGTGACCCGTACATTACCGATTTCACCATCTGTAAGCTTCGCTTGCTGCTGGCACATCAGGGCCCGGATCTCCCTCTGGATCACTCCCTTCTGCTTTGGCTTGGCAACTTCAGCGAGCTGTTGGAGCAAAAACACAACTTCTCCCAGACAGTTACTGATAATGTTAGTACCTAGTATCACATTTAAGGCATTCTCCTCATTTACAGTCCTGACTACTAGGAAGTCCCTGATCCTTCAGCTCCACCCTGCCCACTTTTACGTCCACGTTTTTGGCTCCAATTACTTCAACAGGGAGACCATTGGTGGCGTACACTGTCAAGTCAGGGTTTGGGGGCTGGAGACTGTCCATGGACCAAAATTTATTGTAAAGGACATCAGGTATGATGGTCACCTGAGATCCAGTGTCCAGCAGTGCAGGGATTGCAATCCCGTCCAGAATCATGGACAGGTAGGGCCGTCCACCCACGAACCTGCGGTTCCAGTCTAAGGGGCCTGATGATCTACTCCTGGGTGTTGGCCCTCTGACCCAGGATTGGCTCGTTTAAAGGACATTGCTGAGCCATATGACCTTTTCGGTTGCAGCGGTAGCAGATGATCTCCCGGCGAGGATGGTGTGATCAGGGTCGCTCCTGGGGGTGGCGTGGTCCTCCTCCGGTGAGGCGACGTCCTCCATTTCCTCCGGTTCATCCAAGGGACATCCTCCGGACAGTCGGCTAGTAGGATCTTTCCTCCTTCCTCTTTCCGCAGTTGCAGGGCCTCCATTACAGTGGCCAAGTTCTTAGTCAGCTGGCGCACTTCTGAGCGCAGACATTCCAACTCACTAGGGGGCGCCACCTGCATTGTAGCTTCTGCCACCTGCGGGGAAAAGGTGGGTACTGCCGGCTTTAGAATGGCTTCACCCGGGTGATACTGATTTGCCACCTCAGGCTTTTCCAGGGGTCGCAGTCCCTTTATTGCCATGTCCTTTAGAGCATCAAAAGTGGCATCTGGATGATCCAAGGACCACCAGTTTACAGTCCTCCTTTCCTCTGGAGACCTCAGTCCCCGCACGAATTGCTCTTTTAACATTTGGCTCTCATCAATGGGACTTGTGGGGTTAGCCTGTTTAAGAGCTCGCAGGGCCCCTGTAGTCGGCAGGCGTAGTCCCTAATACTGTCACCCGGTCCCTGGAAGCACTGATAAAATGCCATCCGGAGATCCGTTTCTGTGTGGTCCTCAAGATGGCCTGTAGCTTTAAGAGTATCGCAGGTAGCCGACTCCTGGTCTGCAGTGGTCCAAGTCTCTACTTCTCTCTCAGCCGCACCAGCTAACTGTCCTATTACCACAGCAGCTTTTTGCTTTTCAGTCATTGAGTACATATCCAAAATACTACATATCTTCCGTTTAAATCCTGGCAGGGTGCTGGCTCGCCGCTGTACTGGGGGAGCCACTTCGCTCCAGGCATGTATGGGAGGGTTAGCGGCATTAGCGGGACCACCGGGCCAGGTGAGGGGCCTGCACCCCCATCCTGCGGTACGACGCCAAGCGGTGGGTTATTGGGGCCACCGGCGGGGGCCGCTCCGTCTGCCGGTTGCTGCGACATATTGATGCCCCCTTGGTTAATCTGAGCCTACCTCTTTTACAGCTGCAGGCGCAGCACAGCGGTGGAGACAGGACCTTTTCGCTGGCGCTCTGATGATGCCGCTCTTTTTGCGATGCAGTTTGCGATGCGGATTGCAATGCAGATTGTGATGCAGTTTGCTATGCGGATTGTGATGCAGATTGCGATGCAGTTTGCGATGCAGCTTGCGATGCAGATTGCGATGCAGTTTGCGATGCGGCTTGCGATGCAGATTGGGGTGCAGGTTGGGGCGTGTCCAGGAAACTGCGCGTTATTTTAGGTACGCCCCCCTTCTTCACCAGCGCCTGAGGGCGCGAACATGGCGGTAAAATGGCGGAATTTGGCGCCAAACACAGCAAACAGTCTTTTTCACCAAACAGTTCAATATAGGCACACAGGACTCACAATTGCAAGCTTTCGTATCCTGTTCGTGACGCCAAAGATTGAGTCGCACTTAGTACCAGGGCAATGGGGTACTCGGCACCGAGCCATGAAAGTCTATGGGATTTGTCACTGGCAGCGGGACTCGGTCCGTGGCCCTGGGCGCTCATACAATGGGGAATATTTACAGGGGATATTTAGGATAGGTAGTTCGTGACGCCACCTGTGGTATCTGGTTAATTGAACCAGCGCTGCTATAAGGACTTTCACAGGGGATGTTATGGGGCAGCTGGGTGGTAGTCTCCCACAGGTGAGACGGGTCCCTGGAAGTCTATGGTGATGATGATGCAGGGTATAGATAATAATTCAGTCACACACAATAGCTTCTTTTCATACCTTTTACTGGTAGATGGTTCACGTAGATCCCGGGGAGCTGGTCGGGGTGGAGAATGCACATTCGGGTAACCGCTGAGCAGGTTAGAGGCCTCCTTTACTTCGAATGAAGGTGAGTCCAACTTGCCTGAAGCGAAGTTAACTCTGAATCTCCAGCTTTCTCAATAGCTGTACTGCCCGGCCAACGTTGTGGTGGAAACTTCTAAGTGGTGAAAACTAAGTCTATATTTGCTGATCAGGCTAGACTCCTGTTTTCCCTGTCTCCGGTTACGTATTGACACTTAGGGCTGCTCTCTGCGACCTGTAGTCCAGATGCCTCCGGTGTTCTTGTTACTAAGCTTGAAACTGTAGCAACGCTTCGGACCCCGGTGTCCGGCAATTTAGTGCAGGCAATCCAATACCTGTAGCACTTCTCTAACTTCTCCACTGTGCCCTTCGCCCTGCTTCTGCTCTTTGCATAAGCACTTGCAGCTTTCGATGGAAATAGTCAGCTTTCTCCCGAGCTCGCTGAGAAGCTCTCAGTTTCCTCCTTGCTTCAGCTTCTACTGAGGTACTGATTAAGGGTAGCTCTGACTAGGCTAGGATGATGCACTTCACCCGTACTAGCCTCCACTTCTTTGTCAGGTGAGCTACGCTAGCTCTGCGAGGATTCAGTCCTCTCTCCTCTCCTAGTCCAGACTGAACTGGCACTGAACTGCACTGTCTGAAGACAGGAAACTAACTGACTGATCTGAGCTCTTCTCAGACAGGAAACAGACTGACTCTGCTACGTGTCACCACCTCCTATACCCCTAGTGGGTGTGTCTGAAATTGTAAGTGAAGTGCATGAATAGCAAGCTTTTGTGGTTACCTTCCTGTGCATTCTCCTGGATTTTATGTGTGTGCCTGCGTAGCTGGGCTACACATCTGTGTGTGCGTGTGTGTGCCGCTGTCTGCATGTGTGTGCCGCTGTGTGCGTGTGTGTGCCGCTGTCTGCATGTGTGTGCCGCTGTGTGCGGGTGTGTGCAGCTGTGTGCGGGTGTCTGTGTGTGTGTGTGGTAACGCCACCACCAGTACTGACAGTCACAGCGCTGCGGGATCATGCTGGCAGATGACAGTGTGATTCCACAGCTGACTGTGACCCGCAGCGGTCACCTGCGGTAAAAAAGCAGACGTGGGCCAATGAGACTACTGCTTCCATTGGGCTATGCTGCTGATTGGAGAGTAGTCTCATCTGCCGGTCCCTGTGCTCACAGTTAAAAAAAAAAAAAAGTAAAATTACATACATATTCACATAAAAATAAAAACCCATTATACTCACCTCAAACCAAATCCCCGACGCCTTTGTCTCCTAGAAATAATGTAAAATAATAAACCAACATGTACTCCCTGTCCGCCGTAGTCCAAGGTAATCCAGATTGTCCCACGGTGATCTCACGTGTAGATCAGTGATGTGATCGCTCCTGCAGTGTATCAGCTGTTCAACTCTGGTACTTTCACTTAAGGGTATGCCACACTAAACAATATCGCTAACGGGATCGCTAAAAAACGTCACTATTTAGCGATCCCGTTAGCGATTTGTTCAGTGCGGCAGCTTCCAGCGACGAGCTTCCTGCTGTGATCTCGCTCGTCGCTGGAATCGCTCCGGACCCTATTTCATCGCTGGCGCTCCCGCTGGGTAAGTATCTAATCGCTGTGTGGCACCTTTTCTTAGCGATTTAGCGGTACTTTTGTACCGCTAAAGTCGTTAAGAAGATCGCTAACGGCGATAGCGTCGTTAACTATATCGCTAAATGCGGCAGCATTTAGCGATATAGAAACAATCCCGCTAGCGATCGCATTAGTATGCAACGCTAACGAGATCGCTAGCGGGATAGCTAAGTGTGGCAGTACCTTTACAGCACCGCTGCGTTGGAAAGTTCTCACACAGCGGTAGTGCCGTAAGTGAGAACGCTGGAGCTGAACTCTGGTGACCTCTCTCACGGCAGTGCAGTGATACACTGTGGGAGGGTTACCTCCTGTCAGTGTATCACCAGAGGCCGGGTAGAGCGGTCACATCTCCCGATGTGACTGTTCTACACGTGAGATCGCCGCGAGACATTCGGTAAATGGACTATGTCAGACAGGGAGTATTATATGTTGGTTTATTATTTTACTTTTATTACAGGATATCGAGGGCTTTGCTGGAATTAGGTGTTTAAATAAAAGTGGAAAACTGTGTTTAGTCTTATTTCAAATAAAGGACTTTATTCTGGCTGTGCCTTTATTTACCACATAACTATAGGATTAGTAATGGATTGATATCTTATAGACACTTCTCCATTACTAATCCGTGGGCTTGAAGTCACCAGACAATACAAAGGTGACATCAACCCCACAAATATTACCCCACTTGCCACTGCTACAGGGCAAGTGGGAAGAGCGAGGCTAAGTGCCAGAATTGGTGTATCTATAAGATGCGCCATTTCTGGGGTGGCTGAGAGCTGATGTTTTTAGCCTGGGGGGGTGCAAATATCCATGGCTATCCTTCCCAGGCTATTAATATCAGCCCACAGCTGTCTGCCAAGCCTTTGCTGGTTCGATTTTATAGAGGGACCCCGTGTCAATTTTTTTCTGGGGTTCCCCTTAAACTAGCCAGTAAAGGCTAAGCAAACTTCTATGAGCTGATATTAATAGCCTGGGAATCTTTATGGCTATTGGCTCCTTCCCAGAATATTAACATCAGCCCTCAGCTGCCAGCTTTCCCTCTGCTGGTTATGAAAATTATGCGGGAGCCCACGCAATTTTTTTTTAAAAAAATTGTTGAAAAATGAACAGATATTGCGTTTCACACATATTTTGTGTTGTGTGTGTCTTTTATTTAACTCTTTATGTACCATTTTATTAATGAGGGTATCTGGCTGACACCTGTTCATTACTAAACCTCAGACTTGGTATTACATATATATATATATTATATTCACTTATATTTGTTTTGTGTGTGTAAACATTATATGTGAGCATGGTATGTAATGATATTATGGTCTTCAATGGAGAATGAAAAAGAAGAGGTTGAACAAGGAAATTACATCACAATTCTTTTTTTTAATAGTATATCTTTATTTAGTTTACAAATCCTCATACAAATCCGCATAAAAACCGAGCAGATTTTCAACTGCGTTTTCTGCCAAGAGAGGAAGAATCCGCGCAGAATTTTGCAACAGCAAATCCGCAATGTGCGCACGTACCCTAACTAGACCTCAGAATTACATCACATCACATGATCAGTGGGGTCTACCACAGATTTTGTATTAGGGCCCAGAGGCCTCAGGTTACACCCTTGAGGTCACTAACATTGCAGAACTGCATTTTGTAATGTCAATCAAAGGGGTTGTTCCTAGAATTGAGAAAAAAAGATTTTCAGGACAAATGGACACATGGTCAGTCCGTGGCTTCTAGATAAAAGCCCTGTAAAGCTCCTACTACTTGTGACTTTCTTCATCAGATTAGCAGGCTGCTGCAACGTCATCCATTCATCATGCAGAGTATTAATAAGAAGAGAAGACAAGAATACCAAGTGTTTGCAAAGTACTAGTCTGGTGGCCAACGACTACTGATGGGTCAACTGGACCAGGGTTCTGCAAATCTCTTTGCTCAACTTGAGCTGTTTCTTTGGGAAAAAAGGTGAAAAATTATGTGCATCATGCCCCATGTGAGATTGTAAAACCTGGTCAGCGCACGAAGACCCAAAGACCGGAGAGATGGAGTGGAAGACAAGGCGGAGCGGAGGGAGCAGGTCAGGTGAGGGGCGGACTGGGGGCAGGTCAATGTATTCTTTTTTTATTTCTTTACTCCTTTCTGGCCTTCAATACAATCCAGCATATTGCCATCTGTTTGGCCGCCATTCTGTTAGATTCTTGCAAATTGAATCTCAAAATATTTTGGAAAATTTGTACCAAATTTGATTATGAATTGATTTTCTCATCTCTGGTCCCCAGCACATTATAACCTTTCTTTTTATATTTCCAATCATTTACAATGGCGGATAAGTGCATAGAGCGCCTAATCTCTGCACCTCGAAGCCTCATTGTTCGCAGTAACAATGTTGTGTTGATTGACACATTGAAGATTTATCTTCAAAGACATAGAAAAATATTTCTTAGGTCATCTTCTGGTAATCCTCTCCTCACTTGCGTGACTTGGTTGAATGCTTGTAGGTAGCAGGGTCCCACCTGGCTCCAGTCTCTAGGATGGCCCATCCCGGCCCCCTGGGGCGCTCCCCGGCCGGTCACGTTACCGCTGTCGATTGTGTCGGCTTCCTTCTTGTTTACATTTGCATGCATCGCTATCGCTAACCTTTGACTCTTCTTGCTGTGGGATTAGTTTGTGCTTAAACTTCAACACGGCACATAAATATCTATTTGACAGCTGAATAGTTCGGTCTGAATCCTAATTGTTTCCTAAGAACATGAATTTAATGCAGAACAACAAAGTCAAGGCTGAACATAGGAACCTCAACAAAACCTTTTTCCAGAAAATCTGCGGATGAAAAGAAATATTCTGCGGTGAACCATTACAATGCCCGATCTTCGCACCTTGCCAATTCTAAATCCAGGGACTCAATAGTTAAACCAAAAAAAATTACAAAAAAGCTTCTATGATACCTGAAGCTGAGAATGTTGAAATAATAATAAAGTCAGAATTATTCTAAATTCATTAATGCAAAGTTTGATTTCAAGTTCCTAATTCAAGAGAGAGTTACAATTAAAGGTAGTTTCAGGGTAAAGCTGCGATGCACAGTTCCAGAAACAGCGCCACTCTTGTCCAGTGGTTTTGTCTGATATCGCAGTTATTTCACTTAAGGAATAACAAAACTTATTTTATTTTTTTTTGGGGGTGGGGGCATATACCAGGATGGGCTGTGCATTATACTTCATGGATGAGAATGGGCTTTGCATTATATACATGGATGATTATGGGCTGTGCATTATACTGTATGGAGGACTATACAGGGTGCCTTATATAATTTGGAGGACTATGGGGTGTATTAACTATATTGAGGATTATGGGGTTGCATTATACTATATGGGGAACTATGGGGAGTGTATTATACTATGCGGAGGACTATGGGCTGTGCATTATACTATATTGAGGATTATGGGGTTGCATTATACTATATGGGGAACTATGGGGAGTGTATTATACTATATGGAGAACTATGGGGAGTGTATTATACTATGCGAAGGACTATGGGCTGTGCATTATACTATATTGAGGATTATGGGGTTGCATTATACTATATGGGGGAGTGTATTATACTATATGGAGAACTATGGGGAGTGTATTATACTATGCGAAGGACTATGGGCTGTGCATTATACTATATTGAGGATTATGGGTTGCATTATACTATATGGGGAGTGTATTATACTATATGGGGAACTATGGGGAGTGTATTATACTATGCGGAGGACTATGGGCTGTGCATTATACTATATTGAGGATTATGGGGTTGCATTTTACTATATGGGGAACTATGGGGAGTGTATTATACTATATGGAGAACTATGGGGAGTGTATTATACTATATGGAGGACCATGAGGAGTGTATTATACTATATGGAGAACTATGGGGAGTGTATTATACTATGCAGAGGACTATGGGCTGTGCATTATACTATATTGAGGATTATGGGGTTGCATTTTACTATATGGGAACTATGGGGAGTGTATTATACTATATGGAGAACTATGGGGAGTGTATTATACATATGGAGGACATGGGGATACTTATGGAACATGGATTTTTATATTGAGGACTATGGGTGTGCATTTATACTATATTGGGAACTATGGGAGTGCATTTACTATATGGGAACTATGGGGAGTGTATTATACTATATGGAGAACATGGGAGTGTATTATACTATATGGAGAACTATGGGGAGTGTATTATACTATGCGAGGACTATGGGCTGTGCATTATACTATATTGAGGATTATGGGGTTGCATTATACTATATGGGGAACTATGGGGAGTCTATTATACTATATGGGAATATGGGGAGTGTATTATACTATTGAAAGACTATGGGATGTGTATTATATCTATGCAGGAGGCACTATGGGCTTGCATTATACTTATGAGGATTATGGGGTTGCATTATACTATATGGGGAACTATGGGGAGTCTATTATACTATATGGGGAACTATGGGGAGTGCATTATACTATTTGAAAGACTATGAGATGAGCATTATGCTTCTGCTATGGGGCCCCATGACTTCTATGTTTACCCCTGGTGAGTATAATGGTTTACTTTTTTCCATACATTAAAGAACAGCGGCAGAATGGGGACATATATAACAAAAGATGGTGAATATATCCCAGGATGGGGCCCAAGATAAGGGACATATACTAGGACGTATATAACAGCATGGAAAACATATATAATTGGGGGGTCACAGTCCAAGTCTTGCATTGGGGTCCATCAGACTCTAGCTACGCCACTGTGTGTGCATTATAATAAGACTGCAGTGTGATTTTGGCAATCACCCTTTAAATATTTACTGACCACCTCACACCAGACGCTAATGACTAATGACCAAATAATGAAAGTTTTGTTATTATGTCAAATTAAAAAAGTATAAAAGATTGTCATTCACAAATGTCCAGTGACCGATTGGGTTATTATTTCTGATGATTCTTATTGTTGCTGATGATCCGAGTCGCAGTTCTATGTATTTTGCAGACATGTGAGTCACTGATAAAATGTCTGTAAAACTGTAATAAATTCCAGAAATGAAGTAATAAAAACATGATGTAATCAGTGCGGATATTTAACCGGCCCAGGCAGGGAGGCTCTTGTGAAAGCCGTAATTTAATCAGTGCCAGTAGGCTACCCAATCAGCCTATCTGAACATTTGGACAGTAAGATAGCAGCATCTGTACAACTTTCTATTTCACATTACACACAAAAAAAAATGAAATATTTATTCTCGTCTATTGCTCGTAAACTCCCGCTTCACTTTCTTTCGGCTGATAAAGGATTTTTATAAAAATGCTAAACCAGATAAACTTAAATTACGTCGGAAAAAGTTATTTATGAAAAGCAAACTTTTCCCTGTTTATGGGCAAAGAAGAA
This sequence comes from Oophaga sylvatica, assembly GCA_033576555.1. Classification (NCBI taxonomy): domain Eukaryota; kingdom Metazoa; phylum Chordata; class Amphibia; order Anura; family Dendrobatidae; genus Oophaga; species Oophaga sylvatica. Next base: position 71,314,356 of record JARQOD010000009.1, read on the forward strand.
AAACAGAAAATGAAAAATCGAATTTGTTACATTTTCTCTACTAAAAAAAACAAAGTTTCAAATGTAATTTTTTTTCTATTTTTAGTTAGGGTGCTCAAACGAAAGTTGCTGATGCAGCTTCTATCAATTAATACTTCTTACTTTTTTGTGGAAATAATGAGTGAAATGTCACAGCAGTTTTTAAAGAGCAAAATAACAAGTGGACGTTTGTTTGTAAAATTTCTGCAGCGGTTGGAACATTAATGGTGGCGTAATTGTCTAGAAGATACTAAATTGTCTATGACTCATTTAAAGGGATTGTCAAAAAATAGAAGAACATGGCAGCTTTCTCGCAGGAGTAGCAGTTTAAGGGCTCATACTCTCTGGAGTCAAAAACAGACGATTGCAAGCCAATATAAAAATCAGCTTGCAATCGGACCAATGATATTCAATAGGTGAGTTCTCATTTGCGATTTTTTTTCTCAGCTGAAATTGGTCTGAGAAAAAAATTGCAGCAAGCTGCGATTTGCAGCAATTTTGGCATGATAATCGCCAATGCAAGTCAATGGGTGCGAGAAATAATCGGACAGCACTCGCACGATTTAAATGCACTGGTGTCCTTAGAAAAGCCGGCAAATCATCCCCGGCTACTGTAAAATCACACTGACAGCTCACAAAACACTACATATATACACATAGAATACATATATATATACATGTCATTGTGACACATATACATATATTTATAGTTCATGCACTTCTACATAGTATAATAGCCACTAATTCAATTGCCGGCTTTTGTGAAATTACAGACCCGACATGAAATGACACATGGTTTACATACAGTTAACCATGTCATTTCATGTAGTTTGATATATGGTTTTCACTAACAATTACATGAGTGTATGTGTGCAAAATTTCACACATGTAGGGGTTAATTAAAGGTGTAAATTCATTGAAAAAAAATGCGTGGGCTCCCGCTGTATTTTCTAAACCAGACAGACAAAGCAAGCGAGTGGGGGCAAATAATAATAGCCCAGGGAGGGTGCATTTATTTAGTGCCCCCCCCCTGGCTACTAACATCTGCCCCCAGCCACCCCAGAAAAAGCAAATCTAGAATTAGATGCACCCTTTCTGGCACTTTGCCGGTCTATTCCCATTGCCCTGTAGCAGTGGCTAATGGGTTAATAATGGGTTAAAGCCACCTTGCTATTGAAAGGTGACTTTAAGCCAGGTTAATAATTGAGAGTTGTCAATTAGACAACTATCAATTATTAATCCTATTGAAGGAAATAAAAAAACACACACACATTAATAATAAATAATTTTAATGAAATAAACACACATTTTTTCACCATCTTTTATTTAACTGGTAATCCATGCGAAGCCCTTGCTCTCCTGTAATAAAGAAAAAATAATAAAACATTATTCTTACCTATCCGGTGCTCTGTCAGGTCCCACGCTGTAATCCTTCTGAAAGGGTTAACTAGCTTACAATGCTGGCTGCTCAGCTGTAAGCACCCGAATGAATGACTTCCTCTCCCAGCGACAGGAGAGGAAGTGATTAGTGTGGGAAGCTTAATTGATTGCTTCCCACGGTAATCAGTTCACTTCAGGTCAGGCTGGGATTCCCTCTGATGTCACTGATGCTGTGCGGTGTCCCCGGCTGACCTGAAGTGAACTGATTACTGTTGGAAGCAATCAATTAAGCTTCCCACACTAATCACTTCCTCTCCTGTCACCGGGAGAAGAGCTCATTCATTCAGGAGCTTTCAGCTGAGCAGGCAGCATTAGCTGCGCTGCTTGGTTGTAAGCTAGTTAACTCTTTGTGAAGGATTACAGCGTGGGACCTGACAACGCACCGGATAGGTAAGAATAATGTTGTTTTATTATTTTTCTTTATTACAGGAGGACAAGGGCTTCGCACGGATTACCAGTTAAATAAAACATGGTCAAAAAATGTGTGTTTTTTTCATTAAAATTATTTATTATTAATGTGTGTGTGTTTTTTTATTTCCTTCAATAGGATTAATAATTGAGAGTTGTCTAATTGACAACTCTCAATTATTAACCTGGCTTAAAGTCACCTTCCAATAGCAAGGTGGATTTAACCCATTATTAACCCATTCGCCACCGCTTTCCATCCAGAAAACTGACCGTTTTTTTTCCACAAATGGGTATGAGCCCTAAGGGTGATGTTTCTGATCTTTCAGTGAATGGACCTGATCTACAGCACAGCCCTCTAAATAAAACTGCCACTAAAAAAAAATAAAATCAATTAGAAAGAAAATAAAAAGATTTGGAAAGAAAATTCAGTAAGTCGCCACCGTCTGTAAATTTACAAAAAACTTCTGTAGAGTTTTATAGATTTGTGTTGGATTCTGGCAGAAAACATCAAATCTTATTGTAGTAACAACAGGAATCTTTAATAAACGGGAGGATTTTACCTGTGAGATAGAAGATAGATGAACTTTTAAAAAAAAAAAAAAAATTTCTAACCAAAAAGAGATTAATCGTAAGAAAAACAAAATACATTTCAGATTTAATGATAATTAATGTTTCTAGCTTTCAATATAACTTTACCCTCTATTCTGATGTACTGTGTACACTAATATTTATTGAACTAAATGCAAGTGTTTGGGGCTAAAAATAATTTTTACAAGTGTTTTTTTTTTATAAGCCTTCTTTTTCCTTTCACATCGAGCTTTGAAGTGGGGCAATTTTTTTTCCTGACGGACAGACTCTCAGTTAACTCATTCTGCAGCCAGGAATAGACAATGCAACACACAGCAGCCACGGAAGCCAAACGGTACAACATTTTTAATGAAAAAAACAACTGATCTCTGCTGTTTGGCTGCAGCAGTGATGACATGACGGCTGCAGCAGTGATGATATGACAGCTGCAGCAGTGATGATATGACAGCTGCAGCAGTGATGACATGACAACTGCAGCAGTGATGACATGACGGCTGCAGCAGTGATGACATGACGGCTGCAGCAGTGATGACATGACAGCTGCAGCAGTGATGACATGACGGCTGCAGCAGTGATGACATGACGGCTGCAGCAGTGATGATATGACGGCTGCAGCAGTGATGAATGACGGCTGCAGCAGTGATGACATGACGGCTGCAGCAGTGATGATATGACAGCTGCAGCAGTGATGACATGACAACTGCAGCAGTGATGACATGACGGCTGCAGCAGTGATGACATGACGGCTGCAGCAGTGATGACATGACGGCTGCAGCAGTGATGACATGACAGCTGCAGCAGTGATGACATGATGGCTGCAGCAGTGATGACATGACGGCCTGCAGCAGTGATGATATGACGGCTGCAGCAGTGATGATATGACGGCTGCAGCAGTGATGACATGACGGCTGCAGCAGTGATGATATGACAGCTGCAGCAGTGATGACATGACAACTGCAGCAGTGATGACATGATGGCTGCAGCAGTGATGACATGACGGCTGCAGCAGTGATGACATGACGGCTGCAGCAGTGATGATATGACGGCTGCAGCAGTGATGATAGACGGCTGCAGCAGTGATGACATGACGGCTGCAGCAGTGATGATATGACGGCTGCAGCAGTGATGACATGACGGCTGCAGCAGTGATGACATGACGGCTGCAGCAGTGATGATATGACGGCTGCAGCAGTGATGAAATGACGGCTGCAGCAGTGATGACATGACGGCTGCAGCAGTGATGACATGACGGCTGCAGCAGTGATGACATGACAGCAGCAGCAGTGATGACATGAAGCTGCAGCAGTGATGACATGACGGCTGCAGCAGTGATGACATGACGGCTGCAGCAGTGATGATATGACGGCTGCAGCAGTGATGACATGACAGCTGCAGCAGTGATGACATGACAGCTGCATCCAAGTTAACTGCTTATGGCAAAAGTTGTGTGAAAGGTGAAGCCTATAACGTTGTGCAGATGCTGCGCTTTCTTTACTGTTAATTGTTGCATTGTGTTTTGTTTTGCTTCACGTTTACAGTTACTGTGCACTTTATGTTCTATATGTCTGATGACCCTGCGATGGAAGTAATTGGCTCATCATGTCCAGTGTACAATCAAGTCTTTCTATATGACCTGGATGGAGTCTGATTGCAAAGTAAAAGCAAAGCGTGCTCAGCGCAGTGCTCAACCTCATTCCCGCCGTGACCCGGCACTGACGTCAGCGCGTTTCCCCTGTAATATCCATACTTTTTCTGGATATTTGTTGGCTTCTCCCTGCGGAGTGTTTACATACTAGAGACGCTTCCGTAATAACTTTGTTATATTGACTCATTTTTCTTCAAGGTTTTCTGTCATTTTCACGCAGAGGTTAATTTGGTAAAGGTAACACTTTAGCAATCATTTCCGTACCCCAGTGAGAAAGCCCGGGGTTATTAAAGTCTGCGATTTACCGATGACTCCCATAATGCACTGGTTAACCCTCCGCCACTAACATTAATTACATATGTGCGGTTTCTTTATTATTTCTCACCGTTTTCTGTGCCTTTCCACCTATTATGGTAATGGCCTGATGTAAATTATCCCCATCGAAGTCGGCGTCACATGCACTTTGATTTATTATAGATTCCTCGGATATGCTTTTGGGCATCAATCATTAAAGTATGAAATATAATTTTAATGATGTGAACTCGTTAGAGTTGATACATATGTGAATGGTGATTGAGTGGCTGTTACGTGAGGACGTACAATCAGATGAAGATTTCATTTTTAATTACCATTTAACGCGGCCGATTCAAAAAGTGTTTATATAATGCAGATATGACAAGGGGCCACAAATGCACAATGCCGCCAAACTCGGCATCAATGGAACCTAAAAGGTGCTGGACTATCAGATATTCCGGATTATCAGATGTTTACACAGACTCACTTTACAGAGTCAACAAAAAATCATCAAAAAGCATTTCTAATTCGATCCTCTCAGTGCAGGTTATGCCACGTCCCGGCTTGTCACACAGCGGCCATACTGCCCAGGTCTGCAGTCAGCGCAGGACAGATCTCGTGCCTGGTTATGTCTGCGGTCAGAGAGGACGGTCTAAGACGCTCATGTCAATGGGTTCATAAACAGATAGATAATAGATAGAGCGCGGTGGGGAGAGCGCAGTATGTGAGCGCATGCCATAGGCAGCGAGAAAGAGAACTATGACATGCCATGGACGTCCATAGCCCCGAACCTGGTGTGCCCCATCCATCGTTCCTACAATCCCTATCCCTACTGTACACGTGATTTATCAAACCTACTGTTTATTGGTCATGCCAGTAAAGCTTCTTTGACTTTAAATTTGAATTTGATAGATAGATAAATGGGCCAATGCAAAAGTTTGGGCACCCTTGGAGATTTTTGTGCTCAGATAACTATGACCAAGGTTTCAGACTTTAATTATCCTGTTAGGGTTATGGCTTGTTCACCATCATCGTTAGGAAAGGCCAGGAGATGGAAGTTTCCCAGCTTTATAAAAACCCAGCCTCCTCTAACCTTGTGCCAAAAAACAGACGCCATGGGTTCTTTTAACCCCTTCATGACCAGAGGTTTTTTTTCGGTTTTGCGTTTTCGTTTTTTGCTCCCCTTTTTCTCAGAGCCATAGCTTTTTTATTTTTCCCTCAGTATGGCCATGTGAGGGCTTGTTTTTTGCGGGATGAGTTGTACTTTTGAATGACGCCATTGGTTTTACCATGTCCTGTACTCGAAAACGGGAAAAAATTTCCAAGTGCGGTGAAATTGCAAAAAAGTGCAGTTCCACACTTGTTTTATTGTTTGGCTTTTTTGCTAGTTTCACTAAATGCTAAAACTGAGCTGCCATTATGATTCTCCAGGTCATTACCAGTTCACAGACTCCAAACATGTCTAGGTTCTTTTTTATCTAAGTGGTGAAAAAAAAATCCAAACTTTGTTAAAAAAAAACAAAAATTGCACCATATTCCGATCCCCGTAGCGTCTCCATTTTTTGTGGTCTCAGGTTGGGTGAGGGCTTATTTGTTGTGCGCCGAGCTGACCTTTTTAGTGATACCATTTTGGTGCAGATACAATCTGTTGATCACCCGTTATTGCGTTTTATTGCAATGTTGCGGCGACCAAAAAAACTTAATTCTGGTGTTTTTCTCGCTACGCCATTTAGCGATCAGGTTAATCCTTTTGTTTATTGATAGATCGGGTGATTCTGAACGCGGCGATACCAAAAGTGTGCATGCTTGTGATACCCTGAACCGTGTGTTTTGCTAACCCTGAGCAGTCGGATCACCGCTAGCACAAGGACTGTGCTTTGTGTTACCACTTTGGTTTGTTTTCCTGTTTTGACCAAAGGACCGTGTTTCTTTTTTCTTCACCATGGTTTATCCCGCAGACATAATAAACCAGTGAAGATCTAAAAGAGACAATGTTCCCGTGTCTACCTCTATGTACAGCTGAGTCAGCCGATCTACCTGGATGGATAGAAGGACGGACAGATGCCCGAGCTTATGTCGCCTCCTCCCTTGTGACTCTTGTTCTGATTTACAAGGTTGCTGATTGCCATTACGGATGTGATCGGCTCCCGGTAGGATATTTTACCCGTGTTACAGCGGGCTCTTAGGCAGCGCAGCCTTATGTCTGTTGTTCATCCGGGCTCATAGAGGAGGTTTTTATGCCAATGTGTCCAATGTGGTCATTTCTTGGATGATTAGAATTGCACCTTTAACACTAGAACTACTGATGGAGTCATTTTGACTCCTTTCGTTTTTTATTTCTCTTCTGTGACTACATTTTTCAGAATTCCGGCTTGAAACTCGGTGACTTTTCCTCAAATATGATGTGAAAAAAGATTTTGTGAGAATAAATAATTTTGGTGAAAAATGTGCGCGTTTTTTTTCAAAATTTACCAAGAACTACTGAAGGGAGTCATTTTGACTCCCTACTATATTTTGAGGTCCTTTTGTCACTAAATGTTGCTATAAAGTTTTGTGCATAATTTTTTCACTCTGTCTTATTTACCCTGATGTTCATATAGATGTAGTTCAATTTACATGTCAACTTTTCACATTTTCCTTGTGTTTTACCTGCTTGTATTACTGTGTAATGCTGAACAAAATAGCTTGTTTACTCTAGGCTCTTATCTTATGCTAATGAAGGGTGGTGTTTTTCTAAGGTCCTAGCAGGAGACAGTATTCTGGATAGTAACTTTACTTTCAGTTCAGCTGAAGAGACAAAGAGAACAGACGCAGACATACGAGCTCTGAAGACTCATACAGGTATGAATTGTTATGAAATAGTTTTGCTGTCTGTCAACTGATTCAGCCCACCTACTTTTGAAGGTGGCAGAACAGTTATTATTTCTTTTAGTTTTCATTTCATTTCTATTTTTCAGCAGGGAACTATATAGAATTATGGAATTTGTGAGGAATATGGAGAGAAGACGTTTGATAAAGCCTCAGGATATTCTGGCTACTTTGCAATCCATACCGGAGGATGAATCGGAATCCGAATTGCAGGAACATGTATTTGATTCTGACAGTGATGAAGATTTCATTCCTCAGAACATATCAAGTGAATTTGAAGACTCAGAAGGAACAAATCCAGAAGGTAAGTAGTTATGTGTATTTATTTGTTCTTCCACACACTGAGTTAGGGCCTGTGCACACTAGCAGAATTCTGGCTGAATAGCCATCTGGATATTCTTGCCGCAATACAGGCCGTACCTGCCCGCTCATGCCTGAAGCTCCGCTCCGAACCCCGGGCTGGAGCCGTTGTCAGGGACAGAGCAGCGCTTGCTTACGCGCGAGCAAGGCTCCGTCCCAGACAGCGGCTCCAGCCCGGGGTTCGGAGCGGAGGTTCAGGTATGAGCGGGCAGGTACGGGCCGGATTGTGGTGAGAATATCCGGTCGGATATTCCGCCGCTAATCCAGCCAGTGTGCACGGACCCTTACAAAACAAAAATTCTAAATATTCATCAACTTTTTTCCAGATATTCCAAGCACATCAACTGGGGATCGGCTCATGCAGTTATGTTGCCTCGTGACCATCCTCCTGGTCGTGGACAGAAAAAATCAGCAAAACGTCCCAGAAATTAAAGAACAACAGATAACGATGGCGGCGAAGGTAATGCAACAACAAACACCAGAGAAGGCGAATCTGAAGGAATACTAGTTTCAGCGGATGGTATTCAATGGAAACCTGTTGAAATTGGAGAACACTTGCCTGGTAGGCGTGACAGCCAAAATATTCTTCGAGAAGCACCTGGCCCTACAGGATACGCCAGAAGAAATATCATTATCCATAGTCCTTTGAGCGCATGGCGTTTATTTTTTGATTCCTATATATTGACACATATAAAGAACTGTACGCTTGCAGAAGCATGCAGGAACAATAATTTACAGTTTACTCTATCTGATGAGGAGCTAGATGCATTCATTGCGATATTCTATGCTCGTGGAATATCTGGCACGAACCGTCACTCGATTAGCAGTATTTGGTGTAATGACTGGGGAATACCGTTTTGCAAAGCGACAATGTCTAGGGACCGCTTTGTTGAAATTATGAGGTTTCTCAGATTTGATGAGAAATCTACTCGATCGGAGAGACTGCAAACGGACAAGTTTGCTCTATTTTCTACTGTGTGGGACAGGTTTATTGAAAATTGTATTGCGTGTTACAAACCTGGCCCATACATAACGGTGGATGAGCAACTTTTCCAAGCAAAACTAGGTGTCCATTCACGCAGTACATGCCTTCCAAACCAGATAAATATGGCCACAAATATTGGCTAGCTGTTGATAAGGAGAGCAAATATCTGGCAAATGGCTTCCCTTATCTAGGCAAAGATGACACACGCCGTGCTGAGGACCGTTTAGCTGACCATGTGGTAATGAAGTTATTGGACCCGTTTTTGAAAAAAGGTCGCAATGTTACAACCGATAATTATTTTACTTCAGTAAAATTAGCTAAACAGCTAAAAAGCAAAGGAACAACCATCGTGGGAACACTGAACAAGATAAGGCGAGAAGTGCCTAAAGAAATAAAATCCATGAAAGAGGAATTGTACAACACTAAAGTGTTTAGAAATGAAGACAATTTTACACTTACAGTATATCAAGGAAAGCCCAACAAAAATGTTGTCATTTTGAGTTCCGTCCATCCAGATGTTGTTGTTGCGTCTGATTCCGCTAAAAAAAACTCCAGAAACGGTAAAGTTTTACAATGAAACAAAATATGGAGTA
>JARQOD010000009.1:71323654-71354053 GCA_033576555.1 Oophaga sylvatica
GGCTGGTCTCAGTACTGCAGCCCAGCTCCTATAGAAGGGAGCATAATCTGAGCTGCAGTACCCCGAAACGGCCACTACACGGTGTATGGCACGGTGCTGTCCCCCTTCTGTACACTGTGCATCCAGCTGCTGCAGGGGCTGAAAACAGCTGATCGATGGCGAGGAGCCGGTGCTGCATTGGGGGAAGGGGAATGATGTCTGATTTCGCTATGTTACATCAGTGCTGTCATTTAGTTACCTCGTTTTTTAAAAGATGATAACCCTTTAAAGCCGGGGTCACACTTGTGTGTGTGATGCGACTGTAACTCGCAGGAGTCTCTCACATCAACACCCGGCACTGCCGCCGGCACTCGGACTGCAGCGTATGGCTACATGTATTTCTATGCTGCCGCACACTCCGGTCCCAGTGCCGGGAGTGGAGGCGAGACTCATGCGAGTTTCTCGCATCCCACACTCAAGTGTGACACCGGCCTAAAGTTAAATATGGCTTTGTTCTGGAAGGGATGAAGTTGGAGTTAAACTTTAAAATAGTGTAGGGCCAAATACTGCAGACAGGTGACGTCCGAACCTGGGGAATATGTTACTTTCCACGTCTGTCGGGCGCTGATACGACTCAATGTAACACACAACCGTCGCTCCGGCTCTTTATATTCAGCTGAGATCTTCTGCGTCTTCTTATCTTTGCCGATAAGGGACAAAGAAAAGAATCTATTCCATCTGCAAAAGCCGGCACAGCTTTGGTAGCACAGCCTATAGCATGTGCCATAACCCATTTAATCTAAACACTAAATGATATGTTGTGCAGATTATGTGCTTTACTTGGACGCTGTTAACAAACTGGCAGAAAACTCAAGGAACAATTAATAAAACAATCTGCTATAATGATCTCTGCTGCCTCCGGGCGGCTCGCACTTCCTGGAAAAAAGACAAAGTCAAAGCAAGGAGACATCGGCAAGGAGGACGGAGACATTATAGATCTGGGATGAAGCTTTACTTCCCAGCATCAAACTTTACCCCACGTTCTGCCTGAGTCAGATCCACTGTATTCCCACAGGACCGGACAGTTAGGTCTGATCGCTGGGACCCCCCAAGGTTCCAATATCCCGTGCAGGGACATTAAGGTCTATGGGGCTGACGGAAATTGGCACAGTCCGGACATTTCTGGCTTCACTAATTGACATCAGCAAATCAACTTCTCCTTGAACCTCACAAAAAAAGATTTAATTTGCCAAAATCCTAATCTTTTTGTGATCCACTTTGTGCAAATCTAGAAAACTAACGTCCATTTTACTGTATTCTAAACCTCCCAGAAGGGGTTAAAAAGGATTTACAGATATATAAAACCCACTCCCCTCTCCGTGGCCCTCACCGGTCGCTCACTCCGTTCCGGTCTTCTTTTTCAGCCTCTTCTTTTGCCTACTAGGTCTAGCGATACCCTGACGTTGCGATACCTGAATATAGAATCCAGACTGGAGGGGGCGACCGATGGGGGCCGTGGAGAGGGGAGTGTCATTTTTTATTACTTTTGACCCTAGAGATATTGTGAGAGACTCCAGGGAATAATACAGCACATTCAGTTCACAATCAAAATATTCAGTGCCTATTGAATTTCTTGTCCAATTTACAGTGAATCTGACAAATCCAAATTTTGGCAGATCGTATCCTCTCTATCCAGTGGACATGGTGCAGTGTCGTGCGTCCAAGATACTTGGGGCCTCCAGAGACCAGAAAAAAACCCTTTCTCATTCCCTCAATTCATTTCTTTGAATAGTTCACATACACTTAGGGATGAGGATAAGCGGCGACTGTGGCCGTGACGCAGATCGCAGCACTATATATTGCTATGTACAACTGCTGACTCGCAATACAAGTACGTTTTACCACATTGTGACATCTGGGAGACCATGACCGTCGGATATGTAGGGCACAAAGATGAGTCACCTATACCCCATTACAGCTTTACTGGCTACTAAATACCAAATTAGCTCAGTTACACATTTATTTGCATCAGATCAAGGCAGATTATTTATTCATGAGCCTGGAAAAGGTTAGTGACAACGTCTGGGGTAGATTTAACAAATGATACATTGGTTGTTACTCACCAAAAAAAGAGTAGAGCTATTAAAAGTAGAGTAGACACCACACATCACTAGAAGATCACCATCCCCACAGTGAGGCATGGTGGGGCCAGCATTGTGCTCTGGGGCTGTTTTTTGCCAGATGGATCTGGGGCTTTATTTAAGAAATATCAGTCAAATTTGTATCAGAACCCTCCAGCCTCTGCAAAAAAAACTAAGATGAGGAGGAATTTCACCTTTTTAGCAAACGACCCTAAGCGACCTCCAAATCACCAAAAAATGGAGTCAGCAGGAGAAGGTGGAAGTTCTGGAACATCTGAGCCCAGACCTGAACCCAAGGGACAATCTGTGGTTACGTGAAGAGGGCGCAGTACACAGGAGATGTCCCACAATCTGAGATATGTGGATCTACAACAAGGAGGAGCCGGCAAAGATCGCCAATTCTAGATGTGCCGCTCTGAGAGACCCCGACCCCAAAAGACTGAACTCTCCCACAAAAAGCCAAAAAATGGGGAAAGATTCCGCACAACCATCCGGGATAAAATGGATTCTTTATTTAAGCATAGTTAAAACATTAAAAGGCGAGGCCTTAACCTATGACTAAGGGTGTGTATACACCTGAAACGCGTCAGGTACGAGGCCTCGCCTTTTAATGTTTTAACTACGTTTAAATAAAGAATCCATTTTATCCCCGGATGGTTGTGCGGAATCTTTCCCCATTTTTCGTCTAACTTCCTGTGATCACCAGCGGAAACGGCACCCTCAGGACAAACTCCGGGCCAAATTTCCAGCTACACATTCTCAGCGTGGTAAGCTCCTTCGTCCATCTCCCTCTCCCATCATCTGCCAGAAATACACAGGGGACTGCAACGAAGTGTTAGTCTAAGGGAGTGCAGATTTATGCAACCCCATTATTTACTTATTCCTCTTACTGTTTCAGTTTGTTTCTCAATATATTGTACAGATTATTGGGTGACAATAAAGAGGCAAAAGTTCAGAAAGATAGATAGATGATAGATAATAGATGATTGATAGATAGATAATAGATGATACATGATGATACATGGATAATAGATAGATAGAAGATAGATAATAGATAGAGAGATAGAATACATAGATAATAGATAGATAGATAGATGATAGATAGATAGAGATAATAGATAGATAACAATAGATAGAATGCTGTGCTGTAGGTTTTGGACGCTGCCGCGGCGACTCTTCCTTTGTGTTATTGTTTCTCCGGTCTGTCCGTCTGTCTGCCTTCTGTTTCTATGTTGCAGAGCGCGGGCTGATTGCTTGCACTGAGCTGGCTCGGGTCCTCCTAGCTGGAGATTCTGGTCTGGTTCCTGCAGAAGTTAAATCGTGGCGTGAATCCTTATTGTATAAACCAGGGCCAGGAGCCGTGTGCACCATCTGAAATAATGGGAATCTGCATTTTGCAGTCACAGGCCGAGCAGAGAACTTCTCCTTAACCATACTCGGTGCACGACACCCGCTGTGTTTGTAAAGGGCTTAGATGTAAGACAAGTACAATGTTACACACTCTCTAGAAGAAAAGAATAAAACTTCCCTTGTAACTTGCAGCAGAAAACGATAATTACTTTACATCAACATGTATCACAATCCAACAACAGCGACATGAAATGTTGTGTAATCCTGCGGAGACTGCGGCGAGGAACCGCGGCACAACATTGTAGCCAGTAGATTTACACCAAAGTGCGCAGATATTGTACGAGGACAGACACTTCGTCAGTCAAGTTTTTTACCTTTTTATGTTAAATAGGAAATCTATAAAATGTAAAACAACCGTAATGCGTGCTGTGGCTGATGCAGCTGATCATGGCTCTATGACAGCTAGATAATTCATGTGAGGCCATGTCTGTAAAGAGTGGTAGACAGAGATGAGGTGGAGATGTAGGGTGGTGCAGCATGTGGAGAGACGGGTAGGTGGTAGACAGAGGTGAGGAGGAGATGTAGGGCGGAGCAGCACTGTGGAGAGACGGGTAGGTGGTAGACAGAGTTGAGGAGGAGATGTAGGCGGAGCAGCACTGTGAAGAGGATGGGTAGGGTGGTAGACAGATGAGAAGAAGATCTAGGCAGTGCAGCACTGTCGAGAGGACGGATAGGGTGGTAAACAGAGATGGGACGAGATGCAGGGAGGTGCAGCACTGTGGAGAGGACGGGTAGGTGGTAGACAGATGAGGAGAGAAGTAGGTGTGCAGCACTGTGAGAGGAGGGTAAGTGGTAGACAGAGGTTAGGAGGAATACAGGGCGGCGCATGTGAGAGGATGGTAGGGTGGTAGACAGAGATGAACAGAAATCTAGGCAGTGCAGCACTGTCGAGAGGAGGATAGGGTGGTAAACAGAGATGAGGACGAGATGCAGGGAGGTGCAGCACTGTGGAGAGGACGGGTAGGTGGTAGACAGATGAGGAGGAGATGTAGGGCGGAGCAGCACTGTGGAGAGGACGGGTAGGTGGTAGACAGAGGTTGAGGAGGAGATGTAGGGCGGAGCAGCACTGTGAAGAGGATGAGTAGGGTGGTAGACAGAGATGAGAAGAAGATCTAGGGCAGTGCAGCACTGTGGAGAGGACGGTAGGGTGGTAAACAGAGATGAGGACGAGATGCAGGGAGGTGCAGCACTGTGGAGAGGACGGGTAGGGTGGTAGACAGGGATGAGGAGGAGATATATGGCAGTGTAGCATTGCTGAGTGCTTTGTAGGTTCGTGTGATACATTGATATTATATTTTAAAGCAGATGGGCAACCAGGGCAGTGCCTGGCGCATGGTGGGGGACAGAGCAGAGACTGGCAGGTGGTGGAGACAATGCAGTCAATGGCACAGGATAATGGCAGCACAATGACTGTAGCTGGGTGAAAGCAATGCAGTGACTGGCACAGGATGGAGACAGAGCGGAGACTGGCACAGCTGGAGGCAATGCAGTTTGTATGGAAATCACACAGTATACAGATATAACTGACAGTACAGAACCTATAGAAGTAAATTGAATCAAGCCCAGAACTCATGCGCTGTCTGAACTGATCACTGTTTGGATCAGAAGTAGAAGGCGCTCCGGCGGCACATGTGCAGCGCACCGTACTGCATTCACTGTGCCCATTCATAGTGTTCTTAAAGGGGCAGACCATAAGACAGCAGTTGTTTGGTGAATGTTGGTATTTAGTAAACCAAACATTTTTATTGTTTTTTAACTAAAATTCAACTGAAGTTCATCACTGTTTCCTTATTTAGGCCAGAAGCGCTTTACAGATATCATCATCGCTGCCCCCATTGGGGCTCATAATCTAAATTCCCTATCAGTCTTTGGAGTGTGGGAGGAAACTGGAGGAAACCCTCACAAACACGGAGAGAACATACAAACTCCTTACAGACTTCGTCCTTGGTGAGATTTGAACCTATTATCCCAGAGCTGCAAGGCTGCAGTGTTAACCACTGAGTCACCATATAGTGCTAACCACTGAGCCATGGTACTGCCCAGTAATTCTTTCTTCCTTGACAATGGGAGGAAAGTGTCCCTTTCCCTTCTGTGTTCAGAGGACGGATTGGCTTCTTCTGTGCAGGGTTCCCAGTCCGTCCAGTCCGGCCCTCCAACAATAACAGTGTGCAGTGATGGTATCATTAGAGCAATATCTGGTGTCATTACCGGGCCCCGGCCTGATAATACCGGTATCTGACTATGTGGGACCTTCAGCACCAGAGGCCGGGTGTGACTGAGGACTGTGCAGTCCCTGCGCATATAATAGACATTCACACCCACATTTGTCACATTTGTTACATCTCACTCATTTGCAGCACGGTCCCTGCCATCCTGAACCTTTCAGCTCCTACCATCCAGAATAAGTGGAAGCCGCAGTCCTTCTATATCCAATTGTGAAAACAGACTTTATTTCTGAAACGTATTTACAATTCTTCTTGGTTGTCAGTTCCTTTCGCGCAGAGGTCAGATCAGATTATATTCTGTTTCTATAACAACCGGATACAAAAGTTGAGATATTTACATTTATAAATAACATAAGAAAGGATTTTACATCCAGATGATCTCTGAGCCCCTATTATCCCCACCTGAGAGATGAGCAGATGTGACTATTGTTAGAACTGTCTGACAGGAGAATGTAGAAGGTTTCCTTGTAATTCTATAGAAACCCTTAGAAATAATCTTATGTCACTGTACAGGTCCAAACCCGCTAAGTAATATAGATATAAATGATAGATAGATAGATAGATAGATATATGATAATAGGCAACTACATAGATAATAGATAGTATAGATAGATAACAGATAGATAAATGATAGATAATATATAGATATATATTAGATAATAGATAATAAATAGATAGATAAATAGCTAAGCTGTCCAGTCTGTGACTCGGAGGTGCGGGACTTTCTCCAGGTGTTCTCTGCTCTGGATATTGTCCTAACCATAAATAGCTGTCTGCCCTGATCCCCGTAGACGTAGTTTGTGCTTCCGGCTGAGTGTCAGTCTGATTCTCTTGCTCTGAGTTCTGATCTTCTGTTGCCTGACCCTTTGGACCGTGTTCTAACTTTCCCTTTGTCTTTGATCCGCTATCTCTTGTTATTAACCCTGGATTATGACGTGACTTACACCTTTGTCTTTTCCCTTGGTTATCTACATGCTCTCTTGGCAATTACCCCAGAACGTCTGACTTTTTTGCCTCATGGTTTGTCCGTGAGTAGTAACTAGCGTCACACCTCTGATTCTTGTGGTTCTCTGCACTTTGTCAGTGCTGACTCATTTGAACAGATTACTGTCCTTTCTCCTGGAGCAGATTGCATACACAGAAAAGGTACAATCCCACCAGTCTTGATATCTCCTTCAGTCCGAGCTCCATCAGCTTTCAGTGCCAAATACAAGTATTCAGCTCCAGGGACAGTTCACACTGAACAGACTGCAGCTTCACGTGGTTCACTGCAGCGCTCACAAACAGATAGCTTAGCACAGTCTCCTTTTATATAGAAAACCTGACAAGTCTCTCTCAACTCCAGCTCACATTTTGGCTGGTCACTCACCAGCTGACAAGTAGCGCACCCAACTCGGCTCAACATCCAGCAGACTGACACTACATGGAGCTACTTCCTGGTTCTTAGCAGAACCCTACCGGTGCATCTAATCAAGACTCTTGCAGAGCTGGGTATTTAACCCTGTCCTTCTCAGCTGTTCTACAATAAATAGAAAAGATCGATAATAGAGAGATAGAAATAACAGATAGATAACAGATAGATAGATAAATAATATATGGGTACATAGATGATAGATAATATAATATATGGATACATAGATATATAGATAAATGATACAGTTCATGATAGAGGGATAGATAGATAATAGATAGCTACAATAGATAGATAACAGATAGATAGATAAATAACAGATAGATAGATAGATAAATAATATAATATATGGGTACATAGAAAGATGATAGATAGATCGATAAATAACAGATAGATAGATAAATGATATAATATATGGGTACATAGATAGATAACAGATAGATAGATACATAATACATGGGTACATAGATGATAGATAGATAATAGATTATATAATATATGGATACATAGATAAATAGATAAATGATACAGTTCATGATAGAGCGATAGATAGATAATAGATAGATAGCTACAACAGATAGATAACAGATAGATAGGTAAATAATATAATATATGGGTACATAGAAAGATGATATAGATAGAATAGATAGATAGAATAGATAGATAGATAGATAGATAGATATGATAGATAGATAGATAATAGAGGAGATGGAATTGGAGCACATCATACATTCCAGGGCTCGGATTGTCTTTTTTCTCTCCTTCATGGAATGTAGAAACAAAAGTGAGATCTGATTTATTCTTGTGAAATAAGAATTGGTTTCATCGGATCTGGCATGTGTTGCTGGTACAGACATGACTCCTATAAATTGTTACGACAGCTCAACCCACTAAAATTTAAAAGCTTTTTGTTTCTCTCCAAACCTAAAACATTAGCAAATAAAAAAGAAAAAAGAATCATTCTATTTTTATTGAAGGCGGAGGCTTCTGCTGGAATCATCAACTGTAAAATCCAGCATCTCTGTAATTTATCGTTATTACCTTCTTCTGCTTTCACTTATTTTTCAGTTCAATTTTACTTAGTGCAATTTATCACAAACCTTCCTAGTGCTACATGGAGACAATCAACAAGCAGGTCATCTGCTGCTGCTGCTGCTGAGAGATTTTTTTCTTGTTATATCAGCTGTAGTACTGGAATCAGCCTGTAGACAAGCATGGCGCTATTACTGGGAAAGAAAGAGCTTTATTTCATCTATCAGCAAATGACAGATGAGGTTATAAAACAGATGTCAATGGCGGCTGACAGGCCTCCGAAAATCATCATCCCCTCTGAAATACAGCGAAAATCCATCCTGCATTAAAGAGAACAAATGTCCTTGTTACCGAAGGATCTGATTCCAGCCGCCTACTCAAGTGTGTAGAGATGGGAGAGGGGAAGGAAGGAATGGTAGAGAGACAGAGAGAGAGGCAGAGGGATGCACAGTATACTGTAGATGCTTCTTTCTAGTAAGTTCTATACTTCAGCTACACTGCTCAGTACTGCAGTATAATGCACCATTTTGGCTGCTTTCTAGTAAGTGTTTTATCTCATTCCAGGTTTGGATTCACCACTACACTGCTCACTACTGATTTATAATGCACACATTTCCCCTTGACAATATGTGTATCAATGTAATATGATGTGATGTGTAATAATGTGTGTTGATAGCGAAAGAGTTGTGTTCTGTCCAGCACGTGATTGCTAGGGACAGTTAGGGTTAACAGATTGGGACTAGCCCAGAGTGGGAGGGGCTAAGGTTAAGGGACAGAGGGAGATTCTTGTCAGGAGTCAGATATTAACTAGCATACAGCAGAGACAGAACTAAGGTCTGACAAGCGAGACGAGCCACATGAAGTCGGTGTCCATGAAGTGAGAGGGGACAACGGATAGCAAGATCTGGAGTAGAGACAAGGAAAAGTGATAGAGTGAATGATTTACCAGAGACAGTTCCAGGGACGGAGGCCTAGCAGGACAATCCCAAGTTCACAAGCCAAAGAGGTAACGGAACGCTTCAGAGCAGAAAATGCGAGATGAAGGGAGTGCCCCAGGAAGGTAGTTCCAAGGCATCGGCAAGCAGAGGCGTTAAGTTAAGGCCCTCGTGGCATAAGTAGCTCTTCTAAGGGAAAAAGGACTTGGAACCTCAGGCTGAAGTATAGGACTGTCACTTACTGGACTTTCGTGCCGTTGTTGGGGACAAGGGAAGCTCCTGAACCCTTGTGCTGGGTGGTGGTGAAGACAGAGGAACTAACTGAGGAAGAACTGAGTGAGTTTAGGAAGGAGACAGAGAATGTGTATGAAGATGCTCTATGGGTTAAGAGAAATGTCCATGAAGGTTTCCACCGCCATCCACTATACATTCTCCTCCCAACGTTGATGTTCACTAAAAGACGATTTATTTTTGACTGGTCGTCTCCCTCATTAAACTTGACAACATCTGGTCCTGGCCAGCCGGAGTCACCAGCATCATGTGACCTGCAAGGGTGTAGGCCCCTGTAGACAAAGTCCACACACCCAGCCAGGACCCCCATCTTCATGTAGCATGTCGTGGCGTGAAAGAAGAGTACCTCGCTCACGGCTAATGCCCCTTGCCACGTTACAGACATCATAGCAGCTGGTGTCCTCCCACTAGCTCAGAGGCAATGGAATATTACAGGTAGAGCCTGCCAAGGGGAAAACTGGTGAAACTGCAGGATAACGACATATCGTGTCAATAAGTAATGTTGTCCTTCATGTTCACATGACAAATTATTCTGAAAAGTCATCTGATTCGAGATATACCTGACTTACAGGGGTTGTTCACTCTGGTCAGACGGACATCATGACAAGTATGACATGTATTATCTTGTATCAGCGCATCCGGTAATGAGTTGTAATCTGTAGGAAAACGTGGCAGCAAGTGTTGATTGCTCCATAGCGCCCCCACTGGGGTCCACCAAAATGAGTCACACTTTGTTACTGTTCAGTCTAATATGTTTGGCTTATTCATGAGGAAAACAAACCTTTTTCCTAAATGGAAGAACCCATGAAGGTGTAGCCGATACAACACACTTCAGTGCCTAAAGCCTCCTGAGAAGTCCATCAGGCACTGCACGTGTGCGACTCTATTTTTTGTAAGCTCCCCTACAGATTTTTTTTCACCCCGACCCAATAAATGTAAGATCTAGAAAAACACGTCCTTATGTCTGAGCTGGAGCCATCCATTCACCACTGTGAAATAACAGACGTGGAAAATAAATTCTCCAGCATTTACTGTATAAATGTTATTTTGGTATTAAAATTCTATTTTTTTGAACAACCACAAGTTAAAAAATGGATCATAATTCAATCTATGATATGAAATGTTTTCTGTACCATTTGATACGTCTCCTTTCCAGAAATGTTTTTGGCTTGGGTGGAAATTTTGTGAAAAAAATATGTTTCCCTTTTTTTCCTCTTTGATTTCAGTGATTTTTTGTGGGGCAGTCCAGGTGTTTTCACCCTGCGATAATGTACAGTAACCCATACCATATGGACACGGCAATTCTTCTAAGGTGTCACATTTAGGATTTCTTTGCCAGGTTATTCTGCACAAGTTTCATTAGCCAAAGTCACTGATTTAGAAGTGGAAAACTTTCCATTTTCTGGGGTTCATACATGGGGGGGGTTACATAGATGTAGTGATCCCTGCACACCTGTAATCAATAGGCATAGCATTACACTAAGGTTTCCGTAGAATTTCCTAATACTGATAGTTTGTAATTTGCACTAAGAAGGTCATTTTTGTAATTGGCACAGAAGGAGGATTCCATGTCAGATTTTGCAGATCTTGCAACCCTAGCAATATGAGGACTTTATGACGTACTTATGGCAATGGTGGATTGAGTTACCATGGGTCACATAGGAGAAACGGTCCTAACTCAACCTCTATTGATCATGCTCATCTTTAATCATGTAACTTACTAGCCATCGTACTCAAAGGACCAGAGGATAAAGAAACGATCACTTATCTAAAGGATAGGTGATAACTTTTAGAGTCCGACTGCTGACACCCCCAGCGATCCCCATACCTGTGCGGATGCTCGACACCCACTTCATCTATTCCCCATGGAGCTGCCAGAGATACATTGTGGGGTCTTACACCTCATCCTTGACCATCAAACACCCACTCATCACAATTAGCTATTGGATGGAAGGCTGCACATAGTAGTATTTGTACCAGTTTTCCACAATATTGTTATTTAGCCAAGAAAAAGTTTGGAAAAGAATAAATGTTTCAAAAAGATCTTGAGGGTGAAGATACTAGGTGAAGAGCGCTCCCACGGGAGCAGATGAAATCAAGCTACCAAAAAAGTACCAGAAGAATACAATAAAATAACAATTCTAAGTGTTTCGTCTGTACAGAGGCTTCCTCAGGTGTCAGACAGCTGAGGAAGGCTGGATGTGGCTGCAACATATGTTTTTAAATAAATTATTTTATTCTTCTGGTGCTTTATTGGTTATTTGATTTCATCTGCACCCATGGGAGTGCCCTTCACCTGGTATCTTCGCCCTCATTATGCACTGCCAGAATTCCCTTGGAAGAATTTCCATCAGTACAGCAGATCGACTGCTCCTATTGGATTATTTCATGCATTTTTAAGAATTGTGCCCAAATATGCAAAACTCCAAAAGGAGAGCAAATTCCCTGTGTTTTTAATTTTAATCTCTCTTTTTTTAACCTTACTATGCTCAGCGCCATCTTCTCTCCTTTCTCCCTTGAGGTAACTCCATTACTGGTATATTCAAAAAAAATCTCCAGAGATCCCTTCTTGTGTTTGATGAAATAAATAGGGAGAGAACACAGACATGTAGCAAAAAATATCCAAATATCATATGCAGACGTACATACAAAACATGCAGATCTTTAGCAATTGTAAAAGATACCACAGTGCCCCCGTAACAGGAGAAAAAGCTGAGAAGTTCCTTTGTTCTTTATGGTTGGGTGCAGCACTCGGTATACAGGTGTGATTATGTCTGATCATTGCCTGCAGAATCCAGCTTTGCAATGTAATTTTACCCTACCAGTGGGATCTTGCTTTGGGCACATGAAAACGGACTCAACAAATTCCAATTTTTATTGCAATTTGCTGTGTGCGAATTGAACAAAATGGCGGCTGGTCAGTGACCATTTTACTGGAATTTAAGTGGCTGAGAAAGCATTAAAAAATATATATTATTAAATACTCACCTGCCCACTGTACAGCCCCACTCTGGTATGGTCTTTACTCTAACTCCTTCTTCCAGCATCGTTGTGGTGCCAATGACGTCACGAGGGCTGGTCTACGCTGGAGGTGCCACACATGCCGAAAGACAGAGTAAAGCTGCCGCTTGTTCTTCATGATGGGAGAGGTGATGGCCAATGCTAGGGGAGTATCAATTTTTTTCATTTTTTAGCCAACATTTCTTATGGTCCGGGGTCTGGAGAGACGAGAATAAACTCAACAAACTACAATTTACCAGTTGAATCCCCTGAATTCGATTTTCGGCAGATCCGCTCATCAGTTTTCCTGGACCATCTTTTGGGCATCACGGCTGCAGACAGCGAGGAGCGCTTTCACTCCGGGGTTCCCTCTTTGTCTAAGCCTGGAGTGGTCGTCGTGGGGGCCATAGTAAAATTTTATTTTGAGGAAGAGAAGATTTAGGATTTTCCAGACCACGGGTGATTTTAGTGCAGGAATGTGAGAACTCGGAGCTGTAGTCCTGACATCAGGCGACTTTCGGGCGACTTTATAGTTAACTACTTTCTTCAGTGACCTGTTTTGCTCTGGGGAAAAATAATTTTGTGCCGTTTAAATTTTTTTAAGCAAAAACAGTAAGAGCCATTGTGGAGAATGGGCGCAGAAGAAGCCGAGTACATGTGTAGGAGATTATATTTTCAGATGTGCAGATTGATCCCCAATGATCCATTGGAATAATTCACACATAGTTTAGCATTTTCACAAGTGAGCAGATTGCACTCTGCATTGATTTTCACAATCCCGGCACATTCTTATTACTGTGTTGATTTCATTCTTCTTTTCAGCATCACTATAAGTCTCATTTTCTGTAGTTATTGCTAAAAAAAAAAACCTTTTTTAGACTACGTGTAATAAAATCCAGACTGATGGTAGCAATCGAGAAAGACGTCAACCGTGACACTTACCGTAGGACTCGGTCACTTTCCTCTATGTCCTGAAATGCTCATGTGCTACATAAGAGATGTGACAACTGCGCTCACGTTTCTCGGTGACGAGTGGTTGTCACTTTTTTATTCTCATCCAGTTCTCAGGAGTTTAGAATATGTTCAGTGGTTGATCGTCATCTATCATAGGGCAGTGTGTTCACAAACAGGAGTCAATCACACAATAGAATTTTTAACTACTTTACAGAAAATAACCAAAAATGAACATTGATCTGTTCTAAAAAACAGCAGTGTCTGCATTGGTCTTTACAGACTCACAATATTACTGTTTTTGTGGATTTATCCTTCCTTTGAGTCACTGACCTGATATTTCGTTGTTACCCGCAGTTTTTTAAAACGGCCTCACGTCCATGTGTCATAGAGTCACCAACTTCAGGCCCCGGTCACTTGTAATTCCAGCCCAGGATGGTCGGACGACATCCCACAATTTTTTGGCATTTGTTGGCTTTTCCTCAGAAACTGCATTTTTGATGTCGCCCCACAAAGTGTCCTATCGGATTAAGGTCCATAACCTCAATTTTGTTGGACTGGATCCAAGACTTTGCTGGTTTCCTGGTGTGTTTAGGGTCGCTATCTTTGCCATTTCGGGACATTTCCTCTTCAGCATGAGGCAACATGTCCTCTTCAAATATTATAATATCAGGTCCATGATCCCTGGTGTGCGGTAAATAGGTCCTGCACCAGAGTAAGAGAAACCTGCCCATATCATGATGCTTCACCACCAGAAGGGCCAGGACGGGGTTTAAATATGAAGAAGATGATGCTCACTCAGCCCTCACCTCCCTTCTTTGGTCCGGTCTGACACCCGGGATCTTTGGATCTCCATCGCTGACTAGGTCACAATGTCACGACTACTTTTGCCCAGGAGTCACTGAAGATGCCAGGTGCCAAAAGATGCCAGAGGCGGCCCTGTGAAAATCGCAACAGTGGCTGGACTGAAGAAGACAACCGGTCAGAGCAGGGCTGTGTGGTGGGACAGATGAGAACCACGGAAACATCATTTTTTTTATTCATTTTTTAGAATATGGTTATTGGTCTCCAGGGTCATAGAGACGTCACAGCAAAACATGAACATTCAATTTACAGCAAATAAATTCAATGTGAATGAAATTTCCTGATCTCTGAACTTAACTGTACTCATATAAAGAAAAGCTTAAATGCAAGTTTGTGCTCAAGTGGTGCGGTCCATTCACTAACCCAACAGATTACTAATACAAATATACTAATACTGAGCTTCTGTGGTCCCGTCCTTCCTCGCTGCTGACTACCTTGTGTGTGCTCTCCTTCCCGTACACAGGTTGCGTTACCGCCTTCCCTGAAGACTTAGATGCTTCTAGCGCGTCATCCTCTCATCCTCTCCTGTTATCTCCAGCACTGCATGAAATGAGAGACAGAGCTGAGAGATCGACAGTCAGAAGTGAGCGGAGTCTGAGGCAGCAGAACAGCCATCTAAGTGAAAGACTGCACAGACTCTACGGCTAGAGCTCATGAATTAATTACATTTATTTTGAATTATTGTTTCATTGTTTTTAAGGCTCACGGTAGAGATAAGTCCATCGAGTTCACCCTGTAACCTGACATGTTGTGTCTGTATATAAACCGGCAAGCAGAAATGACACTGCAATGAAATGTAATGAAGTAAAATAAGGAAACTCCAAGCGCAGATCATGGGGATTGTGCAGCAACTGAAATGTATCTCCAGTGAAGAAAGTCCAAGTGCTTGGGTCACAGACACCGGAAAAGCGGTTCCTGGAAAATAGACTTTGGTGAACGGTGGCTTTTGCCTTGGGATATATTTGGGACAATATATTTTTACAGGGACAACGCTTTGGTTAAACAATCCTGGCATTTAATGTAAGATTTGGAGTCAAACAGAAGAGAAATGAAACTTAATGAGAAAACAGAGACTTTGTGCGTCACCAAATTAGGAGGAAAAATCATCGCTGTTCAGATAGCGAGACACAAAAGTAATCAGCTTTTTGGATGGGGCTGTGCGACCTTCATGTCTGGTGCTCCCAGCTTGGAGCCAGGCTGCTCCTGTTGATTGCCTGATGCGAGGAGCCACCTGCGCACAGAGGAGGATGGTTTCCAATGGTTAAGGCAATATTCCCGCTCGGGCTTTGTAGGTCCAGATGAATAAAATCACATACCGGAAATAACAACTGTAAAAATAGATGTTTTCTTGGTTATGTAGCATGAACATACGAGCGCTGTGCAGACATTATCACTGTCCCCATAGGGGCTCACAATCTACATTCTTTGGAGTGTTGGAGACAATCAGGAGAAGAAACCAGTCACAGTGAGAACATACAAACACCTTGCAGATGTTGTTTTTGGTGGGATTCAAATCCAAGACCCCATTGGTAACCAGTGAGCCACCATGTACTAACCACTGAGCCACCATGTAGTAACCACTGAGCCAACCTGCTCAAAAAATGTCTTTTCTTTTCACATCAGCCTGGACCACAACTTAAACCAGATTCCCCTAAATAATGTTTCTTTTCTGGTTCAATCAAAATTATCTTCACACACTTTTTAATTTTTAACAGATAAGTTTCTATAAATGTATCTAGAAGATGAAGTGAAGAAACTTTGCAAATACTGACCGGAGCACTGTTCAGTCCTATGTGACTCTGTCTATGCCGACTACTAACAAGTCTGTGGTCAGATCCTGAGGTCAGTGGTTAATCTCGTCCATTTATCCTCTCTTTAGCTAGACATGGACCCTGTGGTTCTACTAGAAGCCCAGCACCTTTGTGGTTAATAATCGACATTTACTCATCTGTTCATCTGCGTGAAATCCTGATTTCTCATCCAAACTTGTACAATTCGGAGGAGCGCACTGTCCCTTCTGCATACGTCATCGGGGTCGATAGTGCACCAGTGATGGTTGTGCGTCAGATCTGGAAAAGTTACAGATGGAAACAGCCCAAACTTCGAATACATTTCTGGATTTTTGAGGTCGTAATATAAAACTTTTTACTCCAAATCTGCAGTTTACTGAAAAGGATATAAAAAAAATCACAGGGAAAAAGGCTCCGCACTTACCAATACCCGGTCACAATACCAAAGTACCACAGGGATCAGTAGCCCCAAGAAGAAAGGTGGAGGTAGTGTAAGGAGGTGGTGCGGACCCTCACGTGCCTTCTCACCCCTGGAAGCTGTTCACACGATTACATGCGGCACCTCATTGTTTGTTATTGTTAAATGTAATATTTATGTACTGTAATGCAATGTAATATGTTTAGGATTGGGGATAGAAGTTAGCATAGAGTAATAGCGGGGTTAGAATAGAGGGGGGCACATTAGAGAATAGATATGAGTATGAGTTAGATGCAGGCAGCAAAGGGGTTAAGCAAATGGGAGGGGCCACAGTGCAGGGATATAGGAAAGAGGCTGCCTGTATAGGCAGCAGAACTCGGGCAGCCATGCCAGGGCAAGGTGCATGCAGTGGATGAGACAGTTGCAGGCCGTGGGGATAAAGCTGCTATGGCAGGAAGGGAACCCAGGCTGGAGAATAGTGCAGTCAGGCACCAGCTCAACAGGACCATCCCGAGGAAGGATCCGGGGTCTACAACCAGGGCGGGAGTCATTAAGACAGCACTCCCGGCACCTTTTCCAATTGGAGCCGGACGAGGGGCTGACAGGGAGCTGGTGACATTGGAAGCATGGACGGGACATGGATTGTCCATAGAGATGGCAGGGAATGCCGGGAGGAAAGAGAGAGAGAGTACAGAAAGAATAGAGTCTGCCCGGAAGGCAGGGAAAGCGCAGGATACATGGCTCTGTGTGAATTGTGCTGCAAAAGTGATGAGTGCCCATTTTATTAGTAAAGTTGAACTGTTTGAAAAGGACTGTGACTCTGTGGTGTTTTATGGAACCTGGAAACACAGAGCTGGAGTGACAGAACTGGAAGGAACTCTGACAGTGACCGTAAGTGTTCTGCTGCGCATGCTGCACATGCAGCAGAAGGGACATTGTAGTTTACCTGTGGGCCGCCAGGGCGTGGGAACAGTATAGCCCGTTGACATGACTATCACCCTGGCTGCCTTACAGCTGCATCCCGCATCCATTACTATTGTGACCGGGGGAGGAATCCGGCTGCTCCTTTCTGTGATTTACTCCATATAACGTCCAGCAATAGTTTGACAAGTCAGGCCAACATTATATTTCTCCCTGTCATCAGCCCTATAAATTAGGAGAGATGATATCTACTGCGGCATTATTCCTGGGCAGGAAGGTGTCGTTAGAGGAGCAGACGCCTTGAACAAGTCATCGATTGGCCGGGGAATAAGAAGAGAGCGATACTAATTACTTTCATATTTTTGGATAATTTTCCAGACTGACTCACACAAAACATATGGTTGAGTTTACTTCTACAAGACTAGTTCACTGCTGTAATCTTCTCCTGATGACGGGATAAATATTGTGTAAAGAGACTTATGCTACTTGGTGATTAACCAGAGGGACTGATTCAGATTTATTACTCTGTGTTTGCTGGAGAGAAGTCTCTGACTGATGGTTATCTGGCTGTAATATCGCAGCGCATTTCATGTATTCCAGGGTGTCATCACTAATCAGATCGTTTACATTGTGCAACAATGTAATTTATCACAGTGTTAGACCCTCGACTACTATGGTGGGCAGAGGGGAGAGGACCCAGCTCTGGGGCTCTGGCTGGTCTCATTACCATGGCTGTTGGTCCAGGAGAAAAATACGCTAGGTCCTTTTGTCAAGGTGGGAAACTCTACACCAAACGGAGCGCAGTTATATTTTTGCCTCTCCTCCATGTTATGTGTTATGTTTTTATTCTGTCTGTTATCCCCCAAATTCACCACAATATGACCTAAAGTTGTTGCAAAGAAAGGTTTCTGTGGGTGAGCAGCCCTGCCCCATGTGGTGCCCATTGATAGGGCCGTGTGATACCGGATAACATATTACTTTTGCTGCCACTAGGAGCGTCACAAAGTTTTTCCCATGGATGAAATCATTCAAATCCAAAACAGTCACTTGGAAACTTTCCTTGGTCAGATAAATATTAGTCTGAAGCAAAATGTAATAAGTTAAAATATTAAGAAATGTGGAAATGAGTTTTTATTGTCTCAATATAAGTCCCAAATTCGATAATCTCTTACCCTTTACAAGACCACGGGATGAAACCCAAAACTTTTTCCCAGTTGTGGTCTATCATGTATAAAAGCTCCAGATTCCATATATTCTCTTTAAAGGGGATTCCATTATTTAAAAAAAAAACACAACAAACCGAGCAGTTATAGTGATAAAAACATTATACTGTATAAATAAAAAACAAATATTTTCATTTTATACTTTGCACACAAAGCATTTTGTGTATCTAATCTTGGTATCTTGTCTAGTCTAAATTCCCAACAGTACAAATGAGCTTTGATGATCTTACACTTATTTAATGTATTGTAAGCTTTTCAGGGGATATAGCTCCGGGATCGCCATCCGGGTAGACGGAGTGGCACGGAAACAGTTCATTCACAGACAGCAGTTCTGGTAAAAACTGGCCGCAACCAGTTTTATTAAAGTCCACAGCAAACAGAACATAATCAAAACCAAATCATAAACATAAGCCTGGGCTTTCCAGCCACTTACTACACTTAGATAGATTTCCCTATCTACCTGGGACCAGACTCTAACAGCCTGGCCCAAAACAACACATATGTTCAGCATTTACCAGCATGGAGTTTCACAGAGTCTCTCCTTGTGTCTGAAGGCATATCCAACGTCCAGACTTGAGAGAGCTCCCCTCCTATTCAGCAGCTATCCGCATGGATTCTCACAGAGACTACTCCTGTGTCCGGGGTAATCGAGCACCCAGACTGAGACAGCTCATACTCCTGGAGACTCCTTCTTGTGCCTGGACTCCTTGTCCAGACTAAGCGAGCTCTCTGTCTGTGTTCGCAGACACCTACTTCTGGTCTCCTAATTAACAGCTGAGTGGTTTCAGGCCTGAGCTGCAAGTGTGTACTGAATGTAAGGTGTAGTGACCTTTCTCTACCACTAGGTTTACAAAGCCATACATTCCCCTTATACCAGTCAGCAAAGTATCTAGGTGAAATGTACACCCCATTCAACACACATACTCTCACTGTCTCACAGTATCAATGAGGTGACTCTGCTTAACCTTTCCCAGTCTATACAGTAAAGGAGAAAAAAAAATAGCCACTGAACAAGGAAGTTTCAGGTTACTGTGACTGCTCCAGAGGTTAGCGGAAATGTCAATAATTTAATGCAGATAGTTACATAAAAATAAAATAAAAAACGGAATGACAACTTCAGATTTGGGGAAACAGTGACTGTGAAGGAAGAAATGCACAATAGGGTAAAATGATATTTTGGTACATTTCGTTTTTCTATCTTTTCACAGCTTTGCTTTTATGCCAAATACAAAAATCAAACATATACTTTTATTATATACTGTATGTAGCTTCAGAAGCTGCGAGCCACATGAAAAAAATGTAGCAAGTGTCAGTTACAATGAATCGTCACTAAGATCTCACACGTTTCCCTGACAGATTTACATGGACTTGAATGAGATTCAGGCTTTGATACTTTTTTTTTTTACTTTATTCATAAAAGAACCGGTAAAGCTATCGTCATGACAGATAATCTCCTTGTTACACAGACCATAGAACTGTAGGATATCTACTTTTATGAATGATTAAGTTTCTTCCAGATTCCCTTTTTTCTGCGTCGTGAAGGGAAGGTATTTTCTAGCGACTGAGAGCTGAGACTTTGAAGGTGCACTGCTGCTCTTTAGCATATTTATATCTCATAAAATTTTCCAGAAATCAAAAGATTTTCATTATGTGGGTGGGGTGTGATTGTCTGGAGAAGAGATATTCAATAATTTATAAAAGTGGCACAGTGGGAACACCAGAAAGTCTAGAATTATGGAAAGTGTGGGAGGATTTAGCTAATAAATGCGAACAAAACACTAGCGCTCTTCCACACGGCTCTATTAGCACATATTCTTCAAGCCACACTCGATTCTTTTTATCATATCTACAGATAAATATTTTTTCTCAGCTGGGAGTCGGTTTCTCTGAGTAAAACAACAAAAGTAATTATTAATAAATTTGGAACCAGTGAAAGATCTACAAATTAGGAAAAGTGCAGCAACAACAAGTTTTCAGAAAAAGGAAACGTCTGTAGAAGAACTTTTATTTCTGCCCACGTTGTCTAAATGCATCGAAGCCTGAAATTACCGTATATACTCGTGTATAAGCCGACCCGTGTATAAGCCGACCCCCCTAATTTTGCCACAAAAAACTGGGAAAAATTAGTGACTCATGTATAAGCCGGGTGTATAAACTGCCCTCCTGCTCTGTGCTGCCCCCATCCTGCTCCTTGCTCCCCATCCAGCTCTGTGCTCCCCCATTCTCCTCTGTACTCCCCCCTCCTGCTCCGTCCTCCGCTGTGCTCCCCCATTCCTTCTCCGTCCTCCTGTGCCCCCCCTCCTGCTCCGTGCTCCTCTGTGCCCTCCATCCTTCCCCGTCCTGCTCCGTGCTCATTGTCCTCCTCCATGCTTCCCCCGTCCACCGATCTCCCCCCCCTCCTGCTCCATGCTTCCCCCGTCCTGCTCCAGCTTCCCCGTCCACCGATCTCCCCCCCCTCCTGCTCCATGCTTCCCCGTCCTGCTCCAGCTTCCCCCGTCCACCGATCTCCCCCCCTGCTCCATGCTTCCCCCGTCCTGCTCCAGCTTCCCCGTCCACCGATCTCCCCCCCTCCTGCTCCATGCTTCCCCCGTCCTGCTCCAGCTTCCCCCGTCCACCGATCTCCCCCCCTCCTGCTCCATGCTTCCCCCGTCCTGCTCCAGCTTCCCCGTCCACCGATCTCCCCCCCCTCCTGCTCCATGCTTCCCCCGTCCTGCTCCAGCTTCCCCCGTCCACCGATCTCCCCCCCTCCTGCTCCATGCTTCCCCCGTCCTGCTCCAGCTTCCCCCGTCCTCCTCTATGCTTCCCCCGTCCACCGTTCTCCCCCCCTCGTCCTGCTCGTGCTCCTTGTCCTCTCTTCCATCATACTCACCCCTCCCCGTGCCATCGCTGAACGTCCCTGCAATCCTGCGTTCTCCCCGGCTTCCTGCAGCTCTCCAGCGCTGAGGGTGACGTAACACCGCTCATTAAGGCCATGAATATGGAGGCCACGCCTATGGGAGTGGCGTCGCATCCATATTACATGACCTTAATGAGCGGTATTACATCACCGCTCAGCGCTGGAGAGCTGCAGGAAGCCGGGGAGAACGCATGATTGCAGGGACGCTCAGCGATGGCACGGGGAGGGGTGAGTATGATCCCAGCCACCGGCTCCTGCCGCGGCATCCCCCCCCCGCTGGTTTCTGCCCTATGACTCGTGTATAAGCCGAGGGGGCATTTTCAGCACGAAAAAAGGGGCTGAAAATCTCGGCTTATACACGAGTATATACGGTACCTTTCAAAAAATTCCAAAAACCGTGATTGTTTTTCACTGAAATCCCTTTTCCGGCTTCATCTTCTGACTTTAGATGACCTCCTGTATTGGTGTCCTTGGATGTGGTAATGATACATTTACATAGAAACGGAAGAAGGGGAGGTCGGCACTTCCATCCGGTAATAGAAAATGTCAATAATCCTTTATTGATGATCCATTAAAAACGAAGGAGCACAAGGGAGAATTAAAACAATGACGCGTTTCTGGTACATTAAAAGCCCTTCCCCATTTTCCATGGTTTATCCAAAACACATAAAAATGTTTCCACTGCGTCCCATCGTTTCAGTGATTGGGGGCTCAACAGATTGTTAGATGCACATTTACAACCATTGGTTGCCAGGATCCCGGGGTATCTAAAATATAGCTCATCTGTCTTAACATTTTTGATAAATGGCAGTGGAAACCCAGTTATCTGTTTATTACATGTGATGTGATCAACTCATACTCTTACGTCCCCCACCACTTTTCTATCAAGGCCATGCAACATCATCTAGACAGTTACAGTTCTTACACAAATGAACCCAAACAATTCATGCTCACCAGTTTACAATATTGGACATACAGTAACTATTTCATTTTTAATTCCAAATTTTCCCTACAAACTGTAGGAGCACCGACGGGTGCAACATTTTCCCCTTCACTTGCAATATAAGTTATGTCCTGGACTGATGTGAGAGAAATGTATTTTCAGTGTAAACCACCCCTTTGCCAATCAGCTGGTGTGGTATGGCCGTTATGTAGACGACCTCCTTTTGGTATGGCCTAGAAACATGTTGAACATCCCAAAATTTGTTCCATATCTCAATAATAATCCTTTTAATCTTTGGTTCACATGTAATACCCCAAATATGCAAACTTTGTTATTTTATATTATGGGATTGTTATTTATAGGATCACATTGATGGCCGGGTTCACACCTCCCTTTATAGAAAGAATTTATCTGGCAACACAGTTCTCCAATCTACTATCAGTCATTCATAACATACGATTAGCGCTATTCCACATGGCGAGTTTATGCGTTTCAGACGCACCTGTTCAGATGTGACAGGTTTTTCTAACAAGGTGCCAAACTGCAGAACAGGTTACATGAAAGAGGATATCAGAGACATTTAATTCACACTGCCTTAGAAAAGGTTAAATCTAAAGCTAGGAAGACACTTCTGTGCAATATTCAGATAGATGCAAACTTGACATTTCTTCTACACCTGTTATCTTCACTTTTTCTTTTAGTTTCAATTAAACAAAATTAAACATATTATCGGAAGGAATTTTCTTGTGGCTAATCAGGATGATATCTTGAGGCAAATCATGTCAGGGGGTTGCAGATGTGTCGCGAAAAGGGGGCTCCCCCTAGGAAATATCCTATCACCCATTCTATTTCCGACCTTTTATTGCCTCATCATCCCTTATATTGTTAATAGGAACTGACTTAGCCTTCACTTTTTATTCTATACAGGGATGGGAGGTTACTGATGCAGCAAGCTCCCTCCTACCAAATAGAAATCTCTTACTATACATCAAAGACTCATTGAGGCCCTAAGAACTTTGGATTGACTATGCAAAAAATGCAAAAATGTAACATAACCAGCCGTGACGACACAGCATTTTATCTTAATTAACCAGACGTCTATTTTCAGTAAGCCAGGAGTCATTGACTGTTATCTATGTGTTTATTTTTGAATTTATGTGTTTCTTTCTGGTTGGTCTGGAAATCACAGACTTTTGTTCGTATAAGCCTGTAATATTGACTTGTAAGTTGACATTTGATGTAACATGTTGTGCTGTTATCCTGGATGACTAGAAACGAAAGATTATTGAACAATGATGTTTGCTGATATGTTGATTACACATTGTCCAGGCCAGCTAACTTGTTGATTTGCAAAACAGAGGAGAAAAATTATGCAAATAGATAAAATAATTAAACATTGCGAGTTGATCTCCTCACCATGCTTCCCATTTACCTCTGGATGCTGTTTTGAAGGAAGTTGTTAACTAAAAAAAGAGGATATATGCGCCTCTGTAACAGATACCTCCATATACAGATATAAATCCAGAAATCCAAAGAACCAGAGACTGTTTACAAGACAGCAACCAAGACATCATGGCTCAATCACGAAGGACAAAGATTTGTCATTCTACAGGATGCCAGTTTAGGGGACCATGGCCCCGGCTGAAAGTATACAGATCTGCTCCATTGACCATCGCTGAACCATGGATATGTTTGGAGTAGTCAAGATTTGGACCCACCGGTCATCTGAGCCCCATGGATAAGTTTGTGAAAGTCAGGAATGGGACCCACTGGTCACCTGGCTCCATGGAGATGTTTGGATAAGCCAGGTTATGACCCTTTGGTCAATTAGCTTTGTACCTCCTAAGCTTGTCATTACCTCCTCTCTGTGTGTGCCACAGGTGGGGTAGTCAGCCCAGGAATCTCTGAAGTCACAGCTGCTCTTATCCTGCAAGTCAGGGAAGAGGTGAGGATGTGTAATGTGCACCATGTTGGGACTGCTCTATGTGTTATTTGCCTGTTTTGTGGTTCAGTAAAGCATTGTCACACTGTTTTACCCTCACCCTGTGTTGACTGAGTAGTGCTACACCTATGGTAAAAGGAGAGCGGGCGTTTGGTGAGATGATCCCTGGCTCATGCGGTCACGGCTAGTGGACTGGAGCACCCAGTGACCCCCGTGCCACCACACTAGACCATCAGAAATAGTTTACCTATCATGGTGCACAACCCTCTGTTCTGACCAGACATCAATTACAAATTGCTCCCTGCCCTATGTCATCAGGTAGACTATTTTTTTCCACTTTGGTCTATTTTTCCTCAATAGTCATTGTGTCTTATGAAATATTAGAGGACATGACATCAGCTGCTCTTCCCCTATGATGAGACTAATAATAGCGATAATCTAAAGCTCGGGCTGTTTTGGTAGCCCAGGGGCCTTATCAGCGTGAACCTCTGACTCTGGGTTACATTATTGCACCAGTATCTTTGCTTAGACTGAAAAATGTTCCCAGGAAGGTAGGAATGGAGAATGTTTAGTTATGTCACCCGTATGACTGTATAGAGAAACGAATGTTTGTTTACTTTCAATAATCTCTTAAAAATTGTTAGTTTGTAACATTTATCAATAAAAGTGCAGTTTTAACTATTGAAAAATCTCTTCCAGCATAAAACGTCCTTCCAGCTGTCACATTTGATTGGTTACCATCGGCGGCGGTTCTGATAAGTGCTATATTGTAATGCAAATTCCTGCCATCAAAACGGTTCATTCTTCCCGGAGTCACTAGATTGTTCTTATTCTTCAGCAATCTGATGGCATTTTGGATATCATCAAAGGGTAAATTGGGATATTATGTTGCTCAATTAATTTACTCAAGTAGACATTTTATTTGAAATGGCAACCAATTATTATATTTCAGAGGAGCAGAAACAAGGCTTTTGATTGCATTGTACAGCGAGCGGCACATTGTGTGCCATTTCACTTCGTCAGCTCCTTTCTTTTCCCCTCGTACATTTTATGAATGCACAGTTTTTATTTTATTGGCTAAACATAGCAGATTTATGCAGTAAGCAAATAATTCCCAGCCAGGAACATCTTCTGGGATTCCCCCCTTTGAAATGCTGTTCTTTTAGGTCAGGATTCTGGAAGTGACTTTTTACCTTCATTGTATTTCCATTGCTACTAAATAAAATTGGCACGAGGGACTCGCATTGTCTTCCAGGGAAATAAAACAAACGTCTGGAAGCTCAATGCAAAACAACATTTTATGTTGCGACTTTTTTTCACTTCGTTCCCGTGCGTCGTTCCTTCTAATCCTTGTCCGACCTCCAGATGTCTCCAAGGAGAGATCTTTGGGAAGGGCTACCACCCAGCAGGCTGGACCGTCTTCCAAGGTGCAGACGTCATAGATGATAGCGGCCAAGCTCCCGTCGTGGGTTTCTCATTAGAAATCACCGTGTCTATGAGATTTGGAGAGGCTTTCGTCTTGCTGACTATGTTTAATTGTATGATGAATCATTTTAAAAAAAATAATGGAAATCTTTGGCCTATTTATTTATTAATTGTTTTGGAGTAAAATTCCTTTTTAAGCTCTCTTTAGCATAATTTTACATTTCAGCTGGAGCAGCATTCTCTAAGTCTAATCGCTTGTGTTGTCTTTCAAATACATGGAATTCTCTAGCGTCGATTGATACATTGACCGGCAGCACATTAGGTCATAGTCTCTCCGCCATGGCAATGCCCATCTGCCCCATCGTTTTCTCCTTCTGTAAACACCGTAGAATCTGCAGGTGCTTAGGAAGACATCATCTAAGGGTTTAACCCGCCAGGATCAGAGACATCTCAGATCTTGGCAGTTGCAGTAGGGACTATTCCTCCTGGTTCAGCATAACTCAATATAAAAGATCAGAGAATTTATTTCAAAGGAATTGTGTTCACCTCAAATTTAACAGTGTTTTCTCTAGAATACACAATTTTTGCAAATTGATATGTCCAGAAAAAGAATAATGTCTACCAGATAAAGTGTAATAATTCATGTGATCAAAAAATGAATAACTTTATTGAAATATAAATATTAAAAACAATGAAATAGCAATAATTCCATTGATACAAAGAAAGATTAAAATTAGTAGTTGAGCCACAGCGGGAACACCAAGAACTATGTTCTATATAATATGGAGCAGTATACATACGTAATCAGTGGTACATAGTCAAAAACACAGACACAAGTGTTTGTACAAAAATGCCAGTAGATAGTCAACCCACCATAAGAGTCACCAGTAATAGAAATAAGTGTTGAATACCAGAAGGCTCAGCCACCAAACACCCGACGCGCGTTTCACTGTTCCTTCATCAGGCGTCAAACTTGCAAATTTGCACGATAGCGGCAGCTGCGGCCAATATTTTGCTGAACTGTAAAAGGCAAATGGTTAAAAAATGATAATCATCCTCACCTCACTGCTCACCCGTCCTGCCGTCCCTGCAGCCCACCATCTGCTCCTCTTCTTTCCCCTTCTTCTGTCTACATTTTTTTCACTCCAGGCGATGGCTTCTGGCGCTAACTATACCTCTGATGTCACTGCGCGCCGTGCCATCACCAGACTCGTCATGAATTCATGATGCTACGACGCCTAAGTGGATGCCGATGATTGGAAAAGGTGAAAAGATCATGAAGATTAGACAATGGGGACAGGTGACTTGTGAGGTGAGGATTTTTTTTTTTGCACTCTATGTTTATTATGTTCTGGGGTCTGGAGATAATAACTTTGCTGCAATTTGAATTTTCCTGTAAATTCCTGCAATTTGGCAAATACAAATGTTTGCAGATTCGCTCATCTCTACCAGACGAGTGGATTCTGATAAATCATTTTGTGATACTCTGCTGGGAGATGTTTCAGCTCTACGTGGCACCCAGTGGTTGTGATGTGAATTGCAGCCTGTCCGGGTTTGGCTACATAGTCACGGTAATGAATCAGATTAATATTGTGAGAAATTTGCACCTTAATGAGATTTATGGAAAGATAAGTACACAAGCTAAGGTGAAAAGTCTGCCATTTACCTTCGTACTTTCTTGAGTTTCAGATCATACACTTTTATAAAATGGCAGATTTTGTTTCCGCAGACTGACTCCAGTGTCCGCACGCTCTTGCTTGTAAATAACCTTTTCCCTATGAGGTGTATGATAACTTTACCTACAATTAACTCTGAAAACAACACACTTGGAGGATAATTTGTATTGATTCTCAGTCATTCTGGACCATTTCATGATTACAGCTACATCGTTAAGCTTTTGTTTTGCGAGATGGCAAAATGTCCCCAATTAACCTTTTCATCTAAGCAAATCTACTGCTTGGGAACATCCATAAACACAAGTGACATTTCCCAAGAGCCTCCCGTTCACTAGTTTAAGAATACTTGACAAATGAGAGCTAAACACTTCTCAGAAGCATTTATAGATTCAGCTTCCAAAATAGCAGTCAGCCTCCGCCTTACACATGAAGCTCGTGTGGCAAATTTACAAAAGTCTCCAAATAACAATATCGATCGAACGCTCATAATTCTGACAAAAACCCTTCTCCGACGGTTGCCGATCGTTATGGTTGGACATGTTTATTATGCCGTATCCTGAGATGTTAAAATAAATGAAGAAAACTGTTCTGATCAAAAGCAAAAACAAAAAAAAATGTATCAATCAATAACATCTAGTCAACCTGCACGGGACGCCTTGATCAAGCCGGTGAGACGTCGCTGGCCTCCTTGTGTCATTGGCTTCACCAGAGACGGGTGCTGCGCATCGTAAAATGTATCATCTTTAGAAAAATCTAGTTTTATTTATATCAACAAACTTTATAAGTAAATAATATTCATTATTAGAGATGAGAAAATCAATGTGATGCAAATTGAATATGTCCATCAACCATCATCTATCCAAGCATCATCTATCCATCCATCATCTATCCAGCCATCATCTATCCATCCATCATCTATCCATTCATCGTCTATCCATCCATCGTCTATCCAACCATCATCTATCCATCCATCATCTATCCAACCATCATCTATCCATCCATCGTCTATCCAACCATCATCTATCCATCCATCATCTATCCAACCATCATCTATCCATCCATCATCTATCCATCCATCGTCTATCCAACCATCATCTATCCATCCATCATCTATCCAACCATCATCTATCCATCCATCATCTATCCATCCATCATCTATCCATCCATCGTCTATCCAACCATCATCTATCCATCCATCATCTATCCAACCATCATCTATCCATCCATCATCTATCCATTCATCATCTATCCATCCATCCATCATCTATCCATCCATCATCTATCCAACCATCATCTATCCATCCATCATCTATCCATCCATCATCTATCCATCCATCCATCATCTATCCAACCATCATCTATCCATCCATCATCTATCCCACCATCATCTGTCCATCCATCATCTATCCATCCATCATCTATCCAACCATCATCTGTCCATCGCTTCATCTATGTTTCTCATTCATTCTCCCTTATGACCCGTGTACTCGGGAGCTGGAGCAAACAAATACATGACAGTCAAAGCTCGTCCATTACTAGATTTTCCACGGTTGCTAATTTCTTACAAATCAATATTGGAACTTTTTTTGTGGCAAAACATTACTTTCCGCAATGTTTTTATGCATTTTACAAATAAGAGGTCGCTACAATACAAAGTGAATGAGTGGGCGAGGTACGCAGATTTTGAGAGCCCCCAGTTATGCCGCTATAGCATGTCACGTTTCTCCCGTAACGTTTCTTAATATTCCATCTGTGAACTATAATTAAATGGCACAAAAGGGCCGTTCTTTACCTAGCCGGAGAAAAATGGCCTGAAGTAACCAGCTCTA
The DNA here is from genome assembly GCA_033576555.1 of Oophaga sylvatica. NCBI lineage: Eukaryota > Metazoa > Chordata > Amphibia > Anura > Dendrobatidae > Oophaga > Oophaga sylvatica. The sequence continues at coordinate 71,352,957 of JARQOD010000009.1, forward strand.
ACAATAAAAAAAACTTGACTTTGCGACACTTTGTCCGGAGATGTTTATGCCATATGTGTCTCTTACAAGTCTGAAATACTGCATCGAATTAGTAAAGGGTTCGTCAAAGTTTTGATAGTTGATGGCCAATCCGTAGACATTACACTAGATCTGTGGGAGTTGGGGAGAGAAAATGGCTTCCACCGATCAATTGCAAACTCTTCTGGCAGCAGCTGAGACTTCGCGGAGGACACTGCTCTGAGTGTAACTGGAGTGTTATTTTCTATGTGGAAATAAAAATGGATTCTCAAGGCCCTGAACGTGATGTCAGCCATAAACCTAGTATCCAGACATGAGCGGCTCGAGATGTCCAACTTTATAAAGAGAGCCATGAAGTCAGAGTGGAGCCATCTGTTCCTGGGTGAGGCAGAATTCGGGGGCCGGGCCGCGCTGACCCCGGGCCGTGCAGGGGACGTTTATCTAAACACATCACTGTTATTTTGTATCCGAAATATAAACTAATCTTGAATTTATTTAAAAAGGGCAATTTGTGTCACGGGGACGTAAAACTCGGCCGCGTCTCCGGGAATATGAAAAAAGTGTCAGTGATGTTGCTGTCATGGTAATAATATGGTGTCGGTCTGATCCTACAAGCGCTCAGCTCAGATCCATAGGAAGCAGAAGCCACTGCCAATAAACCGTCATCACAGCTCCGCTCGCTCGGGTGTAAGGACTAGCGCCACTACACATGGTCCTCTCGTGAGGCATGCGCGCTCTGACGGTATTTAACATTACGTCTGTGCACTGGGCTGGAAATCACTTTAATTGGTCTGATTTTTTATCCAGAAACAGCGCCACTTCTGGCGTCAGGTTATATCTGGTATTACAGCTAATGTAGATGAATGGTTCTGAGCTGCAGTACCTGACACAGCCAACAAAGAAGAGTGGCGCTGTGTGGGGGGGTGAAAAACAGACTTTTTTGACAGTAAACAAACTCCCAAATCATATTGTTTCCTCTAAGACTTGAGTGGAAGTTGATGCTCAGAATGCGCACTTTCTCCACTCAATGTTTAACCCCGTAGTGACAAAAATTAGAGTTATTTCCATGGCTCCTCAAG